>JAQPPZ010017073.1:6084698-7314396 GCA_028583015.1 Wollemia nobilis
TAAGGAAATAGGATTAGTATGTTGTAAATATAGATACCAATTTAGCAAGGCCAAAATAAAGAGGAAAATGCACAAATGAGGGCAAGAATAATGGAAGAAAAGAGATGCTAGGAATACACAATCCTATCAAGAGATCCTCCTTATCCCAAGATAATATACTTACCCCATTTCCTATTTGCCTTGCTTGACTTGTTCAAATAAAGTGCTCCAAATGGGCGATATGAGATAATGTAAAATGAGAGAAGCTAGAGAATTTTGAGCAGAGTAATGCTAATGCAAATTGTGCTTATTAAATTCTCAACCCAAGGGTGACATTTATAGTTTTTTTGTGGGCAATTGAGGAGAAAAATTTAGGTAAAATATACCATTAGGACACAAGACCAAATTTGAATTTCCAAGCCATGATTTGAGAGTGGAGGATGCATGATTATTGAAGGTAGTGGGATGAAGGAATCCACATATCTCTAGTTTATGTAATAGAGATTTTGTTTGTGCTGAAAATTTTTAACAAAAGTGCCACTAGCACTTTTGTAAATGTTGACAATGTTGAGCAAGGTGCAACAAAAGTATTGTAATTGTTGTCAACACAAATAGATAGATCATTTGATGTATTTGATGTAGTGGATAGGAGTTTAGAGTTCAGTCATAACATGTACAGTGAATTTCCAAGAAGACAGAAGTGGTCCAGATTCAAAAAATCAAAGAAAAACATGTTTTCTGTTATGATTTCACAACATGGCCGAGGAGAGAGAAGGCACAAGCAAAATTTTCATGATTTCATGACATGGCCAAGGAGAGAGAAGGCGCATGCAAAATTGTCATGATTTCATGACATGGATGAGGAGAGAGAAGGCGAAAGCAAAATTGTCATGATTTTGCGACATGGAAGAGGAGAGAGAAGGCACAAGCAAAATTGTCATGATTTCATGACATGAACAAGGAGAGAGAAGACGCAAGAAAAATTGTCATGATTTCACGACATGGCCGAGGAGAGAAGGCACAAGGAAAACTGTCACGATTTCATGACATGTTGGAGGCAAAGAAGCCAAGTGGAAAAACTATCGCGATTTCACGACATGTTGGAAGCAAAGAAGACAAGTAAGAAAACTGTCTTGATTTCGTGACATGTCGGGTTTTCATGATCCGATGAGAAGAAAAGCGCCAAGGAGAGAAAGTGTCATGATTTTGTGATAGGATCGAAGAGAAAGTGCCAAGGAGAGAAAGTGTCATGATTTGTGATAGGATTGAAGAGAAAGTGCCAAGGAGAGAAAGTGTCGTGATTTCACGATAGGTTCGAAGAGAAAGCGCCAAGGAGAGAAAGTGTCATGATTTCGTGATAGGTTCAAAGAGAAAGCACCAAGGAGGAAAAGTGTCATGATTTCATGACATGTTCCATTTTCGCTAGCCAAAGATAGAAAAGGCACAAGGCAACGAAAGTGTCGTGATTTCGTGACATGTTCTGTTTTCGTAGGTGAATTGCAGAGAAGTGCAACGAAATGAAAAGTGTCATGATTTTGTGACATGTTGTGTTTTCACTAGCCAAAGATAGAAAAGACACAAGGCAGCGAAAGTGTCATGATTTTGTGACATGTTTCGTTTTTGTGGGCAAGAGACAGAGAAGAGTAGCAAGAAGGTGAAAGTGTCGCGATTTCGTGACATGTTCTATTTTCACTGGTTGAAGCCAAGAAGAATAGCGAGAAGATGAAAGTGTCACGATTTCATGACATGTCTGGCTTTTGTGGGTGCAAGCCAATAAGTGAACAAGGAGGCAAAAAACATCGCGATATCATGACATGTCATGTTTTCGCAAGAAGAAGGTGAGAAGAGTACAAAGAGACAAAAATGTCACGATTTCATGACAGGTCGCAACAACACACTTACTGATAGTCAACTAAAAGTAGAATGACAATTATAGGGGCAGTTGTAGAGGAAAATCATGCAGTGAAAATAAGTAGAGTTAACTGAAGTTAGTGTGGCAGTTACAGATAGAAAGCATGCAACTATTTTAAGAACAATTGAAGAAGAAGAAATTGAACAGTCGCATAAATAGAATCAAAAAATGCATGCATGCACAGAAAAGAAGGAATAGTCATGGTAGAGGTATATGTTGCATGTAACATATTTAATGAAATTCCCACTCTAAAAATACAAAAGGAGTTACATAAAGAATAAATTACAGTTGACAAGTGGTAGAAGAGAATATTAAAAGAACAGTTACGGGTTGCATGCGTAAATATGGAAGTTAAAAATAGAGACTAATATGATATAAAAGCAGATCTGCATGAAGAATAAGGTTGTTGCTATAAGTGATAAATTGTTGCATAAAGAGGGTAAGAAGAGGGCCGAGAGAAAGATAAGCAGAGCTATGAGACCGTGCAGAGTTTGATTAATTGCAGACCAGTCAGGGTCATGTAAACAGTGAAGGCATTTTTATGTCATTGAAATAAATCAGAATTACAATCCAAGTTGGTGCTTGGCATTAGGGGTTGGTGCTCCTATCTGTTGTAGTAGAAAAATAAGGGGTTGGAGCTCCTTCTAGTGGATACTGGTAAAGTTTTTGTAAAATTGGTGTTTTGCAAAGGCTGGATTTGGATTGGAGTCCAAGCAGTCATTTTTGAGTAGCCAAATTGGTGAACCTCGTTACATTGTGTGTTGTGGTGTGCTCTCTTGTGAAAATTGCTTTATCTATTTTTAAGTTCTCTTTGCTTCAGCATTAAGTGTTGTAGATTTGAATTTAATAGCTACACTGATTCACCCCCCCCTCTCAGTGTCATTGTGAGAATATCAATTTGTATCAGAGCAAGGTTCCTGAACAAAGCTTAATCAGCTAAGGTGATCTTGGAAGGAACACAATGGTAGGTAATGAAGGATTTTCATCAAACAAAGCTCCTTTGTTCAATGGAACTAATTACTCTTTCTAGAGACTCAAGATGCAAACATATTTGAGTGTGTTAGGATACGACATTTGGAAGTTAGTAGAAAGTAGATACACAGTACCCGCTACTCCTCCAACAGATACTGTTGAGAAGAAGAAGTTTGAGAATAACTCCAAAGCTCAGAATGCCATAACGTGTGGGCTAGTAGACAGTGAACTGATAAGGATCATGAGTTGTACATCAGCAAAAGACATGTGGGACAAACTGAAGAGCATCCATGAAGGAGACAACAAGATCAAGGAAGCCAAGCTGCAAACTCATCAAGCTTAGTTAGAAGCATTACAAATGAATGAAAATGAGAACATAGAGGCCTATATGTTGAGAGTCAATGGAATCATTAATGCAATCAGAGGAATAGGCAAAAAAATTAAAGATGCTGTTGTCATGAAAAAGGTACTTAGAACTCTTCACAAAAGATTTAATTCTAAAGTTTTTGCAATAGAAGAGGCTAAAGATCTAAACAATTTTAGCATGGACGAGATGCATGGTTCTTTGACTGTATACGAAATGAGAATAGGACAAACTAAGCCCATAGATAGAGAAGCTACTTTTAAAGCACACAAGAATACAAAAGCTGAACAAGAATCTGAGGATGAAGAGACATCGGATGAAACAGAAGCCAATTTTGTTTGAAAACTTACAAAGGGAAAGGAAAATATAGAGGAAAGTTATCGTTTAAGTGTTTCAATTGTGGAGGGGTTAGTAAATTTGTAGCTAAGTGTCCAATGAATGAGAAAACCAAAAGTGATGAAGGGTCACACCAAGAAAGAAGTGACTGGAAGAAGAAACCAAGTTTTAGGAAAAACAATTTTAAAAAGAAAAGTTTCTTATCCAAGAATGTCAACTCTTTTGAAGATAGGTCAGGTGAAGATTCTAAAGAAGAAATAGGTGAAGATCTATTCATGGCATTTGAAGAAGCAAAAATAGAAGAAAAATAGGAAGGTGATACAAAAAGTAAGGATGAGATTGAAGTTTATTTGGAAGGAGAGTTGGTTGCTGCACTTAAAGAGTTGAATACAGAAAGGAAAAAGAATAAAAAGGTCTTAAGAAAGCTAGAGGATGTGAATGACATAATAAGCAGTTTGAAAGTACAAACAGTAAAATTTAAGAAAATATCTGAAGAACTCGAAGTTCAATTGACCATGAAAATAGATGAGTGCTACAAACTGGAAGAAGAGATTGTTGTTTTAAGAATGTGGCTAGAAGATAAGAATAAAAAATTGAGTTGCTATCACAAACTTGAAGGAAGTTCTACAAAGCTTGAAAAGATTATAAATAGTCAGAGGACTATAGGCATCAAGTTTGGATTGGGCTTTGTTGAAGGAGAATCGTCAAGTGGATCAAAGGACATAACTGTAGAACAAGTAAAGAAAGAAGATAAGATCAAGGTTGATCAAAGAAAAATGAATCAGGCAAAAGAAAGCAACAGTGCCAGACATGAGAATAGTGCTAACAATGAGGGATTCACAAAAGTCACACATCAAAGGAGAAGAAAATTTGTGGCTCCTACTACAAAGTGGCAAAGACCAATTCCCAGGTTCAATCATTCATTTTCTGGTTATTGTTTTAAATGCAATGCTTATGGTCATAAGATTTCAGAATGCATTCATAATATAGGACAAAGAAAATTTTCCAGTAGAAATGTCTTTTCACCCTTGATGGATTATGTAGTAGAATTCTATAACTGTCATAACTATGGACCCATTGCAAGAAACTGTAGAAGCACATAAATAAATATCAAGGAAGAAGAACTCAACCAAAAAGTTTAAGGCAAAAAAGAAAATTCCCAAAAAAACATGCTCAGGCTACTGACAAAAAAAAGTCTAAACAAGTGACCAAAAATATAGCCAAACCAGAGTGGAAAGAAAAGAAGTGACCCAAGGAAGAAAAGGAATCCTTGATTGTTCAGACAACATTTAAAGCACAGAAAAAATCTGCACCATGGATATTGGATAGTGGATGCTCCAGTCACATGACAGGAGATAAACAAAAATTTGAAAAATTACAGAAATATGAAGGGGGCTCTGTAAAGTTTGGAAATAATGATGGAGCCAAAATAGTTGGCAAAGGATAAGTCAAGATAAGTGATGGAAAGATCAATTCCAAAGAAGTTCTGTTTGTAGTTAGTTTGAAGCACAACTTACTGAGCGTAAGTCAAATCTGTGACAGAGGTCATGAAGTCATTTTTAAAAAGCAGGGTTATGAAGTCAAAAAAGCACACAGTGGGAAGCTGATAGCTACTGGATCGAGGACTTCTAGAAATTTATATACTCTCTCAGAAACTTCAGAAGGAGCATACTTGATTGGATAGGAAGATGAAAATTGGTTGTGGCACAAGAGGCTCGATCATATTAGCTTTGAAAATCTGGTAAAAATAAGTTCAAAAAGAGCAGTAAGAGATATACCTACCATTGGAAAACCAGTAAATAGCATCTATGCTTCATGCCAAAAAGGGAAGCAAACTAGATCAACATTTAAAGCAAAGAAATACTTCACCAGCAAACCATTAGAGTTGATACATACTGATTTATGTGGACCCATGAGAACACAAAGCATAAATGGTGAAAAATACTTTATACTGTTCATAGATGACTACTCCATTTTTAAAGCTTAAATCAGATGCCTTTGAGATGTTCAAGATTTTTAAAAAATAGGTTGAGAATCAAATTGGAAATAGAATTAAATGCCTAAGATCAGATAGAGGAGGAGAGTTTATCTCAGAGATGTTTGCAGAATACTATCAAAAATATGGGATCAAAAGATAGTTTTCAGCAGCAAGGACACCTCAGTAGAATGGTGTTGTTGAAAGGAAGAACAAGACTGTGCAAGAAATGGCACGGACAATGTTAGCTAAGAACAAAATAGCTAACAAATTTTGGAAATAGGTAGTACATACTACATTTTACATTAAAAATAGGTGCATGTTAAGGACGCATGAAAGCAAAACACCTTATGATCTATGGTTTGGCAGGAAAGCAATAGCAAGATACTTCAAAGTGTTCGACAGCAAGTGTTATATCAAACGAACTAAAGATAATCTCGATAAGTTTGAAGATAGAGCTGACGAAGATATTTTTCTTGGTTACTCAAAAAAAATCAAAGCCTACACATGTTACAACAAGAGGCTAAAGAAAATTGTGGAGAGTGCAGATGTTAAAGTTGATGAAGGTAGAGATCGAGAAATTACTTATCAAGAAAACTACCCTATTTATGAAAAATTCATTGAAGGAGATGAAGAAATGGAAACAGAAGAAAATAAAAAAATTGACCCAGTTGATTTAAGAATTGATTAAGAAGAAGAAGAGAACAAGAAATTCAAAATAGGCAGCTGGAAAAAAAATCATCCCAAAGAACAGATTATTGGGGACCCTGAAAGCACGAGATTTCGGGTGAAGGAAACACTAATTGCGATGTATTCAAAATCAAAACACGCTTAAGTCCTAGAAATGTAGAATGCATGAAATGAAAGAGACGCATTGAAATGAGATACAAGAAAATGGAGAAATCATAGCCCTTTTATTTAACTCTCTTGATCTCGGTTACAAAGACGCCTCCTCCCTTTTTAGGGGCTAGGAGCGTTAAATGAATTTGGTTACAATCAAGACTTAATGTTCCTCCTTCCGCGTGCCCACATTTGAAATGGGCGGGCCAAGACGTTGCCGCCGCTGGTGTTGATGAGTCCTTAACCTTTGTTGCTCCTCCTGCGATCAAAGAAACAACAAAGATGTTAGTAGCACCTGCTGCAAATAAGAAACGTTTGTTCTCTAAAATTAATGAAAGATGCATGTAAAAGATTAGCCAAATCGATAGACAAAATGACTCTAAATGACCTGCAAACTCGACAGAGACCGAAAAACATTACCAGAAGGCCACTGCCATCGAAACAGTCGGCCAATTTGCATTCAACTAAAATTCGTCCCTGGGCAGGACGAATTCTGCTGTAATTCGTCCCCGGGTAGGACGAATTCGACTGTAATTCATCCTCGGGTAGGACGAATTCGACTATGTTAAAATGCCGAGTTGATGCCGCCCAAATGTCACGTCTCGGGATCTCCAAATGACCTGCAAACAGAGGGGTTAGCTAATTGGGGGCATTTTGGGATGACCCAGATGGTCGGATTCTCCCAATTTGACCTCCATCAATGGGAATTTGGCGTCGCTACCTGCAAGTTAGTGGGACAACAAAAGCGACGAGAACATGATGAAATCTGATCAAAACATTATGAAATCGAACATATGAACTATCTAGACAGCATAAAATGAAATGAAAGATGAACAAATGACAAAAGGACCAATTAGAATGAGACTTAAAAAGTGCGGGGCGCCCAAGTGGGCCGCCCACCGTTGGAACTTGATTTTGGCACCAATCCACTTGGGATGGGCCCAAAATCTCTTAGGATGGGGTTGTCAGCAAATTGGTGGATTAAAGTGGCCAAATGTCTGGTTTTTGGGTCCGATTTCACACTTCCAATAGCCACCCAATAACCTCTCTTGCGAAAGAGATTAAGGATGTGGAGAATGTAAATCAAAAAGGGTAAAGGCGTGGTATCAAATCGGCAGCACTTCGTTGCTTGAAAATGCTTCCTACTTCTTTTTTTTTTGGGTGGGAAAAGTCCACCATTTTATAGACCCAGGGGGTCTCTTTGGAGAGGCATGCATAAGCGCCATGTGGTGGTCATAGGTGCCATGTGGCGGTCATGTCTTCTCATGAGAGAGGAAAGTCCTCCATGACTTGGGCTTTCATGATTGCCCTTGTGACAGTCCTCTAACCGCCCATCTGCCCACCTACACGCGCGTGCGAGGCAAGAGTCATCAATTGACTGTCTTTGGCTGCCACTTGGCGCCATTCTTCTTTTTGCCCGTTAAACCTGGAATTCATCCTGACCAAAGACGAATTCAGAATTCGTCCCTGGGTGAGACGAATACTGAGCAAAGTGCCTGAATGTGCCAAATTGCCTTTTGACCTTACAAAATTGCTATAAAAGTGGTTAGGACCACTGTTTAACCTCTGAGGGCTGCCCTGGGGGCTGTGTGTGTGTCAAAGCGATCAGTGTTTGCAGTCACATAATCGGATTGGTGTTGTTTTGGTGTCTATAGATGCCCCTTTTTGGGATGCGCTGTGCATGGCGCAGCGTCGAGCAAAAATAGATAACCAAAGCACTAATGATTAGGGTTTCTTGGTAACCTAACCAACTTTTGATGCCCCAAGTATGGAAAGGGCATGCATTCTTGAATCCTTGCTTCGACGAGCTAAGGAATTTGATTTCAAGTATTAACCTATTTTGGTGAGGTGTGACTTGAGCTTGGACATTGATCAGTCATGAATAGGCAAAGGGCGCAACCTTTTGTCCACGGGGGAACCTTGTGTTCATGATTCACGGAATGCCAAGTGTTTGATCAATTTGTGATTATTGCTTGTTTACTGCCCCAAGCAGGAGCGTGATTGTCTTTGTCAATGATTCTTTGAATGCATGTCATTGCCTTGATTGGGTGTGTGTTTGTTGATTGGTGACTAAGTGTGACTACCCCCTCAAGCGACGAATCGATGAGGGAATGACCTTCGTGAGAAAAGCGACGAGTCGCTTGACCCAAAATGACTTGTGCAAGGGTGCCTTTAGATGGTTTTAGCATTAAGCATGTGCAATTTTTCTGACATTTAGACCTATTTTTGGTGGGTGTTAACCCTTTTGGTGATGCCATAATGGGGTGAAATCGTCGAAAACCCGTCTTCCCGTGGAGCGGTCCGGCTATGGTAGCCTTCTTGGGGAAGTAGGAGAGTGACAATTTGAGCCCCGACATCGATTTTCTATGCCAAGAGGTTAAGTGCAAGAGCACTTGTGTCCGGCAATGCTTATTGCTGTGTGTTTGTGTTGCATTTTTTTTTGTTGTTTTTATTGTTTTGTTGTTTTTGAGTGGGTTTTGACCCTTTTGTGACGTCGTTTGGGGGTGAAATTGTCAAAAATCCATCTTCCCGTGGAGCGGTCCGGCTATGGTAGCCTTCTTAGGGAGTAGGATAGTGACAATGTAAACCCCGACATCAGTTTTGCTATGCCAAGAGGTTAAGTGCAAGAGCACTTGTGTCCAGCAATGTTTATTGTTGTTTGTTTGTGTTGCATTTTTTGTTGTTTTTGAGTTAAGTGCAAGAGCACTTGTGTCTGGCAATGTTTATTGTTGTTTGTTTGTGTTGCATTTTTTTTTGTTGTTTTGATTTTCTTGTTGTTTTTGAGTGGGCTTTGACCCATTTGTGACGTCATTTGGGGGTGAAATTGTCAAAAATCCATCTTCCCGTGGAGCGGTCCGGCTATGGTAGCCTTCTTAGGGAGTAGGATAGTGACAATGTAAACCCTGACATCAGTTTTCTATGCCATTGAATGTCAGGCGCAAAGGTGCCTTTGTTCGGCACTTTTATTGCTATTGTTTGTGGATATTTGATGTTTTTGTTGTTTTGATTTTCTTGCTTTGTGTATATGTCATTATTTTATGTTATGCACAATGATTGATGTTGATGGATGCATGCTTATTGTAATGGATGTATATGGTATGATAAATGCAAATGTTTTTGATATATATGTGATATGCAAAATGTAATGGATGAAATGAATTTGTGTTGATTTGGTTAGGGCACCATAGACTATTTAGGACTTTGTGATTTTGTTTTTAGGTGATTGTTGTGGTAAATGACTTTGTATGTATACATGTTATTATTTTTTTGTATTTTCTGATGGTATTGTAAGGATGAAAAGTAGCGCAGTTGGTTTAGAAATGTAGCTAAGGTTTTCTGAGACTCAGACGGTTTTAACTCACTAGCCACGACTCGTACTTTATCTTACAAGACTTTTGAACAAGGTATGAATCGGACTTGTTTTTGACCAAGTTATTTCACATCCTTGTGTGTGCAATTGAGTTCATTTATGTGGTATTTGTCAGGATACCGCCAGTGCCAGATGGGCTTTCAACCGAACCTGTACTGAGGATCACCTAATTAGCTCCACTAACTCCTTTATTGTATTTAGTCAGATTAATCTACGGTGCTATCTAGGATACCATAAGCTAGCTCATCCACATGCAAACATTGATCTGTACACAAGTTAATGTGACAGATATATCGTCATGCGGGAAGTTTACCGCCAGTGACCGATAGGCTATCAACCAAACCGGTACTGAGGCTTGCCTCATGACCTGTCGAAATGCTAAGAGTTCCAGGGATTCAAGTTCGACTCCCTTCTTTTCTTCAATTGTATTGGGATACTTGCTCCTTTGTAGTGATAAAATCACTATTTATTTTTGTTTTTTTTGTTTTTTCTTTTGAGCAAGGGATTTGGATATGGAGTGATGAGAATCACTATTGTTTGTGCCTTTTGATGTGTGCACTGTAGGATGTCAAATTTTGGTGTTTTGACTTTTTGCAAATTTTTGATGTTTTGCAACTATTGAGAACTTGGGATTCTTAGGGAATTGGGTAGGGAAGATGCTTGTCCTTTTGCCAACTCTCAGCATTCTTTGGGTCATTCACACAGGGGGATGAGCAAGATAACCATTTCGCTTATGGTGACCTGGATTGCTTTGCAGGTTTCATCTTTCGTTCACACAACTTGGGAATTTTTTATGTGTTTTAACTTGTGATGGGATGCTACGTAACAAGGTGTGATCCAAGTAGAACTCTACCTTCGTAAAATCTTTCTGACTTGGTACAGTTTTGGCTAGAAATTTAATGACATCTAAATGACGAAAACTCTAGATACATTAAATGACAACCTGACTTATGATATGGTGACTCTATGTATGGTGTTGTTTTTGTGATATTGTATGGAAAATGTGAAAAATGGTATGCTTGCTAAGTAATTACAGTCCATGGTGCCTTTGACTTCTATGATCAACAAATGTGCGATATATGGATGTAATGGTTAATGCAACTATTATGTAGTGCTTTGATTGATGAAGTATGCATGAGAATGAGATGCAAATTTCTTTTTGAGATTTTGATGGTTTTTGTTGTTTTTGAATTTTCTTGATGGTGACCAAGGGATTTCGAGAATCCTTTGGGGCCTTTTTGGGGTGACCAAGCGATTGCGATAATCCTTGGAGCTTTTGGGGTGACCAAGTGATTGCGATAATCCTTGGAGCTTTTGGGGTGACCAAGTGATTACGATAATCCTTGGAGCTTTTGGGTGACCAAGTGATTGCGATAATCCTTGGAGCTTTTGGGGTGACCAAGTGATTGTGATAATCCTTGGAGCTTTTGGGGTGACCAAGTGATTGCGATAATCCTTGGAGCTTTTGGGGTGACCAAGTGATTGCGATAATCCTTGGAGCTTTTGGGGTGACCAAGGATTGCGATAATCCTTGGAGCTTTTGGGTGACCAAGTGATTGTGATAATCCTTGGAGCTTTTGGGGTGACCAAGCGATTGCGATAATCCTTGGAGCTTTTTGGGGTGACCAAGTGATTGCGATAATCCTTGGAGCATTTTGGTTTGGACTATGGCTCTTCAGGGGATAGAGGTACCCCCAGCTTGATGGTCTTTGTGCTCCGGATCTGGCTCTAGAGGTATGGGCATGAATGGATCGGCCCTATGCACGGATAGGAGGACAGGGTCTACCCTCGATACTGATATTGCTATGGGGTCTCTGGGCGAAAGTTGATCTTTGTGTGCCCAAAGTGGTGGATGTAACGCTTGGTCCCACTGTGGTGGGTTAACGTGCCACTCATGCCCTAGTATTATGTTTATCTGTTGAAGTGCTTCATCGATATTTATGGGATGTCGATGTTGTCGCATGTGATTGTTGTGGGCTATCTCTATTTTATCCTCACCTTCGGCCAGTGAGTACAGCTCATCAGAATCTGGAGATTCTAAGACATGGAGGACTGCATCATCAGGTAGCCTTACGGTCAAAGGTTGATCCTCTTCGAAAGGAGCCTCATGTAAGTTGGGCCTTGGGAGCTCTAAAATCTTGGTCTCTATCGACTCTAAGTGCTCTAGCGCTTTGCATGTATCGGGGGATTTGAGCTCCTCCTCTTTGGTTGGTTCTTGTTGAGGAACTTGGGGCCTATGGAGGGGTGGCCAGATAGCACCCCCCATGCCTTGGTAGGGCATTTCATCTCGCTCTCCTCCTCGCTTTGATTCCTTAGAGGCTTCTTGATGAATTTCTAAGGGTGGCCCATAAACCTGAGTGGGTTCCTGAGGAAGGCGCCCGTCATTGGTTATAGGAGTAGCCTCCCGCTCATGTCTAGGAGGCATCGAGGGTGGTGCTCGATAAGGTCGTGGAGACTTGTCTCGCACCCGGGGGTTGTGCCTCTCATAATGTTTTGTCTTATGCGTGTGAGGGGTTGGAGTCCTCTCCTGCATAGTGTGTTGGAACAACTCATCCTTCTGGCACTGAAGGTGCTCTTTATTTAGAAGATACCATTGCTCTAACTGTTGTCGTTCTAGCTCAAGTTGCGTGAGTTGCATCCGATGTGCGATATGCTCGACAGATTCTAAGATAGTTGGTCTTGCCATCTCATGTCTAGAAGGGCTAGATGCCTCTCCTACATATCTATCTCGGTCGTAGTGATCCAAGATCTCTATAGGCCGCCTCCCTCTGTTGGGGGTAGTGGCATTCCCTCGAGGCTTTGGCCTCAGTGAGTGGTCCTGATAGATAGCAGGTGTAGAGGCATATTGCTTCTGCACTATGTATTGCTCTCGAGGAAGGTAGGGGTCTTCCTCATGCTCTCTTTCATAAGTGAAAAAGGGACGGATGGAGCTAGCTCATCCTAATTGAAGAGCCTTGTGCTCTGGATTTGTCCTTGTAGTCCTGACAACTAGAGGGGGTGAAGGAGGGATAGTGTAATCATGTGGTTCCCTCCCGTCGAACCCTATGTTGACCTAGCACTTCATCGCATGGTGACCACTCATAGCGAGCATCTAAGGGAGCTCTCCTATGGATGTACCCCTCATGGAAGGGTGTGTGCTGGGTGCTATGCTGAATAGGAGTGCCCCTAGAAGAGGTGCCCCTATAGTCCCTTTTCGTTAAGGTGTGGAGGGGACTACCTTGTGTGTCAGGTCGCCAAGGTGGTATGACCAAATCCTTGGGGCTATACCGGAGGTGACTTGTGCCTCCTTGGATATTCCCCACAGCATCCGCCCGTGATTGGGCTTGGCTGCAGGTGAGCACCATGACGATGTCTCTCTAAAAACCCTAAAAATTGAAAATGAGTCATATGGGGCCCAAAATTGGGGTGCGCATCCCTCTTACAATAGATAAGCCAAAAATGAAGTTTCAAGTCCTAACTCTAAATACATTAGGAGATATTGACCTCCGAACAGCTCAAAAAGCATAAAAAATTAGGTTATCAATTTTAAAACCTAATTTTGGGGCACTAGATGATGGAATTTGGCCCCGAAAACTGACTTTTTTGGACAAATAGAATTCCAAGGAATTATATTTGTTTAAAATTCTCCCAACTAACTCCCTGTAAAATTTCGTGTCAATCGGAGCTACGGTTGAGAAGTTATGGCCCCGACAAGATGCACTAAAATTTAGGGAAAAAAATAAGATTTCCCATATTTTGTTGGATGCTCCTGCATCACTTATGGGCACCTTCGGGGCACTTTTGGGTTGACCAAAGGGTTCATGGACACCTTTGGGGCATTTTGGAGTGACCAAGCGATTGCGGGAATCCTTGGAGCTTTTGGAGCGAGTGACAAAATGCGTAGATTTTTATCTTTTGTTTATGATTTTTCTGATTTTTTTTTGTTACACTAAGTAGAAATGAACACACACATACACAAATGGTGATTATCTCTTTTAAAGATTAATGGTGTGTCCTAGACTGGTTTTAGTGCGTTTTGATGATTTTGTTTTGTTTTTGAAAGTTTTGAAGAACGTTTAAATGCGTAATGAAGGCTCATATGACTCCCATAAATGGTCGCCCCTTCAATATACCATTGCTCGGACGATATACCAACCTCTCTATATACCCGCCCTTACGAGAGGGAAACTATAGGTACGTGAGAGCAGATGGTACGTGGTACATAGGCGGTACGAAAGGGGGATTGTCCTGTTAATGACACCTACCATAGAAGACTTATCCTCATGCGCATGGGAATCACCCCAACGACACTCGGTCAGCTTTCGTCAGGATTTACGCCTAACAACAGTGACAATCGGGGAAATGGATGCAAAATCAAGCCAAGGTGGTGATGAACCCACCGTTGGTCTTGATCAAGGGCTGGGGTCTTACGACCAGCTCCTTGGTTTAAAGATGCCACGTGATGTGTGTGTGGTTTATTTTAATTGAAATTGAAACATGCAAGCAACCTACTTTCCCTAAGAAAGCAAAAGTTGACAAAAAAATAGAAACAGAAAATCAAAAAAATGACAAGGACAGTTTTGGAACCCTTACCTCTTTTCTACCCAGACTTGCTGTTTCTGATCCTCGGCTCTGAAAATTTACAGACAAAAATTCGTCCCTCTATGAGACGAATTACAGAACAGAATTCGTCCCTGTCTGAGACGAATTAGAATTCGTCTCAGGGTCAGACGAATTACAGTAAAGTAATCGCCACAGGCAAAGACGAATAACAGTCAGAAATTGAAAAATGGTACCTGTCAAGCACAAAACACAAAAATTGATCAGTTACTTGATCTTAAAAACCAGGGGACAGAGTCCCACCGTGATCGCCACTGAAAGCACGAGATTTCGGGCGAAGGAAACACTAATTGCGATGTATTCAAAATCAAAATAAACGCTTAAGTCCTAGAAATGTAGAATGCATGAAATGAAAGAGATGCATTGAAATGAGATACAAGAAAATGGAGAAATCACAGCCTTTTTATTTAACTCTCTTGATCTCGGTTACAAAGACGCCTCCTCCCTTTTTAGGGGCTAGGAGCGTTAAATGAATTTGGTTACAATCAAGACTTAATGTTCCTCCTTCCGCGTGCCCACATTTGAAATGGGCGGGCCAAGACGTTGCCGTCGCTGGTGTTGATGAGTCCTTAACCTTTGCTGCTCCTCCTGCGATCAAAGAAACAACAAAGATGTTAGTAGCACCTGCTGCAAATAAGAAATGTTTGTTCTCTAAAATTAATGAAAGATGCATGTAAAAGATTAGCCAAATCGATAGACAAAATGACTCTAAATGACCTGCAAACTTGACAGAGACCGGAAAACATTACCTAAGGGCCACTGCCATCGAAACAGTTGGCCAATTTGCATTCAACTGAAATTCGTCCCTGGGAAGGATGAATTCTACTGTAATTCATCCTCGGGTAGGACGAATTCGACTGTAATTCGTCCTCGGGTAGGACGAATTCGACTGTGTTAAAATGTCGAGTTGATGTCGTCCAAATGTCACATCTCGGGATCTCCAAATGACCTGCAAACAGAGGGGTTAGCTAATTGGGGGCATTTTGGGATGACCCAGATGGTCGGATTCTCCCAATTTGACCTCCATCAGCGAGAATTTGGCGTCGCTACCTGCAAGTTAGTGGGACAACAAAAGCGACGAGAACATGATGAAATCTGATCAAAACATTATGAAATCGAACATATGAACTATCTAGATAGCATAAAATGAAATGAAAGATGAACAAATGACAAAAGAACAAATTAGAATGAAACTTAAAAGTGTGGGGCGCCCAAGTGGGCCGCCCACCGTTGGAACTTGATTTTGGCACCAATCCACTTGGGATGGGCCCAAAATCTCTTAGGATGGGGTTGTCAGCAAATTGGTGGATTAAAGTGGCCAAATGTCTGGTTTTGGGTCCGATTTCACACTTCCAATAGCCACCCAATAACCTCTCTTGCGAAAGAGATTAAGGATGTGGAAAATGTAAATCAAAAGGGTAAAGGCGTGGTATCAAATCGGCAGCACTTCATTGCTTGAAAATGCTTCCTACTTCTTTTTTTGGGTGGGAAAAGTCCACCATTTTATAGACCCAGGGGGTCTCTTTGGAGAGGCATGCATAAGCGCCATGTGGTGGTCATAGGTGCCATGTGGCGGTCATGTCTTCTCATGAGAGAGGAAAGTCCTCCATGACTTGGGCTTTCATGATTGCCCTTGTGACAGTCCTCTAACGGCCCATCTGCCCACCTACATGCGCATGCGAGGCAAGAGTCATCAATTGACTGTCTTTGGCTGCCACTTGGCGCCATTCTTCTTTTTGCCCGTTAAACCTGGAATTCGTCCTGACCAAAGACGAATTCAGAATTCATCCCTGGGTGAGACGGATCCCAGTTTGAATTCGTCCCTGGGTGAGACGAATACTGAGCAAAGTGCCTGAATGTGCCAAATTGCCTTTTGACCTTACAAAATTGCTATAAAAGTGGTTAGGACCACTGTTTAACCTCTGAGGGCTGCCCTGGGGGCTGTGTGTGTGTCAAAGCGATCAGTGTTTGCAGTCACATAATCGGATTGGTGTTGTTTTGGTGTCTATAGACCCAACAGTTGGTATTTAGACAAGAAGAGTAGTAGTACGGAACTACTCTCTATTATCTAGCATTGAACCCAAAAATATTGCTGAAGCAAGCACAGATGAAAGTTGGATGAAGGCAATTAATGAAGAACTAGATCAAATTGAGAAAAACAAAACCTGGGAGTTAGTACCAAGGTCAGCAAATAAAAATATAATTGGTACTAAATGGATTTTTCAAAATAAATTAAATGAATACGAACAGGTTGTCAGAAATAAAGCAAGATTGGTATGTAAAGGCTATGCTCAGGTTGAAGGCATTAATTTTGAGGAAAATTTTGCACCAGTAGCTAGACTAGAGGCAATCATAATGTTTCTAGCTTTAGCAGTTCATAAAAATTTCAAAATATATCAAATGGACGTAAAATCAGCATTTCTAAATGGAAAACTAGAAGAAGAGGTGTACATTGAACAACCAGATGGCTTCCAACTCGGTGACAATCTTGATTTTGTTTGCAAGTTAAAGAAAGCATTGTATGGTCTAAAATAGGCACCTAGAGCATGGTATGCAAGGCTGGATAACTATCTTATTAAACATGGGTTCAAGAAAGGTATGGTGGACAACAATTTATATGTCAAAATAGAGAATGGCCATATTATTGTACTTTTTGTTTATGTAGATGATATAATATTTGGTAGTAGCATGGATGAATATTGTAGAGACATAGCAAATAAAATGAAGATCGAATTTGAGATGTCAATGATTGGTGAACTTTCTTATTTCCTCGGACTACAAGTCAATCAAAGTGAAAAGGGCATTTTTATCTCTCAAGTTAAATATGTGAAAGAAATGCTAAAAAAGTTCATAATGGAGGATAGTAAACCTGTCAGCACTCCCATGACAATAGGTTGCAAGTTGAGCAAGGATGAAAAATCTCTAGATGTAGATCAAACCATGTACAGGTCTATGATTGGAAGCTTGTTGTATTTGACAGCTACTAGACCAAATATCTTACAGGCAGTATGCATGGTGGCAAGATTTCAGGCTAGTCCCAAAGAGACTCATGTGAAAGTCATGAAGAGGATTTTTAGGTACCTCAAGGGTACTATGGAGTATGGGTTATGGTACCCAAAAGGTAAGGACTTCACTCTTATTGCATATTCTGATGTAGATTGGGCAAGATGTATTGATGACAAAAAGAGTACCAGTGGAGGAGCATTTTATCTTGGAGATAGGCTAGTAGCATGGCATAGCAAGAAACAAGAATCAGTCTCTCTATCCACAACAGAGGCAGAATACATTGCAGCAACAACATGTTGTACACAAATATTATCGATGAAACAAACCCTGAAAGATATTTGTATTCACTTCAAAGAGCCAATTTTAGTTAAATGTGACAACACCAGTGCAATAAACATATCAAAGAATCCGGTTATGCATTCTCGAACCAAAATATTGTAATCTGGTATCACTTCTTGAAGGATAAAGTTGCAGAAGGTGAGGTAAAATTGGATTTTGTTCCGACTACAGAGCAAGTAGCAGATATATTCACAAAACCATTGCCAAAGGAAGTTTTTGAGTACCTTCGGAGTAGTCACATTTCCCAAGAACTGACTATCAATTGGGATCACATTCTCAGGGGGAGCATTTATGCCTATGTTTATAGTTTTGCTCATATTCATGATTTTTGCTAACTATAACAATGTGTATTTGAGAATGTTGTGCATAGACTCAGGGGGAGTCTGCAGTAGCCCTTTGGTATTATTGTCAAAGGGGGAGAAGAATTCCAGGAGAGTGCATGAGTGTTGCCAACAATTCCAAAGGGGGAGATTGTTGAGCAAGGTGCAGCAAAAGTATTGTCATTGTTGTCAACACAAACAGATAGATCAGTTGATGCAGTTGATGTAGTGGATAGGAGTTCAGAGGTCAGTCAGAACATGTACAGTGAATTTACAAGAAGATAGAAGTGGCCTAGATTTAGAAAATCAAAGAAAAAGACAAGTAAGAAAACTGTCACGATATCGTGACATGTTTTCTGTCGCGATTTCATGACATGGCCGAGGAGAGAGAAGGCATAAGCAAAATTGTCATGATTTCGTGACATGGTCGAGGAGAGAGAAGGCACAAGCAAAATTGTCATGATTTTGCAACATGGACGAGGAGAGAGAAGGCACAAGAAAAATTGTCATGATTTCATGACATGGATGAGGAGAGAAGGCATAAGCAAAATTGTCGTGATTTCACAACATGAATGAGGAGAGAGAAGGTGCAAGAAAAATTATCACGATTTCACGACATGGCCGAGGAGAGAGAAGGCACAAGGAAAAATGTCATGATTTCGTGACATGTTGGAGGCAAAGAAGCCAAGTGGAAAAACTGTCACGATTTTGCGACATGTTGGAAGCAAAGAAGATAAGTAAGAAAACTATTGCGATTTCATGATGTCGGGTTTTCACGATCTGATGAGAAGAAAAGTGCCAAGGAGAGAAAGTGTCGTGATTTCGTGACAGGATCGAAGAGAAAGTGCCAAGGAGAGAAAGTGTCATGATTTCACGACAGGATCGAAGAGAAAGCGCCAAGGAGAGAAAGTGTCACGATTTCACGACAGGTTCGAAGAGAAAGCACCAAGGAGAGAAAGTGTCACGATTTCGTGACAGGTTCGAAGAGAAAGCACCAAGGAGGAAAAGTGTCATGATTTCATGACATGTTCTATTTTCGCTAGCCAAAGATAGAAAAGGCACAAGGGATAGAAAGTGTCACAATTTCGTGACATGTTCCATTTTCACGAGCGAAAGGCAGAGAAGTGCAAGGAAACGAAAAGTGTCAATATTTCACGACATGTGTTTTCACTAGCCAAAGACAAAAAATGCACAAGGCAGCGAAAGTGTCATGATTTTGTGACATGTTCCATTTTCGTGGGCAAGAGACAGAGAAGAGTAGCAAGAAGGTGAAAGTGTCACGATTTCGCAACATGTTCTGTTTTCGCTGGTCGAAGCCAAGAAGAGTAGCGAGAATGTGAAAGTGTTGTGATTTCATGACATGTCTGGTTTTCGCGGGTGCAAGCAAAGAAGTGAACAAGGAGGCAAAAAAAATTGTGATATCGTGACATGTCATGTTTTCACAAGTAGAAGGCGAGAAGAGTACAAAGAGATAGAAATGTCACGATTTCATGACAGGTCGCAACAACACACTTACTGACAATAAAATTAAAGTAGAACGATAGTTATAGGGGTAGTTGCAGAGGAAAATCATGCAGTGAAAATAAGTAGAGTTAACTGAAGTTAGTGTGGCAGTTACAGATAGAAAGCATGTAGCTATTTTAAGAATAATCGAAGAAGAAGAAATTGAACAATCGCATAACTAGAATTGAAAAATGTATGCATGCACAGAAAAGAAGACGAACAGTCATGGTAGAGGTATATGTTGCATGTAATGTATTTAACAAAATGCCCACTCTAAAAATACAAAAGGAGTTACATAAATAAGAAGTTACAGTTGACAAGTGGCAGAAGAGAATATTAAAAGAACAGTTACGGGTTGCATGCGTAAATATGGAAGTTAAAAATAGAGACTAATATGATATAAAAGCATATCTGCGTGAAGAATAAGGCTGCTGCTATAAGTGAGAAATTGCTGTGTAAAGAGGGTAGGAAGAGGGCCGAGAGAGAGATAAGCAGAGCCGTGAGAGCATGTAGATTTTGATTAATTGTAGACCAATCAGGGTTGTGTAAACAGCGAAGGCATTTTTATGTCATTGAAATAAATCAAAATTGCAGTCCAAATTGGTGCTTGGCATTAGGGGTTGGTGCTCCTATCTGTTGTAGCAAAAAAATAAGGGGTTGGTGCTCCTTCCAGTGGATGCTGGTAAAGTGTTTGTAAAATTGGTGTTTTGCAAAGGTTGGATTTGGATTGGAGTCCAAGCAGTCATTTTTGAGGAGTAGCCAAATTGGTGAACCTCGTTACATTGTGTGTTGTGGTGTTCTCTCTTGTGAAAATTGCTTTATATATTTTTAATTTCTCTTTGCTTCAACATTAAGTGTTGTAGATTTGAATTTAATAGCTACACTACTTCACCCCCCCTCTCAGTGTCATTGTGAGAATATCAGACAACTTGGATAAATCGTTAGTTCGACTTGTCAAATGATAAAAAAATACATGTCTTACAAAAAGTGTCACTAGTGCTTTTGTAATATTGTGGAAAATTTGCAAATGGCCCAATTCTATGTCTATGTTTCTTAGGTTGTGATGCTTGACCATTGGTATGATGTCTATTATATTTTCTTATGGTTAATGTTATTACGTGTGTAAAACTTGGGTGTCTACATAGCTTCAATACAACTAAATTCCTTTCTCAATTTGCATTTAGGATTAGATTTAAAATATCTTTCACATAATTTTGTAATTTCATTTCAAAAGAATTTCAAATTTCTTTCTCAATTTGCATTTAGGATTAGATTTGAAATCTCTTTCACATCATTTTGCAATTTCATTTCAAAAGCATTTCAAATTTCTTTCTCAATTTGCATTTAGGATTAGTTTTTAAATCTCTTTCACATCATTTTGCAATTTCATTTCAAAAGCATTTCAAATTCCTTTCCCAACTTGCATTTAGGATTAGTTTTTGAAATCTCTTTCACATAATTTTGCAATTTCATTTCAAAAGCATTTCAAATTTCTTTCACATTTGCATTTAGGATCAGTTTTACAATCTCTTTCACTTCATTTTGCAATTTCATTTCAAAAGCATTTCAAATTTCTTTCACACTTGCATCTAGAATTAGCTTTTACAAATCTCTTTCATGTCCTTTACATTCCTTTTTTCAAAATATTTTTCTAAAATCACACTTAGGTTAATCTTTCCAATTTCTTTCAAGTCATTAGGTTTTACAATTCAAAATTTCTTTTCAAAATCCTTCGGGTACATTTCAATTTCTTTTTACACAAATCAATTTCAATTTCTTTCATGCTTCTAGATTAGGTTTTCATTTCCTTTTCACATCACTTACACTAGAATTTACATCTCTTTTCACAAAATAAATTTCAATTTCTTTCATTCTTCTAGATTAGGTTTTCATTTCCTTTTCACATCATTTAGACTAGAATTTACATCCCTTTTTCGTACAAATCAAATTTAATTTCTTTCATGCTTTTAGATTAGGGTTTCAATTCCTTATCACATATTTTAGCATAGCATTTATATATCTTTTCATACAATCAATTTCAATCTCTTTCAAGCATTTAAATTAGGGTTTCAATCTCTTTCCAATGCACTTAGGTAAATTATCAAATTTCCTTCTTCACACACACTTTGGCTTGCTTGTTTCCATACTTTCTAGAGTATATTTATTTTTCCAAAAAGGCATCTAGGTTTAGGTTTATTTCAAAAGGTACTTAGCACCTAGTTTTATTTCTAAAAATGCATCTAGGGCTAGTTTCATTTTTGAAAAGGCATTTAGTTAGTTGCTTTGCTTTCACCATAGTGGTAACAAACACACCTTCACACACCCACGTGGTATACATAGTGGTGAGATTGGACTTCATCCCCAATCCATCACTCAATACTAGTGATATTGGAATTCATCTCCTTCCACTAGCTCACCCCCTAGACACCTTAGTAGCCCCCAAGAGTGGTTTTCTGGACTTCATCACTAAAAAATCCCCTACTCTTGAGACTAGTTTTCTAGAATTCATCATTGAAAGGGACCTTCGGAGTAGGATAGGATTAGATGCCTTTGTTCACAAGGCTCACATAATTTGTGAACATGATAACTATCATTCTTGACTAAGCCCACCCGAGAGTGAAGCAAAAATATGGGTATGCAGTAGTAGGTCTTAGATAGTACCACCTCTTCTCATGAGAGGATATTGGACTCATTAGCACATTTTGAGTTTCCCCCCATTTGGATATCATTTTACTGCACCTTCCATATAGGTCACCACTTGCCTATTGAGACATCATTCTATTCTATGCACCCTTGGGTGTTGTAGGAGGTTCCATGCCAATGACATTCCTATTATTTCTAGAATTTCACCCACTTCCTATGATATTTTCTAGGAGGTACATTTCAACATCAAAACACACAAAACAAACAAACATTTTATTTTTTGCATTTAGAACTGATTCTAGTTATGCATTGTTTGCATGCTCACAAAACTAGTTTCAACACATTCATTGATTAGCAACACATCTATTGGTTATCTATAACCTATCACTTTTGATTTTCTATCTGAGTCATAGTCTGAGTCCAATTCATAGGTCAACCTACAAATTAGGTCCCATTTTGCATAGTGACCTACAAATCCTACTTCCAAACATAGAAATTCTCCAAATCTCATAGGGTTACCTAAAAACCTCACATAGATCACA
The DNA here is from genome assembly GCA_028583015.1 of Wollemia nobilis. Taxonomy (NCBI): domain Eukaryota; kingdom Viridiplantae; phylum Streptophyta; class Pinopsida; order Araucariales; family Araucariaceae; genus Wollemia; species Wollemia nobilis. The sequence continues at coordinate 6,107,399 of JAQPPZ010017073.1, forward strand.
CCCAAAACCTCATATTTCTATTTATGTATAGTTTTGAGCACAAATTCATAACACACAACACCATACCTATTATCACACGTAGTCAAGCATACGAGCAAGTGCATCTCAAGGAGGAGGCTTCTTTCACCACTTCTAGTCAGTCTACTTCTCCCCCTCCCTCTATAGAGGAAGTTGCCACACTCATAGTAGACCTCCCCATAGATTCATATTTACCTCACATACACACTATGTCTCATGATGAGACCCCCACTTCATCTAAAAAAGATTACCCACTTCTTCCCCATTCACCTTCACCTAATCTACCTTCCATATTTTATGATCACATCATCTACACCGCTCTAGGACATCCACCTCCTTTATTTACTATTGATGAGGAGACCCCCCTACCTCACCTACCTTCATGCATCCTTTCTTCCAGAGTCTATCTCAATCACTATTCGAGAATGACTCTTCCTTGCTCAATCGTACTCACCCTGAGGTCACCTCATTTACCCCTACCATAGGGATGATCTCAGATCCCTCATCTTCCACTTCGAGCATGCAAGCACCCTCCTCACAAATCCCTCCACTATAGCCTCCTTTAGAGCCACAGTATGCACCCCTCACATCATCATATCAGGATGCTTCTCAAGCATCACAACCACCATCTTCCCAACAACCCTTATTTGCATCCTTCAATGCTACATCACAACCACTTCCTCACTCCCAAAAATTCTCATATCAATTACATCAACAAACCCCATCCCCCTTATCCAGTGAGGATATTTTCACCACACCACCTCCTCAAGCTCCTACCATTGAAGCCCATATTCCTTCCTCATCATTACCTCCACCTACATTCCACCCTCCTAGAATGTATGGTGTACCACCCTCTATTCCACTTCCATATTCATCTACTCCCATATTCTAAATCCCTCCACCACCTCCATTTTGAGCTTCATCTCCTAGTTTCTTTCCTACCTATGACCCATGACCTATGTCTTATCCCACCAATCCTCTAGGCTATCCTATGCCACCTAGCTTCTCCACTCATCATACTTCTAGCTAGATGTAGGTACCATATTTTGATACCTCATCTCACCCACCACTAGCACCATTCATCCAGATGCCACTACCCCCACCGCAGCCTGCTACACCTACATTTTTCATGACACCTCCTTCTTGGTCATCATCTCCTATAGTCCAACCATTATAGTAGGCCCCTCTCTAGTAGATCCTAGTTTAGCAACCACAAACTATGCAACCATAATATTACTACCCCTAGTAGATACCCACTCTATAGTAGAGTGTCCCATCAGCTTTGCCATCCTACACCATCCAATAGCCTCACCTACAGGCACCATTGCAATATATCCCTTCCCCACACTAGGAGGAACAACAGCTCCAATATCCACCACATTCTTAGGCTCCACCTACCCCTGCACAATCCTCTACACCTTTAGCACCCAAACTTCAACTTTTACAAGATGAAGTTAAGATGCTAAACCTCCATATAATTGGTTATGGACCACAAAAACCCACATATGATGAACTCTGTAACAATGATAGTACACCCTTCAATTCCTATTCCTCCTTACCCTTATCACTTCGAGATCCTAAATTTTGATAAATACAAAGGTAAAGAGGATCCTCATGAACATGTCAACAATTATCGCTCAACTTGCTATCAACTTCATAGTAGAAACCCCCTCATGTTACATACCTTTTCCCTCTCACTTGGGGGACAAGCCCTAGATTGGTACAACATGCTCCCATGCCATAGCCTGTACACCTTCAAGCAGCTAGCCAATTCATTCTTGGAATATTTCTCCATTAACATCAAGAAGAAAACCAACTTTTTAGATGTCTACACCTTGCGACAAGCCGATGATGAGCCTATTACAAAGTTCATTTCTCGATGGATATCGGTCATACATGACCTTGCTCATAGCCTCCCATATATTGAGTTAGTCACACTCTTCTCCAAGAGTTGTCACAAACACATCTCCACCTCCTTACAACTCCATCAAAGTCGCACCTTTGAGGAAGCTATCACTCAAGCCAAGGTCATTGAGGACATCAAAGTCCAATCTAGCAAGATCAAGCTTAGACAAAAACCCTCTTACAATTCCAAATTTTGCTTCAATAGAAATACACCAAATCAACCTTATCCTAGACCACCATAAACCAACCAGGTGGTAGCAGCTTCTCCAGCTTCTTCATCCATCTCACAACCTCCCCCTCCATAGAAATAGTTGTTCCAGACTAGTGCACCCCTTCCACCATGACCACCACAGCCTCATGGTCTCCACCCGTAGCTTCCACAATGTAATTTGACCCCACTATCAAAGCCTTTGCCAGATCTATTTTAGTGATTGTATGATGCAGGTCATATTACCTTACCTAACATTCAACCTCTTGATCCAAATCAACCCAAGCCTTAGGGATATATCGAGTAGGCCTTCTACACATACCATCGATAATGCAGCCATGATATAGAGTCTTGTCATTCCTTCCATGGTCTTGTCTAGGACCTTATTGATAGGGGTACCATTCAGGTCTCAAACCCCCTCGCACCCCAAAATCAAAACTTGGGAATCTACCAGAACCTACTACCTAAACACTAAGGGACTAATCCCCAAGGAACCCAATCCAATCCCCAAGGATAACCTAGATAGGTTAACAATGTTCAATGAGATCCACCCTCACATGGCATCATTGGCATGATCAACCTTACCACTCATACTCAATGCTATCCACCATGATAGGATGTACCAATGGTTTCTCCTCCAACACCATTCACCTCTCCATAGCCCCCTATAGCAACACAGGCCTCACCATGCTTACCACAAAATATCATCACCATCCATGGTAGTCTTACACATCAGTTACGTAACACCCTAGCCAGGCTGTCCATATTCGATCTCTTACAATAATCTCAACCCCATCGTAAGGCATTGAATGACATCCTTTGATCCATCAACCTCAAAACACATGACACAAATGTATTTTTTAACTTCATGGGAAACATACCTCATTTCCTGCAACCCTCGATTAGCTTCCACGACCATGAGATCACTAAAATCATGGGGGAAGGAGCAGATCCACCCCTCCACATACAAGAAACTATCAATGACATCACTTACAAGCATGTTCTTGTTGATACTAGCTCATCCATTAGTATCATTTCTATGCAAATGCCCTACATCACCTTCACATTCCACTAGCTCACTTTTCCACCCCATCACTCGACCTTCAAGCATTCGATGGTTCTATGTGGCCCACTATAGGCTCCATTGTCCTACCTATCCATGTGGGTTTCTACACCATATCCATTCTATTTCATGTCATTCAAGGTGAGATGCAGTACAATATCTTGCTTGAACATCCATGGATCAGAGACATGCAGTGTGTTCCTTCTACCTTGCACCACTATCTTAAGTATGTCTATGATGGCCTCATCCATTATGTTCCTACCGATGGGGACCCCTTCAAATTTTACAACATCATAGATCTTCCACCAAGACCCTCATCATCCTCTACTTAGGTCCTTCCCATTCCTTCTCATCCCTCATTAGGAGCATCTACATCTCCTTCAATACCAACCTCATCCCCACAATAATCATCATCTAGCATGACACTTCATTCTACTGCCATACCTTTCTCACCACCTTCCTCATGGCCTCCCCCTCCTTCTTAGCCATCCTCTTCCATAGATCGACCTCCTACACCTCCACCTTTTTTACCACCCTCATCAAGACCTCCTATTACATCTCACACATCCTCTATAGAACCTCCTCTTCTTCCCACTCCGCAAACACCCCCACTTCCTTTTCATCTATGACCATGATCTTTCACATCTTCTCGTAGCTTGATGCCTACACCTCCTCCCCCCACCACATAGTTCCCACATGTGAACCACCCCATTCCATCTACCATGATTGAATGCCATGATTGGGAATAATGAGCTTCCCACTTAGATACTCAATTACTCCATTCTTCTCCTCCCATCATTCATGATTCCTAGCTGGCATCATCCTCCTCAGATTCTGATTTTCCACCTTGATCCCCAACATGTGTGATACCTTGAGTGTCAATTTTCATGATAAATTTTGGGCTCGATGACTATAACATTCAGGATGCTCATGTGTGACCCTTAACAATCTAATCTATGCATGATTTTAGTCATCCTTCAGCTTTGGTACTAACCATCGGTACCATTGTGTGACTAGGTCCTCCCAATAATTATACCAACTTTATTTATGTGGGCCTAGACTCCTCGCTCTTGACTATTGTACCTCCACCACCACAATCTAGTTTTTATGGCACTCTAGACCACATGTCAAACCCCCAATTTACCTTATACTACCTTCAATATTTCCATTAGCATAGATTTGGGCTAGGATGCTATGAACAAGGGTTACAAACACCTATCAACCCCCATGTTCAATTTCCAATAGACAAGTCTAGTCTAGGTTATCACCCCTTCACCGTGCACACGCTTGAGGATGAGATTCAAGATCTTTCTTTGCATCCCACACCAATCCCTACACACATACTGGAAGACTACATTGACATGGACATCCTAGATGAGAGCCTATATCCTCATTCCACCATCACCATCCCATGCACCTTCTTCCAAGATGCACCCTTTTTTGATGCTACATATACCTATTGTATTGATGATATAGTCGATAGGTTTACTGAGCTATCACTCACTTCACATATTGAGAATGATACCTCACCTTATTCCTCACCATTGATGCATTCAACCATACCATTACCCACTTACCGATAGCTTCATCGATCCACAATGCAACCTCACTCTCCACCCATGGTTTTACATCCATCATTAAACCTCCCATGATTTCATGATATGACCTCCATTACTTCCATCAACATGGTCAATGTGGATTTATTCTCACCACTTCAATACTCATTTCCTACAAATCACGATGACACACCAAACCCTAATTTCATCGATTTCACTCACATTTCATCAACACCTTTAGTATAAGACTTCTTACTATCTCCACCTATCTTATGTATGGTAAATGCACCTTCACCATCTACCCCACCTCATGTTCCATGGGTTCATCATATTGACATATATCTAGATGATGAGTTTGAGTTACCCAAGGCTATCGATGACCTCCATCTTATCCCAATTATTAGAACAACTTCAAGATGGCTCCCATATGCTTGTGGAAGAAACCATCGATGTCGATATTGGTGATGATCCCACCAATCCACATATTTTCAAACTTATCACTAGCCTCTCACCAGAAGAGCACATATTGTTTACTACCTTCCTTAAGGAATACATCAGAGTCTTCACCTAGTCCTATAAGGACATGCCTGGACTCAATCCTTCCCTAGTAGTTCACAATATTACTCTCAACAAAGATGCCAAACCCATCAGATAAAAATTATGATGCATGCATCCTACAATTGTGTTACTAGTAAAATCTGAGCTCCAAAATCTCCTTGACATAGATTTCATTCAACCTATTGATTACCCTGAATGGGTTTCCAATATGGTACTAGTACCTAAGCCCTCAAGCGAGGTTCACATATGCACCAACTTTCATGATTTGAATAAATATTGTCCAAAGGACAACTTCCCCCTCCCAAACATCGACTCGCTCATCGACTCTATCATAGGTCACAAAATGATCTCCCTCATGGATGGGTTTTCTGGCTATAATCAGATCAAAATCAACCCCATTGACCAACACAAGACTTCTTTCACAACCCCCTAGGGGACCTTTTGCTATAAGGTCATGTCTTTTGGCCTTAAAAATGTTGGGGCAACCTACCAGTGTGCAATGACTTATATCTTTCATGATTACATGCATAAAATCATGGAAGATTATGTTGATGACCTCATCACAAAGTCCAAAGAATATTCACAACACCTGAATGATCTACGCAAGATCTTTGATCATCTTCTAGAACATAATGTTCATCTTAACCCAAAGAAATGTGTCTTTGGTGTTACTTCTAGTAAAATCCTAGGGTTCATCATCTCTCAACGAGGCATTGAAGTAGACCCTAACAAAGTCAAATCCATCATCAAGATGCCTCCACCCACCAATCTCAAACAACTACACAACTTGCAAGGAAAAATCTAATCCATTCATCACTTTATCACACAACTATTAGATAAATGCAAGCCATTTAATCACCTCTTGCAAAAGGGGGTCACCTTCAAATGGGATGAAAACTATCAACAAGCCTTTGATTCAATCAAAGCCTACCTCACCTCTTCACCGGTTCTATCTCCCCCACACCCATAGCTACCATTTATCCTGTACATTTCTGCTATAGATTTTGCACTTGGCATGCTATTAGCCCAAAATAATGCGCTCAATCATGAGCAAGCTATATACTACATTAGTCGTATGCTAGTCAGCTATGAAACCCGCTACGTATACATGGAAAAGCTATGCCTAGATGTAGTCTTTACCACCAAAAAACTACATCATTATATGCTTAATCACACTACATTTATCATCGCTCATGACAATCCACTTTGATACATGATGAACAAGAGTTATCATAACTCTCGTACTACTAAATGGATTATGCTCCTCATTAAATTTGATCTAGAGTTCATTTTACAAAAATCCATCAAAGGATAGGTCATCATAGACCAACTCGTTGAGGCTCCATTACCCGATGATCAACCTCTCCTCATTCAGCTCCCTGATGATTCCATCTTCAATATCACAGAAGCTGAAGAGTATGTCAAACCAAAAATATCAACTGACTTAACACTTTTCTTTGATGGTTCTCACTGCACACATGTTGGGGGTGCAGGCATTGTATTTTTCACACCATATGGGGAGCCTCTCCCATTTTCATTCAAATTAGGCTTTCCATGCACAAACAATAATGCAAAATATGAAGCTCTCATTCTTGGATTAAAATAGGTACATTCTATGCACATTAGATGCCTTCACATCATTGGTGATTCCCTCCTTATCATCAATCAAGTCCAAGAGATCTGGCAATGTCACTACCCTATCCTCCAACAATACAAACAAATCACCCAACAACTCCTCACCCAATTTGAGTGGTATGATATCGAAGCTGCTCCATGCTCATCCAATCATTTTGTTGACACAATGGCCTCCCTAGGGTCATTAATACCACAAAACCCCCTATCCGACACTACACATGTGTCCATTCATACTCTAACACAATCTACCATTTCATCTTCACCCTCCATAGATGATGATGGTATTCATGTTGTCCACACTGAACCACATGATCCTTGGTTTTCATAAATTAAGGATTATATCAAATTAGGCTTCCTGCCTTGTGATTTACCACATGCTCATCACCAAGCATTCAAACAATGGGCCATCTATTACACACTATTGGGGGATATTTTGTATCATCGTAGTCATGATGGTATTCTTTTGTATTGCCTAGAACCACATGAATCTCACCGAGTGGTACAAGAAACCCATGATGGTACTTGTAGTGGCCACTTCAGTGGCATGGCTATCACAAAATGCATTCTACGCATGGGCTACTATTGGCCCAAAATGGAACATGACTATTGTGAGTATGTCAAGCGATGTATCAAATGTCAACAACATGCTAACCTCACACACTTACCTTCATAAGCACTCCAACCTATTCAATCCATGTGGCCTTTCTCCCAATGGGACCTAGATATTATCGGATAGATCTCACCTACTTCATAAAGAAATCACAAATTCATCATCACTACCATAGAATACTTCACAAAGTGGGTCGAAGCCATCCCACTAGTCCAAACTATGGGAGCCAAAATCATGGTATTCATCACTGACCATATCATATGTTACTTTGGAATCCCTTCCCAAATCATCTTCGATAATGGTACACCTTTCAAAAACAAAACTTTCCATGCCCTCTGTGCTAAATTTAATATCCACCATAGCTTCTCGACCCCGTACTACCCATAGGGTAACGGCCAGGCCAAGGCTACTAACAAAACCATTTGCTCCATTCTTCGTAAGATAGTTGCAAAATCCCACCATGATTGGCACAATCAGATGCCTTTAGCCTTATGGGTCTATCACACGAGCATCCATACTCCCACTGGGAAATCTATCTTCTCTTGGAAGGTCTTAGAACCTCAATGGGTTACATCTAGGGGGATTCAATCCATAAGGATACCTCTTGGAGACGGGTTCATACACTATCATTTTCATTTGATAGGATTTAAATTGCTTTTCCCTTCGTGTCTCCCCACTTCCCCATATTTTCTTCCCCTTCACTTCCTTCTCCTTTTTACTTCTTGTAACTCTTCTAGTTGATGTCAAGAGTTTCCTTATCTCAAATATTTCCTATTGTCCCTTCATCTCGTGTTCATATTTCAACAAGCCTTTCAAGCATTTATTTGTTGTTTCCATTGCTTATCTTCATGTTGCTATTGTTCACAAAAATTCTCTCAGTGTTGGTCATTTGGCCCCATCTCTATGGATTTCCTTTCCTTGTTTCCCCCTTCCACTCTCATCGGTTGCATCCCTATTCATTTTCCTCTACTTTGATTTTAACCATGTTAAATGTCTCATTTTTTTTGATGTTTTTCCATGCTTAGTTTTCTCCTTGCATAATTTTTATCTTCAAGTCATCCTTTCCTCTTTACCCTTCCCTCCTCTCCTTCATATCTCTATCTTGATTGTTATATTTTCTAGTCCTTCTGGGTCCTTTTTTTTAGAATATGGAAAATCCCTATGAGTCACTAGAAGTGTGGATGAAATTTTACACCCTTTATTCACTCTTCCCTTTAGAAAGTGATTCCCTTTATTTAGTAGGAGTGCACCAAGTTTTGAAGGACATCGATGATCAGGTGGAAGAAATCAAGTAACATCAATAGTGGTCAATGAGTGAACCAAAGCATTGGGTAGATGATAGAATAAAGTGGGGTAGGCGATGGAGTGGGCAAATAATACACCCTAGGCCTTGGGTAGAACTTTCCAAAAGACCCACACAACTTATTAGGTGGACCTCTAAAGTAGCTAGCAAGGTTGGAACAATCATAGAAACCTGCCCCTAGAGAGGATGGAAACTCCTACCCATACTGGGTGGGAAATTTGAAGCATAAAGTAGGTAGAAGTCTAGAGAAATATTCATCCTTTTCCCCAATACCTTTGTGGGTAGAAAGATTGATGAAGAATACACCCGCCCAACATGCAAAACTCCTACCATCATATGAATTTCAAAGTTGTAGATGTATACACTGCTACAACAATCTAGGTACCTGACATTGTGTGCAAAAGTGACTGGTTTGAGGCATGTTGCTCCCAAGGTACTTTAGTGCTTTTCACACACTACCTGACCAGAGTATCACTAGTCAAGGAAGAGGATAAGGTAACTAAATATTGATGAACTAGGTAGAAGTGTCAGAGGATCCAAAGGCCTAGATTGAACTAAATTCATCTACCTCTAAGAATATCAATGCTATCTCGAGGAGTAGTGTACTAGTGAGATGCCTATCAGTAGCAAGAGATGTCTTCCTACCTACCACCATTAATGTTAAAATTTTGAAATCAATGTAAATATACCTATAAATAGTGGAATTTTGGTCATTCCTAAGGGCATATATTTAGCCATTATAATTCATATGTAAGGTTTACCATAATGTAAATACAAATCCTTCACTATTTGGTCTCTAGTTTTACCTTAGTGTTTTCTTGTTAAATGCATGAATGTTCATCTCTATAAAAATTGTTTAACTTTTATCATGATATTTTGCTATCTAGATTCTATGGGATCTACTTGAGTGGTTTAGGGGTGTACATTTGTAAACATGGTTTGGGGGTTTATTTATGATAAACATAGTTGGATAGAAGCACTCTAGTTTTGAATCTTAGATCTCATGCACCTGTCTGTTGGTTCTAGAATTTGCCCTCCATCCACTACTTTCTAGATCTAAAACAAAGGCTTGATTGGCTGATCTGTTAGGTGAGGGTATATGTTTTTGCCCATAGTTACATGCCTAGATAGGTCTTGATACGACTATACCTATCATTTTGAGTTCTATATATAGCAATTTTCCCATTTATTTCCCTCCTTTTACCTTTTTCCATTTATTTGCTCTATGGCATAGATAGCTAGAACCACCCTGAGGAACTGGCCTCCTCTGAAGATCACCCACCCTGTCCTAATATGGTGACCATTCTATGATGAGTCATTGATCCACACCTACGTTGGTATGTGGTGCTAGATAGGTGACCAACACAAACACAAGAAAAATAAGTGTTTGTCCACACCAAATATAGAATATATACTAATAGCTTCTAGGTTACCAACTTCCATATAAAGAGGCTCCATTTCATTCCTTATCAAAGGTTTTATTTTCAAGAAAGAAAATATAAGATACAACAACATTTAGGTAAATCCTACCCTGGGCAATTCATACCCTACAACTGTTATCATTTAGACTATACATCATTTCCCTTTTTTTTAGTATCTCATTCTCGATGGCTAATTCCCTCACCCACCTATGATATTACCTCATATTGCAAGCACACATAACATCAGTAGTACCATATTCTTCTAAAGTATAAATAAAGAAATAATTTTGAAAAGATATCCATATTTCAAATATTACTAAGCATTGAAACAACCAATCAATACATAGTCCATCTCATAAATGAGTCTTGCCAAGGTGGATCATGACATACTACCCTCCTTGGACTAAACACAATCCTTTGTGTTTTTTCTACAATAAATATTACATATCATTTTCATTCAAATAAATAAGGAAAATGTCTTTTCATCTCATCCACTTTTTCCCAAGTGGTACTTTTCTAAAAATATTGGCCCCATTGGACCTTTGCACTATTCTAGAGTTTGTTTCCTTATCATTTTGGAAGGAAACTCTAGAATATTCACTGGTTTTACCTCAATGATTGAGGGATATACCATGTGCAATTTTGAAATACCCCACACATAATTAGGAATAGCAATGTAATTCCTAAGTAGGGATACATGGAAAGTTTCATGGATATTTGATAGGTTGGGTGGCAAGGCATGTTTGTAAGCTACTGGAATTATCCTCTCAATAATTTTAGATGGCCCAACATATTTGGAATCCAAGTTAGTACACTTGATGGTGATCTATATGGATTTTACTCTTAAGAGTACTCTATCTACCGTAAAGAATTCTCTTGGAAATATTTTTGAATTAGCATAACTCTTATGATAATAAATGACTTTCTTAAGCCTTTGCTTGATCATCCATAGTTTTTCCTCCATCATTCAAACCACATCCAATTTTATGATAACCAGGTCCTCCAAATTATCCCAATATAGAGGAGTTATGCATCTTCAACCATACAATGCTTCAAATAAGACCATTTTAAAGCAAGCATGATAACCATTATTGTAAGCAAAATCTACCCAACTTAAAAAGTCTTCCCCATTGAGACTTCTAGTCAATGCAGTACATGCAAAGCATGTCTTCAAATTCATGATTTATCATTTCAATTTGGACATCTATTTTATGATGGTATACATAACTTATATTAAGCTTTGTGCCAACTACATGATGAAGAGCCTGCCAAAAATCCTATGTAAATTTGGACTCCCTTTTTAAAATAATAATTGTAGGAAACCTATGTAACCTAAAAATTTCTTTGGAAAAACTATTTTCCACCTATAGAGCATCATCCTTGGTAATTCCTGGTATAAAGTATGCAACCTTGGTCAACTTATCAACTACCACACGAATTACATCATGTTGATACCTATTCTTAGGTAATCCCAAATTAAATTCCATAGATATAACCTACCAATTCTGCATTTGTATATCTTGTGGGTATGATTGTCCTACTAGATGTCTAAACTCAGCTTTCACTTTTTGGCATAAAAGACATCGAGTAACAAAATTATTGATATCTCTCTTCATACCTAATCAGTAGAAGTTTTCTTCATGTCCTCCCTCATATTTACCCCTATAGTGTGAGTAGATTAAGGAGATCTATGTACCTCTTACATAATAAGTATCCACAAATAATCAATTTTAAGTATAACCACCCTATATTTAAAATATAAAAGTCCATATTTTATGTCAAAATCCTCATTCTCTCCAATATTACTTTCTATTTTAGACCTAATTTCATTGTAATACTTATCCTAAGTTTGCATTTTCCTGACTTGGTCCATTAATTCCATGTCACTATGGGTCAAAGCAGTTATATATTTTTCTACTTAAGGCATCGACAACCTTATTTTTCTTTCCTTTAATATACTCTATACCAAAGTCATAATATACTAAGAACTCAATCCGTTTTCTTTGTCAAGCATTAATCATTGGATGAGTAAAGATATATCTCAAATTTTTATGATCGATCCTCAACTTGAAAGGCTTCCCTAATAGGTAGTACCTCCAAATCTTAATATTGTGCACAACTACTACTAGATGTAAATCATGTGTAGCATATTTTACCTCATGCTTCTTGAGTTTAGCTAACTCATATGCTACAAATGAATCATCATAGGATAGAACTAATCCCAATACTTCTAAAGAAGAAACATTACATACAAAAAAAATTCCCAAGGAATCTAGAGTTTGAAGAATAGGTACAGTAGTAGGCTTTTGCTTAAAAAACTCAAAATCAAATTCACACTTATCCATACATTTCTCTGGAGGTTAGTTATGGAGTAGGCTATTTTAGAATAATCCTTAATACAAAATATCTATAATATCCTATCAAGCCAATGAAGCTCCATATTTTAGGCACATTAGTAAGTGGTAGCCAACTCAAAATGGCCTCCATATTCTTTGAATTTACAACTATCCCTTTTATAGATATGATATATCCTAGATATTGTACCTCTGAAATATAAAAGCCACACTTTGACAAATTTTCATAGAGTTGGTTCTTTCACAACAACTCAAGTACAATCCTCAAATGTATATTATGCTCTTCCTTATTTTAGGAATATATCAAGATATCATCAAAAAATATTAAGACAAATTGATCTAGATTCTCTTTGAACATGTTTTTCATCAAATTCATGAATATTATCGATGCATTGGTCAGTACAAAAGGTAATACTATGAACTCATAATATCCATACCTATTATTAAAAGTAGTCTTGTGAGTATCCTCTTCTCAGATATTTAGGTGATGGTATCTTGATTTAAAATTATTTTTTGTAAATATGGTGGCACCCTTAACTTGATTAAATAGATCTTCAATCCTAGGTAGAGGGTATATATTCTTGACAGTTGCTTTGTCCAATATTTTGTACTCTATGCATAACCTTAGCAAGCCATATTTATTTTTTTATAAAAAGAATAGGTGCACCCCATCATGACACAATGGGTTTAATCAACCCTTTTTCTATCAACCCTTGAAGTTGCACTTTTAACTCCATATCAATAGTATTAATCTTATACGAAGTTCTCTGAATGGGTTCTATACTCGACATCAATTTGATAGTGAAATCAAATCCATGCTTAGGTGGTAGCCCAAGGAGGTCTTCAGGAAAGAAATCTCTAAACTCATGCAAAATTAGGTTATCCCTAAGAAATTTCTCCTTTCTATCAAACTCGGTCTTATGGTTCAACTTAATGATAGATCATTCCACCTTTTCTAATAGCTTTATTTAGCTACATTTTTGAGATCAACTAAGGTCAAAATGACCCCTACTCACTATATATTCTTAATATTTACTTGTATTTATCTGTATAGTCTAACCATCTACCTTGGAAATTAATTAGTACTCCATGAGCCTTTAACCAGTCCATTTCCAAGATGATGTGAAAGGTATTTAGCAACACTACATATAGGTGCCAAATGGTAGAGTCGTTGGATAGGGTGATATCGTCTATAGGAAAACGTTAATCCACTAAGTAGGTATGTCCAAACATATACTTGAATTTCCACCCTTGTGCCAAAAATCTTGATCTTTTTGGCATATCCCTTACTATAGTAGAAGAAATGAAACTATCAGTAGCTCCACTATCTATCAAAATTTTAACTTTTTTATTAAATAATTTACCATTTAGGAGCATAGCTATGTCTTTCTCATATAGATTCTGGTTTCCAGTTGCTATGTAGATCTTGTGGTTGGGCTCCCTACCCGTTTGCTCTATCCTAACCAATTTTGATATTAGTTTGCATAGTGTGGTCCCCCACAATCATAGCAACCACACATGGGACCAAGGTGTCTTTCCTATTTCTATTCCCCTATCCAATGTGCTTGTGACATTTCTAGCTACCTCTGTGGTTGATTAATATTATTTTTTTCTTTTAGAATTTCTTCTTGAAATTCCATTATTTTTTATTGTTACTTCTTTCAAAATTTAGATTACCTTTGATTTTATTGCTCTAATTTTGTTCCCAATTCTTAAAACTAACACTATTTTTTTTTCTCAAGGATTGTGGATCCTCTTCTAATAATTCCACATAATTAAAGTAAGTCCTATTTATCTAAATGTTGGACTCATATTGTCGATCCAGGTCATATCCTTTTTCAAATTCTCAAGCTTATGCATGTTTATTACTGATCTTATATTAGGATCCACTCCTAAGATAAATTTATGTGCCTTCATGTTCTCATATTTCTAATATAGTGGTACAAAATTAAGAAACTTTATAAAATTTTGGTAATAAATATCCACCATATTTATTTCTTGGAGGAGGGTGGAGAATTCCTAGAATTTCTTTGCATAGTGTTGTTCTATGAGGAACCTCTTCTTACAGGATTTAACAAAACCTTCCCACATTAGATTTATTGCTTGAATATTTTGTCTAGCTTTAAAAGTGTTCCACCATTCCAACTATGTGTCCTATAAATGAAAAGTGACCCAAAAATTTTAGGTCACTAAGGAGTAGTTTTTCATGGAGAATTAGGTCTACAACTCATTCATACAAGCCTTGGATGAATCACCCCCATATTTTCTAGTGAATTTGGAGGTTTTCACGTTCTTCAAATCCTTATCCAGCTTTACCTCTATAAAAGCCCTAACTTTCTACTCTTCTAAATTAGGATTTCCTTCTTGTCTATCCTTAGGATTTATATTATATGAATTTTGACTTAGTATAGTTTCCAGAAACTACTTTTGTTGGTTCGTTTGTTCTCTCTCTTGGTTCATTTTTTCTCTCTACTACTCTATTTGCTCTTGTAATAGAGATACAATAGTAGTGAGGTTCTCCAGCTCTCTATTTGAATTTCCTAAAATTTCTCCTTGGGTTCTAGCCTTAGCACTATCCTACCTACTCTACCTTGGAATTTGGAAAGATCATCTTCTTAAGTTTAGTGCCATATTCCCTGGCCACACAAAAGTAAGGTCAATTTAGGTTACAATTTTTTTTTCAAATTGTACTTAAAATCCCTAGCTAGTAATATCATCCATGTGAACTAACTAGGGAGTATTATCATCTACTAATAATATTTATGGTCACTCTAACTCCATGTAATATTTCATCTCCAATGGAATATACTTTCTTTCAAAAATCACTTATCAAGTCAACCAATCCTAAGTTTACTCATGGAAGATTCTTGTCCTGTGACCTAGAGATCTGATACAAATTGTAACAACCCAAATATAACCAACCTAGAAGAGAGTATTATTTTTATCCCAAGATAAAATTCACCACTAGGGCTCACGAAATATGTTTTTAGGATAATATCAGTTGATAAGGCATTACCACATTTCGATATTGCAACATTGTAGATATTTCTTGAGTGGATAGGAGCAACCAATATCCCATAGGTTTTAGGTTTTAACTTATATACCTTTATGGTATAAAGGATGTCTCACATGGTCACCCCACATTTTTTAAATTCTTCATGGCTGCCAAATGTCATGACCATAGCATTGGAATTATTCCTCCTCAATATTTTGAGGAAGGGGATGCCAATTCCCTTACCCAACATAAATCAGTATATGAGGGTTATTTTAGGCATAATACCTTTAATATTAGTTAGTTGTTGTTTAACGGTAAAACTGCTACATCTTTTGTGGTTAACTACCCCTATATTTATGATGAGTTTTAAATAAGGCATTTATCAGTCCGTGTGATAGTTATGCATGAACACAAAAGCCTTCTTTCTCATGATGCAATCGTTTATCTCCTTTGCAAATGGGTTCCTAACCACTATGGTAGGATGTACAATTTAAGCTACCCCACTTAATAATATTATCCAAAGACTCCCCGTATTAGGTTCATGATTGAGTTCCCCACTCATAATACCATTATAAATTATCCTAGGTGTTACCTCCCCACAACACCCTCAGGATTGGTTTCATATTTTAGGGATTCAATTCAAGGTTAACAAAAGGCATACCACCTAACCCAAATAAAAAAACTCTCCCATAACATTAAAATATAACCATGCTAACTAATAAAAAAACATGGCATTCCATATAATCATATAAAGAAATATATTTCAACAACACCTATGTTGGATCATAAACAATAATTGCATTAGGAGCTCCATCTATTTTAATATTCATTTTTCCATTCAAAAGGAATCATTCTTTTCCTTTCCACATTATGTATACTACATTCTCAAGCATTACAAAGAGTAGCAAATATTATCATTACTCAAAAGTAAAGAATCATCAAACCCCATCATGTTCAAGAGAGTTAATACCAAGGCCACATCTATCATATAAATATTCCTTTATTTCATATACCCATTCTCAAGAACATTTAATGTAACTCATTCTACATTAATTAAATCACCAAAATACAAGGTTTGATTTGAGCATGAAAGAGCTCACTATAACAACTTAAAATATACAATAATCAAGTATTATTCTTTATCCATATTAATACATTTATTCTACATAAATAAGCAAGCTCATTGCAAAGAACCATACCAAATATTAAACTATAGGTCCATTCCTTTGAAGGCATAACTGCCTATCCATATTCCAACTTTTACCAAATAGTAAGAGGGATTAGGACAACTCTCTTTGTTTCTTGATAAATGCATACTTATATGCTCTTTTATAAAATAATGCATCTAAAAAGATAATCTCATGAATTACCATACAAGTAAAACTTCTTAAACCATATTATTTTTAAAGAATTAATATTTCTTGCATACATAATGAAAGCCCCTTAAATTTCCCCTGCTAAATATATTCCACATCTATTTCACATTATTCTTAAATCAAAACAAGCAAAGAATATCCCATAATATTCTTTCTCCAATGGACTCCATGCCCCTTTAATAAATCAACAGATTCACATATTTATTTTATTCTACCAAATAACCTTTACAAGGAATAAATAAATATTTTTCCCTGATTAATCATATAGTAACCCAAAACTAATCTTCAAGTTAATCAGGTAATATATTTCTTTAAAACAATAAGCATAAGCTATTAAAGGTAAGAAACTATTTAAATTTCTCATACTATAGAAAGCTTAATAAGGGTTAATTCCAAGCACTGCATAGGATCATCATTTTCATCATAATGAACACATAGGTCTTTATAGAATAATCACAATGCATGAGAAAATGTATCAAAACATGAAACTTCGGTTCAAAAAGTGAAAATACAACAAGTCACTCCTATACTACAACACTAGAATCTACATCCTAAACAACTCTAACATCTTCCAAAACCCAACAACATAGTTTAGGTTGCACACTAAAACTTAACATAGTCTCAAACAACAAAGTAAAATAAGAATTCCTATTAAGCTAGCCACATTCCAACCTATTAAGGAAGGTTGACATTCCAAATATCACCAATCAAGCCAACTTTTTAGATTAAGCAATAAAAATCCAACATTACACCTAAAGCAATACAAATTCAATCATTAAAGCCATACAAACCAAGGGAACAATATATGAATTCTATTAATAGAACAAACTCATACAATATTTCAAAAAGAACACTCAAGAAGCAAGCATTACAATATCATATGCTATAAGGGAGCATTACATAAATATTTTACATAAAAATATGTTTCCTTAGAAGCCTCCATCAAGTAATTCTTTCATAGCACTTCAAGTATCATACGTCTAGGCCAAAAACAAGAGTGCAAAAAAAAGCAAGAGCACTGCAGGCTTACCTTTCAACCCTTGACATCCTCTTAACACTTGGAGTAGTAATGCGGTATAAGTTTAACCCTAAAGTGCTTTCATCCTCACATAAAGCTCTACCCTTATGTGTTCTTATTGTAGCTCCTCCTCTCTATCTATGATTTCTTCTTCCCCTTCCACCTTCTCACCTAAGGAAGAAGGTGGATCCTTTTATTTCATAACCACATTTTTATCAATTGTTTCTTTATTCCACCAAAAAGGAGCTTCCAAAAGCATTTCCTCTTTAATAGTATTTATTTTAATTAATTAAGAAAACATTTAAAAATATTTGTGCACCTTAGTAAAGAACAATCATAGAATTTTGGTCAGATTATTTGTTTCAAATGTTATCCCCTAACATTAAAATAATCATTTAAAATACATTTAATGCTTCCTAAAACATTATTTTCAAAAATAACACAAGCCAAAATCTATGATTAGCCCCATTATCAATTTGAGGGTAACATTAAGGCCTTCATGCTTGGTGATTCTACCCCTTAGTGGTTTTACTTGCTGAAACCAAGGAGTATAAGCATTCACATGAACACCCTTTTTCATAAATCCATCAACCATTTTGCATTGAGCTAAACCAACAAAGGAACTATTTAACTTCAAAGCTTAGTATTTATATATGCAAGAAGATAATCATTGATCAAGCACATGAAAAATAAATGTTTTTCCATACCAAACATAGAGTATTTAACGATAACTTCCAGGTTACCAACTTATATCTAAAGAGGCTCCACTGATTTTCTTGTAGTAAATTATTGATGATTTGATTTAAAGCAAGAAAATATTAGATGCAACTATGTGTGGGTAAATCTTACCTTGAGTAATTCATACCATGGAGTTGTTATCGTTTAGATTGTACATTATTTTCCTTTTTGTGGTATCTCATTCTTAGTGGCCAATCCTCTCACCCACCCACAAGAGTATTTGGTCCTACAAGCACACATAACATCAACAATACCATATTCTTATAAAGTATACATAAAGTAATAATTTCAACTAGACATCTAAATTGCAAATATTACTAAGCATTGAAACAAATAATCAATACATAGTGCATCTCATATCATGACATCCTACCCCCTTGGACTAAACACAATCCTCTATGTTTTTCCTGCAATAAATATTACATATCATTTTCATTCAAATAAATAAGGGAAATATCTTTTCATCTCATCCATTTTTCCAACTAGCACTTTTCTCATAATATCGATCCTATTAGACCTTGCACTATTCTAGAGTTTATTTCCTCATCATTTTGGAATGAAAATCTAGAATCTTCACTAGTTTCACCTCAATGCCTGAGGGATTTTCCATATGCAATTCTAAAACATTCCACACATTAGTAGGATGAGCAATGTACTTCCTATGTAGAGATACATGGAAAGTTTCATGGATCTTTGAAAATTTGGGTGGCAAGGTGAGTCTATAAGCTACTAGAATTATCCTCTCAATTATTTTAAATAGCCCAACAAATCAAGAATCTAACTTAGTAGACTTGATGGAACTCTTCGTGGGTTTTACTCTTAAGAATACTCTATCTCCAAAAAATAATTATCTTGGTGATATTTTTAGATTAGCATAACTCTTCTAATGATTGATGGTTTTCTTGATCATCCCGATCTGTTCCTCCATCACTCAAACCATGTCTATTTTGATGATAACCCAATCCTCTAGATTATCCTAAGATAGAGGAGTTCTTCATATTTGACCATACAAGGCTTCAAACGAGGATATTTTCAAGGAAGTATGATAACCATTATTGTAAGTAAACTCTAATAGATATAAAAATTCTTACCATTGAGACTTTTGGTCTATGCAGTACATGCAAATCATATCTTCCAAGATATGGTTTACCCTTTCAGCTTGACCATCTATTTCTAGATGGTATGCAAAAATTATATTAAGGTTTGTGCCAACTACATGATGAAAAGCTTACCAAAACTCAAATGTAAATATAGACTCCATATCTAAAATAATCACTTTAGGAAACCCATGTAACCTAAAAATTTCTTTAGCAAACCTATTTGCCACCACTAGAGCATCATCCTTGGTACTCCCTAGTATAAAGTGTGCAACCTTGGTCAACTTATCAACCACCACAACAATTATGTCATGTTGATACCTATTCTTAGGTAATCCCATAATAAAATCCATATATATG
Organism: Wollemia nobilis; assembly: GCA_028583015.1. Taxonomy (NCBI): domain Eukaryota; kingdom Viridiplantae; phylum Streptophyta; class Pinopsida; order Araucariales; family Araucariaceae; genus Wollemia; species Wollemia nobilis. The sequence goes on from JAQPPZ010017073.1 coordinate 6,127,614, forward strand.
ACCTACCATTTGTGCATTGGTGTATCATGTGGGTATAATTGTCATGTCGGATGTCTATACTCAACTTTCACTTTTTGGTATTCTAGATATGAAGCAACAAAATTAGTGATATCTCTCTTTATACCTGACTAGTAGAATTGTTTTTTCATGTTCTATCTCATATTTGTCCCTCCAGGGTGAGCAGAGTAAGGAGATCTATGCACCTCTTGCATAATAAGTCTTCTCAAATCATTGATTTTAGGTATAACTACCCTATATTTGAAACATAAAAGTCCATATTTTATATCAAAATCCTCATTCTCTCTGAGATTCCTTTCTATTTTGGCTATTATTTTATTGCAATACTAATCTTGAGTTTGCATTTTTCTAACTTGGTCCATTAATTCCATGTGACTATGGGTCAAAGCAATTATATGTGTTCTTCTACTTAAGGCATCGATGACCTTATTTTCCTTATCTTTGATATACTCTATACCAAATTCATACTCTTCTAGTAACTTGATCCATATTCTTTATCTAGTGTTAAGCATTGGATGAGTAAAGTGTACTGATATCAAAAGCATACACCTAATAATACATTAATTGAAATCAATAATTAAAGCAAGAAATGAAAGACAAGATTGCATATGACAAGAAAATAAATATTTCTTTTATTAATCTTGAATCAAATCTTGGTTACAATCATGCCCCTCTTAGGGTCACCCAAATATTGATATAGTTAACACAATTTGAAAGCCCCAATGGGGTAGGTGCAATGCATAGACTTTCTAAATGGACATGAACTAATCCAAGGTTTCGATGAATTTATTCTCCATGATTAGAGGTATTTTTTGCCTTGCATCTCAAAACCCTATTAGTCCTATGTGCAATAAACAACAAGAAGCAATTAACAACAAAGGAGGCGTCTCTTGATGAGGCTTTTAGGAGTTATTTGCATAAAAGGTAGCATAGCTAGCATGAAATCAAGAAAGTGAAGAAATATACTAAAATTATATTAAACCTAGAAATATTGCTACAAACATATAAGAAAAAGCAGATCTAGATATCTATTGACTTAATTACAAAATTGAAAGCATGGAAGCATGAAAAGAACCATTAGTGTTATAATTTGAAAAGTGAAGGGAAATTACTAAAATCTCTAATTGCACTGATCAAAGTATCTAATAAAGAAAATTAACATGATATATATCTAATCTACTACAATTAAGCAAATCCTACAACTAGAAAATAAGGAAACTAAATATGACAACATGATCGTGGGTCTGACACATGGTGAGCATTGTTCACCATGGATGATAGCCATGGCTGAGCTTGAAATGTTCTTGCCTTCCTAATTTGGTGTCCAATATTCAATTATCCTTGAGGATTTTATGATCAAGGGTCACCACTGTATCCTCTAACATATTTGACGGTTGAATTGCTCAATTGATGCACGAATTGCACAAATTCACATTTCTTGAATCTCCTAGACTCCTAGGACATCCATGGCAAATGATCTCTAATTGGGTAGAAAAAAATTTCTTCTCAATGCATGTAAGTGAGTATGCAATTCAATAGGGCTTCGCTATATTTCAACTCAATATTATTCTCTATATTTTCCCTTTTGGAGGGGGGTTTTATAGAATTTTCCAAGGGCTAGGGGTGGCTTCATGAGGAAGCTAAGAACAATATTGGGTAGTTAATCTTGTTGGATGGAAGGATTCAGAACCTTACTCACTCCAAATGCTCCAATCCGCAACCAATTGGCCATTTGAACCAACTATGAATTAGTCAAAGTCCAACTAAATTTGAGGTTTGACCACAACTAACAAGCACGTTCAACTTTGCTAACCATGGGTGTTAGCATTGGATAGCACTGACTAGGAAAATGTGCCAAAATTGAGTGGTAAAAACCATTGCTTTACCTTGGTATCTATCCAAGGTATTAAATATGATCTTCTAGCATGTCCCATATGAGTAGTCACATCGACATGATGTATTTTAGGTGTCTACAGATGACCATTTTGAGATGCATTGTGAGATCGAACAACGTTGAGAAAAAATAAACCTCCTAAAATTATGTCATAGGTTGTATGATGATCATTGGTATGATCAATATTAGATGCATGAGTCTTGCAAAGAAGATGCACATCCTAGAATCATTGCTTTCCATTGTATGGAAGGCTTAAATTTGAAAAAGCTTTGGCAAGCTCTAGCATCAATCGGTTAGCTCAGGGCTACTATAGGCTTCTACACCATATAGATTCCAAAGGAGGTAACTTACTACCATATTTGTTTTTTGTCCCATAGAGGGTAAGATTATGATAGTCATTGGCAATGATTTGTAATATGAACGTAATTTTTACAAGATGTAGGGATCTACGATCAAGGGATCTTCTGTTGAATTTGATTATGATTTAATATTATGACTACCCAATCAAGCAATGAGTCGATGAGGGTAATGAAAATTAAATGAAGTGATGAGTCACTTGACCACTATGAATGATCTTGAACAAATTAATATTTAGCATTTGAATTATGTATAAGGCCTAATCAGCTATGATTGTAAATGTTAATAGTAATTGTCCATTTCTATCCCATGGAGCGGTCCAACCATGAAGAACTTCTTAGGGAATCAAAATGGTAACAATATCAATTATGCTTGTGTTGAATCATATTATCGATGATCTACTGATAATATCATAGGATAATTATGATGAATATCTCATTCCCCTAGAGCAGTCCAGTTGCCTGGGCCTTCTTAGGGATTGAAATGAATCACACAATTCAACGATGATTAATTTGCCCCAAATGTACTTATGATAATTTACTCATCTTTTTGGATTGCATGGTGTGCAAATCACTACAACCACCAAGTGTATAGGTTAAATAACTAAGTACAAGGTGCATTTGGATTATAATGTTATCTATTTTGTTTTGAAGATTTTGAATTATTTGATCTGGGGGGTATTTTTAATTTATTATTTTACAACTCTCCATGATGGTAATTGAGAGCATTTATTGTAGTTTTTTTATTTTTAATGTCATAATTGGTTAAGAAGTTCAAATTCCTTGACCGTGGCTCAGACCCGTGGGAAAAAAAACCTAATTCGAGAACCATAGTTGTCAGACGTGGTCCGAATTGAATTCAAAAAATATATAAGGCTTTTCCCATTTGAAAATTTTTATTATTTACCTAAAACTGCCAGTAAAACTGAGAGCTCTAAGAGGTAAAAAGTGAATTCTAACATGGAAATCTATTGCAAACTTCACTGATTTCCTGCTATCCACACCAATGGTCGACCAACCAAAATATTCGACCAGTGGGGGAGCCGATGCATCCAAGGTAACACACAAAGCAAGACCACACTTGCAAATTACTGGATTAAAATTAACCACACTAAGTAATGGGTTAAAAAAACCACATTAAACTATCGATAATGAACCTCACCCTAGTTAGGTTTAGCATAGGTTATATTAGAGGGGTGTGAGGCAAGCAAAGTCTCCCCAAGATCGAAGAATGCTCCACAAGATCAATCACACACAAAAGAGAAAAACCTACAACACCAATATTAAGTGGTAAAACCCTACTTCAAATGAAGAAGGGAAACATCCACTATGAAACTCAGTATATTACTCAATGATTCAACAATACAAACATGCTTTAATGTTATGCAACAATATGCATCAACATAATATGATAAGATTTAGTAGACAAAACCCCTATTTAAAGAGAAGATTTTCTACTACAATCTTAAAATTGCCCTAATCTTATCACAATCTTATCTTGAGATATGTGAAAGGTGGCATCTACAAAATATTAAAAAGTGATTGGTTACTTTTTAATATTTTCTAGAAAAGGGGAAATAACTTTTTCCCACAAATTAAATAGTCCTAGCACCCTTATTTTATTTATTAATTGGGTGGGAATAGTTTTACATAAAATAAAATTATTTTCTAATTCAAATATTATTCTTTAGACTTTATATTTTAGTCTAAGAATAATTTACACAATGTTGCATTACATATTCCAAAACTCCCCTTAATGCAACATTGGATAAAGGAATTATGATACAAAGAAACATTCTCCCCTTAAATATACAAATGGGGATGATAATTAAATGAGTAATATAGTTACAATGAGCTTCTATGACCAAGAATGGTATACAATAAGACACCAATACAAAATGGGCCAAAATGAGACTGCAAGCCCCCAATAGAGTAGCTTCAGATACAAGTAGCTTACAAAGCCATCCATCAACCACAAGTGATTGCAAATGACAAGAAGAAAACATCACAAGGGTGTCTTTAGTAATCCTACAAAACCCCAAACAGAAGTACCTGCAAGCTACAAACAACTCAACATAAGATCAGTTAGATACATCATCATAAATATATTCACCACAACATATATAAATATCCAAAGATGATAACAAAACTGATCTAAAAAATAGTTAACTATAAGTCATCAAAAAAATATGCCAAGCCATACGTATAGTCATGTGCTATATGGTTGATCAAAAAATATCATGTACAAAGTTGCATAAAGCAAACAAGGAGTACCATGATAATGCAAACTTTAAAGTACCATACACAAAAGTAGCACAAGGCTAACAAAAAAGTAATATGTACAAGATTTGCATAAGGTATATGAAAATAATAAAGTGTACACACCTGTTGTATAAAGCCAACCATAAAATATCATGTACAAAAGTAGCATAAATGCTAGCAAGAAAGTACCATGATAAACCAATTGCATAATTCCAACTACATAAAGACATGTACAAAGTTGCACAAGGCAACAAGAAAGTACCATGTAAAAGAGTCGCATAAAGCAATTGCATCATATACCATAATTGCACAATGCCATCTACAAAGTAACATGTACAAAAGTTGCACAAGGAAAACAAGAAAGTACCATGTTCAAAAGAGATGCAAAAAGCAATTATACCACCAAATATCAACTCATATATATAGCAAAAAACACCTCATAAGGATGAAGTTGTCATCACACAAGTGTAACTACACTTCATTCCCCCTTGAGGATAACTTCACCAAACCAAGTGAGTCCCTCAGCTTACAAAATTGCTCCGTGGTAAGAGGTTTGGTGAACAAATCAACAGAATTAGAAGATGATGGGCAATACTCCAACTGAATAGTCCCATCCAATACCTTCTCTCTAATAAAGTGGGCTTGGATTTCAATATGCTTTGTCCTTTTATGCATTACAGGATTTTTAGCCCAAGGCAATAGCTGATTGATTATTGAAGAGCAAACATGAAGGACCAAATTGCTCAAATCCAATTTCATTCATGAGGGTACGAAGCCAAATCGATTCTTGTGCAGCTGTTATCGTAGCCTTATACTCTGCTTCCATTGTAGAAAGAGAAATTGTATCTTACTTCTTGGAAGACCAAGAGATATTTACAGATCCAATACTAAAAACATATGTTGTGGTAGACTTTTTGTCTATTCTTTCCCCTCCAAAATTAGAATCAGCATAGTCGAAAAGAGCAAAGGAAGAAAGCCTAGAATACTTGAGTGACAAATCTCAAGTACCTGAAAGGTACTTCAAAATATTCTTGGTAGATTGTAAGTGCTAAATATAAGGTTTCTGCATGAACCTAGCCATCATACCAACTGCAAAAGCAAGCCTTGTGATAGTAACATAAAGAAGACTACCAATGAGATGCCTATACAATGTAGCATCAGCAAATTGAGATTCTGTACTTACTTCCAACTTAATCCCTATAGAAATAGAAATGGAAGTAGGATTGCCATCCTCTAAATCAAATATCTTAAGAATATCTTCAATATACTTTGATTGACTCAAAAAGGTACAATCCTCATGTTGATAAACTTGCATGCCAAGATAGTAGTGTAGAAGACCAAGGTCAGTCATTTCATACTCTGAATTTAATTTGGAGATGAAATTAAAAATGGCCTCATTATCATTTCTAGTCATAACAAGGTCATAAACAAATAGAGCAATTAAAATGACCAAGTTATCCTTCCTAAGCACATAGAGATATATATTTGAATAGAATTTATCAAAACCAAGAGACAAGAAGTAACCTGAAATCTTCATGTACCATGCTCTAGGTGCTTACTTCAGACCGTACAATTTTTTCTTTATTTTACACACAAGTGTTTCCTTACCTTGTACAACAAATCCTTGTGGTTGACTCATGTAGATATCCACATCCAAATCACCATTTAGAAAGGTACATTTCACATCCAGCTAAAAAATCTGCCAATCTTGAGCAGCAACAATAGCAATGAGAAGCTGAATGATGGGAATTTTTGTAACTAGCGCAAAGGTTTCATCATATTCAATGCCATGTTTTTTAGAATAACCCTTAGCAACCAATATAGCCTTATAATTTTCCCTCTCCATTAGAATTGTACTTGATTCTATAGACCCACTTGTTCCCAATAACATTTCTCTTATTAGGATAAGGCACTAGATCCCAAGTTTTATTCTTTGGAAGAGAATCCATCTCAACCTTCATGGCATCAACCCAACAAGAGTGTTGTGAAGCTTCTTGGTAGAAGTAGGTTCATGATCATTCTCGATATTATCTATAAGAGACATGTTAAGGGTCATACATCTAGTTATCATTTGGCTAGCTGAATTCTACTCTTTATGACCCCTAGAATGATCCAACCAGTTGGTCCTTTTTACACAAGGCCCACCATTTTCTAACTCAAGAAGGTATTCATTGAATTTGATATTTCTTGAAACAAATACAATGTGTGAATAAGGTGAGTATAACATGTAGCCCCTATGTTTTGCATCATAGCCAACAATGATGCATTTTGAGACTTTTTGTCCAATTTATTCCTCTTGTTTGAAGTAATATATGAAAATGCATCACATCCAAACACTCTTAAGTGTGACAAATTCAGCTTCTTACCATTCTAAACCTCATAAGGAGTCTTCCCCTCAATTGATTTTGAAGGACACCTGTTAAGAATTTATATTGTTGTATTGGCTGCTTCACCCCAAAGAAATTAAGGTAAGTGGTCACCAAGCATGCATATTACCATCTCCATGATTGTCCTATTTTTCCTCTCTACAACACCATTTTGTTGAGGAGTGTATGGACAAGTAAGATTCCTTTTGATCCCATGAGAAAAACAAAAATCATTGAAATCATTGCTATTGTACTCCCCTCCATTGTCACTTCTAATCATTTTGGTCTTTTCTCCCTTTTGATTTTCTACCAAAGCTTTGAACTCATTTAATATCTTAAAACAATCTCATTTATTCTTAAGTAGATACCCAAAGATCATTCTTGAATAATCATCTATAAATATGAGAATATAGGATGCACCACCAAGTGATCTAACATGTAATGGACCCATAATATTTGTATGAATGAGTTGAAGAATTTGTGTGGCCCTTGTTCACTTGTCATTTTCAAACTTTTTTTTGCTCATCTTGCCTAAGATGCATGTTTAACACAAATCATGAATAGGTGAAATGTTAGGCAAGACTTCAACCAAATTTTTGGAATTCATCATTTGAATATTTTGATAGTTTGTATGACCTAACATTAAGTGCCAAATATTCCTACTAGGAGAAACATTAGTTTCTAAACACACTTTAGGAGGAGCATCACCTAACACAAATATTATTCTTCACATAGCCTATAATAATTGGTAGCATGCCTTTCCTAATGATCCATGAAGTTGCATTGAACTCAATAGTGTGACCACTTCTGGCAAATTGCAAAACTGAAATTAAATTTCTCCTAAGGTTAGGCACATATAGGACATTATCAAGTAATTTCCCTTCAATTAAAACATTACCAAAACCTTCTACTTGAAGTCTAGTATTATCACCAATGACAACTAAATCTTAAGAGTGCTTATGAAAGTCCACAAACTTATCCTTTTCAAAACACATATGGTTAGTGCATCCAGAATCTAACACCCATTCATTAGAAGTAGATGAGTCAATGGATTAGAGGGCACAAACAAAGGAATTTTTATTAGAATTTTGCTTTACATTGTTGTTCTTTTTCTTCCCCTTTCCAAACCATTTCTTAGGTCCTTTTCCCTTAGCCTTTTCTTGCTCTTCCTTTTCTGCAATCTTCTTCTTATTGAAACAATTTTATTCCTTGTGGCCTTTCTTGCCACAAAAGTTGCAAGTGAAATCAACTCTAGGCTTTTTGGGCTAGAAATTTTGATTTTTCCTTCCCTTGTATTTATTATTTAAGGAAGCCTTAGTGGCACTCAAGGCAACATTCTTCTCCTTGATAACTTGACCATTCACTTTGTCTCTATTAAGAGACTCTTCATGTTGAATCAATAATTATGAAAGAGTGTTGAGAGGAATGCCATCCTCTTCTTGCTCTAGCCTAGTCTCAATAATGGTGACAAAATTCTTGAACTTGCTTGACAAGTTCCTCAAAATTATAAAGCTTAATAGCTTCTCACATATCCAATCATGAATTACAAGCCAATAGTTGAGTTCTCATGTCTTTCATCTTTAAGAGGAATGTCAAGGCACTTTCTTCTTCATCTTGCATAGTGCTAAGAATTTTGGACAATAAAGTGAATTTCCTTGATGTGTTGGACCCTATATGGACTTGTTTTAGAAAATCCCATGCATCTTTAGCATGCTCACAATGGCTTATAGTGAGAAATATCTCATCACTCACACTATTGATAATCATGGAAAGTGCAAGGTGACTCTTGTTGTTGTATGTCTCAAGTGCCCTTGCCTAGGTTGGGATTGCTTCATCTCCATTCACAATGGGTCATAAATTTCTTGCTTGAAATTCAGCCCTCATCCTTGGTTTCCATATTCCAAAATTTGATCCATCAAGGATGTGCTTAGGTGTGAAGGAGATTCCATGATCAACCATTCTAGAAAGTGAACATAATCAAAACATAAGATGCATTGACAAAGGAAATATTTGATGCGATAAGAAAATAGATAAACATACTTGCATATATATAAAAAAAATACATAACTTTCAAGTAATCTACTTTTCAATCATCAAAGATAATCATCATGAAAGATAAAAATCATGAAATATAATAAAAATTAAGCATCATCAAGAGAGATAAGCATAATCATGAAATACAATCAACATAATCATGAACTACTATAAACATCTTGCAATAAACAACTATAACCATATTACAATTCAATAAAGAAAATAAACCAAGATCAACTTGCAATATATTAACTTGCAATAAGAAGGTAACTAACCATAACAGTCATCTTGCAACAAAATAAACTAACTTGAATTGAACCATAAAATATTTGTTAAATGTTAGATAGTCAATAAGTTAGTAAGCTAGTGCTCATTTTAAGGTTTTTATATAGCCTAATGAATTGACAATTCATCTCACCCAAGTTCAACCAAGCTACCCAAAAGGGTACGGGTACGAGGACCCAAAAAGGAATTGCTACCGATAGAGCAGATTCTTTTGGATTCAATAGGTGTTTAACAAATATAAACTGTGTTGCAAGATTAAGTAAATTTTAATAAAATACTAAAGTTGTGGTTAGTAAGTTGATTCATTTTTAACCTTCTTGGTTAATATGAAAATTAGTAAATTGCAAGTTAGTTGGTTAGTAGATTGTTTAGTAGCAAGTTAATAAGTTAGTAGTTAGATTAGTTGAGATGCAAAATAAGCAAAACACAAATACACACACACACTCTCTCTCACTTTCATTCTCTTTTACTTTCATTATGAGAGATACAAGTTACATTAATTTACATTATGCTTCAAGCAAATGCTTGAGAGAGATTAGAAGAAATTAATAAAAATAGGGGGATGAGAGTGAAAAAGTTGATCCAAAATTGCCTTGTATACTCCAAAACATACTTGGATAACCTTCCAAAACAAACAAACTTACAAAAAACCATTGTTAATGTGAGAAAAAAATGACTATAAGGTCTAAATTATTTGACAAATTGACTAAAAATTTGCCAAAAATTGCATAAAAGGATTCTAGTTGCATTATACAATAATAAAAAATGCATTTCAGTTTATGCAAAAAAATGACTATTAGGTCTTAAAATAAAATAAATGACTATTTTTTTTATTAAATGACTGTTTTTTTATTTATTAAAAATAGAATAATAAAAAATGACTATTTTTATTAAAAAATAGAATAATAAAAAAAATGACTATTTTTTTATTAAAAAATAGAATAATAAAAAATGACTATTTTTTTTATTAAATGATTGTTTTTTTTATTATTAAAAAACAGAATAATAAAAAAAAATGACTGTTTTTTTATTAAAAAAATAGAATAATAAAAAATGAGTGTTTTTTATTAAATGACTGGTTTTTTATTAAAAAAATATAATAATAAAAAAAAATTCAGACTATACAACAAAATGGGTGGGGGCCATTTGGCCCCCAAATAAAAAAAAAATTGCCTCAGATTTATTTTTCACCAAAATAGGGCAAATAATATATGGAAATAGGGTTTTTGGGCCTTCCGGACGCAACCATGGGGTCCCTTTGGCTCCAAAACCCTTCTAGCAAAAGATCAATGCCAAAAATTTATAGATTTAAAATGAAAACACCATTTGCAAAAGATCTAACTAGATAAAAAAAACACAATAAATCTATAAACCCTAATGGCAGATTTGCAAAATAAGTTTACCCAAATATCAAATGTATAAAATACCCAAATATCAAATGCATACATTAAAAAAAAAAAATATACCTTAATGGGTTTTTCACCTCAAAGAATTGAAGACACTTGATGGAGATCCCAACCACTCTGATACCAAATGTGAGACAAGAAAAGTCTCCTCAAGATCGAAGAATGCTCCCCAAGATCAATCACACACAAAAGATGAAAACCCACAACACCAATATTAAGTGGTAAAACCCTACTTCAAATGAAGAAGGGAAACATCCACTATGAAGCTCACTATATTACTCAATGATTCAAAAATACAAGAATGCTTCAATGTTATGCAACAATATGCATCAACATGATATGACAAGATGTAGTAGACAACACCCCTATTTAAAGAGAAGCTTTTGTACTACAACCCTAAAATTACCCTAATATTACCATAATCTTATCTTGAGATGTGTGACAAGTTGCATCTATCAAATATTAAAAAGTGATTGGTTACCTTTTAATATGTGCTAGAAAAGGGGAAATAATTTTTTCCCACAAATCAAATATTCCTAGCACCCTTATTTTATTTATTAATTAGGTGGAAATATTTTTACATAAAATATAATTATTTTCTAATTCAAATATTATTCTTTAGACTTTATATTTTAGTCTAAGAATAATTTACACAATGTTGCATTATATATTACAACAAGGGGAGGGTTTTTAATTTTGGGAGGGAAATGACCCCAAAAAGGTCATGTTCCCTAGCCATGGGTGGAAAACGCGGTTCCCAATAGGAATATTGGGGACCACAGATATCAACTATTATGGGATTTAAATCCCAATAGTCACATTTTTTATCGCCTTATCAATCGCAGTTTCAACCCGTGACATGACGTCCTTAGAAAAAGTTTTTAAATTTTTTAAATTTTTCATTTTTTTTGAATTTTTGGGAATTAATACGTTTTATTGCAATTTTGAAGTGCTTTTATTTGATTTTTTTAAATTTCCAATCATGTTTTTGCATTTTCATGAGATTTTTTGATTTTTTTGTCGTTTTTATTGATTTTTAATTAATTTTCTTATTTATTTGATTACATTCACTTAGACCTTGATGAACAAAGTGAGAGAGACTGATTTCCTTTAAAACTTATGTTGCACTCTCACTAACATGGAGTAGTATTGGTTTGCTACCATGGGATTTTAGTACGTCCTAGACCTCCCCACCATTCGATCAGATCAGGCATATATGACTGCATTGGCCCATCATTGGGATACGAGGACCAATACATTTCACCTATCAATGGGTGAAATAAATATGACTCAGGAGGATGTCTACCGCATATTCCACCTACCTATTTATGGTGAGGCCATAACCTCCTCTCCTACCACATAAAAAAGGTCATGTTTGATGTGATCTTCGGTAAACAGAGCATTGAGGCTCAGGGCTGCATTGACCATGGGGGTATCCACATTGAGGAGTGGTATCAGGCCAAATTATTTTCATAGCAAGAGGCCATATTTATGCACTTGATTATCCAGATAGTCCTACTAGATTCATTAGGCATGAGGTTCTCTTGGAACCTCCTAGCTAGGACCAAGGAGGTTATGATCACCTTGACCAAGTGACCTCTCATTTTGGCATGGGAGAGCACCCTTCTAGTGTAGCTCTATCACAAGCTGTAGCAGATTACATGTTGTAGTAGAGTAGGATTTGGTTACAACCTACTCATTTAGATTTGGGGTTGGTAGCATATTCAAATAGAGCACCTCCTAGATTTACCTCTAGGGATCATTGATATCGATGCAGCTCATTAGTGCTATGCAACATGATGGCCTCATGAGTAGGAGGGCTTCAGGAGTAGGTCTCATGCAGGATACCTAGACCATTACATCATTAGAATTTCATAGCTTTACCATTAGTAGATAGAGAGGCAAATATACATGGGCTACCCTACCTGGCTAGAGGTAGATAGATACCTACACCAGGTGTGCAGAGACAAGTGGGTTATCAGCCGCTAGGTTGATATACGTGAGTATGAGTACTTCTATTATGTACTATGGTAGTTTGGGATTTAGTAAGATATCCTAGAGGTGCCCACTATCTATAGATACCTAGTCCTAAAGAGGGACCTGACCTGGCCCCAGGTGGCTCCACTAGAGGATGATGACGATGACTTTTAGGAGTTGGACCTGGCAGACACAGGTACTAATATTGATTATCATGCATGGTGGACTAGCCTACAGTGGCACAAATAGGGACCACTAGGCCAAATAGCATATGGATTTGCATCAGAGGGTGTAGAGGGCTTAGAGGTGGACCCTAATGGACATAGGGTCCGTTAGAGGACCGAGGGAGCATGGGGTGCAAGGGCCACTATAGATGAGGGCCCATAGGAAGAGGTAGAGGAGGAGGCATCTAAGGAGGGTGAGGCACCTCCTGACAACAAGGTTGGATAGCTAAGGGTATAGGTTGCTAACCTCCAGATTCATATTGGGATACTTCACACCCAAATCGTACATAGGGACACCACTATCACTACTTTAGAGGTAAAGCTATCTCATGGCCAAAGCCAATGGCACAGTTACGAGGAGGAAAGGGTAGCTCTCTGGGCACAAGTGGCTATGTAGCAACCTCCAAGAAGTGGTGCACCATCCACTCACTCTATTTGTAATTATTATTGAATATTTTAACATTTAACATGCATCAAATGAAAAAGCATAAAATAAAGGCATAGCCGAAGTACAAAGAAATAAACGAATGAATACTTTCTATTGATATTTTCAAGATTCGATTACATAGAAATCTCTGTATGGGATACCCTTCATTTGATACATGATTTTACATAAAGAGGGTAGCAGATGTATAAAATATCCCATAGCAAGGGGTGATGTGCCTCTACAGGATTCTTGGTGACACACACAGAACTGTATGAGGGCTTACAGATGCCTCCTTCTCTAGGTATAATTTCTATAGGTATCCTCTTACTCTTATATGTTGTATATTTATCCAATGAACCTGTAGCCCTGCAATCAATGAAACAACAACACACACTTAGATGTCCAAGATTAACTGCCTAGATGAGGCTATTAGAATAATGAAAACAAATTAAATAAAACTAGTACTATGAACATAAATAACTAAAATAAAGCTAATTCTAATGACATGAAAACATGGAGAAAGCAAATTAAAAGAAACTATCACCAAACCCTAGGCTAGGTTGCGGACCACTGTCTAGGACATCGGTCGCTAAGGTGAAAGTTGTCTCTATTTATTCAAAGGCTATGGTATTAAGTATGCTATTAATGTTAAATGATCAGTGTATGTGCATGGATGATTACCTCTTAGTTGGCTAGCACTTCATTGCTCCTCAAGGGTACTTAGATTCACTCTCCAATTTGATAGGGCTTCACCATAGAAATGATCTCTAAGGGAAGCTCTCCATGTATCTAGAAGGTATCCTTAATGATCCAACCTATTCAAAGTTTTGATATGTGATATGTGATGTTCTCTCTCTCTTGATTTATTGATAAAATAAGGTCCCCTATTTGTAGCCCTAGGTCAATGTTCAAACCCTAGGACTAAATCCCTCATGCGCACTAGATGATAGCATGAGAATTTGAGCTTTTGTCTACCCTTGAGGGGTAGTTAACTGATGTCTAAATATGAACTTGGGTATTTCATGTAGGCTAGTTGTGAGGAGGAATGCAAAGTTGTCCTTGCTCAACCTTATTACATGCAGACTACCACTTCTACCCGATATTAGGCTAGATTAGCAAAAAATGCATTTAAGGTTTAGCCATTGTCATCTATAGTGGCTAAGGTTTGGCCACTTTGAACTATAGCGGCCAAGATCCAGCCACTCTGGTCCATAGGAACCAGGCTTGGATGGGCTAAAAAATGCCCTATATGAGTGGTAAAACTACTTTTAATACTTGGAAGATCCTAAGGTTTAGTCACATGACCTATGAGTGTGCATATATGAGTAGTTTCCCTAAACATGACATGTTTTAGGTATCTACAGATGCCCCTTTTTGTGATGCACTAAGAAGAAAACATAGCGCGGAGCAAAACCATAGATTTCTATGTTTGCAAGGTGTATGATGGTCATTGATATGATCAACACTAGATGGCCCAATCATGCAAGACATAATACATCCTTGAATCATTGCTTCAACCTGATTGAAGGCTTAATTTAGCATAGGGCTTGCACATGTCCACTTGCACTCATTCGTCAAATGCAATTAGGTATCTTATGTTGCTACAACAGAACTGGATAGAGGAGAGCTACAAATTGAAGATGTTGTATTTGCTTATAAACCTAGCAAACGAGGGAAATTTTTGTAAGAGTTGTATGCAATAATTTGTAGGATGAACGCAATTTTTATATGATTGAGTGATATTTGATTGAATTTGATTATTATGATTATTTGAATATTTGAACTACCCCTTCACACAAATGAATTAGTGAGGAAAAGGCAATGAATGAAGCGACAAGTCGCTTGACCACTTTGACTAGCTTTGGTTCCTTTCCAGTGTTTGTTCTTTTAATGGGAAAACCCCCATCCAAGTGTGATTCCAATTGTTTATGATGATCATTCATCCCTATCCCAAGGAGCGATTTAGCCAAAAATAGCCTTCTTAGGGAGTTAATATGAGCGATTCTATTTATGCTTGTATTGCATCACTTGGCTCAGTGTTTTTGATGTCATAAGAGAATTAGGATGATTCCCTCGTACCCGTGGAGCAACCCAACCATATTGATCTTATTCGAGGTTGAGGTGATACATCATAATTCCAAAATGATTAATTTATCCCAAGTAGCTCTATGGTAACTTACTCATCTCATCGAATTACATGGAGTGTAAATCACTGCAACTGCTGAGTTGATAGAGTAAGTAACTGGATACGAGGCTTACTTGAGATTTGTTTTTATGTGATTTGTTTTGTTATTTTTATCATAATGATGATCAGGGACCATAAAAATATGCTTATTTGACTTTTTTACTATTCCTCCTAGAAGGAATCTTCCTGATTTTACTTGTTCATTTGGTCGTTGTCAGATCCAGTGGCCACTATTTACCTGTCTATGGTCCCTCTCGCCTGAGCGGCCAAGAAGTTTGGGCTGCTAATGTCAATAGTGACTGAAGTGTGACTTTAGAAATATAAAAGGGATCTAGAGTTTTTAATTTTCATTTTTCTAGTTGGAATTTTGTTTTCCAGAGCTCTAACAAGAAAGTGACATTTTACAATTTGGTGTGATGTTGCATTGGAGACTATGGGTACGCAGGGAGAGACATCAACGGGTGGAGGAGCCAGAGCTTCTTGGGTATTTTCTCAAATCTTAACCCTACTTTTCTTTTGGGTAAAAATAAATCTCACTAAGTAATCGGTAAATGAACCTCACTAAAATTGCTGAAAATGAACCGAAAGTGACATTTTACGATTTGGAGTGATGTTGCGTTGGAGACTATGGGTATGCAGGGAGAGACATCAGTGGGTGGAGGAGCCAGAGCTTCTCATGTATTCTCTCAAATATTAACCCTACTTTTCCTTTTGGGTAAAATTAAACCTCACTAAGTAACCAGTAAATGAACCTCACTAAATTTGTGTCTAGTATTGAATACTTTTAGTCCAAAACTTGGCACTTCAAATTTTATCCTTTCTCTACTTTGTAGCTTCAATTCTATTCTTCATAATGTGCTTTCCTACTTTGCTTCTTTGATTTTATTCTTCAAAATATGCTTTGTAAAGCTTTAATTCTTTATCCTCTTTTTTTTTTCTTCTCAATATCTTGTCTAAGTTGTTATATATTTTTCTTCTTTTTTCTCTAGTTCTTTCTTGAGTTTATCTATCTTTTTTTTCCTTCTTTGGTTCTTGCCTAAGTTCTATATTCTTTTTCTTCTCAGGTTCTTGCTTGAGTTATTTTATTTTCTTCTCAAGTACTTTCTCGAGTTCTTCTATATTCTTTCATAGCCTTCTTGAGACTGCAACCTTATATATGTGATATCTTATCAAGGTCAAATATGTCCTCAATGTAAAATACTCTATTTTCTTTTATGTGGCTTTAGCCACTCAATCTATGGTTCTCTTTCTTCAAAGAGAATCCAAAAAATCAAAGTGACTTATGATTTATTCCCTCAATCAATTCTTCAAGATGATTCCTAGTCTTCACTTCATTTTAAAGTGGATAGACTCCAACATATAATGAAACATATTTAAGAAACATTTTCAAATAATTGAAACTTTATTATATATCAATCAACAAGTTCAAAATTTATAGCAATATGAGTCTACATTTTCTACATGTGACTCTTAACATAAATTGATACCAATGACTTCCCTTGATGCTAGCAATAAATTCTACTCGAAGTAGCTTTGATACCACTATTGGCTTTTAAGCTAGATTATCTTAGGTCCCAATATTTTGGATATTGAGTAGACTCAAATATAAGAGCAATCAATATTAAAGATGACCAACATAATTAATAATAGTATTCATAAAAATGAAAAATATGAATATAAATGGTAAAAGTAATTCATGTAATAACATGAAGAAAAATTATAGTAGAATTGCTCAAAATATGCATACAAGCTTCAATATTCGTGCTTGAATGCTTCATACATTTTCCAGATATTCTTCCATATAATTCATGGATTTTTACCCCCATAATATAATTTTAGAAAGGTGACTCTTGGACTCTTTATCTATTGCACTTATGGCATATCCAACCTTTCTTATTACATACATAAAATAAACCTCTCATGTCTTTTTGGCTTCTCATCTTGCCAATTGTATACATGAATCTTGAATCTCTATGTACATGCATACTTAACTCTATGACACTTGCACACTTCTATATGACACTTACACACTTCTACATGCACACCTAATACATGACACTTGTGCACTTTCTCACATTACATATTTGCACACTTAATTACATGACACTTGTGCAATTTTTTTACATTACATATTTGCACACTTAATTACATGACACTTGTACACTTTTTCACATTACATAGATAAACACTTACATAAAAGGGTAAATATAAATCACACTCCTAAACTATAGACTTAAACCTTATTCTAATATTTACATTGTATAGTAGGCACCATGGAGGTACATTAACATGTACCAAATAACTAATATCCTTCGACAATTTTGAAAAAAAAAAAAAAACTAATTAAATACCAAATTTAACACTATACAAAACTAATATAATATAAAATTTTAATATTACTATAATAATATAATAAACACTAGAATGTAAAATTCACAACTTCCTTCAAAGAACTTGCCTTTTTCACAAGTTAAACGTGGATTCTACTTTTAAAAGGATGCAATGCTGATATCCCCTGTTAATGTTTCCATATACCTATTCCTTAATTTTCAAAGTTCTTTTAGATCATATAGAACTTGCTTGTTCTTTTCCAATGTTCTTATTCCCATTCAAAATTTAGCGTTCAATGTAATGTTGACATAGAAACGAATCTTCTTTCCTGACATGATTCTAATAGATTGAATGCAGATTTGAAGCTCTTCAGATTAAAAAAATGGCAATGAAAGAATTATTCAAAAACATGGCCAATTAATAAAATATAATATACAAGGTTGGAAAGGAGATTCGTTGTAGTTGATTTGAAACTACTCAATCTGACTGCCCGACTATTATCATATGATAATCAGCACATGGGATCAATTTAATTTAGAATTGACTGCTGACTAATGTTGTGTTATGGGATCAATGTAACTTGAATATGAAGCATAAGCCGTTCATTGATTGATATATAAATAGATTTTTTTAAATAAGTGGGGGTTGATAGTGAGCACACAGGATCCATGTGATGTAAAATGTGAGCTATGAGTCGTTCTTTGATTCACTAATAAACATATTTTAACATAATTGACATGATAATGAAGCATAAGTTGTTCATTGATTGATCTATAAATAGATCTTTAAAATAAGTGGGGGTTGATGGTGAGCACACAGGATCAGTGTGATGTAAATTTGAGCTATGAGTCGTTCTTTGATTGACTTATAAATATATTTTAAAATAAGTGGGGCAAGAAAAAAAAGAATCACTTGCATCCATTTGGGTTATCACTTCTCAACTAACTCAAATTCAAGCGAATTGAATGTTGCCCATTCTTAAACAAAAAAACAAAAAAAAGCACTCAATTTCCATTTGTGAAAGAAAATGACTGGAACTTTCCTTTTTCTAGCATGGGAACTGGCATATGGTGTTTTTTTTTTATTTAGTTGACATAAAGCTTTTACTGTGTTGGCTGTCTGCTTTTTGCACCGACCCAAACTTTCTACAAACAGATCCATGTAGAAGGCCTTGTTTTCAGTACTAATACACAGAATTATATCTTATCGATACCATCTTTTTGACTCTACCAAATTTTTAAGTTGAATTTGTTATATCCCTGATTTAACTGTACGAAAGGTTAGATGTTAAAACAATGCAGTAGAAGATATACAAATAGAATGCGTAGGATTATAAGCAAGACCATTCATTCATAGCAAAGGTTTATTACATATTTCTCTATCAGTTCATGGAAGACAGATGGATATTAACATGAAATAAAATTCTAATCATGGAGAGAATAAAGTAAAGATCAATATAACAGGAAACATCTTGTCCAGTAGGCCTACGGCTACAGGCAAAAGCTAAATATTAAAAAGTAAGAAGGCAAGCAATTGGTTGGGTTCTTATTCCTTCGCAGCATGAACATTTCCGTCAGATGAAATACGAAGCAGCTGGTCCATTTTTAAAGCCATTTGAATTGGGAATCTCTATTTAGAGCGGAAACTAGTATTCAAGCGTCTCCCTCGCCGTCATTCCCTGTTGTATAATGTGCCCCCGCATAAAACGTGGGGTCTACCCTTTGATAATGCTGGTTGAAGTTTCGTACACCACAACTAGTATTCAAGTGTTCCCAAGAGTTGTTGCCTACTCCTACTTGTATCTCTTTTTTTTTTTTCTCTCTCTTTCCTCTCTGCCGTAGACTTTGAGTTTAAGATTCTTAGGTCTCTTTGCCCTCGTCTGACTCTATCTATATATAATTTTATCACCACTCGAAAAATAGACAGCCATTGTCTCTGATTCCTTCATTCTCTTCATATTTCATATCTATACTGCCTTTAGACAGCCATTGTTTTTTATTTACTACAGCTCTGATCAGCTGCAGCGGCTCCGATGGTGGGAATAGTGTTTTTTTTTTTCAATAAACTAATATTATTTATACTAGTACTTTCGTTTCAGATTGCATAGGATGAGAATTGTATTGATTGTGTCTACAGGCGGACGGCGAGATCAGATCAGACGAGTATGTTGACTGGAAAGGACGACCTGCTTCACCGTCCAAGCATGGTGGAATGAGAGCAGCAATATTTATCTTCGGTATATTTAGACTTCACCTGCATCTTGTAATTGTTGTAATAATGCAATAAGGACATTAAAATGAATGAAATCAAGGAGATATAACATGGGGTTGACGTTGTTTTTGTTGTACACGCAGTGGTGGAGGCTCTGGAGAATATGGCATTCATTTCAAACGCCACCAATCTTGTTACGTACTTCAATTCCTTCATGCATTATTCCATGGCGGATTCTGCCAATATCCTCACCAATTATGTGGGGACGACGTTCTTGTTGACGCTTGTTGGAGGCTTCATCTCAGATTCCCTTATTAGCAGGGTCTGGACAATCATCTTCTTCGCTTCTGCAGAAGTGCTTGTAAGTCTTTCTGCCCTTCCAATCCATAGGGATGCATTTTAACAAAAAAAAAAAAAAAAAAACTATGGTCTTCTTAGTAGCATCTTTCTTTTCTACACAAACTCACTCGTAGATATATATACAGCTTTTTACAGTGATTTGAATTTGGGTTTCGTAAAAGAAAATCTAAAGCCCTACTATGTGAGTATTCCACGGAAACTGAACTTGGATCTCCCAAAAGAAAACCCAAAACCCTACCACATGGGTATCTTATGAAAACTGAACTTGGGTCTCTCAAAAAAACCCAAAACCCTACCACATAAATATCTTACGAAAAACTGAACTTGGATCTCCTAAAAATACTCAAAACCTTATCACATAAATATCCTAGGAAAACTATAGTAACATCTTTGAGACTGTATGGGAAAGCTCTATATGATCAGATTCACATACGTTCAGCACAATTAATTCTACTTCTATTCATTCATTCATGGCGTTTGTTTGTCAGGGCTTATTAATGCTGACTCTGCAAGCGCATTTTCCGACACTGAAACCCCCACCTTGCAGCCCTCACAGCAAGAAGGGTTGCGAACATCCAGAGCCAGCGCAGGCGGCCATGCTATACATGGGATTGTACATCGTAGCTCTCGGGACGGGGGCGGTGAAGGTCTCGTTGCCGGCACACGGTGCCGACCAGTTCGACGGTAAGGATCCAGCACAAAAGAGACAGGTATCCACATTTTTCAACTGGTACTTCTTCAGTCTGTGTGTGGGAGGGCTAGTCGCAGTGACGCTCATAGTCTGGTTACAAGAAAACGTCGGTTGGCAATGGGGATTTGGTCTTTCCACGGCCGGCATCTTCTTCGCACTGACCATATTCGCCCTCGGTCTCTCTACATACCGCAACAAAATTCCATGCGGAAGTCCTCTCACCCGCATCGCCCAGGTCAGTAATCACTAGACAGTACGGGTACCTTGTATCTAGTATAGATTCTGTGCACGGAGATGATTTACGTAGTGAAAATTCCAGGTCTAGGCCAAGTTATCAAATTACTATACCGTTTTCTGTCCTTTCAAGGTTTTTGTAGCAGCAACAAGAAACCGAAAGCTCCCTCTGCCGAAGGACTCCAAAATGCCGTACGATGCCGTGTGTGTTGCAGAATCGGCTATTCCAGTGCCCGATGCCTCGATTCCCCACACGGACCAATTCCGGTCGGTAATTCAATGCACCCTTCTGTTTAAAATGCACGACCATGGATTTATTTGTGGACTCTAATATGTACTAGAATTGGTCATATGAACAGGTTCCTGGACAAGGCAGCGGTGATTGCAGAGTGGAGCATGCAGGAGGAGGATCCCAAGACAAGAAGCCGGTGGCGCTGCTGTTCCATGAATCAGGTGGAGGAAACAAAAACCGTACTGAGAGTAATGCCCATATTTGCCAGTACAATAATGATGAACTGCTGCCTGGCGCAGCTGCAAACCTTCTCCGTGCAGCAAGGAAGTACCATGGACAGGACTGTTAAGAGTTTCAGTATACCCGCAGCCTCCCTCACCGCGATCCCTCTGGTGTTTATGATAATACTTGTCCCTCTCTACGAGCAATTTTTCGTGCCGTTAGCGCGCCGCATAACGGGCTACGAGAACGGGATTACCCACCTGCAGAGGGTGGGAATAGGGCTGCTCCTGTCTGCCGTGGCCATGGCCGTCGCCGCACTGGTGGAGCTCAAACGAAAGGCCGTGGCCATTGACCACGGCCTCCTCGACACCATGCAACCGTTGCCCATTTCGGTGCTGTGGCTTGGGTGGCAATACCTGGTGCTCGGCATCGCCGACATGTTTACGATGGCCGGACTGCTAGAATTTTTCTACAGCCAGGCACCATCGGGTATGAGATCGTTGTCCACTGCCTTGTCGTGGAGCTCCATATCCTTCGGCTACTTTCTCAGTTCGGTCTTGGTGTCGGTGGTGAACACCGTCACCCGAAGGTTTGGCGATAGCGAAGGGTGGCTTGCTGGTAACTCTCTCAATCGTAATCATCTGGACCACTTCTACTGGCTTCTCTGCACTCTCACCTCTCTGAACTTCTTCCACTATCTGTACTGGGCGAGATGGTACAAGTACAAGCCATAAAAGGAAAGCAGCGCTCGAGAATTATTAGCATTTCCACTACATTCCCTGTAGCCCATCTACCTTGTATGATTGAAGGACAAAAATTCTTGGTATCAAACGCCAAGGCCCCCACACCACCGCATACTTTATCCGCTGTACTGAGTGAAATTAAGCAAGTTGGTACCGACTAAGAACTTTGAGATCTGCCCTACATTGGCTGGGGAACTTTCTATATTCGACCGACCTCAGCATTTGTCGATGGCCACTAGGTCCTTCCTCAACTTGTGTGTGGAATCAGCTTTATGTCACCTGCATACATCACATCTACAGTACCAATAGTTTTGTACTTTCAACTCTGGTCTTATTTTATCAAACTCTATGGGTGATCCATGAAATTTATATGATATTGCATTGAATCACACTTTTTTAACTTTGATGTAGATTTTTTAATGATTTTAATAATATTTTATGTTTAAATTTTACTTCGTCCATAGTCATTGATGTGTGAGACAACATAAGTCCTTAATGTTTGTTTAGTTATGTTGTAGTTTTATAACATATTAATTAATAATAAATAATTAATTATATATAGTTTTAATTAGTTTTATATTATATCAATCTTAAAGGTCATAAAATTTTAAAAGTGAAAAACATTTTAGCAAGTTTGGAAGGATTAGAGAAATAAAATTCATAGGTTCATCAACGAAAACACTCTTGTAGTTTTAGGAGGAGGATACTCTTGGATTGGGCAAGAAAAATTAAAGTGAATATATAATTGCTTTTAGATACTGTTTTCTTCTGT
This sequence comes from Wollemia nobilis, assembly GCA_028583015.1. Taxonomy (NCBI): domain Eukaryota; kingdom Viridiplantae; phylum Streptophyta; class Pinopsida; order Araucariales; family Araucariaceae; genus Wollemia; species Wollemia nobilis. The sequence goes on from JAQPPZ010017073.1 coordinate 6,150,844, forward strand.
TAAGGTATCTCAAGGCTATTAAATGATATATTTATGCAGTTGTGATATATTCATGCAGTTGTGGGCACAGAACCTTTGATTCAAAGTGAGATTTTATTTGACTTCTACTCCATAGAAAGGTGCTGGCAAGGGAATAGTTCATGAAATGAAGGATGCATAGGCCTTTTATATATGAGATGTAGATGTGTTGGGAAAATAATAAAATGACCTTTCAAATTTTCATAGAATGTTCCATTATAATCAAATTGTGGAAACAAATGGTAACTCTACAAGGGATCCGCTGGTCTAAGATGTCTTCTATATAACAAATTTGGAGGGAGTGGCCTAAATAGGATGAAATGGACCAACCCACTCAACAAATATTTTGGGTTTTGATGACTCTCCTTCTAGGGAATTTGTGGAAGGAAATAAATAATCATATCTTCAACCAAGAGTACATAGACAATCACTTTGTCTAGCAAAATATCGTACCCAATATGAGGGAGTCATTCCAATACTTATTAAAAGAGCCCCAAACTCCTAAAAAAAAGTGGATTAGATAATATCCAAATTACAAGTGTCTCCAATGGTGGTCACATCAAAAAAAGTAACACCATATTATATATAAGTAATAAAAACTAGGAATTGGAAACCTCCTTCAAAGAGGTTGGATAAGATTAATTTGGATGGAACCTCAAGGAGAAATCTAGGAAGAGTAAGCATGGGGAATAGATCGCCTCTTGAATATTGCCCTTGCTTTTATCTTCGCAAAAACGCTAGGTATCTTATCCAATAACTTGGCAGAGGGATATGTCATCTTAAGGAGATTACAAGAGGATTTAAAGGTGGGGTGGAAAAATATTTAGATGAAATTAGGCTCTTAAATTATGATTAACCATTTAAAAAGATCAAATAAGCATGAGAACATAGACTAGAGAATACATAAAATACTTGAGCAAATGCAGATAACCCTACAATGCTTTGAGATAGTAGATTCCATACACATATTTAGAGATCAGAACATGGTGGTAGTTGTGATGGCTAACTGGACTCTTGATTGAGAAGACCTCACTTGCTATGGATATCCTCCCACATGGTGGCCTCAAAAGACCAAAGCTCTTTTTTTTATTCTTACCATTGATGATAGTATTTCTTTTTATATCTAGATTTATGTATCCTTGCTTTACATAGTTACTCTCTTTTTTTAAATAAACAACTATAATAAATTAGATATGAAGAAAAATAATCCCACATCCTTAATTAAAACTTTACTTAAAAACTTTCAATCCCTAAAAAAAATCTAATTTTCAATTAAATAAATAATAATAATTTTAACATCCAATTTATTGACTTCTATTCTTATTGAAGCTCTATGTCTTTAAGTTTTTATGATCTTAGTGTGTCTTAATTATACTTCATATTTTATTATTATTTTTTAATTGATTAAATTTCAATTAAGATGGCCGTTAATTTTTTCAAGCAAAATTTAGACTAACTTTAAGGAGATTGTAATGCCGTTGTAGTGGACCCATGTATAAAGCGAGAGTCCTATGCACAATCTAAGCTTTCAGTCTTTTCATTCCCTTCTTATTTTTTCTTAGAAACATGCCAATAGGCCAACAACTATTTGGACAATTTTGGAATACTTGCCATATTCCATATGAGCAGTTACGGAACGAAAATCTCTTTCTTAGGTGATTATGTTAAGGTTTTTCAAAAGTACTTTGATTCCTATATGATAAATGAATAAACAAACAAGGATCATTACCTTTATAGAAATCATTACAAATTTGTTTTAAATATTTTTGTCTATAAAAACTTAATGGTCCCCTACCATTAAAGCCTGTTTAGAAAATTAAAAAGTTTGTCTTGAATTTCAAAGCCTTTGTACAAGCCTAACTCTTAATATAAAGAATATTAAGGGTTTGAGTTTCACCGTTTGCTATACTTTTTGTTAACAATGTAGTAGGTTTAAAAGAGTAAGTTGTTAAGGTGTAAGTCCTTGGTCTTATTCATGTGAGATTTTTTTTCTTTTTGTTGAAAAATATTTCTTATATAAATTGGTGGGGATTGAACCTGTGTTACATCACCGATAATGCAAGTGGTATCTTTACCGGTATATGAGATTCTTAATTATTATTAACTTTGAGTTTGGGCTTGTGTGTGAGGGATTGATCGCTTTACTTATTTAACTGATTAATATGATGATACAAGTCTAATAATATATTCCATGATTGAAATTTCATTCCACATTAATACATCTATATATCTTTATATTTATCATGAAAACAATTAAAATTAAATATATTATCATATTCAAAAATAAAAAAATAAAATTTCAAAGTAAAAGCATGCTTATTACTTTTTACTATGTGAATTGGTTACAACCATAATTTTTAATAACTTCCAGTGTAAGGTTCAAACCATCAATGACTGCTTCCAACAAACTCACCATCTCTTTAACGGTAATCCAACGTGAGATGGGGACCGTTTGTTACACAAGGTTCATACTATCGTCGGTCTGGCGCATCACTTATGGGAGTCGAATTAGATTATTGCCTATGCTAAGCTTGGCACGTCCAAATTTTATTATCACTTAATTTATTTTAAGTTATTGAAACAAATCCTCTTTAATTAAAATGATTCTATTTAAACTTAAATATATAGATGTTCAAAATATGTAAATTATATGCCTTCATTTTTTTTTTTCTTTGAGTAAAACTTCTTATACACATCATCCATGAGATTAAACAGGGGTCACATGACTTATAATACAAGTGACCTCCAAATTATTATTAAATAGGTCAACATTAAATTTAGTTTAGTGTATATCCTTCAAAGTTAGACAATATTTTTGAAGTTGAACCCTATTTAAGTGAATAGTCTTATTAATCATTAATGATTAATGAGTTAGTATATGATTGCAATTTATTTTTCTTTAAATAATACAATGTTTTATAATTGATTAAAATTTAAGATATCATTTAATTAGTTGTATGTTTTAATGTTTTTGTGATCAAAGATATTTGTTAGTTTTTTATATTTTAATTTTTTTGAGTTATATCAACGTGTAAATATAAATATTTTTTTATTATAAATAATATTTTAAACTAATAATATAATATTATTAGTTTTTATAAGTAGTGTTTGTTGCAATTACATTAAAAAATAGTTTTTAAATGATAAATTTATATTCTTTAAGTTAGTATATTTTTTTTCAAATTTAAAATTTATATTGATGTTTAGTATAATTTTAATATTTTGATAATTTATTTAATGATATTAAGAAATGTAAGTGTACATAATTTTAAATTTTAATTTGATACTTTAAAGTGACTTAAATTTTATTTTTAAAAAAAGGATTGTTAATTAAAAAAAAAAAATCCAAATAATGATCGACAAGAAAGGTATGTGTACATAATTTTAAATTTTATTTTTATTTTTTTATTAACAGGTTAAGAAGGGGATTGAAAGGGCCTCGTTTCTTTTAACTAAACTTATTTTCATGCATATCATAAAAGGTGAAGAAAACATGGTGCCAAGTCCATCTCAACTATTAAAAATCATAAAAAAAAAAAAACCTAAATCACTTAATAAGAAACATACAAACTACACTACCAATAACAAGAATAAATCGACAATAGTTGACTATACATACATAATAGTCTGCAATATATAGATTGGGATATCCATAACAGTTTACCCCAAGAATTAAACCCCAAAATTTAGCTTCTTCCAATAGGAAAGTGAACATCATTGGACCCATTTAGTTTCTTCTTAGCCACAAATTCAATAAGTTGAAGTGAGAAATTATCTTCCCATATAATAATATCGCAATACTTTACCCCATGTTTACTAATACATCTATAAATCCATGCCCATCCTTATAAACATGCTTCAACTATAGGTTGTGACAATACTGCAATATCTCTTTATTCCCCACAACCATATATGCAATGCTTCAACCAACTTTCTATCTTCCTTTTAGAATATTTATACGGTTTAGGGAGTCCCCTTCCATAATAATATTTTTATAATGGCCTTCTTTGATTAACTTAGCCCCTATAGAAAAATATTGAGCCTCAACAAAATGGTTTGATTGGATGGATAGAGGTTCAACAAAGGCTTGTGCAATCATCCCTCTAGAATCCCTAAAACCTCCACCTACACTAGCACACATTGGGTTCTCTTTTACAGTGACATCCACATTTAGTTTAATCCACCTATCTGGGGGCTTTCCCACTTATCTTCCAACATAAAAGATCTCAATAAATTCACACAGATTAAAGGCTTCAAATTACAATGAATAATAATGGCTTACTCGACTCTACTTCCTGCTACATCATGAAAGTATAAGGTTTGAGTGTTATCCACAACAACATTAAAAATATGAAAAGCAACCACAAAATCCTCTCTTTTCCTATTTTTAAAAGCCCTATTATTCCTCTCATTCCAAATTCCCCAAATAAAATGGGGGTGATAAAACCTCTAATGAACTTTCAATCTACCACTATTAAAAGGAGTATCCCACTGCACACATAAATCTCCTATAGTGGCTAGGATAATCCAAGGAACATCAAAGGTTTCTAAAACCTTCTCTAAAATCTATCTAGCAAAGGAACATTAAAAAAAATGATGGACCGATTCCAAATTTTGTTCACATAAATAACATCTATTTACAATAGGGATGTATCTTTTGTGTAAGTTATCAATAGTTAATATTCTATATTGACCAACCAACCATAAGAAGAAAAATATTTTAGATATGAGCCCTTTAATCCATATTTTCCTCACTAGAAACCAACTTCTACCTTTTGTCTCAAGCAAATGGTATCCAAACTTAACATAGTATTTTCCATTATTTTTCTCATTCCAAATGATTAAATCACTAAAATAGGAGGATATTAGAGGATGCACATGAAGCCATATTTTTAGATTATTAATATGACCAACCATGTTTGGATCTAAATCTAGAGCAAATAAGTCTTTCCAAAAACATTTACTATTTTTTATTGTAATATAATCAATAACTTTGATACCAAAATGGAGGGATAAAGTAGGTTCCAATGCACTTACCTCTAAGTCCTTTAAGAGGGGAATGTTCTTAAACCAATGATATTTCCAAAATTTCACCTTATTGTCATCTCTAATATGCCATCAAAGCCCTTTACATAAAAAATGTCTAATATCCACAAGACTATTCCAAAAGGAAGATCCAACTAGCAAGTCATTGGAGTATAAAAAAATTCTATTTTGTAAATACTTGGCTTTGAGGATATTAACCCACTCAAGCTTATCATTTTTTTAATAATTTCCATCCTATATTTCTCATCAAATATTCATTTATCTATTTTACCCTTCCAAATTCCAACCCTCCTACATATTTAACAAAACATATTTGATCCCAGATAATAAGGTCAAAGCATCTTCTATCTTCTAGTCCAAACCAGAGGAATGATCTTTGAATTTTATCCATTTTAATCCTTATTTTAACTAAAATCTTGAAAAGAGATAAAAAAATGGAAATACTTTTTAAAGAAGACTTCACAAGCTAAGCTTTACCTACATAACTAAGAAGACTTCCTCTACCACCTTTTAACCTTTTTGCTAATCTATCTAGAATTGTATTTCAAATATGTGAATCCATACTACCTTTGAACACAGGCTTACCCAAGTACATGCTTAGGATTTCTCCAATGTCACACCCAAATATCCTTAAAATATTTATTTTCCTTTCATTTGGGGTGTGGATAAAATAAATTTTACTTTTTAAGAAGTTCACATTTTGTTCATAAGACACTAAAATATTTTTTAACTCCTTATCTTGAGGGACAAAGGGGTAAGACATCAACAAATTATTGATGTGAAATAGGATCCAATGTTAAGGTTGGTTTGAAACCATCTACTCTCCCACTTTCTACAACGTCTAAAATAGATCTTCCCAATGCTTCAGCAAGAATAATTAAAATATATGGGGATAATGGATCCCCTTGATGGATATCATTCCCAATTTTGAAGTAACTAGCAAGGAATCTATTTACAAATATTGAAAATATAGTAGATGAAAATACTTTTTAACCAACCCCACCCATTTACTTTGAAAGATAAATTTCAATAGGAATTTGGTCAAGTCCCAAAAAACCTAGTCATAAGATTTGTTCATATCTAAATTGAGAAGCATACCAACCCTCTTACTATTTTCCATAGAATGAATAACCTCATGAATGGTAATTATGCTATCCAAAATTTGTTGATCTTTAACAAAACCACCTTGTTGTTCTACCACAATAAATTTAGAACCCTCTTTAACCTATTGATAATAGTTTTGATAAAATTTTATAGATTATGTTGCACAAACTGATAGAATTAAAAAATTTAAAATGTCTCGCTCCTTGCACTTTTGGGATCAAAGCCAAAAAAGTAGAATTGACATCCTTAGGTAGGTATTAGGTTTGTTGGATCTCCTTGATAGCCTCGATAATATCTAATCCTACAATATTCTAGATTTTTTGAAATAAAACAGTTGGAAAATAATCTAGCCTCATGGTATTTTTTCTACCCAGACTAAACATGGCCATTCTAATTTCCTCATTTTTAAAAGGGGCCATAAGATAATATTTCATTTGATTAGTCACCAATTTTGGAAAATTACAAAGGAGTTTACTTTCAGCTTCACCATTCATTGTCATAGGTTATCCCATGAGATCTATGAAATAACTGATAAATTTTACCCTGACATCCTTTGGTTCCCCTACCACCGATTCATCATCCCTAACCAAATACTTTATCTTATTTTTATGTCTATATCTTAGGGTAGAAACATGAAAAAATTTAGTTTTTCTATCACCTTCTTTAAGCCAAACTAGCCTTGATTTTTATTTCCAAAACACTTCCTCACAAGCCAGGAGATTATGATAATCAACTAAGATTTGGTATTAAGTCCTTCTAGGGTGATCATCTAGACCAACTTCATTCACTTTATTTTCAGTATTTTCAAGATTCAACTATAGATCCTTTTTTTGGGTAAATAGATGCCCGAATAATACTTTAAAGTAAATCAAATTTTATTTAAAAAAATAATTCTTAATAAAAAAATTAAAAATAGATAAAAATAATAGTTGACAGTCTTAGAATTTTTGGAAGGATCAAAATATACTTACATAAGTTTGGTATTTACACCCAAGGGCTAGGTCGATTGGTAGTTTTTTGTTTGGCTAGGCACTTACCAAGAAGAGACCTAGGTTCAAACCTTGGGGATATACTTATTTCAAAGGTAGTAGTCTAATCTAAATCATCTAAGTGTGTGCTAGACTGATAATGATAGTATAAATACTAAGGGACTGGTGGTCCCCTCATGTTGAATCAGTAACAATGAGGTGGTATAGGCTTTTTGGGAGTGACCCTTGTGGTTTAAACATTGCACTTAGTAGGTACTAAAAATAGTGTAGATGTAACCAACTCCCCTATGTATCAAAAAACAAGTTTAGTATTTTAAAGGAAATTTAAATATGTTAAGTGTAGGTCAAGTACTTTCACAATTGGTAGTTGTGGTGGGGTGTAGTGTTAGAATGGCCTATGTGGCATATTACGGGATACTATTCTATAGTAGGGTTCCTATTCTATGATACAATTACTACTCTATGGAAATATTCATGTTGAGCGGTGCTACAACTATGGTCTTGGCAATAGTTGCAATGGGATGCGGTGTTAGCATGGCCTATGCAAAATTTCACAATTTTATTTATTTTTGTGAAGGGGAGAGATGTCTTAGAGAGGTAAAATTTTAGGTGGTGATCTTTAGCATGAGGATAAATTTGATATTGCTCTAGAGGATATATATGAGAAACTTTGATTAAAAATCCCAAAAGATCTAGCAAATAGACTAGTGAACCAAAAATAGAATAGCTTTGTCGAAAAATTTATTGGGGCCTAGCAATATTTAGATACAATAAGGAAATGGGTTGTTGATAAATGGAATCCAAGGGGCATATCAATATTGTAGCTCTCCCAAAGGGTTTTATGCTTTTTTTCTTCATGAACTATGAAGACTTAGACCTTTCCTTAATAGAAGGGGCCTTGGTTTTATGGGAAGAAGGATCTTTTTCTAAGGAAGTTAAGACCAGATTTTATTCCAAATTCTAAAAATATAAATTTGGATCAAATTTGGGTTTGTCTACTAGGGATTCTATTGGATTTTGAGGACGAAGATATTCTACTAGGTATAGATAAATTAATGGGATAAATAATAGCTTTTAATTCAATAATAAAGGTGAAAACTAGATTTATATTCATTCAATTTTGTGTTAATGTTGATTTGAGTAAGGAGCTCCCAACCTCTATTAGGCTAGTGTTTGAGTATCATGTTTGAGAACAATCGATTGAATATAAAAATTCTTTGGTGCTTTACAAAGTTTGTAAAATAATGGGATATTTTAAAAAAATACCTATCTAAAGAAGTGGTTAATAAGGTATGGAGGAGGAAAGAGCAACAAAAATAAAAGGATAGAATGCAAGGTAATCCTATTAAGTTCCCTTCCTCATATGCAAATAAGTTTTCTATTCTTGTTAAAACCCCTAAGGAGGGAAAATTTGCGAAGGAGGATCAAGAGAGACAAGGAAAAAAATCCTAGAAGGATGCCCTAGGGGGGAAGAGGAGAAATTAAAAGAAGAAGACAAGGTGAAGTAGTAGCCAAAAGTATTAGAGAAGTAGGTGACTAAAATTCTAGAAACCCCAATTTCTAAGGGAATAAAGCCACAAGATTCTAAAGTAGAATGTTAGCTAGATAATGATCCTAACCAAGATATGGAAAATATTTATTATATTCCTTGCTCTTTGTATGAGTCAAAAAATTATGCTAAAAAAAAATCCTTTACCTCTAAACAAGATGACAGTTCAGTGAGACTAATTAGAAATACTAGAAAAATAACAAATGTAGGTGTTGAAGCCAAACTAGGTAGATCAACTAATAATAAGCTTAGAAAAAAAAACATTTAGAGAAATTGAAATTATAACATAAACAATTTTGAATTTGAGTTGAAGGAAGACTTCCACGAGGGGTAAAATATAAAAATCATCTCTTAGAATATAAGAGACATGAATACCCCTTAAAAATAAAGAATGGTTGTTCATCATCAAATAAATATAGTGAGATTGCTACTTATGAATATTTCAGGAGGGTTCTTGTTGAGTGATGTGGTAACAACCCAAGTCTAACTACTCACCTGGTTGCACAAAAATAATAAAGTTAAATAATTTTCAGGATATTTTTTCATGAAGCTTATTATTTAATCCTAATAATGTTTTTCTAGATCCTAATAGTTGGTTTCAAGTTAACAAAATTTTTTGATCACACAATATATTAATCACATGTAGATAATATAGCACATGTATAACAAACTACTTTTGGGTTCATGACTATTGCAGCTAGCCACCCAAGTGGATGAGTGATGCAGGAGCATCCGGTGGCGAAGCTGCAATCTTGCATCACCCAAAATGTATTTTTTTGTTAAGTACTAAAACTGTCGCGATATTGCGACGCTTTTTGAAGAAGGGCGCCAGCGGGCCAAACTGTCGCGATATCGCGACGCTTTTTGATAAAAAGGGCCAAGGTGCAAAACTGTCGCGATATCGCGATGCTTTTTGAAGAAGGGCGCCAGCGGGCCAAACTGTCGCGATATCGTGACGCTTTTTGATGAAAAGGGCCAAGGTGCAAAACTGTCGCGAAATCGTGACATTTTTGAGGCAACATAGCCGTGACGCGAAATGGTCGTGAAATCATGACATTTTTGGGTCAGAGAGGTCAAGGCGCCAAACGGTCGCGAAATCGTGACAGTTCCGGAGAAAAGCGGTTCGAGCACCAATTGGTTGCGAAATCGTGACAGCTCCGAGGCAAAGCCACTTGAGTGCCAAATGGTCGCAAAATTGCGACACATCCGGGAAGCAAGATTTGAAAGCACAGGAACATCTTTGGCAAAAAGTTCTAAGGCACAAGAATCGTCGCGAAATCGTGACACCTTCGAAGACAAAGTTCAAGGACATCGTGAAATCGTGACACCTTCGAGGACAAGGATCAAAGACGTCACGAAATCACGACATATCCGGAGGCAAGGTTCCAAAACGCAAAGTGGTCACGAAATTGCGACGCTTTCGGTGCGAAGACTCAACAGTGCAAGGTGGTCGCGAAATCGCGACACTTCCGAGCCAAAGACTCAAGGGCGTGAAAACGTCGCAAAATCGTGACATGTCATGGTTTCGTGGCCTGAAACGAAGCAGCCAGTACGGAATGCAAAGATGTCACGAAATCGTGACATGTCACGATTTTGCGGCCCAAAGGAGGAAAGTGAGTAAGAAAGGCATAGACGTCGCAATTTCGTGACGTGTCACAGAATTGTGGTCCCAAGGAGGAGAGAGAAGCCTAACACCAAAAACGTCACGATATCACAACCAAAGAGGAGAGAGAAAGTGTTGGAGCAAAAATGTCGTGATATCACGATCAGAGCTCTCACGACGTTGACCAATCGGCGATTGTAGAGACCAATGTAGAGGGACACATGGCATGAAGTTAAAGGTGGCCCAAGAGTATGGAGCGGTTACAGGGACTCTGGCAAGGGGACGTGTGGCATCAAATTACAAGCGGCTGTGATGCATCCCTTTGAATGATGAATTGGCGAAAGGATTGACAGGCGGCCACAGCGCACTCCGCCACCCCAGACCATGATAATATGGGGCACCTGGCAGCATGTTGCAGGCGGTCACAGGACATTCGTGTGAAGGTTTACAGGGAATCCACACTGGATGTAATGATGGAAAGAATTTGAGGCCGATGATATAAAAAGACCACGCATGCATTGTAGGGGGGGGACTCCTGGCCATTTATTTTGGGGGAATTGCTTGTATTAAAAAAAAAAGACCTTTATTTAATGAAACTTGCTGGAATTTTGGCCTGTGCATTGTTGATCTCGGCACTCTTGTTGTGTGTTGTTTATAGTCCTATATCAACTGGTATCAGAGAATGTTGGTTCTGAGAGTGCAAACTGATCACCGAACAGAGAGGCAGTTTGTGCCAGGACTGTGGTTGTGGGTTGCGAAGAAGAAGCAGGATGCCTCCGCGTAGAGACCATGGTGGTATAAGGCACAGGCGATCAAGAAGGGAGGAAGTTGATCTAAGAGCCTTGCAGAGGCAAGTTGAGGCCCTGGAAGAGGAAATTCGAAGAGGAGTCGAGCCGAGAAGGGAATAACCCAGCGAAGATGAAGTGTGGGAAGAAGAGGTTCCATCCGACGAAGGAGAGGCTTTGGATCCAACAGAGGCTAGGCTGTATAGGGCCATCTCCCAGATCGAGAAGAAGTCAAAATTTGACGTCTCCACTTACTCGGGGAACCTCAACCCTGAGGAGTTGATAGATTGGATCAACGACATGGAGGAGTATTTTTAATATGAAGAGATATCAGATCCAAATCGGATCAGGTTCACGAAAACCAAGCCGAAAGGACATGCTAGCATCTGGTGGAAAGGAGTGCAGTTGGAAAGGAACAGGAGGGGAAAGGAAAGGATCACCAGGTGGGATAGGATGGTAGAGAAAATAAAGAGGCAGTTCATCCCTATAGATTATGAGCTGGACTTGTTAAAGAAAATGTAGAGTCTTCGACAAGCTAGTAAGACTGTCAAGGAATATACTGAAGAGTTCTATCAAATCTCAATCAGAATCAGCCATTCGGAGGAGAATAAGGAGAAGGTCGCACGTTACATCAATGGATTGCAAACCAGTATTCAAGAAGAGCTGGGGCTGGTTAGAATGAGCACAGTAGAGGATGCATATCAATTTGCATTAAAATTGGAGGAGAAACTGAATAGGAGGTTTGATGGTAAGCAGAGAGGGAAGGACAGGGGTGGAAGAGCTGGTGGAAGATGCAATGGTGGAAGATACAAATATTTTGGGAAAACTGGTGAAGCTAGCAGTAGCCAAAAATAGAAAGAAGTGAAAGAGGAGGATGACCAACACCCATGCAATCAGAACAACAACTACCCAAGAGGAAGAGGTAGGTTTGGGCGAGGGTTTGGTAGAGGTGTCTTTCGAGGAACCTACTTCAACTGTGGAGAAGGACACAGGGCATACAATTGCCCGCAGCATCAAGAGAGGCCAAATCAAAGACCTGAGGGTCAGGCCCGAGCTGCTGTAGTAGACGAAGGTGTAGAGTCTGAGCACTCAGAGGAGGCGAGAAGAGGAGAAGCGATGATCATCAGAAGAGTCTTGTTAAATGAAGAGAAAAGGGGAGACCAAAGGAACAACCTATTTCGAACAAGATGCAAGTGCGTAGGCAAGGTATGTAACATCATCATAGATAATGGAAGCACTGACAATTTGGTTTCTGAGGAAATGGTTGCCAAGCTGCAACTGGAGAGGAAAAAACACCTGCACCCTTATCGGATTGCATGGTTGCAAAAGGACCATCGAGTGCTGGTCAGTGAACAATTCCTGGTGAAGTTCAACATTGGAACTTATCGAGATGAGATTTTATGTGACATCTTGCCTATGGATGCATGTCACCTGCTTCTTGGGAGACCATGGCAATTTGACCGAAGTGCTGTCCATGATGGTCAAGCCAACACATATTCTCTGTCAAAGAATGAAGTTTGCCACAAGTTAAAACCCCTGAAGGATGCGGATGAGAAAGTATGCAGCAGTGCACGAGTCTGTCTAGTTGATGGCAGAAGATTCTTGGAAGGCCTGAAGCCGGATCATATGTGCTATGCTATAATCCCCAGGGTTAGGGAAGAATGATGCAAGGAAATTTTAGTGGAAGTCATGGGACTGTTAGAAGAATTCCTAGATATCATTTCAGATAATGTTCCTGAAGGTTTACCGCCTGTTAGGAAGATCAGTCACCACATAGATTTGGTGCCTGGATCGAGCTTGCCAAACAAGGCTGCACATCGAATGATGCCTGTGGAGACTGAGGAACTAAATCGACAAGTTCAGGATCTTGTTGAAGAAGGGACTGATTAGGGAGAGTCTTAGTCCATGTGTTGTACCAGCAGTATTAGCACCCAAGAAGGATGGAGAATGGAGGATGTGCACCGACTCTCGAGCAATCAACAAGATCACCATTAAATACAGGTTCCCACTGCCAAGGATGGATGATATCATGGATTGCTTGAGTGGAGCTGAGTACTTCACAAAAATTGACTTGAAAAGTGGGTACCATCAGATTCGCATTAGAGAAGGGGATGAGTGGAAGACAGCCTTTAAAACCAGAGAGGGGTTGTATGAGTGGTTGGTTATGCCATTTGGATTAACCAATGCACCTAGTACCTTTATGAGGTTAATGAATGAGGTTCTGAAGGAATTTTTGGGCAAATTTATTATTGTTTACTTGGATGATATACTAATTTTTAGCAGAACCTTAGAGGAGCACCTGATGCACATCAAGAAGGTTTTTGAGAAACTACGGGAGGAGCAGTTACTGATCAATTTGAAGAAGTGCAACTTTGTGAAGAAGGAGTTGGTATACCTAGGATTTGTTATTTCAGCTAATGGTCTCAAAATGGACCTCGAAAATGTGAAGGCTATCCTAGAATGGCCTATCCCAAGAAGTGTGACCGAGGTTAGATAATTTCATGGTCTGGCCAGTTTCTACAAAAAATTCATTAGAAACTTCAGCAGTATTTGCACATCTCTTATAGATACAATGAAGGGGAACAAGAAGGAATTCCAGTGGACGGTTGGAGCAGATAAAAGCTTTGCTATGCTAAAGAAGAAGGTCACTGAACAACCCGTCTTAGCACTTCTAGATTTCAATAAGGTGTTTCAGGTAGACTACGATACGAGTGGCAGTGCGATAGGAGTCGTATTGAGCCAATAGGGTAGGCCTGTAGCTTATTTCAGCGAGAAGCTCAATGATGCCAGGAGAAAGTATTCGGTATATGATCAAGAGTTCTATGCCATAGTCCAAGCACTTAAGAAATGGAGGCATTATTTGTTGCCCAAGGAGTTTGTTCTCTATACCGACCATCAAGCGCTGCAGTATATTAACAGTCAAGGAAAATTGAATCAGAGGCACCTGAAATGGGTAGAGTTCCTACAGAGCTATACCTTTGTGTTGAAGCATCGGAGTGGAAGATCCAATAGGGTGGCAGATGCACTGAGTAGGAGGCAATTTTTGATGATAGAAATGAAAGTGGAGGTTGTAGGGTTTGCTGAATTCAATAACTTATACCCTACAGACCCCGATTTCACAAAATCTTGGAAAGCCTGCACTGCGCTTGTTGCGTTGGACAGGACTAAATGGTTGGATTACCTAATTCAAGATGGAATGCTATTTAGGGGGAACCAGTTGTGCATTTCGAGGAGCTCAATGAGAGAGAACCTCATTAAAGAAAAGCACAGTGGGGGTTTATCTGGACACTTCGGTCGTGACAAGACCATATCACTGGTTAGTGACAACTATTACTGGCCACAATTACAGCAGGATGTGGCAAAGTTTGTGCAGAGTTGCAGGATTTTCCAGATGGAAAAGGGTATGAGGCAGCCTACTGGTTTGTATCAACCGCTACCTATACCTGAAATACCGTGGGAAGATATTAGTATGGATTTTGTGCTTGGTTTGCCCAGGATGCTGAGCGGGCATGATTCCATATTTGTGGTAGTGGATAGATTTTCGAAAATGGCACACTTTATCCTATGCCAGAAGACTAGCGATGCGGTCCATGTAGCTGGTTTGTTCTTTAAGGAAGTGGTACGCCTGCATGGGCTGCCAAGAAGCATTGTGTCGGACAGGGATACCAAGTTTGTAGGTTATTTTTGGAAGACCCTGTGGAATAAATTGAAGACGGAGTTAAAGTTTAGTTCTGCATACCACCCCCAAACAGATGGCCAAACAGAGGTGGTTAATAGGAGTTTGGGCAACCTACTGCGATGTTTGGTAGGGCACAAACCCAAGGGATGGGACCTAGTTCTACTGCAAGCAGAATTCGCGTATAACAGCTCGATTAATAGGAGCACAAATAAATCCCCATTCCAGATTATCTATGGGAGCAGCCCAAGAAATGCTTCAGAATTAAGAAGGATAGATCCGAGGGAGAAATGCAGTGCTTGAAGCGAGAAGACTTTGCTGAACACCTGAAGGGAGTGCATGAGGAAGTGACAAAACACATTGCCAAGATGAATGCTCAGTACAAGGCAAGGGTGGATCAAAAACGTAGAGCTAAGGAGTTCCAAGTAGGAGATTCTGTCATGGTCCATCTGAGGAAGGAATGGTTTCCTGCCAAGACCTACAACAAACTGAAAATGAAGAAATTTGGGCCATGTAAGATCATTGGCAAACGAGATTCGGGTAATGCCTATGAGGTGGAGTTACCAAGCGAACTTAACATCTCCCCCATGTTTAACATCTCTGATTTGGTTGAGTATCATGAAGGAGAAAGCAGTGAGATACCCAGTCCAGATCTGTGGAGCATTCCAGCAGCCATCCCAGTTGTGGACGAGATCAAAGAAGTTCTGGATATGTGCGAGGGCCGAAGTACTTGGAACAGGAGTTACTCGGAGTACTTGGTCAAATGGAAGGGCCAACCCATTGAAGACACGACTTGGCTATCAAATACTGAGGTTGATCGCCTGGGTCTACCTCGGAAAGGTCAGAAGTGAGGTCACTTCTCAAACTCACCCCGGGTGTCTAATGCAGGAGCATCCGGTGGCGAAGCTGCAATCTTGCATCACCCAAAATGTATTTTTTTGTTAAGTACTAAAACTGTCGCGATATCGTGACACTTTTTGAAGAAGGGCGCCAGCGGGCCAAACTATCGCGATATCGCGACGCTTTTTGATAAAAATGGCCAAGGTGCAAAACTGTCGCGATATCGCGATGCTTTTTGAAGAAGGGCGCCAACGGGCCAAACTATCACGATATCATGACGCTTTTTGATGAAAAGGGCCAAGGTGCAAAACTGTCATGAAATCGTGACATTTTTGAGGCAACGCAGTCGTGATGTGAAATGGTCACGAAATCGCAACATTTTTGAGGCAACACAGCCGTGATGCGAAATGGTCACGAAATCGTGACATTTCCGGGTCGAAGAGGTCAAGACGCCAAACGGTCACGAAATCACGACAGTTTCGGAGAAAAGCGGTTCGAGCGCCAATTGGTCGTGAAATCGCGACAGCTCCGAGGCAAAGCCACTTGAGTGCCAAATGGTCACGAAATCGCGACACATCCAGGAAGCAAGATTTGAAAGCACAGGAACATCTTTGGCAAAAAGTTCTAAGGCACAAGAATCGTCGCAAAATCGTGACACCTTCGAAGACAAAGTTCAAGGACGTCGTGAAATTGTGACACCTTCGAGGACAAGGCTCAAAGACATCGCGAAACCATGACATATTCGAAGGCAAGGTTCCAAAATGCAAAGTGGTCACGAAATCACGACGCTTCCGGTGCGAAGACTCAACAACGCAAGGTGGTCGCGAAATTGCGACACTTTCGAGCCAAAGACTCAAGGGCATGAAAATGTCATGAAATCGTGACATGTCACGATTTCGTGGCCCGAAATGAAGCAGCCAGTACGAAACGCAAAGATGTCACGAAATCATGACATGTCACAATTTCACGGCCCAAAGGAGGAAAGCGAGTAAGAAAGGCATAGACGTCGCGATTTCATGACGTGTCGTGGAATCACGGTCCCAAGGAGGAGAGAGAAGCCTAACGCCAAAAATGTCACGATATCGTGACCAAAGAGGAGAGAGAAAGTGTTGGAGCAAAAACATCACGATATCGCGATCAGAGCTCTCACAACGTTGACCAGCCGGCGATTGCAGAGACCAATGCAGAGGGACACGTGGCGTGAAGTTAAAGGTGGCCCGAGAGTATGGAGCGGTTACAGGGACTCTGGAAAGGGGACGCGTGGCATCAAATTACAAGCGGCTGTGATGCATCCCTTTGAATTATGAATTGGCGAAAGGATTGACAGGCGGCCGCAACGCACTCTGCCACCCCAAGCCATGATAATACGGGGCACCTGGCAGCATGTTGCAGGCGATCACAGGACATTCGTGTGAAGGGTTACAGGGAATCTGCACTGTATGTAATGATGGAAAGAAGTTGGGGCCGGTGATATAAAAATACCGCGCATGCATTGTAGGGGGGGACTCGTGGCCATTTATTTTGGGGGAATTGCTTGTATTAAAAAAAAAAAGACCTCTATTTAATGAAACTTGCTGGAATTTTGGCCTGTGCATTGTTGATCTCGGCACTCTTGTTGTGTGTTGTTTATAGTCCTATATCAATGATATTGACCAAATCCCATTGAGAAGCCAATATGTGGAACTGATTGCCCTCATTTATCATCTATGTATTCCAATATGAGGATCAAACCTTGGTAATGGTTATCATATAGGGCCCATAACACCTAGAGGGTGGACGCTTTTCCCTTACCTCCTCATACCAAACCTTCTACTAACTAGTCAATTTGTTCTAAACCAGTATGGAATAGGTTAGCGTATTTATGCCTCTATGACTAACTAGTGAATCCCTTTACTTAGAGATTGTTAGTACCATGTCAATACCCTAACCTTGGACTTCATTACACATACTCATTCTAACTCACAATTGTTTATCCCATACTAAACATTGTGGCTAATCTAGCTAAGTCCAATGAGCATGGAATTTATCACTGTGATATTCAAGAAACAACCTGGAAAATATTTCCCATACCACCTTCTCGTCTCGACCTTATTGAGTCATTTTTGACCAATTATGTCAGTCATCAGTTATCTCAAATCTTGTTGTGTGCATACATGCACCTCAACAAAATTGGGTGTTTACATGTTTTATTCTTGGGTCATAACCTCGTGAGGATCTCATTAAGTTTGTTAGACTATCTTTCCTATTCTATAAATATTATATTCTTCTATATCAAGTAAAGGTTCACTACTCTTATTATTTTTTTAAAAAGAATATATAAATAAATACATTTTAAAATGAGGTAATACACTTTGAACAAGTCCATTTTACTTTACCACATCAAAAGTGTTACCAACCCTAAGGTTCAGATATGCTTCCTAACCATTTAATTGCTCTATTGTTTCATATACTGATATTATTACAAGGTTACCTTAGGTTTATAAAATTTTGGAGAGTCGAACTACGATCATAAACGAGGAAAAGTCAATTTCATATTTAGACAATTATTTACTGAACAATACTTGACGAAGAATCTATTTTACTAAAGGACATTTTTGACTTGCCATGACATACTCTGGCTGATGGATTATACTTCCCATAACAACTAGAGAATACTAATTGGTTGCTTCTGTCTAAGCTTAAATCTTCTAACATAGAAGTAACATCAATTATTTACATTTCCATTCAGATCGCATAAGGAATTTTATTTGCAATATTGATTCTGATAGAATTCATTATGAAGACCATAGTTATCTCATAAATCTTAGCACATGAGTTTCTCTTATAATGAGAATCCATAAAACCATCCATTCAATCTTGGTTTCAATCTATCATTCCAAATATTACACAACTTGAAATTTATTTTAATTCTAAAACAAGGTTTGGAAAACACATTACTAGTGCCACCACTATAACATTGCTCGAGTACTAAAACTTTTATTTAAGGCTTTCATTATTAAAATATAAATTACTAGATTACCTATCATTTACAGTTGCCCAATCCTGCTCCCTAGGATATGGTTTACACAATATTTTCCAAATGACATGAATCTTATTAGCTATGATAAATAAATATTTCTATATAGTTCATCCAAAACCCTTCAAGGTTGAACTAATGTTTTTATTTGATGTATAACTATAACAAAAATTTGGTACAAGGTAAATTATAATTCAAAAATAGGATTCTCCATTAAGTAAGAGATAACATGAGAATTATATCATAAATTTAACATCCATGAAGAACACAAGCTTATACTGAGAGGGGGGTGGGGTGAACAGTATAAGACCTCTTTTTACTTTTTCCTTTATACTTCAAAATAGTAAAGCAATATACCCAAAGCAATATCAAAGCAATGCACAATATCATCCACAAAGTGACACCAATTTTAACGTGGTTCACCCAAAATGGTTGGGCTACGTCCACAAAAATTTTCTCTAAAAGTTATCTCAAAGTTCTTTGGGAATCCTTCCCAATTACAATGTTTATGAGCCTCGGCCCAAAGGAGATACCTTCCCCCAATAATAATTTATGAGCCTCTACTCAAAGGAGATACCTTCCCCCAATCAAAATTTATGAGCCTCTGCTCAAAGGAGATACCTTCCCCTCTCGCTCTCGGAAATGATCCCTGAGAAGATCAACTGCCTCTACCTCTTGCCAGAGACATGGAACTCCTTTCCATAGAAGACCTCCTATCCTCAATGCTTAGCCTAAGAGACCTCTACCTTCTATGATCACATCCACAACAGCTCAACAACCTGTACCAAACATAGTTAGTCGGTCTAGTACAAGTCTTCCTCTGTCTGTCAGATCTATCCAACTCTTGAACAAATCAATCCTCTGCATACAACCCTTCTCAAAGACTTGCCAACTATCCTCAGGTTCTTCTCATAGAACCAATGCACCTCTATCCTCAAGTTATCTGATAGAACTATCAAACTTAGCTCACAAGTCCTCTGCTAGGACCTGTCCAAATCTGCTCACAAGTCCCTACCGAAACCTATCCAAAACTGCTCACAAGTCCCCACCGAAACCTGTCCAAAACTACTCACAAGTCCCCACCGAAACCTGTCCAAAATTGCTCATAAGTCCCCACCAAAACCTGTCCAAAAACTGCTCACAAGTCCCCACTGGAACCTGTCCAAAAACTGCTCACAAGTCCCCACTGGAACCTCGTCCAAAAACTCGACAAGCTCACCAAGAAAAACTTTCTTAGTAGGAAATCACAAAGTGAATTGTTAGAGACCCAATGTGATTTTTCAAACTCATAGAAGCATAAAGAGAATTGTTAGAGACTCAATATGTTCTATACTCAAATCAACTCAGCTCAATCTCAATCTCAAATCTGAAAACTCAACTCAATATCTGAAATGGATAGGATAGAATGTTTTCTTTCAAGAACATGAAACCCCAACAATTGCCAACTATGCAAAGAATCACATAAAAATTATACTCATGTTATTTTCACCATCAATTAGGGTTTCAACAACAATGCTCATCAAACAAGGTTTAGTCAACCAACACCATTCAACTCAACATCAACCTTGAAGCATTCAACCAATCATCACAAGAAAAAGGAAACAAGTAGAAATCATTTTCCCTCCAAAGATATTTTAACAAAACAGCCACCAACACAACATCACCAAATGCAAAGAATAACTTGCTCAAATCAACTCAATGGAGTAAGCCCAAATCATGAATCAAGTAAAGCAATAACTTGATCAAACAACCTCTATGGAGGCAACTCAACCATAAAACTCAAAACATCCAACCAAGGGTTCCACCAACTCAATGCAAGTAGCTAGACTCACAAATATAAATCCTAGTGCACAAAGCTTCCACTATCTCAAACCAGAAATTATGCATTCACCAAAAACTCGCCTTAAGGATAAAAATGCATAAGTAGTCTTCAACAAACCAAAAAATAGGATTTACACCTAGCCAAAGGATACCTAGTAGAATACCTTTTCACTCCAACCTTATTTCAGAAAACATACACCAATCATACTCATAAGAAGAATGTGCCCATACCTTATTGGATTAGAAGATAATTGAACCTTCAAGCTATCACCACACACAACTCTCAAACTTCCAACCAAGTTAGGGTTAGAATAAAAAGAAATGAGCAATAATATAAACTTCCTTTATTACACCTTTTAGCTCCACTTCTTTAAAAACAACCACCATAACATGCCAATAAATCAACAATCACAGACTCACACCTTATACCTCCATTTTTAATTTTAGCATAGCAAAGAATAATCTTAAAAATACATCCAAAGAAATATGCCCTTATTTCTCCTAAGCTTTTATTCAATGCTAATCACAAAAGCCAAAACTCATAAAATATAATCACACCTTATAAATCGTTGTCCAAGAAAATCTGAATTTTGTGGCATAAAGACTTTTTAATAAAAACGTGTGTTACTCTAGCAAAGCACCCCTGTGAGACTCGAAACGGCGACCTCCGCCAATGCAACGCCCAACAGCAGCCTTTGTTGCCACTAGCCCACACGGGCTACGAAGTTCACAAGTGAACTTCCCTCTACTTCACCCTCAAAAAAATTCCCGAAGACTTTTCAACCGCACGTTCTTCTAAGTCTTCCTTCGATCGCAGTGAATACAGAGCAAAAACACCGCAAATTGCATTCAGAGAATTTTGAATTAATTAGCCTTCCAACCTTAGAAGTTGGAGAATAAATAGTCTCTTCGAAGACACCTTGACGTCGGAAGAAATAAAGACCATTTCGAAATTAATCAAAAGTCTTTTCAAAAAGGGTTTAAAAACCCTTAAATAATTTTAATAAATTAAGAATAAAAAAATGTTTAAAAACCTTTAAGTATTTTTAATAAATTAAAAATAATTTATCCCTTAATTAATTAAAACCTTGAAGGGTTTTAAATAATAATTAAATAAATAATAAAGAGAACCTCCATTGGTTTTAATAAAAACCATTTAACTTGGTTTTAATAAAAACCCTATCCAACTTGGTTTTAATAAAAACCGATTTGGTTTTAATGAAAAACCCTTGCCAATGGAATCTCTCCGGATTCTCTTAAAAATATTCTCTTGGAATATTCCACCTTTGAAGCCAACACATCCTCTTAACATTAATGTTATTTCCTTTTGACATCAATGACAACTCATAGACAAGAAGCTAGGATCTCAAACCCAAAATTGCCAACAATCCAAAATTACCATATATTTCCAACATCATTTTCGAATACACAACATTTTCAAAATGGAAGTAGATACAAGAGAGCTTCGACCTTTTATTTTCTTTTTACATTAAAAATTTTAATTTCCTCTTTTTAAGGGCTCACACTATCTTCTAATTAAATTTTAGTCTGCACACTTCACCGAACACGTTTCTATGAAAAATTGTACTATCTTCCAAACCCAAAATAGTTAGGCTTTAATATTAAAAATAGTTATCTTGATTTTCAATATTTGTTGTAAAGCATGTTTATGGTTTACCATCACTCATACACAAGTTCTTCGACACTACCAAATGCATGTTTGTACATTAAATTTGCTCACATATTATCATATACTGTGACTACTCGGCATTCAGTCCATATCTCGCATAGAAGAAGTCATGATGCACCACCAGGGATCAGATACGGCTCAAGATGAATGATTATACATTATACTATGCACAAATATATTCTATTCTATCATAGAATTAAATAGAGGTTTGCAAATCTCCTTGCTCGAGACTTAATCAAGGAATTTTCAACACAATTTTTCCTTTTTAAAACTACCTATAAAATCAAGGGTAGAAATTTATGAAACCTATCTTACACAACCTGAATTGTTTCCAACAATCAAAAGAAATAAGGATTTTATAAGTATTTTCTCCACTTTTTAATCAAACCAGTTTTCTCACAACAACATGGCATCACTATTTTTGGTATTCTATTGTTTTCAAAACATAAAGAAATAGAGAAACATGGAAAAAAAAATTCTGGTATTCAATTTCTTCCAAAACACAAAGAAATATAGCAACATGAAAGTACTCTTTCTGACGTTCCATTGCTTTCAAAACACAAAGAAAAATAACAATATATTCTCTTTATTTTACCATAGTGCAGGTAAATCAACGGTTTTTATTTTCAGCATAATAACAAAAGTCAGTCATATTTTTCCACATGTTAATCCATGGAAATCACAATTTATCTCAATGAAATGTTACAGAATTTCCATAATGGATTTCACGCTTCTCAACTAAGACTTTTCTTTTCTCCAATTTATCTTTTTAGAAATCCCATCCAAGGTGCTTGCTTCTACCATGCACTTTCCCACACATCGTACATTTTTTCTTTTGTTTTTCCCCTCACAAACCAATATACCAAGAACTCAGTGAGTTGTTTTCCTCTTCTCCCATGTAGAGCACTATATAGTTGAGTCTTTCCTCATCCAATTTGCACACATAACTTGATATTATGGCCATACAAAAATTTACAGCATTTTTGCCTAAACTAACAACAACTATTGGAAGTATGTCTCGCAGGCATACATTTTTATTAAACTTAGTCTTTCCAACTCTCAACTTTATACTCAATTATTTATCTTATATTTTAGAAAAATAATAATAATATAGGCTTCAACACATGGAAAAAACCCTTCTCTTTTAACAAAAATAACATTAAAAATATTAAACACACACATGCCTAAACAAGCAAGTGGCTCCCATCATCATTGCCACCTAAAAGCATTTCTCATTCCTTACCAACAAGCAACATTCAAACCAACATAACTCACGCAGAGATATCATTTGTATTGCATCTAATTGATATGCAAAGTGTGCATTTCCATGTTATCACGAGTTGAATCATCACTTCCCTTTATTACCTTTTTCCGTTGACTTGCTTCCTTTTATTGTTATCTTGCTACTGTCTTGCACTGATAGAGACTGTTAGCAATACCATGTTTCACAATAAAATATAAGTCTATATTATTTTTTACTTCCTTTCATCAATCGTGTGAGAAGGGTCATTAAAGATGTGATGACTAGGGTCTCAAAAATGGAATATTATTTTGTGGTAGGGTTACTCTTCTATGGTAGGGTTCCTATCGAGTTGTGTGGTAATGGGATACTCTTTTATGATAGGGTTACTATTCTATGGTAGATTTCCTATTGAGTGGTGTGATGACTACAATATTGATAGTGTTTGATATGAAGTGAGATGTTAGGATGGCCCATGTGACATTTCATGCGATACTATTTTATGGTAGGGTTCCTATTGAGAACTATGGTGAATATCGTCTCAATAGTGGGATACTTTTGTATGCTAGGGTTACTATTCTATGGTAGGATTTTTGTTGAGTAGTGGCATACCCCAAATTTGGCAATACGTTGGTCAGATATACTATGCACTGATGAATAACTAATGGATACCTAGTATTTAATACTTTGAATAATTTTTGCATTGTTTATAATGATCTATCATGAATAATATAGTATTGCCAATGTTTTATCAATGTGTAGCACTAGGTATAAATGCCCCACTAAGAATGAGCTACTTGAAAAGGGAAGTGATGACTAAGACGGATCAGGGTAACATGGATGACTACTCTTATATAGGAATGCACTATCATTTTTAGGGATAATCATCAACTAGCCAACTGCTTAGATTAGTATTTGATAGCCTAGGAGCTATCATAAATTATTTGGCTAAGATGGGTGACTGGGTTGATGGAAAGACTCCCAACTTGTTTTATGCACCTGTTTGTTTGTATTTTTTGATTGTATATAATTTTTATAATGAAAGGTTTCTATTTAAAATATATATATATATTTAAATAATAAAATATTTTTATTTAAATAATATAAAAAAAAATTATGTTTTCAATTAAGAGGTTTTTTATTTAAGAAATGTTTTATTTAGAAAAATAATAACTTTTTATTCAAAAGATATCTATGGTAGTAAATGAGTTGGCAAATATCTCATTTATATTATTATAAAGGAAGGTTCTTACTATATTTTATGGGAGGGGGATGGTTGAGAATTTATGAAACTTAAATGAAGGGAATGTTTGTCCCTTACTTCCCTTTATAAAAATATAGTAAATTATATTAAAATAAGATTGATTATCATCGACTTCCATGGGTGGATAAGGACAATTTCAATGTTGTGGGTGGTATTAAATTTAAAAATCCCTTGATGAAAAGGGAAGAAGAAATTTTAGTTTGATAAGAAGATCTATTGCATAGAGTTAGGTATTGGAAATAGGTAGACAAGGAAGGAGACAAAAAGAAAGAAATGATTGAACCTATTTTGAGATAGACAAAGAAGGAGCAATTCGATTCAAGTTGAAGATTTCTCAGTTGGTTTTGATATATATTTAAGAATAAAAATGAATATATATGCTTTCTTAAAACTTTTTTCCTTAGACCGTGGTTCTCCTAAGTTTTTTGTGGAGATGTAGCATCTCCATTGTTGGTCGTTGGTTCTATAGTGACATGTTCAACCTATTTGAGTTGTTAAATGAACTCTCCTCCCCCCTAAATTTTTCTCTTTGCTTTATCTATATTGTTTGGCCATTCATGAGATATTGTAAGCACCTTTTTTTTCCATTAGATCCTTTAGAAACTTGTGCTCAATTTTGGTGTGTTCATTGCTTGTGTGTGTCCTCCTTGCATAGGCCCTGTGTTATATCCTAACCTATTAGTTTGATCTTAGAGGACCATAACAAGTCTACCACCATATTTACCTACATGAAGCACCTTTGGTTGGTGACTGTTAAACCTTATTTAGAAATCACCTAGTTTTCATGGTCGATTTGCAAAAGTTTTTATCAACAAGTGATCATTCTTTTTAAATGAGGGAGAGGTATGCTATTTTTTGTTTATTCTAAGGTTTAACCATAGATATTTTCAAGTGGTTTTTGGCATATTGTTGAGTGTGATATTGCGGATGCGACATCACTACTCATACAAGCCCAAATGAGGGGAGGTCGATTGGGCCTCTCCCTCATTTATCCCACATACTATATGTGATTGTATTTGGGTGGTTCATAAGGGAAAACACTCCCCTTATGAAAGGATCATCTATTTGGTCAAGGGCCACCCATTTTGGATCATCCAATCACTGTCTAAAGCACTCCCTACCATGTTTTTACCATATTTAACGACCTGCTCCCTGCCACATGTTGAAAACTAGTAGTTTGGTCAGTTGTTGAGCCACATAGACTTTGTTGATCTCTTTTTTGAATGAATTGTGTGGTTGGTCTTCTAATATTTTTCGGTTACCACCATTATGCCCAATTAGGGGCTGATTGATTAGATCCTCTTTTTAAGCTAAGGTAAATCATAGTTTAAATATGCAAATAGATTATAATTAGTGAAATGAGTGAAAATCAAAGGATAGTTTATAAATTAAAAATGAATGTGGACTATAATAAATAAAATAATATAGTTAGTTTTCATTCAAATGAAAGAATATATAGACTATAATAAATAAAATAATATAGTTAGTTTTCATTCAAATGAAATAATATATAGGCTATATTTGGTGAAAGAATATAGTTAGTTTACATTCAAAGAAATAATACAAGTTATTAGATTAAACGAAGTAATACATTTTGCATTCAAATGAAATTTTGGATTAAAGAAAAAGGAAGTTTATATTCTTATAAATTGGGATTGAATATATATATATATATATATATATATATATATATATATATATATATATAAGAAAATTTGTAGTGTTTTATATTATAGTTGAATGGAATGTATAAAAAAGAATTAGGAATGAAGATAGTTTAATGTTATCTAATTATTGATAATAATTTGTTTATGGTTTTTGGTAGATTAAGTATTTAATTGATTAAGGTTTATGGGGCCTTAATTAGTTAGAGAAATGGGTAAATTAAGTATTTAATTGATTAAGGTTTATGGGGTCTTAATTAGTTAGAGAAATGGGTAAATTAAGTATTTAATTAATTAAGGTTTATGGGGCCTTGATTAATTAAAGAAATAAATGAGTTTACTTGTTAATCAAATCTAAGGAAGGATTTTTATGTTCAAATATGAACCTTGATTGATTAAAGGATAATATGATGAAAGGAAAGATGACCTTCCTATATGTATAGTGATCAAGTTGTAATGATGTATTGGTGATTGTATAGTTGCAAACTAGCATTTTAGATGCACTATATTAAATTATCATCTATTAGATGCATGATTTATAGTTCCATGACCTGTCCAGATCTCTTACTACCATCAAGAACAAATGAACAAGCTAAAGAACCAATAAAACAATGATATCCAAGATGGATACTGCTACATTATTATTGGAGCATTATTGGTACATCCTTTGTTTAAAGATAACTATTTAATGGTATTATTTGAGGGTATGGATTATTTTACCATTCTCAAGCTATGTAATGATATAATAATAGATGGAAATGTGTCTTTTAATTATAGTCTATGATGTACTTTATTGGTTAACCTATTTATATTTTACTCTTGTATATTTTTAGTTAGATTCATCTCTTTTACAGTTTTTGTACCCTTATTCCATGCTTGTTTAAAATTGATAGATTTAAATGCTTTCTCTTTGATGATGATATTTTTATGTCTAGAGTGTTATGTGTCAATAGAGTAGGAGAACCTAGGGGATTATGGGATCCTCTAGGGTCAAATAGGATAAACTTAGTTTAAGTGACTAAATTGGTTGACTCATATGACTTAGCAGTTTAAAAATGAGAGAACTATCTATGAAAGGATTGGACTACCTTGTCATAATTATAAGATGAGTAGTATATTTTTTGTTTGTACCAATATCCACATAAACTAGTTTATGTGGAGTAAAGAGGTAAATGTACCCTTCAACCAATCGAAGTAGATAATTTAACCTTAACTGGGATATAGTTAATAGTTGTTGCAATACACGTAGTATACCTACACAAACTGGTGTGTGCATGGTATGGATATGGACGTATCCTAACTAGATGATAGATAGAGGGTTGGTGTAGAGAAAATAATTAATAATTGAAACTCAGGGTTAGTTTAGATATCTTGTTTTAGTGTTTAAGTGTTGCTTGTGTTAGTGTTTAGTATTTTTTGTGCTTGTAAAAAAAATAGCAACCACTTAGATTTTGTGTTGTTATATTTGGTATCAGATCTCTAGGAAATAAGGGTTAGAGCTTATTGTTGTTCTAGGGATTGGTAGAGAGGAATTAACCTCCAAAATTAGTTGTTATGCTGCAAAACCTTACAGTTAGTAAGGGTGACCTTTAACATAGTGTTTCTCAAAATAGACATAGAGTACTACCTCTCATTGAATGAGAATGATTTTTAGCAATAAGACTTTGTGTTTAGTAGTGTAGTTCAAGGAGAAGTTGTAACCTAACATGTTATCCTATTTTTGTAAGGTCAATATAGAATTGTACCCAAGATAAGAGGAGGGAAGTCTACTCCCTCGAATAAGTAGAACCGTGATGATAGTGTTAAGGGAAGAAACCAAGATAAAAGTTTAAGGAAATTAAGAAAAGAGGTGAAGAGCCTCATTACTGTTGCAAATATATTACAAGATCAAATATAACAACAAGGAGATCTAATAGATCAATAAAAGGAATAAATTTAAAAGCACCAGCAATTAAATGATAGCTATTTTGCAAATTAAGCAAGGTAATAATGACAGTTCCTAAAAGGGATAAATTTTGCTAGATTTATAAAGAGGGAATCAGAGGAACCCCAAGGAATTTTTTTTATCAAGAAATAATATTAGTACCAATGATACTCAGACTTAAGATAAGTAGAAAAATAAAGTACACCTAGGGCCCAAGACTGGGTGCTATAACTGCAAAGGCCAACACTATGCTACCCAATGCCCACCCCAACCCAAACAAAGTACATTTAGTGCAAAATATAAGGAACCTATGCACAAGATTTTTGTTGTAATCAAAATCTCGAAGTTATAAGGGCAAGCCACACCGTTGATCTTAAATGGTAAAAATTGGTTTGATCTATTTTTTTGTAAATATTTAATTGATAGTGGAGTTGTAGATAATTTTTAGACTAGTTAGAGTTATGTCAGAAAGATAAATATGTTTGGCACAAGGGTAGAAGGTCGAGTATGGTCCATGGAAGACGTACTTAGTGGATCAATATTTTACTATAGTTGAAATGACCGTAACCAATGGTTCTACCATAGGGTGTTTTTGTAAAGCACCATTGCAAGTCTTGACATCATCTAAGGAATAAAATGGTTGAAGGTTCATAGAACCCTGGTTAATTTCCAAGTTAGATGGGTCTCACTACTAATGAAGGAGAAGGATTTTTTAGTGAAAATTGAATGTTCTCAAGAGTTTCAGGATGATCCATTACTTATAGCAAGTATAATCATCGATATTACCAAGGAGTGATAATAATATTGATAGATCACGGGGACAAAGAGACCAACCCCCTCTAGAAGTATATCTTGGATGAAATTATAACCTAATACAACTCCTTTTTATAATAAAGAGAAATTAAATCATGAGAAGGAAGATAAGAAGAGAGGACTCTCTCAAATTTTAGGGCTATTTAGGCATAGTAAAATGAAAGCTTACCCCAAAAGAAAATTTTTGGAAGAAATTTCAATAGAGGTAGAAATCCTCACAACTATAGACCAATTGATTAATAGAGGGAATAGATAAACCAATGAAAGCAATGATTGGAAGTTATTAATCAAGTTCCTAGAATGAAAAATTTAAAGGGTAGACAGGAAGAAGATCCTTCTACAAAATATCTTGAAAGCAAAGACTTGTATAGAGGTAGAACTAGCCAAGAATATTAAGGTATCAAAATTGATTGGTAAAATTAGCCAAGGTAGGGTTGTATGAATTGAAAATGATCTATTCTTGAAGAATTACTCATTAGTAACCCAAATAGTAGTGTTACACTTCATATGCATAAAATAGATTTTCAAATTATGGAATAATTTCAAAGTTAGCAATGAAACTTTTGGTAGAATGGTTTTGTTAAATCCTTAAACAATGACCAAAAAGGACTCTTATATGGTTATGTAAATCTTCCTTGTTAACAAATGGAATTAATTTTTGAGTTTTGTAATGGGAGAAGAGGTGTTTTATGTTCCTAATGAAGGATGGATCCCAAGAAGGTAGACTTTGTAAATGTTCTAAGCAGTGTAGCTTGGACTATGATTGATACATCTAGTGGTGTTTTGAACATTAAATCATACTCTTTACTCATTATGAACACTAATCATGGATCCTTGTAAACTTGGACTACAAAAATAACATATAGTAGAAAATATAAAGCTTGGACATACCTATTGAGAAAAAATAATTATCTAGAAATAGAGGAGGTAGTAAAACTACTCTTTAGAGGATTATGGGATCCTCTCCTTAATTTGTTAAAGGATATACCAAAAGACGAGATTGGTAAGCTTTTGTAGGTACATAAATCCATCTTGTAGGTACATAGACTACTCATATGGGTATCTTTACAGACCATATGAATAACCCTGGACCTTTCCAAGGCAAAGCAGTAGTTTTAACCACTCAAATTAGGCATATTGGGCCTATTCAACCTTAGCTATGGATGGCATCCATAGCTAGGATCTTAGTTGCAATTGACACCCATGGATAGGGTTTTAGCCACATGCAAGAGCCATGACTAGCTATGTAAGTATCTTGGCCTCCTGATCCAAGCCAAATTGGTTATTACAATTGCATTTACAACTAATTCAGGTAGTATTAAGTGAGTAAGCTTTTGGATTCTTCCTCCCAACTGCTCCTACCTATCATTTCTTGATATTGGCTTCTCAAGGAAGCTAGGATGAGGAGTTGGATAGGATAGAAGACCCCCTCTCCAAAATGTAGAGATCTCTAGAGAGGATTCCAAGTTTAATGCAATGACACCCTATCAAATTGGAGATCCAATTGCACCTTATGAAGAGTAACAAGATGCTGCCAAAATCTAATTTGATCATCAACATTGCAATAATGGATATCTCAAGAGCTTTAGGAGTAAGCTTGATGATTGACACACTTCCATTATGGATTCTAGCAAATCACACTATCAATCTATTCCAAAACACCAAGGCAACCCCTGACCATCAATTGCTTGGAGGAATTAGGAGAATATGACCCTAGATTTGAGAGAAAGATGAGTTTTCCCTCAGCTATGGTTGTTAGCCATGGCTAACAGAGCCTGCTATATTTAACACCCATAAATAGGTTTTGATGCTCTTTTCCCTCCATTCTAGTCATAGGTTTTTAATTCTAGTTATAAAAATAGGTTAATCTAGTTTAGATTAGTCTTCATTTACACATTTGCACAATTAATTAGTGATATTAGAGGTAACTTTACTTTTATTAGGTCATATTTGCTAGTTTTCAACAATATTCTTAGATTAGCTTCATTTCATGCTTTTATTGCAAATTACATGTTAGATTAATTAGATCTACTTGTTTTCAAGCATTCTTTGCATTAATTCAGCTATTTTATAAACATCTTTGCATATCTTTATGATTTATTTCAAGTTTAGCCATACTTCTTGCATTTTCTTGACAAAATCCTCATTATGAGAGACCTCATATGCTTTTAATTATGCATTTTTGTTTCTTGTATGGAGGTTGCAGGATCTTTCAATTTGTAAGGCACTCTCAACATCAAGTTACTCTTAGCAAATAGATAAGGAGGTATCCTTATAAACCCTCAAGTAGAGTTGGAGAAGATATGAAGATCAATTGAAACACATATTCCTCCATTTTGGGATCATTTGCTTATTGTAACAATTGTATCAAGCTTTAGTATCCCTAAGAGGGATAAATTCGTAATAAGATTCATTTGATTAATAAAGAGAGCTTACCTTTGTTATTTCATTCTTTTTTCCAAATGTATGCTTAGATTACATGCGTTCTTTCTTTCTATTGCAATATCAATAGATGTGCGGTCTCCATACCATTCTATAGTGGTGATCACGATGAAAACCCACAAAATTCACTATCATTTACTAAGTTTTCTTTTTTTTTTGTGTTGTAGATCTTAGTTGTGCTTGAAAACCACAACGCATAGTTTCAGTCGTGTTTAAAACCTGTGGCTACAATCTCAACTACATTTAATAGTAGTGGCTAGCAGAGAGTAGAGAAAAATATAGTAAGCAACCTATCTCGTCATTGAATGAGGGATTACAAGTAAGTATTCATATTCTTAGTTTTTGTTGTTTCTATATTTTTCCTGTTAGTAGACTAATTACATCACCTAGCAAAATATTTAGAGGAAAAATTATGAAATTTTATTTTTTAGCTGCTATCCTTGGCTGACAATGGTAGCTAGCACTTTTAGTTGTGGTTGTCACCCGCGACTAGGAATTTAGCTGCATTTCTATCCTACAGTCGAGTCTATAGCCTTCATTTCTAAAAAACATTTAAAATTTAGACTGTGTTAGGGTTTACATTCTTGAGGTTTATCTAAAGGCTAGTTACTCATGCAATTTTGTATTTTTATCTTCTGTAAATAGAATATAATTTTGCATCCTATCTAAAATTAGAACTTCAATTTTCTAGGCATGTAGGAAGAATCATGGATGCTCTATGATGCATTTTCATTTTATGCACAATTAAAATAAACCCCCAAACACCACATCACATTTAAACATTAGGGAGTTGGACTTTATACCCAACCACTAATAGATGCCAATGACAGTGGGCTTCATCTCCATATGTTGGCTCAAATTCTATGAACCCTATTTTTGGTCAATATTGAATCCAAGAACCAACCTAGCTTGGAAAATTTGCATGTACTTCTCTTTGTAGGGTATAACACTAACCAAGTGATATTGGGTGAGGACTGGAAGAACCTATGCTTCTTGACCAGGTATAGGTTTCATATCCATTATTTGGTGGGTTTGCATGATCAGACTTTCATTGCTGGTTGTTGAGCTACGAGAATACAGGTGAAAACCTTTAAACTATACAAGTATATCATAAATAAAATTGCAAACACAATGAGAGATAGTTTATGATTCAATAAACCAAAAATCACAAAATAGTTTTAGGTATTACAAAGAATATTTAAAAGATATAAATACCCTTGTATGCTTTGTATTCCCTAAAATTTTCAAAAGATATAATTCACATTATGGTCAATATACAAAGAGGCCAACCTCAAAAGATAACTGAGGTGGAGGCCGAAGCTTCAGGGCACACAAAATATAATGTGTTGGAACCTCTACCACAGGATCCTCCTGAATGATGTTCAATGAGTATTAGAGGTGATAATTCAATGCATGGGAATTCTGTTCAAAATACCCTAGTCAAAGGATGTAATGTACACTCCTCACAGGATAGAACTAAGGGTGGCTCAAGGTCCCCATCATCCCATGGTAGAAAAAAAGAAAATCTACCCAATAAAGGATAGGAAGATAGGGTTGTATTAGAGTGTATACCCCTAAGGACTCTAAACCCTAATTATCTTGGAAATTTCATGATAGATCTAGCCACGCTTGGATCCAATTGCACACCTCCTAACAATCCCTAGAAGACTAGGCAACTTGATGGAATAGAACAAGTTCTAGGGTGACTAGATTATAAATCCTCTTCTATATATTCTTGCTTTGCAAGTTCATGTAGTGAGAGCACACATAGGCATACCATTGATCCATGAGAGTGCTAAAATAACTCTTGTAACATGTGTACCCCATCCACATAGGAAGGCATAGAAAATTGACTACATCATAATACAAATACCATCTACACAGATAAGGGCAAGAGTGTGGCTAATAAGTCTATTGGAGATCACACTAATAAAGCCCCTTGAATAGAGCTAAAAAATTAGAGGCCTCACACTATCAATCATATAGATCGATCTTAAAGGGTATATTTAGAGTAGAGGTAGTGTATCTTCCAATATTAATTAGAAGATGTGCGTGCAGAGTGCAAGCACCTCGATAATGAGGATACTCAATGTCAAATGTTGCTAAGGTAATGTTTTTATGAGCAACGCATGCGAGAGTAACGTATCCTTGATAAAAATGAGCATGAGGAGAGGGAGGATATATTTTCTCAGGCTAACCTACCCCCTTGAAGTTAATATATGGAGCATAATTAAATATGTGCTACATTGCAGCTAGAACTGCATCCTAACCAAATTAAAAAATTATACTCATCGTACAGTCCAGTACCCAAGTTCTAGAACAACCTAGGCATACCTAGTACGTAGAATTAGAAGCAAATAAGAAATATTAGTAGTATCCTAATATATCCTTAGTAGATGTGGATGATGAGCCTAATCCTCCACCTCAACCTAAAAATAATCTACCCCCGATAGCTCTTCAGAGACCTCTTAGGGAAGAGAAAATATTATCCTTGTAAGCATACAAAGCCTTGGTGGAAAAGGTGAGAGCTATTAAGAAATAATAAATGACTTTTCAAAATCCTACCTTGAATAGAATTCATAAAGCACCTCTATGCACTTCATTTCCTAGCCCAACGTATCTCAATAATTTTGAGATGCCCAAGATGGACAAGTTCCAAGGTAATGAAGATGCACAAGAGCATGTGACAAGCTTCATGAACATGTGCTTCTAGATCTAAAGTAATGAAGCTTTATTACTCAAAACCTTCATAATGACCCTTTCAAGCCCCACCCTGGAATGGTTTAATCAATTGAAGAGGTATAGCATTACCAACTTTGAACAACTGGCAAATGCATTTCTTGAACACTTTTCTTTTGGTGTCAAGAAGAAAATCAATTTAATTGACTTGGTATCTCCAAAGTAGTATGACGACGATCCAGTCATAGATTTTGGTAACATATGGAGAAATTTTATGGTTAAGCTCCCATATTCCATTCCTACTACTAAAATGACCTGAATGTTCACCAAGAGTTGTGTAAAATACATCTCACTATTATTGAAATTGCAATAATATTAGACATTTGAGGAGGCCTTGGCTCAATCCAAGGTTATAGAGGATATCAAGTTATAAGAAGATGACTTGAAACTTCATACTAAAAAAGAAAGGGAATAATAAAAACATAAAGAACCAACCTCAGCAGGCCAAATCTACACATGTAAATCAGGTTGTGTTGAATAAACAAAAGGGGAATCATGGACAACAACCTCAAAACTATCAGGATTAGCCTTTCCCTACATAGTACAAGCAGTGCACTAATGAGAAGCAAGGTAAGAATAGAGAGCAACATTGTCCTCACCAGTTTACATCATTATCTGAGACTATGGCATAAATATTCAAGCAATTGTGTAAGGCTAATGCCATAACCTTATCCAAATTCAAACTAATCAACCCTAATCAACCTAAATCAAAAGGTTTTAGGGTAGATCAGTTCTATTTGTATCACAAACAAAAGGGGTAGGATATTGAAGC
Source organism: Wollemia nobilis (assembly GCA_028583015.1). Lineage (NCBI taxonomy): Eukaryota > Viridiplantae > Streptophyta > Pinopsida > Araucariales > Araucariaceae > Wollemia > Wollemia nobilis. Next base: position 6,185,839 of record JAQPPZ010017073.1, read on the forward strand.
ATACCACAACTTTAAGCATCTAGTATACAACATGATTGATAGGAACACATTGATCATTGATAATCCTCTCACTCTTGATAATAAAAATATGGAGATATTCAAAAATTCCCTACCAAACCATGACCCTCTGAGTAATAATGCTAGATAACTAAATCAAGTGTAGATCGATCCATCCACATAGGGTTTTGTTGACATGGTGAACGTTATCACCAGGAACAGGAGGTATAATCAACCAGATCCTCCTCCTACTCTAGTCAGAATTCAAGTTGCACCTCCTCAAATGCCAGCACAAAATAACTTGCTAGGCCCATAGACTAGATCGGTTGTGACCATAAGAAATAGGCTTATTCAAAGCCTATAGATGGCCTCAGTAAAAATATCAATTTATGAGATAATACAACAGTCTCCTAGGCATAGGGAAATGTTAATGGATATTTTGAGGTTCATATAAGTGTAGTCCTAATATCCAGAAGCATTCACAATTTTTTTGGTACATGTGTAGTAGTGTCAAGAGCCTACGATTCAATTCTATGATCATGAAATTAAGACAATCTCTACTACTATAGCGGACCCACCGCTTCATATTATTACCTATGTAAACCACACACCCTTCAATAAGGTGTTGATCGAAATAGGATATTCGATCAAAATTATTACCAGAAAGGCCTTGGCATATTTAAAATTACCTAAATCACATATTGTGCCCTTGACTTTCACACTATGAGCATTTAACGATGCACTATGCTCAATAGTGGGTACTATAATTTTACCCATTCAAGTAGGATTGAAGACCATCCCTATTATGTGTCACATGCTTGAAGGTGTGATTCAATACAACATTCTCTTAGGTAAGTCATGGATAAGATAAATGTAATGTCTACCATCGATAATACTTCAATGTATCAAATATATAAATGAGGATAAGTGCATGTGGTTCCTTTGAACGAGGAACCATTCAAGTATGTTAACCAAGTGGATTTACCAAGATATTTTATCTTCCCATCAATGCATTTGGATGTAAGACCTACATCACCTATACTACATCTAGTAGGAAAATCAAAGGAAGTATGTATTAATCATTTAACATTGGTACCACGACCAACTAGACATACAAAAATTGCTTCTGTGAAGCCTACGACATCGATAGTGGTTAGGAATTATCAGAAGATAAAGGTAGTATTGGGTGAAAAGGAGTCAAAAAAAATCCCCAACGTAGCAACTACCAAGGTCCCAAATCCCATGGAGGAGGAAAACTCACAAAAATAAGTCGAGGAGGTGCCTCAACCTGCCTCGCTTGTGTCATCAGTAGGGTCATTTGAACCATAGGTAACTTTTCACTTAGCCAACACAATACTAGGTAAATATCTTATGTAAAATATCACTTTTACTCCTATCATTGAGTCTACACAATACATGGGATGACTATGAGTCTCAAACCTACCCATAGGAATAGTGGTACCATTTAGGATGCCATTCAACTAGAATAATTTCATTTATGTTGGTTTGGATCAAGCCCATGATACCTTAGACATTGAGGAGGATGGCGATGAGTCATTCACAATGAACGTGTATTATCTATCCAACCCTAATTTTGATCTTAGATAATTCAAAAGAAACCATTGGCATAGCTATGGTTTAGGTCTATATTAGCAAGGGCGATGAAGCCCAGTTGAACCATAGTATCAGTTACCTACTGATAGGTCTAGCTTAGGATATCATATTCAAATCTATGATGATTCATTAGCAGCATATCTAGATAGACTGTTCTTAGGGTTCGAGGAAGACATCAAATAGAATCCTTATCACCTGAACATAAGCTACATGGGGGACAAATTGGTGACCATGGTCACTATATAACCACCCACTATGTATCATCCAAATTTCTCTCTCCAGGTAAGCCCATAAAAAATTATCCTATGAGAGGATGAACGATATTATGGTTATGAACAATAATAGAATGAGTACATCACATATCATAGGGAGCTCGAGGATGAGACTGAATTGGCCTATCTTGGGCCTTGATATTCATGTCATCTCACATAGCCATTGGGTACAACTGATAGATACTTCATATATGATAGTGATTATGAGGATGAGACCAAAATGGCCTACCTTGGTCCTCAGCACTTGCATCATCATAATGAACCATTTGATATAGATGAGTTGTATCATAGAGTATATCCTGGCCCTCATCTTAGGGGGAGACTGACTAATTCAGATGAAATTTATCATATAGTTTTCCTTTATCCTCCTACATTTATATATCTACTACATCTAGAGGATTCCATATTCCTATATTTTCATAGATCGAATCCTAATATCCCCATACCCAAAGATTTGCATCTTGGATATGGAAGTCACATCAACAATGTATATTTGCATTCACTTGGTGCTAGAGATTTCATCCATTCCATCAACATGATCTCCATTGATTTGACCACTCCACTCTGTAATCCATATGACCCTTCAAAACCTTTGCTCCTCAATACTAAAGCCATTTATTTAGATTACATCAATTCACCTTTAGAGCCTAAATATTTCTTCTCTAACAAATAAATGTTACAACCATTTCATTTTGTGCCAGGCTATGCATATGATGTTTATCATGCTAAGTTTAACTTCAATTCAGTGGAACCTTTAAACCCAGCGGATGATATCCATTTGATCCCTACTGTATCGCTCCAAATTTTTTGCATCCTTACCTTCAGGCTAAAGGATCCATGCCCGAAAGGAGGATGGGAAAAGGATGGGACGGTACCTCGGACTGAGAGGCCCTTTGAAGGTCCCGCCTCTCGGGGGAGGGGTATTAAGGTGATTTTTTGACGGATGGTGGGGTTCACCAGGAAACGTTTAGTGGCAGTTTCCATGCCTAGGTTGGGAATGAGTTTAATGTGTTCAATTTTAGCTTTAAACATCCAAGTCCTAGGTTTGGCCAAATGAATCTAAGCTAAGCTATATGAAATGCTGATTATATGAATACAAAAAATAGATTTGAACAGAAAACAGAGAGAATAAGCTAGATTAAAGAGCCATACCTGATCCGGATGTCTGATGGAGATTCTGATTTTTGAAGCAGTCCAGATCATCTAGAATTTGATAGGATCGTCTCTGATCTGACAGGATCATCTGAGATCTGATGAATTCGTCAGACGAATTCGTCGAAGACCTGCAATTGCAGAAATGGATACCAAGAACAAAAAATACAATTGCAAAAGCAAGGGAAAATGATAGAAATGAAAGTATGAATGCTAGAATGACAACTTTAGATAACAAATTAAGTAAAATGCATGGTTTTAATGACTAACTTTGACTTTATTATGCATCTAGGCTACATGAGGTGAACTCCAAGATGCAAAGCAATAATAAGCTTAACTAATGCAAAGCAAAACAACAAAAAAGAGTAAAGAAACGCAAACTTTGGGCACTGATTGCCCCCAATGTTGACTGTAGTCAAAATCATCTCGGATTGGTACGAAATCGTCTCGAATTGGACAGGATCATCTGCGACGATCTGAGCTTTGCTCCGGCTGAAGAATAACAAAGTTCCTACAAGAAAATTCAAAAAGGGACAAAGGCGAACAATAATCTAGGATATCCTGAAGCATGTAAAACTTAAAGTACAAAAAAATTCAGCCAGGGGAATGTCAAGGGGAGGGCCTAAGATTAAATAGGCATAGGAGGGAAGTTGGGAGGTTGGAGATCATCCCATTTTGGGAGATCTCCAACGGGGGAGACTCTAACGGTGCAGACGCGTCTCTGCCCGAGTTAGAGAAGTTGTTGAAACAGAAGCTAATTATGAAAAATTAGTTTTGGGATGAAATCGTCTGGACGTTCTGCTCCAGACGAAATCATCCGATCTGAGGCGATATCGTCTGATCGGAGACGATATCGTCCAACGGACGAAACAAACTCTAAAAATGGCACGAAAAATGAGGAAACGGGTAGCAGGCGGTTTGGGAGCGATTTTGGGGTTGAAATTTGAATTTGAATTATTACTAAGGTAATTTTAATTATTTACTAAGTTTTACTATGCCAATTTTAGGGTGCTACATTTTGCCCCCTCTTTAGCGAATTTTCTGAAGAAAATGCGTTAAAGATGAGTTCTTCTCGATTTACGAGAAAGAAAAAATTATTCCCATTTTTAGGCGACGATTCTTGGTCGAATCGTACGACAGCTTACTATGATGCCCCCTCCGTGTTTTTACCCAAATCGAACGTTTGAGGTAAAAATGCGGAAAAGCAAAAAATTAAAATGTTTTTAATTGTTTTTGAATAAAATTAAAAAATAGGGAAAAACCCTAATTCATTGTTACTGTTCATTTTCCTAGTTTCTAGAGCTCTGTAGACAATAATGGTTGAGACAATGCACAGATCGACAGATCTGCCAATGTCTCGGAAACTACTTGACGACCTTGTCTCCAACCAGATCACCTGGAGGCCTTGGAGAGATCATCCAGGGTGGGCCGAGGATGGACAGGAGTTGGCTCACGTTAGGTGAACCTGCTGGCTGAGGATGGAGAGGGGAGAGGTGGAGCTCCACCGCTATGACCGAGTTTTGAGGTAGTTCGGTCTACAGTAGGGGATCCCATCTCTCAGAGACTATGAGTTTTCTCGGATCGTCCGGGATAACACTACAGTTAGTGGGGCTCCAAATATGCAATGCTTTTAGAGTCAGGACGCAGATGATGCCCCCATTCAGCCAGTGGATGGGGACGATGCAAGGGTTGTCGATGGCTATGATGCCTGGTACATAGGCATCCACCCTCCTCGGATGACGAGGGCTCAGGGTCCGATTCATGTAGTTGTGCATCGGATGGGGAGGCGGCGCCAGGTGGCCATTGAGGTGGCACAGGGTCACGGAGGGAGAGAGCAGAGGAGACCACAGGCTCAGCAGAGGCCACGGCAATGGGAGAGGAGGGAGGAGAGACCCCCTTCTCCACGGAGAGAGAGGCCACCATCGGCTCGATAAGGGCAAGGGTGTGGACATAGGAGAGAGTAGTGAGATGGCTACTCTCTGGGCGGAGACTATCCGTCTCCAGGCATAGGTGCAGACTCTACAGGATGAGGCTACATGCCACCGAGCAGAGGCTACACAGCTCAGAGATGAGGTTGCATGCCTCAGAGCACGGAGTGGAGGAGCGAGCGCTCAGGAGCTAGCACGGTCGATTGCTCAGACCACATTCTATCAGGGTATCTACTTCCATATGGTGCCAGAGGGCCAGAGGGTACAACTGCCAACCGGCATTGTGGATCTGATCAGGGTTGGGTCATCGAGGACTTCATCCCGATCGACGACTAGGACTCGTAGTACCACACATACTACGATGGGGCCACCTCGTCCACCTCAGGGCGGGGGAGGAGATGAGGCCGAGAGCTCGAGGGGTTCTCGAGGCTAGGCTACTGCACCTGCACGGATCGATTATATGATTTGAGAGGATTGAGTATGCCAAGATGTAGATTGTGGCATACCAATCTAGTTTTGATATGATGTACATATATTGTTGAGATATATAAGATATATATATATATATATATGATATTTTTGATCATATGACTTGTCTTATGTGTTTGTATGATGCTTTATTGTTGTGGTGTGATTGATTTGATGATTCATGTAATTATGTCGGTTGGAAATATTATGGTTTGAATGTCATGTTTTTTAAAATTTAAATGAAATAATCTGATGTAAACAAATTGGTTGTTTGTGATGTGATTTGATAAAAAAAAAAGGGACTTCTAACAATAATTTCAAAGGACATTGTCGCTATTATAGACCATTTCATGGAGTCGCCACTCACTCGGTCGTCAAGCTAATCCCAGTATAGAAATATTGTTAAAAGTAAAAGAGTGCTTAAGAGACTGTCTTAAGACTTTGGTGTGATGATGCAAATGATGATGATGATGATGATTTGTTTTCAGATTTCCATGAAAATATTATGCATGAAATATTTTAAAATGACTTTTGCTAGGCATAAATTCCTAAGTGTGATAAAATTTTTGGATAATTCCCTAGGAATTATACCATCATTGCAAAATTGAAGTTTGACATAATGACATGAAAATAGAGTAAGTGTTTATTTTGTTTTTAAAGCATAATTGTGTAACATAATGATTTAAGTCATATGTTTTTATGATTTTGAATAAATGGAAAATAAAATTGGTACAATGGTTTGCGCTAGGCATAGAATATTTAGGTATAGACTTATACCATCATCGCGAAATCCAAAGAAGAAAATAATATAATAGTTTTATTGCATGGTTGATTTTTTTATTTTTTTGAAAATAGTCAGAAAATATGAAGATGAGGACTTGCGCTAGGCATAAAATTCCAATTTTGGTTTTGGAACTATACCATCGTCACGAAAGTCAAAAGTTATATATAAATGTAACTTGATTGTATGTTTTGAAAATGATTTTGATTTTTGATAATGCATATAGTTGTCTTTATACTAAACAACTGTTCTTCAAAGAAGAAAATGAATTTATTCCAAACAATTTGCAGAAATATTTCAAAGTATCTTAAAGACAAAAGTTAGATTTATAAGGAATCCCATGTGCGTAGGTGAGTTCATTACCAATCTTGATTTATCATAATGATACACAAAATCTCTCAAAGACAAAATGTGTGTGCAATTGCATTGTTCATTTACCAGGTTTGAGCAAGATACTATGATACAAGTGATTTGAATTAACCAAATAAGTGTTCGTTAACCATGATTTAGATGCATATAACCATACCAGACTACTATGTAGGTCGGGTTATCAAGAGCTAGCTAATCCATAAGCAGACATAGGTCTGTACAAAAGAAGGTCGCTAATGTGACAGACATATCACCATGCTAGGAGTTACCCAAGGCCAAGCGGGTTGGGCACAAACCACCTATTATGGGGCTTACCTCACAGTTTTCGAATAATTGAGAATTCTAGGGATTCAAGCTCATCAACCCTTCTTTTCTTTTCAATGGGTAGGGAAAGGGATTTTATTGCTTTTGCTTTTGCTTGTTTCTTTTTCTTTGCTTTTGCTTTTTCTCTTTTTTTTTTTTTGTATTTTTGTATTTTGGCTTGATATTTGAGATAATGCTGAAATAACTTGTTTCTTTTTCTCTTTTTCTTGAACTTTGCTTTTCTTCCTATACTAGGGATACTTGCTCGGATTAGCTGTAGAGCAAGGGATTTTTATTCCGGGTAGGGGTGAGCTTGTCCTTTTGTCAATTCTCAAAGATTCTAGACCATGTGCATGATAGGATAGCAGGGGAAACTTTTCGCTCAAGAAACCACTTCTACTATGTAGCATAGCATGGACATTACAAATATAATCATTTTATTGTGAAAATATATGCTTGGTTTAAGTAAATAACAAGATCAATTCTCTATGCTCAAACTTTATTTAATTGAATTTTGTGGACTTTGATATAAGAGAGATTAGTAATCATGCCAGATAAAATCAAGATATTTATTTTTGTGTTTGTGATAGTGGGGGATTCCAAATAAATGCTAATTTATCCAAAATAATTTGAAAATATAACTGCAATGCTTGAAGAAGAAATATATACAACAAATATTTTTGAGGAGTTTGATAATTTTGACTCTCTCTTTCTTCTTTATTATTTTTGGGTTTCAAAAGAGTCAGTAATATTGTTGTTTTGACTTTTTATTTTTTTTCATTTGTTTTTGTGTAAACAGTTTTATATATATATTTTTTAAATGAGACAACATGCAAAATATGTACAAATGATGAAATGACCAAATTTTATGCGTAATATCGCTTAAGATGCATAATATTCATAGGTTCTTTTAAATATTTACCATCTAAGGTAGCTAATTTGTATGCTCCCGATTCAAATTTAGCAATGATAATATATGGTCCAAGCCAGTTGGGCTCAAATTTACCTTTAAGGTCTTTAGTTGCATTAGTATTTTTTTTGATTTTCTTTTAAAACAAGGTCACCGACCTCAAAGGATCGATGACGAACTTTCTTGGCATATGATCTTTTAAGCTTGTTTTGGTAAGCACGAAGATGCTCCAAAGCATTGATGCACTTTTCATCTAGGAGTTCCAGCTGACTGAGTCTGCCAGCTTGATATTCATCTCCTACTTCGGTATCTTGAAGTAGTAGAGCCAAAGAAGGAACTTCTAATTCAAAAGGAAAAATGGCTTCAGCGCCATAAACCAAGACAAAAGGTGAAGTTCCAGTGGGAGTTCGAACACTAGTTCGATAGGCCCACAAAGCTGGATATAATTGAATGTGCCAATCGTGGCCAGATTTATTGACCAATATTTTGAGAATTTTGATTAAGGTTTTGTTAGATGCTTCTGCTTGGCCATTACCCTGAGGATAATAGGGAGTGGACCAACGATGTTGAATCTTATATTTTTGGCATAATTTCTTGACATCTTTATTTTTGAAACAAGTTCCATTGTTTGAGATGAGATTTGCAAGAATTCCAAACCTACAAATGATTTGATTAAAAATAAATTTAGAGACTTGTGTTCCAGTGCAAGAAGCTAAAGGCATAGCTTCAACCCACTTCGTGAAATACTCAGTGGCGGTTATGATGAATTTGTGTCCATCAGATGACACAGGATTAATTTTGCCAATAATGTCTAAGCCCCATTTTGAAAAGGGCCAAGGAGATGAAATAGCCTGCAGCTCTTGTGCAAGCGCATGGACAAGGTTAGCATGTTTCGGGCACTTGTCGCAATGGCGCACATACTCATGTGCATCATTTTCCATGGTAGGCCAAAAGTAGCCTATCCTAAGGAGCTTTTTAGCAATGACACTACCACCGAAGTGTCCTCCACAAGATCCATCGTGGACTTCACTTAAAGCTGATTTGGATTCTTCTAGATTCAAACATCTCAATAGGATACCTTCAAAAGATCTCCTATATAAAGTATTGCCAATTATTACAAATCGACTTGCTCGTCTACGTAATAACCGACGTTGGTTTCTATTAGAATTGGCAGGGAAAGTCCCATTTTGAAGAAAATCAACTATATCTGTATACCAAGGGTCAGGAGTAGTTTCATTGATTAGAAACACATCCAAAGGTTCTAAACATGACTTATTTGAAGCGGGTTCCTAGAGTCGATGAATAATGATGGTGGCATATTCGTCATCTAACTCCAAGGGCAGAAGAGATGCAGTTGCGGCCATAGCGTCAGCCGCACGGTTGCTAGTTCATGGAATAGTTTCCAAAGTAACTTTATCAAACAAGGATAACAATTGCAAAACATATGCTTTATATGGGCGCAATTTATCATCTCTGGTCTGATAAACTTCATTAATTTGATTTATGACAAGTTGGGAATCACCAAAAACTAGCAGATGTTTGATTTTTAATGCCAAGGCAGCTCGTAATCCAAGGATTAGAGCCTCATATTCGGCAGTATTATTGGTGCAAGCAAATGTTAATTTGAAGGACAGAGGAATGATGTGTTTTTGTGGGGATATTAAAATAATACCCGCACCAGCCCCACTCATGCATCGGGCTCCATCAAAGTATAAGGACCATTGTTCAATATGGTCTGCCTCTAATTGAAGGCATTCATCGGAAACTCAATGATGAGGGGATGGGTAGACTCTAAGGGTGCAACAACTAACTGATCTGCTATGATTTGACCCTTAACAAACTTTTGTCCTATGAATGTGAGTTCAAACTCACTTAGAGCAAGAACCCACTTGGTTGTGCGACCCGATAAATAAGGTCGACTCATAAGATACCGCAAGGGATCATATTTAGCAATGACATATGTTTTTTGACTAAGCATATAATGGCGTAATTTTTGCATAGAAAATACGACTGCTAGACATAGTTTTTCTAATGAGGTATAACGAGTTTCATAACCGATTAAAGTTTGGCTAATGTAATAATTAGCACGTTCTTTCTTCTCATCATCAAGCTGAGCTAACATAGCTCCTAAAGCAAAATCTGAAGCTGAAATATACAGGAGAAACGGGCGATCAGGTCTAGGCGGTGAAAGCACAGGTGGGTTAAGGAGGTATTGTTTGAGAAGTTCAAAAGCTTCTGTACATTCGTCGTCCCAGTTAAAAGGGACATCCTTCTTAAGGAGCTTAAGAAAGGGAGTGGTTTTGTTCGCCAGCTTATCGATGAAGCGACGGATGGCTTGAAGCTTACCTTGTAAACTTCGTAACTCAGATATATTGGTAGGTGCGGGCATATCAGTGATAGCCGCAATCTTGAGAGGGTCGATTTTGATACCACGTAAAGAAACTAAAACCCCTAATAGTTTACTAGACTTAACTTCGAATATGCATTTGGCTGGATTTAATCGAATAAGGTATTCTCTTAACCGATTAAATACTTTTCTCAAATCATCTAAATGATCATCTTCTTTAATAGAGCGAGCTATAATATCATCTACGTAATCATGTAGGATATCATGCATCATATCATGAAAGATATAAGTCATAGCTCGTTGATATGTTGTGCCTGCATTCTTTAAACCAAATGGCATCACTTTCCAACAAAAGGTACCCCAAGGGGTAATAAAGGTTGTTTTAGCCTGATCTTCAAGAGCTATCCTGATCTGATTATAGCCAGAAAATCCATCCATTAGGGACATCATTCCACTCCCGATGGTAAATTCAATGATTTGGTCCATGTTTGGAAGAGGAAAATCATCTTTAGGGCATGCAACGTTAATATCTCTAAAGTCCGTGCAAACCCTAACTTTGGTAGCTTCTTTCTTGGTGACTGGAACTACATTCGAGATCCATTCAAGCATAATCAATAGCTTGTATGAAAATAACATTTAGGAGTTTTTCTAACTCCCCTTTGACTAGCAGGGCCACTTTGGGATGCATTTTTCTAAGTTTTTGTTTAACAGGTTTAGCATCCGGATGGACTACTAGATGATGCATGACTATAGAAGGGTCCAGACCTGGCATATCTTCATATGTCCAAGCGAAGACATCTTCATATTCTTTAAGGAATGCAATGTATTCATCTTGTTTTTCTTGACTTAATGCTGATCCAATATTGATTATGTGAGGATTATCCTCAGTTCCAATGTTAACTTTAATGACGTTTTCTACTTCCATGTGTAGATCTCTTTCAAAATTAGGTGGGGCGGGTGAAACGCCCAATTCTTGTAATTCTTTTAAGGTTAAGTTGGATAATTCGTCTTGATGAGTGGTGGCCTCAAGTTGGGCTATAGTTGGTATAGAACCATCAAAATAAAAACCATTGTGTAACAACTCTTCAACGGAGATATCATGGAAAATATCTCCTTCCAACTCCTCATCGGATTCAGCAATCAATTCAGGGTAAGCTATGGATAGCATATTGCAGGTAAAGGGATTATTCTTAGAACACAAAGAATCTTGTTTATCTAGATAATCTTGATAACATATGAGTTGATCATCATCTTCAAAAGGGAAGGGTTGACCCTTACTAGGAAATAGGCCCACACCACATCGGGCGGGCCATGGCTCTACCTCAATAGGTTCTTTCATACCATTTTGGAAAGGTCCCAAGCCTTTCCCTTTATAGCCCATTTTAAGCATTATGGGCTTAGCTTTAATATATTCATTAGCAAAATAACATCGGGCATATCCCTCATGATGAGTTTTGATATTCCTGGGTATTCTTCCCCAATCATATCCTTTATAAATAAAAGCACAACTCCCGACTTGGTAAGTACTTCCCATAGGTTGTGGGAGGCCCAAAGTATGAGGAGATGGTGGCAAGTTATTTAAAAGAATTGAATCTTGCATAAAAGCATTTGTTTTTTCTGATATTAAGATTGTGGATAAATCCGGTAAAAGTTCATCAGAAAGAGCATAAGATGTAGAAGGATCATTCCCTATATCTTTAGATGTGGAAGGTATGATAGATGTTGATAATGTGGAGGTGTCAATAAATGGGTCTATAGGTTTTGAAATTATAGGGATAGAACATGAAGGATTGGTTGTGGATTGAAGATCTTTTTGAGGTTTTAGTGTGGTTTGTTCAGAAGATGGTTGAGTTAAATGTATAGGTGTAGTTGATGGAGTAGATGATGTTATGTGTGTGTTTTTCACATGTTTAGATGAAAAATAAGAATTAGGATGTGTGGATGACAGAGCGGGGCAAAATTGCACTCCAACAGGTTCTGCCAAAGCACACATATCAAAGGGTCTAGGGTCACCATGGATAGTGACCAACTGATTTTTAAATTCAAATTTAACACACTGATGTAAAGTGGAAGGAACCGCTCGCATCGCATTGATCCAAGGGTGACCCAAAAGTATATTGTACGATGCTGGGCAATGTACAATAAACACGGTTGTATCTAGGGTTCTAGGACCAACTTGCAAGGGTAAGGTAATGACTCCACACGTTTCTTGTGTCTCGTCATTGAAAGCTTTGATAATCATGTCAGTTTTCTTCATTTCATCACTTCTAAAGCCAAATATTTGGTAGAAGTCAAAAGTGCAAATGTTTAGAGATGAACCATTATCAATCAAGACTCTTTTAACAACTACATCTCCAATTAGAGCAAGTAATATATAAGGGGTTATCCTTATGTAAACTATGTTGTGGGATATCTTTATCTCGAAAGTCAATACAATCAACTTCTCGAGTGATGATAGTATTGGACATGGCTTCGGGTTGAATATTTTGAGGTACCATCATTTGGCTTAATGTAAGCATTAACTCATCCCTATGGGTAGGAGAAGATCTTAACAAGTCCAAAAGGGAAATTCTGGCTGTAGTATTGGATAATTGTTCATTAATATTGTAAGGAGGTTTTGGTTGAACATTAGACATATGATTCCCTTTATTGGGATTTTTCAAAATAAATGGAGCTGATCCATCATTCTGAGTTTGATCTTGTTGAGAGTTTTGAGCCTGTTGTCTGGTAACAACTCCGATGGTACCCACAATGTTATATTGAAGACGCTGAACTGGTCTTGGTTGAGCATTTATGGCTTGTTCATTAGGAAGGAACTGATTAGAAGAGGGTCGAGTAGTAACTCTTCTAGGAAATGGTTCTTCTGGAACCATAGCATCTGTGATGGGTTGAATAGGATCTGATTCATTTTTAGAACTATTCGATTGGTTTGAGGTGATGTCTACTTCACTTTCAATATCTGATTCTACATCACTAGGATCGGGAGTTTGAATATTATGTAGGGGTCTGGTCGTGACCATGGATAAGGTTGTGCCAAATATTTGAGGATCCTGAATAGATAATTGTCCGCTAATAGTCCCTACATATCGGGTAGGAGGGGGAACATTATGATGTTCGATTTGATTGGCCACTTCTTTACCATGTTTTGGTAAAGGATGTTGAAATATATCCAATGATTGATTAGCATTTTGATTTTGATTTTGGGGAATGGTCTTTTGAGCATTATTAGGAGCATTTTGTTTAGGTTGGAAGGCTTGCACCTCCATTTCATTATTATCAATCAGATCTTGTATTTTATGTTTCAATATTTTACAAGAGTTTGTAGCATGTCCAGGTCCTCTATGAAAATCACAATGTAAATCAGCTCTGTATCCGGGTATAGTTGGATCAGGTTCCCGGATAGCTGGTAATTGAATCAAGCCTCATGCTAATAATTGAGGAAGAATGGTTGATAAAGGTTGATTCAATCTAGTAAATTCTCGAGGAGGTTTATCAGGAGGTTTTAATATAAATTTTTCTGTTGTCTTCGTTGTATTGATATTAGCAACGTTTCTACTATCAGTGACTCCGTCACCTACAACTTGTTTGTTTTTATACTGATTTCTAGATGTTTTCTCATCATATTTCTTTTTGAGCTGACCTCTTCTAATGAGAGCATCTTCTACCCTTCGAGCTAAGTCTATAGCTTGATCAAAGGTAGTTAAGGTGGCAGTTGATAACTCATAAGATATTTGTTCTTGTAAATTATTAATAAAAATGTCCAACATTTCCCTATAAGGTAGCACAAAGTGCAGTTTTCCTGTCAACTGCCTCCATCTAGCTAAGAAATCAGCAAAACATTCATCTTTGTCTTGTTTTAAGTTGTACAAATCTTTAATGGTGACATGCCTCTCGATGTAGGCACTAAATTGATGGACAAAATATTCAGCTTTTTCTTCAAAATTTCTCAAAGAATGAGTGGGCAATTGATAGTACCACTCTAATGCCATTCCTCCTAAGCTTTTCGGGAACATTTTTAGTAATAGCAAGTCATCATGTGATATATCATGACATGCTATCCTAAACATGCGAAGATGCTCTATGGGATCTTCAGTTCCTTTATATATAGGCAGGACGGGCATGGGGAAGTGTTTAGGGTATGGTTGTGCTACAACTATGGGATCCAGAGGTTGACTACATATCTCTCGATAATTGTACGAGGGACGGTAGGGATCTATCTGGTCCATGCGCGAAGCTAACTATTTCACCATGGCTTCCAGATTACTGGTTTGCCCACCATATTGGTTCGGTAGGGCATTAATATGGGATTTGTGAGCATATGATGGAGGGACATGGAGATTAGATGCTATATTGCTATTGTGTAAATTGTTGGTAGGAAGGGTGTTATGAAGAAATTTTGAAGTTGTATTATGTTGTATGCCCGATTGTTGAAAATTGGTGTTTGGCTTCATTTTAGGTTTTTGTCTACTTGAAGCATATTGATCAATAGTTTGGCGAAGTAAAGCAGTGAAGGAAGGTTTCTTTTGTGTGGGAATGATTTTAGGCTCAATAACAGGTTCCTTAGGGGGTTGGGTAACCTGTTGTTTTGGCATGTTTTGAATCATAGTGACCATATCTCTATTGGATGGTCCAGCTTTATCACTTTCTTGATCAATGAAAGACAAGGGATTAGTGTGTATGTCAAACATATGTTCCATGGCTGCTTGAGTGTCACTAATTTGTCCTTTATCAATACGAACTGCCATATTAAGAGCACCAATGTTATTATTGAAAAATTTCTAGAAATGATCTAAGTTATCAAAAGCAATAGTTCCATCTGGAGCTATTCTAGGGGATGAGGATCCTTCCTCTTTAAGATTTTCTTGTTGTTCATTTTCTTCAGCCAGGTCATCTTCTGGCTGTTCTAGAGTTTCTCCTTCTGGAATTGATTCCTCAGGAAGGACATTTGGGTTTTTTGTTTTGTCTCCTAACCAATCTTCTCCTTCTTCTTCAGTTTGTTTACCATTCCTAAGTTTAGGCATTGTGCTTAAATTTAGATTTCAGCAAATATATATATACTTATATATATATATATATATGCAACAAGCTTAAGAGGTATATATTTTAATTATATACCTACTATAGTATTTGAAATAAAATGTTTTTGGTTTTTGTTATGTTTTGGTTTTTCTTGTTTTTGTAACAATATTATAAAGATAACAAACAACACACTAAATGCAAGAAATAATAATAATGAAAGCAATGATCTAGTTTTCTATAAACAATTTATAAATATCATTAATGGGCTCGAGTTCTTCAGGAGTCATGAAGTGTTCTTCTTCAAATTGAAAATTTTCTTTCAAGAATTTGACAAAAAGTGCTATAGTGATATTATCTGTCTCAGATTCTGGTTGGTAGAAATAAAGTTCGTGGCAATACTCTCGATATAACACAACCCTAGGAACTCTATTCCATATTTCCCTATCCGTAAGAATGACCTCTTGATCTTCTACACGACCTAGGAATTGGTGTATAACAGCTGCGTTCTCGAGGTATTCCTCGAAGGTGAACAATTCTGAAGACACAAGAGCTCTCCTATAAGCTAACCACCTATGGCAGGCTCTCTGAAGTTCATGATAAAAAATGAGTTGATGAGGATCCAGGATCCTATCTAGGGCAAACCTCTTGATTTGTCTAAGTTCGGTTGATCTAGATGAAATGACACCTAGCCTCCTATCAAGTTCTTTCCACAGAAGTTGGTTTCTATCTGTTTCAGGCACACTAAGCACAAAATTAACTTCTATGGCTATTAATTGATTTGCAACGTTTATAGTGACTGCTAGTATTTTCTTAGGAGCTACCATCTAGACATGATATGCAACTTAGTATTTTTCTAATGATTTGAAATGCATCTATGTTTTTGTTTTGTTTTTTTTTTTTGTTTTCAAAAGGTTTTAGTTTCACGTCGGGTTCACCAAAATGTATCGCTCCAAATTTTTTGCATCCTTACCTTCAGGCTAAAGGATCCATGCCCGAAAGGAGGATGGGAAAAGGATGGGACGGTACCTCGGACTGAGAGGCCCTTTGAAGGTCCCGCCTCTCAGGGGAGGGGTATTAAGGTGATTTTTCGACGGATGGTGGGGTTCACCAGGAAACGTTTAGTGGTAGTTTCCATGCCTAGGTTGGGAATGAGTTTAATGTGTTCAATTTTAGCTTTAAACATCCAAGTCCTAGGTTTGGCCAAATGAATCTAAGCTAAGCTATATGAAATGCTGATTATATGAATACAAAAAATAGATTTGAACAGAAAACAGAGAGAATAAGCTAGATTAAAGAGCCATACCTGATCCGGATGTCTGATGGAGATTCTAATTTTTGAAGCAGTCCAGATCGTCTGGAATTTGACAGGATCATCTCTGATCTGATAGGATCATCTGAGATCTGACGAATTCATCAGACGAATTCGTCGGAGACCTACAATTGCAGAAATGGATACCAAGAACAAAAAATACAATTGCAAAAGCAAGGGAAAATGATAGAAATGAAAGTATGAATGCTAGAATGACAACTTTAGATAACAAATTAAGTAAAATGCATGGTTTTAATGACTAAATTTGACTTTATTATGCATCTAGGCTACATGAGGTGAACTCCAAGATGCAAAGCAGTAATAAGCTTAACTAATGCAAAGCAAAACAACAAAAAAGAGTAAAGAAACGCAAACTTTGGGCACTGATTGCCCCCAATGTTGACTGTAGTCGAAATCATCTCGGATTGGTACGAAATCATCTCGAATTGGATAGGATCATCTGCAACGATCTGAGCTTTGCTCCGGCTGAAGAATAACAAAGTTCCTACAAGAAAATTCAAAAAGGGACAAAGGCGAACAATAATCTAGGATATCCTGAAGCATGTAAAACTTAAAGTACAAAAAAATTCAGCCAGGGGAATGTCAAGGGGAGGGCCTAAGGTTTAAATAGGCTTAGGAGGGAAGTTGGGAGGTTGGAGATCATCCCATTTTGGGAGATCTCCAATGGGGGGAGACTCTAACGGTGCAGACGCGTCTCTGCCCGAGTTAGAGAAGCTATTGAAACAAAAGCTAATTATGAAAAATTAGTTTTGGGATGAAATCATCTGGACGTTCTGCTCCAGACGAAATCGTTCGATCTGAGGCGATATCATCTGATCGGAGACGATATCGTCCAACGGATGAAACAAACTCTAAAAATGGCATGGAAAAATGAGGAAATGGGTAGCAGGCGATTTGGGAGCGGTTTTGGGGTTGAAATTTGAATTTGAATTATTACTAAGGTAATTTTAATTATTTACTAAGTTTTACTGTGCCAATTTTAGGGTGCTACACCTACACCTCATCATCTAGAGGAGGGATCACATATGTCAATAGAGGAAACCTTTAAAGTGGATATCAGTGTAGATCCCATAAATCTAAGGAAAGTTAAATTTATAGAGAGCTTATCTCATGAGGAGCGTGCCACCCTCATTCCTCTATTGAAATAGAGATCTGATATATTTTCTTGTACATAAAAGGATATGTTGATACTAGATCCAAAATTTGTTACTCATAACCTTTCATTGGACCCCAAAAAGAAACTTGTAAAGCAAAAACTTAGGAAGATGTATCCAACCATCACTTTGATGGTTAAAGATAAATTACAAAAAAATTTGGATGTAGAATTCATCATTTCCATCAACTATCTAGAATGGTGTCAAACATGGTACATGTAGCAAAACTTGATGGAAGGATCTATATTTGAATGGATTTTAGGGACATCAATAAGGTAACACCAAAGGATTCATTCTCATTGCCTAATATCGATGCTCTGGTAGACGTGACTGCAGGTCATGAGATGATATCGCTTATGGATGGTTTTTTAGTTATAATCAAATTCATATTAAACCCAAATACCAGCATAAAACCACTTTCACAATGCCATGGGAAATATTTTGCTACAAAGTTATGCCATTTGGTCTTAAAAATACTGGTGCCACATATCAACAAGCCATGACATATATCTTTCATGACTACATGCATAAGATCCTAGAGGATTATATTGATGACTTATTAGCAAAGGCATTACTACGTTTAGAGCATGTTGAGGTTCTCAAGAAATTCTTCTATTGCCTAATAGAGCACAATGTCAGGTTGAATCCCAAGAAACGCGTCTTTGGCATAACATTAGGAAAACTCTTGGGATTCATCATTTCTAAATGAGGGATTAAAATTGACCCAATAAAGGTCAAGGCCATTTTAGAAATGCATCCTCCCACTAATATCAAGGAATTGAGAAGCCTACAGGGCAAAGTATCATCCATAAAGTGATTCATTGCACAATTATCAAACAAATGTCGACTCATGAATCGACTGATACACAAGAGGGTCCCATTTAATTGGTATAACGACTATCAAGATGCCTTTGCTAATATCAATTAGTACCTGGAAATGTTGCTAGTTTTATCTCCACCTTGACCAGAGGTGCCATTCTTGTTATATATATCTACCACTGACTTTGCATTGGGAACCATGTTAGCCTAAAATAATGTGCAAGGCAAAGAATAAACAATATATTACATCAACTAAACTTTGGTTAGCTATGAGCTACAATACACATATGTGGAAAAATTATGCTTGATAGTGGTCTTTGTGTTAGGTAATGGAGCCAAATTTATAAGAAATGAATTAATTGCCAAGGATATTGTTGATGGGCAATGATCAACAATAGGCCCTTTAATGGGGTTCCAATGGGCAGCATTAAATATTTAATTAACATTAAATATTTAATTACCATTAAATATTGTTGATGGAGAAATTTTTTATTAAAAATTTATGGCTAGAAATTTAACTATATTTTCTTGGTGAAAAACACTTGTTATAAGAATGTTATAAGTGTATGGGTGGTTATCAGCCCATATTTTTGGCTCATTGTATTTCGACAACACTATGTAGTTTTGGATAGAGAAAAAGCCACAAATCTCTATATATTTTGTACTGTAAATACTACCTCTATGGCAAAATACTCTTTTCTAGTTTGGAGGAAGAGGGGAGGAGACATTGTACAAGAGGAGACATTGTTAATAATACAAAGGACTAATTTTTTCTCCATGGACGTAGGGTACACTACCCAAACCATGTATATCTTGTGTCTCTTTCTTTTGTGTGATTTCTTATTGTTTATTACATTGCTTAACTAGGGTTTGAACTATTTTTCCATTGTCGCTATTATTATTTGTTTTTTTGCATAGGTTGTGTATTTTTTGTACATGGTGAATTCCTAAAAACTAGTATCAGAGTGATATTTTTGGAAAAGGGCACTCATAGGAGAGTTTTATGTTCGAGTGGAAGAAATAAGAGAAAATTCAAAGCTTAAACTAAAGAAGTTTATTGGATAAAATTTTGGTATTTGGAAAACCAAAGTGGAGAATAATCTATATTAGAAGGATGATATGTACTTGGCTCTAAAAGGGAATACTTATGGTAAACCTAGGATGATGGATGATAATGAATGGAATATGATAGACAGGATGGAACTAGGGGTGATCCAGTTGATCTTGGATGATTCTATTGCATACAATATCGGGAAGGAAAATACCACCAAAGGAGCCATGGATACACTAGCTAAGTTGTATGAAAAACCCTTAGCTTAAAATAAAATTTTCTTGATTAGAAAGCTATTTACTATGAAGTTACAAGAGGGTGGATCTATCCAAGAACACCTTAATGATTTTTATGCTATTATGGGTTCTTTAAATTTTGTAGGGCTTTTTTTTTATTATGAGGTTATGGCTTTAGAGTTTCTTTGTTCACTACTAGACTCATGGGGAATTGTTGTAATGGCAGTGAGTAATTTTGTGCCTAGATCTAGAAATCTGGTGTTTGATTATGTGATTAGCAAAATTCTTAGTGAGTATATGAGGAGAAAATCCTCATGGGAGGCTTCATCATCTAGAGTAGCACTATCTACAAAAAGCAGAGGTAGAAACATAGAAAGAGGAAAAGGCCAAGCTAGAGGAAAAATCTAGAACAGAGGAAAATCAAAGGGTAGATCTAAAAGCAGAGACAAAAGCAAGATTGATTGCTAGCATTGTGGGAAGAGTGGAAACTTCAAGAGGGAGTGCAAATATAGAAATAAAAATAAGGATAGTAGTGGAAATGATTCTCAAGAGGTAAACATTGTAAGTGCAATTTATCAGGATGCCTTTATTCTTGCAGCAAATTGCACGAGTGAGTATTGGGTTATGGACTCTGGAGATTCTTATCATGTCACTTCTCATAGGGAGTACTTTGTTGATTATACTTTAGGTCATTATGGAGAGGTTTTATTGGGAAATAATTGTCCATGTGAGATTGTGGGTATTGGCATGGTGAATGTAAATTTACCAAATGGAAATATTTGGGTGCTTAAAAATGTTAGGCACTTTCTTGATTTGAAGAGGAACCTGATTTCATCCAGCGCACTTGATTTGGAGGGATGCAACACTACTTTTGAAAACTGATAATGAAGAGTGAAAAAGGGTTCAATGGTGATTGCAAAAGGTGAGTTGACTAGAACTTTGTATTTATTGTAGAACTCATTTTATTGTACATTGAACTATGCTACTCAGATGATGCAAAAGCATGGCATTTGCGGTTGGGTCATATGAGTGAGAAAGGGATGAAAATTCTTCACTCTTGAAAACTGTTGCCAAAACTCAAGGAGGTTGATTTGGGTTTCTATGAAGGTTGTGTATACAAAAAATAGAAAAGGGTAAGATTTTTGAAGGTTGTTCCAGAAAGGAAGAAAGAGAAATTAGAGTTAGTTCACTGTGATGTGTGGGGTCCCTCACCAGATAAAGGTCCCTCACCAGTACTTTATCTTGAGGGCTACTCTAATTATGTTACCTTCATTGACAATTTTAGTAGGAAGACCTGGATCTTCACAGTCAAGCATAAATCTGATGTTTTTGATATTTTTTGAAAGTGGAGAGCATTAGTGGAGATTGAGGTAGGTAAGAAAGTAAAGTGCCTTAAATCTGATAATGGTGGTGAATATTACAGCAAGGAGTTTGAGGACTATCGCACAAATGAAGGAATTATGAGAATCAAGACTTCTCCTAGGACACAACAGGAGAATGGATTCTCAGAGAGGATGAAAAAAACTATAATGGAGCATGACAAATCCATGATATTGCATGCAGGGTTGCCATTATTCTATTGGGCTAGTGCAGTTGATACAGTAGTTTATTTGATAAAAAAAGTACCTTGTACTGCATTGGATGGAGGTATTCTAGAGGAGAATTGTAAAGGTAAGCCTATAAACTACTCTTTCCTTAGAGTATTTGGTTGTGAGGGTTTTTCCCATATAGATAAATAAAATAGGATTAAGCTTGATGCAAAGTCTAGAAAGTGTTATTTTCTTGGTTATGGTGTCTATGAGATGGGATATAGGCTATGGGATAAATTTTACCAAAAAGTTATTAGGAGTAGAGATGTGATTTTCAATGAGAATAGTTTGTACAAGGATAGGCACATACAGGTTGAAGATACAAGGGGTTCCCATTCAATTTGGATGAGGACTGTCAAGAAGCTTTCACTGAAATAAAGCAATACCTCGTGACACCACCAGTGCTAGCTCCACCAAGGCTATATGTGCCTTTTATGCTATATATATTGGCAATTGACTTTGCATTAGGGACCATGTTAGCCCAAAAGAATGTGCAAGGCAAGGAACAAGCCATATATTACATTAGCCAAACCTTGGTGAGTTACGAGCTAGGGTATGCATATGTAGAGAAACTGTGTTTAGCGGTAGTGTTCACTATAAATAAATTGCGAAACTATATGCTAAGTCATACAACATATGTTATATCAAAACAAAATCCTTTAAAGTATATGATGAGTAAGACATATCATAATACGTGTACTATGAAGTGGATCATGCTACTGATAGAATTTGATCTGGAATTCATAAGCCAAAAGTTTATTAAGGGGCAATTCATAGCTGATCAATTAGCTAAAGCACCATTGTTAAACAATAGACCTCTGACCATAGAGCTTTTGGATGATGCATTATTCATCCTATCTGAAGATCTCGAACCTAAATAACCAGAGAATAATGTTGATGACTCTATTTTTTGATGGTTCGAAGTGTGAGCAAGGAGGTGGTGCAAGAATAGTGTTTTTCATGCCACAAGGAGCTCCAATGCTCTTGTCATTTAAATTAGATTTTACGTGCACCAACAATAATGCTGAGTACAAAGCCCTACTACTAGGCCTCTACACAGTCATTGCCATGAATATTAAAATATTAAACATCTTTGGTGACTCCTTTCTCATATTAAATAAAGTTAAGGGGCTCTTTTACTGTCGATTTCCAGTACTGAAAGCCTACAAAGATCTTGTGATTACATATTTGGCTAAATTGGAATGGTATGACATAGATGAAATCCCTCATTTGTCAAATAGGTTTGCAAAAACCATGGCATATTTGGGATTCTTAATCCCTCAGAATCCATCTACTAATTTCACTACCATTCATGTTAAAATGCTCTCACATCCTACAGTAGAGCGAGAAGCCTTTGATAATAAAATGTTAGTCAACATGATTAGTTGAGAACCAAAAGTTGAATGGTTCTGCAGAGTTGAATACTTTCTGAAGAAGGTACCTGGGGTCATTAACCTCCCAGAGTCCGATGGGGAGAGGTACTACCATTCACCATAGGGTTATTTCCTAGTATGCATTTGCAAAAGTAAATATGCAGGGGGATCAAGTCATCTTAGCAGTAAAAGTTGAGGCTTATCAAACTTGATGTCACAAATTCAAGACTTCCTAAAAATTAGTATAATCCCCGAGGGAATGTTGCGTGTCACAAAATGCACATTTAAACAAAAAATGACTAAAAATGTCTTAACAGGAGTTCTCCTTTGTTTTCTAGAGCCCCAAAAGTCATCTTGGGCAATTTCACAAGCTCATGATAGTACATACGATGGTCATTTCAATGGCATGGTCATCATCAAGTGCATCCTTTGAATGGTCTACTATTGGCCCACTATAGATAAGGATTGCAATTTCATGTAAAGAAATGCATAAAATTTCAATATCATGCTAATCTTACACACTTTCCATCACAGGCCTTACAACCCATCCAAGCGGCTTGGCCATTTTATCAGTGGGGATTAGATATTATAGACAATATCTCTCCTTTGTCATCAGGCCAACATACATTTATTATCATGGCTACTGAGTATTTCACAAAGTGGGTGGAAGCAATACCCTTAACAATGACTACTAGAACTCATATAGCAGAGTTTATACTGGAGCATATTATAAGTTGTTTTGGCATTCCATCCAAAATAATATCAGATAATGGAACGTCATTCAAGAACAAAATTGTGAGAACTTTAACATCTAAATATAGAATCAAATATATTTTTGTGACTCCATACTATCTGCAAGTAAATGGGTAGGTTGAAGCTTCAAATAAGATAGTGGTGGCCATATTGAAAAATACAATCTAAGAAAACCACAAAAACTGGCATATCCAGTTGCCCCTTGCATTATGGGCTTATAGGACTAGTATTCGAATGCCCACTGAGGCAACACTGTTCTCACTAGTATATGGCACTGAGGCCATTATACCCTTGGGATTGTAAATTCCAATGCTACACATCATATTGAAAGATTTCATCGATGATGACACCGCACAGCAAGCTTGATTGGATCAACTGATGCTACTTTTTGAATATCATGTGAATGCCCTGGAGCATCTCCACATTTATCAAGAGTGACTAAAATGAGCTTACAATATCAAAGTCCACTAGAGAGACTTTGAATTTGGGGATATTATCTTGAAAGAGAACCAATAGAAATCTAATTTACTGCCAGATATGTAGGAAAAATTCACGGCTAATTGGCTAGGACCTTATATCATATCTAAAAAGATTAGTCCAGGAACCTATCACCTAATTTCACTAGGGGGTGTTGAATAGCATGAAACTCTCAACATCATCCATCTTAAGGCATTCTATGCTTGAGAGTGTAGCAAAAGCTCCAAGGGTTCCTGAAACCGCTTGGTCATGTCAGTAAAAGGCTCAGATAGTTTTCTTAAAATTGCTCAATCAATCCCAAAGGCTTTAAGGGTTTGCTAAACACCGCTCAGTCATCTAAAATGCTCCAAGATCATCTATGAGTAGTTTGGTCAATCAAAAGGCACCAAGAGTTTTTGAAAAATTGTTTGGTCAACCCAAAAGTTCCAAGGATTCTTAAAAATCGCTTGGTCATCCCAAAATGCCCCAAAGGTGCTCATAATCCCTTTGGTCAACCCAAAAGCTCCAAGGATTCTTAAAAATCACTTGGTCATCCCAAAATTCCCCAAAGGTGCTCATAATCCCTTTGGTCAATCCTAAAAGCTCCAAGGATTCTTAAAAATTACTTGGTCATCCCAAAATGCCCCAAAGGTGCTCATAATCCCTTTGGTCAATCCTAAAAGCTCCAAGGTTTCCTAAGAATTGCTTGGTCAATTTAAAGGCTTCGAAGGCATGTACTCACCATTTGGTCAGATATGAGGCTCAAAAACTCATAAAAATTATAAAATCAATAAAATCCAAAAAAAATGGTAAAGCATAAAATCCAAAAACATTTGCATTTGCATTATGCATTTTCATTTACACATGCATTAATTTCATTGCATTGTAAATAGGCATTTATCATCCATTGCATTCAATAGCAGAAGGCATTATGTTTTTTAGTATTACAAATGACACCACATTTGTGTTTTAATCATGCACCTCTGCATTTATCATAATCCATCAGTCATGTGAGTAAATGTGTTTTCCAACACAACCCTTAATGTTGCTATGAGATATATACTCAGGTTTTCTAGTCACCCAACCATACCTAGAGGTCTTATAAAGAGTTGATAGAAAGCTTGATTTGCTTTTGTAGCTAAGGTCCAGTTAGTATAGCCCTTAGCATATCAGAATCCTATCACTAATCAACAAATTAAAAAATCCTAACAAGGACTAGGGTAAGATGAAAGCCACAAAGCAGGATCGGGTATCCTAAAGTGAAAATAGTTATTCTTGCTTATCCCTCTATGCAAATGGTATGGGAAATGTTGGCAATTGGCAAAAGGACAAGTATATTTCCTACTCAAAATTCCCAATATTGATACCCTAGATCGATATCATAGATCGACATCCCGAATTGATATCCTATATTGATATCATAGATCGATACACTCAATCGATATTACAAAAACAATTCTCCCAAAATTAAAATCCCCCAAAGGAAATTTTTTGAAGAAAATTATCAAATGTAAATTCCAAAAAGTGAAGATCAAATGAAGATCTGAAATCAAAGCTCAAGTGAAGATCAAATGAATATCATAAATCAAATCTCAAGTGAAGATCAAATGAATATCAGAAATAAAAGTTCACATCAAGATCAAGTGAAGATCATAAATCAGATTTCAAATACAGATCAAATAAATATCCAAAGAAAGTCAAATTCAAAGTGCAATTGACTCCCTTTCTTCACTACATATGAGCAAGTATCCTAAAAAATAAAATAAAAAGAGAGGGAGCAAATTTGAATCCCTAGAATTGCTAGCACTATTGTACCTTACGCATGATGATATGTCTGATGCATTAGCACCTCGCTTATGAACAAGAAAAATATTTGAATGTGGAAGAGCTAGCTTCAGGTGTCTTGTATCACCTAGTGGTCTAGTCCAACTAAAATCTAAACCTAATATTGGATAAACACTTACAGATTCCCAATCTTAGCAATGGGATGAAATAATCCCACTTGACATCGAGGTATGCTTGTGCCTTATATTAAAGTATTCATGTGCACACACAGGGATAATGAATAGTTAGGGCCTATCCTAGTGAAAGCCTTACATTTTAGAAGTCTAGTATGGTCAGTATACAAATTTTGATAAGTCAACTAGGGTGTTTGAGTCTCATGGAAAACCTCAAAAATCTCTCTAATAGCAACAAATATCAAATATCACAAACCATCAAAGGTGAAAGTCATTGCAAAGTATCCAATAAGCAATACATCATTACATAAAGCACAACCAAGATATAGGATAGATACCGGATGGATATCAAAAATGATATTAGACGACCACTGACTATATTGTGCATATCATTCAAAGTGAAAAAATAAAATAGAGTGATATATTATATCATTCGCATCATAACATCGTATATCATTACATTTCATATATGGGTGATTAATTGATCAAATTCTTATTATGAGGATTTTCAATTACATTCATGATTTTTACATATTCTGCGGTGTTGTCCATTAGATTGTTAAACACATATTGCATTCATTCCTTATGTTTTAAGTGATTAAAGCATACAGGTTCATTTACATTAGATTACCATCATGTAAATAAAGCATTACATATATTGTACCAGCATAGCATGACATCATCACAAAGTAATGCATACAATAAAGCAATATCAAATATGCATTAAGAGAAAGCATCGCATCCATATGCATCCATCATAAATAGCACATCTAAACATCTAGATCATTGCATATCATCATCATCATAAATAAAATAGCTATCTAGTGCATTTCATCCATACATCACATAATATAGCATCAAATTAATATAAGCATTGCATCCATGTGCATCACATAAAATCAAAAATACACAAATAAATGAGTACACATAATGAGCCAAAATGATCAAATCTCATATATATGTGTCCAAAATGAGTACATAAAGTATATAAAAAATACCCGTAGGCTACATCCGTGTAGGTCCTTGACCTTACACACAAAAATAGTACATCAAAATAGCAACCCATGTGTATGCTATGGAGGGCCTGCATCCCTAGATGAAGAGTCATCGGTATCACCTCTATCATCCCTATGCCTCCCGTGCAAGCTAACACCATGTGTACTAGAGGACCTATGTGTCCTCTCAGTCCTATAAGTCCTATGACTCAAGCTCATGGATGACTTCCCTGTAGTCCTAGATCTGGTCCACTAGGACCCCGAAGCATGTGTATCCTTTGGAACCTACCCACCAGTCAATCTAATCCATCCCTCTAGTTGATATATGTGAGCTTCCCTTGCATTGCATAAATAATTCTCCTCCTATACGATGGAAGTAAGCCTCCTAATCTTGGCCATAAGGTCATGGCATCCTGGTAGTCTGAGTGTTAGTGCTAAAGGTAGTGCCATGATAGCATGAGAAGATGACGGGTCATCTCTCTGAGCCTAGGACTCAGCCAATTCCCTCTCTACTATAGTCACTACCTGTCATGCCTTTGCCAGCTCAAGTGCTCTGGTCAACTCCTAAAATTGTCCCTTTGCTACTATATCATGCTCTATCATAGTTTTGGCCTACTCATGGGCCTCCTGAAGCCACCTCTCCCTATCAGATAACTTCACCTCTAAAATGGTGATAGATGTATCCTGCTATAACTGCTAATACTGTAGCCTCCCAACCTAGCTCTACAAATCTGCTACCTAGGATAGTAACTACCCTACCTCACTATCTGGAGGTATCTCACCCTCATATAGACCCTCATCCTCAACCTCCACTAGTGGTGCATCCTATATACCCCATCCTCCCTCAGTCCGTGGGTTCACATTACGCCCCTGTGGATCAACCTCCACTGCCTCATCAACCCGATTGAGAGGTCTAGATCTATGCCATAAAAATAGGGACCACTAGGTATCATATGTTGGGGTGGTCCCAAAAATATCAACTCCAAACTCCTGGAAATCATCTACAACATCGCCCAAAGCTGTAGGTTGCACCCACTACATATCGGTCTCTAGAACTAGCCACCTATAGATAATAGGTACCTTTGGAATGTCCTATACAATGCCAAACTATCATAGGACCTACGAGTAGAACTGGTACTCATGGACCTTAGCCTTGCGGTTGAGTAACAATATATCCCATCGAGCCTAGTACAACCACTTTCCAACCTTCGTCCATATAGGTAAATCCATGTATGGATGCCACTCAATGTCCCTAGGGCTCAGTGCTACAAACTGATTGATGTAATGATCAATGTCCCCTACATGGGACCTTCTATGGAACCCCTCCTCCTTGTGGGGCCAGCATGCAGTGTAGCACTATAGATCATTATTAATAGAAGTAATAGCTAGGGGTAGCTCTGCATGTCACTCGATCTAAATGTGCTACCTACCCCATATCTATAGGGGTAGACTACAACTGATGCCTACTTAGCTCCTATTAGTAATCTAAAATATCTCTCGATAGATCTGGCATAGTAATGTGCTCCCCCAGGATAGGAGTAGTAGCTTCGATGTAGAGCTCCGAATGACCCTCCTAACATAGAACAAAATGTTCCAAGGGATCATCATGCTTGAGGAGTCTGGAAGGACAATATGAATGATCAAGTGTATTAAAATTACCTCTCATATGGAGAAGACCTGCTCCCTATACTAGTAGCCAATGTGAACTCCTACATGATCAATATTTCATTGGGCCTCCAGGCTCTAATCATCAAAGATCTCATCAAAAACAACTCCCCTACTCTGAAATGTAGATGAATTGATGGCCTCACCATCAATAGGGATCCTAAATATCTTGTAGACATCCTTGAGTGTAATGGTCATGTCACCTGTTAGTAGGTGAAATGTGTTGGTCCAGGCATTCCAACTCTAGGCCAATGCAGTCATATAAGCTTGATCTACCCTGATAGTGGGTAGATCCAAAACATAGCCAAATCCTATGACTCTAAACCCCCCTTCTCCCCATTAGTTAGTAGTGGACAAAGAGTATTAAGGAGCTCTAGCTCCCTCAATTGAGAGCTTGGTCTCTGCAAAGAGATATAGTATAAGGAAAAATCTAACTACAGGCTAATTAAATAGCTAAAAATGACCTAAAAAGAGAGATCAAACATAAAATATCTAACAATACAAAATTATGCTAAGAATGATCAAAAATTTTAAAAATACATCTCATAGACGCAATAAAATGACATTAACTACCAATAAAATCATAAAAAAATTGAAAATTTTGAAAAAATTTCACAAAAAAGTGGAACCGTAGGTCAAATCCACGGTCTGCCCAATGGTAAAAATTTTTACCATTGTAATTCAAACCTAACTGCAGCTGATACCTGCGATACCCAATAGGTCAAAGGGTAATTGTAGCTGGAAGTTGTGGTCTAGGGATATGACCCATTTTGGGTCTTTTCCTATCCAAAAATATAAATATATATATAATAATAAAAATTAATCTAAACCTAGCCTAAGCTACGGTGTGGTTCATTGCCAATAATTTAATGTGATTTATTAACCAATTAATTAATTTAATTCATTTTATTGGTAATGAATGCAAGGAATCAATTTTGAATTACCTTGCCCATAGTAAGGCCTCAGCTGGAAGAAGGTTGTTCACAGTCTGCCATTCTTATGTGTGAAATATAATAGGGTTTCAGTTGCATCAAGTTTAAACTCTCACACTTATCAGAGCTCTTCAAATTGCAGTCACTATCAAGGAATAATGAGGAATTTTGAAAATGATATATTTTTAAACATTTTCCTATTTTCTTCGAACCATAGTCGACACCCGCGGTCCCAGGATTAGGGTTTTTCTCCCACGGGTCTGACTTGCGGTTCCTAAATTTTGAAAATTCCAACCACAGACTACACCCGTAGTTTGCAACTGGTATCAAAAATAGAAAAATTCCACCATGGGAGGGTCTTAAATGATAAATGAATGTCTCCTAATTGATCAAATTTCAATAAAAGCAATCAATTTGTAAATTTGGTGATGATCAAGCACTAGGATCAATTAAAATTTTCAAAACATTAAAAAAATCAAATAATTAAAAGTCAAATGCACCTCGTATTTAGTTATTTACTCTATGCACTTGGCGGTTGTAACGACTTGTGCTCCATGCAATCCGATGAGATGAGTAAATAACCATAAGGACATTTGATATCATCGTTGATCTGATATGCTTATTTTCAATTCCAAAGAAGGCCTTCAAGGCTGGACTCTCCATGATAATGAAGCATTTCATGTCATTTCTTCTATGACTTCTTTTCATAAAATCATTGACAAATTCATTCAACATAAATCTAATTGGAATTGTATCATTTTGATTCCCTAAGAAGGCTACTATAGACTGACTACTCCATGGGATAGAAATGTGCAATTACTATTAATAGTTGGAATCATATGCTGAACTAGGCTTAGCCAAGTAATTACATGCTCAATTCTAAATTTGTTCAGATCATTCATTGAGGTAAAGCGACCTCGTCGCTTCACACATTGTCATTACCCTCATCGACTCATCGCTTAAGGGGGTAGTCATAATATTATAATCATAATCAAAGTCAACATAAGATCCCTAAAATTGTAGATCCCTTGATCTTATCAAAATTGTGTTCGTCCTTGTGAATCATTGTCAACAACTATCATAAGCTTACCCCTTTGCTTGGGGTAAATAGTAAACATGATAATTTGTTTGTAACTCTCATTATTTCGATTATATAGGCCTATCTCCTATTGTAGCACCAAAGCTACTCAAATGTCTGATGACTAGTGCAAACTCTTTCAAATTTAAGCCTTTCACCTAGTTGGAAGCAATGATTCCAGGATGCGCATCCTTTTGTAGGACCTGAGGAATCTAATGTTGATTCGACTAATGATCATCATAGAACCTTCAACATCATTTTAGGAGGATTATTTTTGCTCATGCATTATTTTATCTCACAATGCATCTCAAAAGGGGCATGTGTAGACACCTAAAATGCATCATGCCGAAGGCGACTACTCATATGGACATGCTACAAGATCATATGGAAGATCTTGGATATAATACAAGATAGAGAAGTGGTTCTAACCACTCAATTTGGGCTCCTTGGCCTATTCAGTCTGAACCGCAACTGATACCTATGGTCTACAGATTGAACCACAGTTGAGACCTACGGTTTATAGTCTAGACCACATTTGTCACCTACAGTCTTAACTCAAGTTTCGTTGGCTTTCATCTAAGCCAAATTGGTTTGAATGACCATTTGATCTAGAATAAAATGGTTAAAGGATGAAAGCTTCCAATCCAACTATCCTAACCATCCCTTATTATTCTTGGCTTCTCCATGAAGCCACCCCTAGCCCTTGGGTAGTCCTATAAGTACCCCTCAAAAATAGGGTAAAAGTATCAAGCAATAATTGGAGATTAGAGTAGCGAAGCCCTGTTGAATTGTGAACTCACTTGAGTACACTAAGAGAAAGATTTTTTTCTATCACTTTGCCAACTCAAGCATCATGTCAAATTGTGCCATGGATGCCCTAAGGAGCTAGGACGCCAAGAAAAGCTAATTTGGGCAAACAAAGGCCGTATCGATCAATTCAACTGCCAAATCTATTATAGGACACTGAGGTGACCCTTGATCATCAATTGGATAAGGAAGATCAATCTCATACCCCTAATTTGGAGAGAAAAACTACTTGGTTTCTCACAACAGCTTTTAGCCATGGTTTATAGTGCAGACCGCTCATCAAAGATGTGGTTTGTAGTAGGTGATAGATCTCCTTACTCTTTCTTTTCTAGTATGGTTAGTTAGGTTAGATTAGTCATTTTAGTAGATTAATTTATGTTCAAAGGTAATCTTACTGATATATTTAGGGTTTAATCAATATTATTTTCATCATAGCAAGTAGGACATTAATGGCTTCTTTTCATGCTAACATGCTTAATTTCATGCAATTGATCCATTAGATAGATAGTTGTACTTCCTGATTTCATGTTTCTAATAATATTTATGAATATTGCATAGGTTTAATATGTTTTATCCATCCCCCTGATTTCATAGTTGTTATGATATCTTTACGCATATTTTCCTCAAAGGGCCTCATCATGAGAGGCTACATATTTGTATAATGCTTTTGTGTTGTTTCTTGATCGTAGGAAAGTAGGTTCGAAGGAGACTCAATCATTCAATTCCTTCATCAATGTGAAGAAGAGGGCTAACTCCACCCTAGAGCAGTTTGTTACTATTTGGAAGAGAATTAATAGTGTGCCTACCCCATTGGAGGCTTTGGCATTGTATCAATTGTATCAACATTTTGGATGACCCTAATAGGGGAATGATTGTAACTGAGATCCATTTTCAATATTAATAAAAGAAACATCCATTTCAGTGTTATATGCAATTTTGTTTGTCATTTTATGCTTTTATGTTAGTTTCGATTGATACATGAGATAGGTGCATGCTTTTTGGGATAGGTCACATACTATTTTTTTTTTGTCAGTAAAGGAAAATTTTCATTAAAAAATGGGTTTTGAAAGGAGCCCCAAAACCTTAGAACAACCATGAGAGGAACATCAAAAATTAGATCCAATGGCCATAACAGAAGGCAAACCATAAGAGGGGTCTAATCGAGTCAAAAAATAAGCTAAGGAATGTAATAAAACATGAAAATAGAACAATGGGGATGACCCCACCCTAAAAAATGGGGCCATCCCAAGGGGACACCCAAAAATAGAAACATAAGACTCAATTGCCATCTGAAGTGTTTTACAACTCATCCATATCCTTAAAATGGTTTTGAGCTGATTGTGAGCTATGTCAAGGTCCTTAGCCACCTGGTTGAAGATCATCCAAGAAGCCTTGGATGAATTAGCCATCACGGATAGGGTGGTCACCTAATTGGTATTATGGGTGAGTATCACTCTACACAAGATGGCACCACTATCCTCCTTCACAAGTTTCTTCAAGTGAATTGCTTCACCATAGAACTCATTAACCAACTCAATACTTTTTATTAGGGATGGCATCTCCTTATTTAGTTTATTCAAGCATGGTGATGTGTGAACAAGGGATGGAATGATATTCTAGAGGAACTTAGAAGAGGAATGCTTAATAGCCCTAGGTTTAAGCTCAAAATTTATAAACAAAGGTTCATATTTGGGCTTCAATGGGGTAGGGGAGGAGTAATCGAGATCATTGTCATCGCTCAACACCTCATGAATAGATGAATTGCAACTTCTGTTATTTGTAGGCTTAGCAGGGGTGGGATGTATGGGATTAAGTGGGGTATAGGGAGGGGTAAGCAAAGAGATAGACTAATATGGGCTAGGAGGGGTAGGGGGGAGAGGGATGGGGGTGGTTTGGGTAGGCCCAAGGGAGACACAAGAGGAGGCAAGGAAAGCAACAATTAGAGAATTTTTGGTAAACGTGTCTAGGGTATGCTTGTAAAGGATTAGGTGTAGGCATTTGTGAATAGAGTAATGGGATTTTTTGGTACTAACATTGGTGGTGAACAACTCTATAGACTTGAAGAGGTAGTTGGGTATATTCATTTTTTATTCCCTCTAAAATTGTTTAAAAATGCTATATGAAAGCTATGCAAAGTGACACAATTTTGTTAATGATGAAGTATTGAAGGATGGGAACCATGACATGATCCCATGGCCCAAGAATATTTTTCCTTTCAATGCCATCATCAGTAGTAAGTAAATCCTTACCTTTATCAGGGAAGTATTTCAGCTTTATGACCATTGTGTACTTGTTGCACCATATGCACTTGCCATCAAGAAGGATCTGAGTAACTTTTGCTAGCAAGTGAACATCAATCATGAACTTGATATCTCTGACCGTGACCTAACCACCATTACAAGTGTTTACAATTTTATCAGATATATCTTCCTCATTACTTATAAATTTTAGTAGGAATGGTAGACAATTATGGCTCTTTAAAATGTCCAAGATCATAGGGTTAAGCTGAAGCATAGTGGGCTCGAGGATGGCCATGAAGGATTAGGTATGGGGACTAAGGTACTTGGTGTTGGGTTTAATAGAATATGGATAGGTAATGTGGTGGATCCTTTGGTAAGAGTGATTATTAAAGGGCCAACTAGAATGCATGTTGAAGGAGGCAAAATATTAATTACACTAGATCGATGAAGAGTTCAGATGGTGATGCTTTTTGGGTTGCATGCCAACCAACAAAGCCCAAAATATATAGTGGAAAGGTACCACGATGGTAAGGTGATTGATGATGGTACTAGGAACAACCTTATTATGGGAGGATCTAGAAGCATATAATAAATCTAGATCCTCCACTAAGTAATTTCTAAGAATTCTTGAGGTGGACATCTTCCACATATAATTTCAAAACATGTAGAAGCATATAATAAATCAAGATCTTATCCTACTTTAAAATGACTTAGTGGAGGATCTATTATAACCTATGCAAAAGAAGAGAAACCCAAATAAATTATACTTGATCATCCCTCATTTAGGTGATGATCTCACGCCATTAGTAGTGCAGTAATTTCTTACTAGTATCAACCACCAGTAGGCATAAAACTATAGAACATAAAAGAGTTGTAATTTGGTACAATTCTAGCCTAATACATGACATTGATATCAATGCCATACCTCCTCAACTAGAGTTAAGCTCTTCCTATCAACCTTTCAAAATTTTGATCTTGATCATGGTTCATCTAGATATGGTCACCTTGAATAGGTACCTAGAGGATACTGCAAAAATCCTCTAGTTTGATATAAATTTTCTTAGTAGGCAAAAGGAAGTTGGAGCATTTTTAGTACCACTACTTTTTCAAAGTTGTAAGCAACTCATGGTCAAGCTCCACATAGGACATAATCACTATGTAGCCTAGTCCAAAATATCCAAAACCTCCTGGTCTGCCTACACCATGACATTCATCATAATTCATAGGGTATAAGGATGGATTAATATGATTGAATATTTGAATATATTAATGCTTTTTAAATTATTTATAGATATCTACATAGAGAAAAGTTTTTTGATACAATTCCTTCATGTTGTTGGATGCTTTAGGATTTATAACAACTTGTCAGTCATTGAATGTTTCTATCATTTACTTTTCCTAAGTTTATAAATGAACTAGATGATATATGAGAATTTTGTGATAAAATATGCTATATAATAGAAGAGATAATACATTATTTTTAGGGAAGAACTTGCTAGCTCAAATTTTCCTTTTTTATATGCTATGTACAAATTTGTTTTGTAGTATCAAAGTCATCATAGAGTGCTAGCAAGTTGTAGGACAAATATGATACAAACAAGATTGTGGATAAGAAAGTGATGAGATGTGAATTTATAAAGAGTAACTAGAGAGATTCACTACCTCATCTACCTAGCTAAAATATAATTTATTCTAACTAGGATCAGGGTCATGATGAATATTTTGACTCTGTATGAAAGATACAAGCAAGCAAAAAGCATATGAACATAATTAAGTGAAAAAAAAATTTATCGTGCAGAAGGTAGTTGATTCTAACAATAACATGATCAATCATGCAATGTAAAATTACACTAATAATATTTAGGATTCTAGTAGAAAAAGTAGAGGTCTAATATCTAGACCAATGGGAACTAGTTACTTGGAATACCCAAATCTATTATGTTAGATAGGGATTGTACTTCCACCAATCACATTTTGTAGAAAATGTTTAATTTATAGGGAACTCACCTCAAAAGGATTTTATCCTATGACCCTCAAACTTATGTCCAAGTGGAAAATTTTCAATAAGTGCTTGAAAACATTCATTTGTTGGTTTGCATCAAAATGTCCTCCAAAATTAGGTGAATGACTCCCTTTGGATAAATGTAGGTATAATACTTCATACAACACTACTACCAAGGTTACACCATTTGAAGTAGTATAAAATTACCTCCACCAATACACTTCTCATACATTATAAGAAGCTCCAAGGTTTAAGTTGTAGATACCTCTCTCTATCAGCATGCAACAATCAATTGACAACTAAAGGAGAATATCAAATTGGACTAAAAACATATGCATAAACAAGTTAATCAATATTCTCATGAGTGTAGCTTTGAAGTGGGGGATATGTTTTTTATCTATCTACATCCTTAAAAACAATAATCACTTTAACTCTACTGATGCCAAAAACTTGTAATAAAATTATATGGTCCCTGCTAGACATTATAATGGATTAGTTCAACCACCTACATATTGGTCCTTCTGCTCACTTCCAAGATCCATTTAGTCTTTCACATCTTCTCCCTAAATAAGGTTATTGGCAATAGGGTATAGGTTTAATCCACACTACCAAATTGGACAAAGAAGAATCCATCATTCTAAATCCTAGAAGAATTTACAATTGTATCATCACTGATGGTCTTCTGTAATGGTGAGGATTACAACCTAACTATTCCACATGATAGTCACTTTTGTAGTTACAAAAATAGTTTTATCATCTCCAAATTTCAAGAAAAATCTCTTTGAAGGGGAAAAATATTTTAGGAACCCATTTTAAAATTGTTGTGTAAAAACAAAATAACACCCAAACAATGAAAGCATGAGACAAGCAATATGCAAAACAAATGAACTTTGTATTAAGATTTATTGGAGCCTTGGTATCCTTTTTACAATTATTTTCCCTGAGTGTGTTAGGGTATGATTACAATAAGCATTATGCTTGATTTTTTAGGGTACAATGGGTAAAAGGAAAAAATACCCCTTTTGTATATCAAAAGAATGGTGGGTTTTGACGATATTCTTAGCTCCAATCAAGATGTTGTATGGGCTTGGGTATCCTTGCGAGCTATCCTTGCTCCAACAGATTTCAAAAACCTATCACTTACACACATATACTTGAAAATACAAAATGGGTCAATAACACATGAAGGGCCTCCACTATGTGAGGCCCATTTTGATACAAATGAAAAATATGAAACTCTAAGTTGAAATGCTTACAATGATATAAAAACCTATGTATAAAATAAACAATAAAGAAGTAATACCTTGCTATGTTTTACCTATTATGATCTAGGTCTACAGTTGATTGATCTAATCCTATGAAAATGTAGGGTTGTATTTGGGGATCCACAGGGCTATTTTTGTGGCTGATCAAATTCAGGGCTACATTTGTGTACCTATGGGACTGCATTTGTGACTATGCAAATACATGTCTATGTTTAGTACTAAGACATGGAAGGTCTCAAGTTGGCACTCCTCAGCCTTGATGGCTTAGTCTTCAAGAATGCTAATATCTTATTTGTATGATTTTGGTAGCATGATAATGTATGTGTAGTCCTCCTTTGGTGAATAAAATGATGGGATATTTGTAGATCTTTGGGAATTGAGGGAAGGTGAGGATAGGTAGTAAGCCAGGGCAGCCAAGTAATAGGGACTATGTAGCCACCTATCCTGGGAAGTTAGAGTGAGTCACTTAGAGTATATCACTTAGGAGTAATGGTGGCAAGTGGGTAGGTGGGAGTGGAGTGAGGTGTGTCATATGTGGCAATAATATGGGCATTTATGGTTAGGACACTTGGCAAGTGGAGATATAGGGTATCCTAGGGGAATTTTTTAGATTTTACAAAATCTAAAAAATAGATTAATGTGTAAGAAAATACACCTAAGTTAGCCCTTAGGTATATTATTTTATTATGCAAGAGTTAGGTTATGCAATATAGATGGATTTTATGGAGTGCTAAGGTTTGGTGTCTATAGATATCCCTTTTTGTACCTTTTTGTGTAAAACACAATGTGGTGAAAAAATAAGAGACACCTAGTTAATTGGGTGGAGGAATAGATTTTGTTACCCCAACACAAGGATTGAATGACTCTTGGAAATTTTGATTTTGGATGAAACATATGAAACCTACAAGATGATTAACCAAATGTGTATGGTAGAATGATGTTATTTGATGGATGTAAATGTCACAAATAAAAATAAATGTTGATTACCCCAAGTTTGGATTGGTTATGTGTTGTTGAAACTTTACTTTTGGTAGAACGATGAGAAATTTTGCTACGATAGATAGACCAATAAATGTGGGTATGAGTGTGATACTAAAATAATTTGGAGGTGGAAGTCAATTCAGCACCTTGATTGTAGACACAACATGTCAAACCCATATAGTGGCATGGTGCATGCCAATTTACAATTTGTGATATATTTCTTCTTTTTGTGACCCAACAAAGAGGGTTTGATGATAGCTATGAGAAAATTTTCTTGAATGTAGTTGCATTTCAAAATTGAGTTACCAAATTGATTTGATTTGAAACAATATGAAATGGGATGATGTGTTGGATGTATATATGAGTTGATTTTGTGATTTTGTGAAGTTTTGTATCCTTTTGGGATGTTTTGGAGCATTTTGGGGCCTTTTGGGGCCTTTTGAAGCCTTGCAGGGCCAAACATAGGGCTGCATTGGAGGTGCCTACCAAAAATAGGGTTGCATTTGGAAGCACCTACCAAATGCAAGGTTATGTTTGGGAGTTATTTTTCTAGCTCTATATAGGCTTGGAATTTCATTTTTGCTTCATTCTTGCGGTTGAGAATTTTGATTTTAGATTTGAGAGAGAAAAAGAGCTTTGTGATGGAGGGATCAGGCACTGCGGTTGGAGTAGGAGGGTGTGTAGGAGAGGTAAGTGCTTGACAGTATCCCATTAGTTTAGATGCTTTAATTTTTATTTTTGTTTTCATTGTTTTTCATTTTTTTTATTCATTTTGGTTATTTTGTTCAATTTTTTATTTTTATTTTGTATTTAAAAAAAAAAAATGTTTTTGTAATGGTAAATGGGGGTGGGTGATTATTTTTGAAAATAGAAATGATTTGGGTGAAAAGTTTTTTTTTGAAAATAGAAATGGGGTGGGTGAAATTTTTTTATTTTTTGGAAAATAGGAATGGTTGACAAGAATATTTTTTTTAGAAATAAAATGGATGATGTATTGATGTGTTTTTATTGGTGTTTTAGGATAAGATGTTGGTCGCGCGATACCATTTTTATCTAGTTTTACCTCAAGTTAGGAAGGCTCTGATAGAGGATGGCTAACTATGGTTGGAGAGGGTGGGATTGGTAAGGTTTGCATGGGTGGAGGTGGTTAATGTGGATTAGGCATACCTATTGGTGTTTGTGGAGAGATAGGATCTAGATAGGAGGACCTTATAGCTCCTAATAAGGGAGATGATGATTAAATTGGAGGACATATATCACATATTCTGTGTACCTATTGAGGGACTACCTATTTTAGTTGGATGGGCCAAGGAGTCTGAGTTGAGGTTTCTCTATGACAATGGATGGGAGGCTATGGATGTTAGAAAGGGTGGCATTCAATACCTGGAGATGTTTTAGAGGAGGTATTTGGAGGCCCTTCTGACTTATGTCATGTTCATATTGGCTAATATTTTCTTACCAAAGAGCATAGGAGTTAAGTTCCATTAGAACCAAATTTGGTTGGTATTCAACATGATCAGTGATCCTTGGTTTTATGCTTGGGCACCTAATTTATTCACTCAGACTTATATTGAGATTTATGAGGTAAAGAGGTATAATAAAAATGTATTTAGTAGCAACATATTGCTTTAGATCTAGGGCTAGGAGAACTTTAGTGTGGGCTGCCCTATAGGTTTTCCTTATGAGTGAGATATATCACACTTTTATGCATTCATGTGGTAGATAGATGAGGAGATGCAATAGAGCCACCCTAGCCATAACATATAGGAGTACATAGATATATGGGTAGTTCTGATATCTATTGATGTATTTTTGTGATCATGGTGAGGAGATGATGGATGGTGTGAGGATAGGATGCTAGTTACGATGAATCATATGGGATCAATGGGTATTAGGATGCCATGGAAACTAGAAGGATTTGATTCAGTTCTCTCACATATTGTGATAGTTTAGGTTACTACAAAGGGTTTTAAATGATCCTATCTAATGAGTGATTATTTGGTACATATTTTCATAATAAATTGTTCCATATTTATATCTAATTTGTGATTATAATGTGTCTTAAGTTAGTTGTTTTTGTTTATTTCTATGAATTATTAGTAAAAATATGAATATAGTTGAATCTAACAAATGTGTGCATTTTATGTAAAATATGTCCGAGTTATGAGTAATAATGCATAAAAGTCTTGAAGGATGTTCCACAGTGCAGCAACGCGAGCTTTAGGATGTACATTGGATGTGATAAGATGTAAGGACAAATGATTAAGGACACTTAGGCATGATGGTAGAATAGTGGTTGATTACTGTTACAAAATATGGTAACTAAAGTATGTTACAAAATATAGTTACCGAAGCATGTTATAGAAGGTAGCTATTGAAGGTTGTTATTGAAGAAGAATTCTTACCAATAGTTATTTAAGGGAGTTGACCAACATCGTACACCACATCAGCAACAATATGGTGCTCTCACATTGTAATAAATAAGTACAATTAGCTTAGATTAAGTTGACTTATCACATATTATCCATGAGGGTATTGTGATTAATAAATTTGTTATTACTTTATTTCGTAGACATTGTATAATTGGAATCTTGTTAAGATGATTAGATTTAGATGCAAGATTGTTATACATTTTTTTGAGAATAAAGGACATGATTATATTGTACATCTTGCAAAATATTTAAATTAGTATAGTTTTTTTAAGTGTGTTTATCAAATTCCACTTGGACCACTTAGGATGTTTACTGAGTCCAAGTAGAATTAGGAATTTCATTAGTTTAGATTATTTTTGTTAGTGCATAGTTATCACATCATAAGTCCACAAAAATCCACATGGCAAAATACGTGAAATATTTTATTCAAAATTATACAAGTCATAATATATATTACATAGGTAGACCTTTGAAAAGGTCTAATGGAGAAATGTCTACTATCTAGTCTAAATCTGAATAATCTATGGAGAACTGTATAATTTTTGAAGAACTTTGCCAATATGTACATTTGAATCTACAACAATAAAAGTAGCACTTCATTCTTCGCATATGGTAACTATGTCATTTGAATTTACCAATTAAATTCATTCATGTAGTTGTAGCTGTATATTCATGCATTCATAGAGTAGAATTATGTTAGGAATAGTCATACATTTTAGTTACTAAGACAAAGTAAACTAAGGGAGAAATACTTACACTATCTTCTAGGATGTAGGGCCCACTCCTACAGATAGTCCCTAAGCTCTTGTCCCTACAATAGGTTAGAAATAGTTAATTAACCTTATAATATAAAATAAAGTAAATTGCATTTTCATAGAATATAAATTCAGAATAGATAAATAAAACTAACTACATAAGGATCCTCATTAGTAGGCAATTACTATTAGTTATCCTCAACACTAGTTAAACTCACCAATAGATAAATTCATCAATAGATAATTACTATTAGAATAATTATTTAATAGGTAATTATCATATTTGCTGCATAAATCAAAAATTACATTCTATTTTTATTCTTGCATAATTTAACTTTTGTTGATTTATTTTTTTGCACACACCTAAAATTGAAAAAAAATATAAGCTAAGCTTAGCAATGATCACCATGGTACAATATATACTAGATTCCTACTATTTAAATCTAATCTTGATTTACCCTCGGATTGATAAATTAAATGTATGCTATTACAACCGATCATTTTGGCACCATTGTCGGGGAGAGTAGCGCCGTAGTCGTTAATCAAAAAATTTGTTTGGCAAAGCAATTAGGTGAGGCTTACTTGTATGTGGAAAGAGGTATGTATGAGTCCTTGGTGTGCATATGAGTCAGAGTGGTACGATATGGTCCCAACAAGCCCCTTTGTATGATGATGCCAAGTTTATTTCTCTTGAGGGATCAATTTTACTGCTTTCTTAATTAGAATTTATTTCCTGTAAATTTCAATTCCTACAAATATTATTTCCTACAAATTTTTCTTCTTTGGATAATTATTATTGCTTAGTTGAATTAGGAGCTACGAGAAAAATAGGAAGTAGGTGTACACTGAAACAAATATAAACTTGGCTTAGGCCCCTGTTAGAAGTAGGAAGTAGTTACGGTTGAGTGACACAACCATAGTGAAACCCTCCTAATAATCAAAGAAGCAGTAATAGTTTATGTTTTATTTCAGTAAATCTTTTTTCTGCACATTTCCAACTTTGGGTGATTATTATTGTTTAGTTTGACTTAGGCCCTGTGAGAAAAACTAGGAGTAGGTATATACTGGAAAAGACATAAATATTGGTTTATGACCCTGTCAGAAGTAGGAAGTAGGTAAGGCTGAGTGACATAGCCATAGTGAAACCCTCCTAAAAAATCAAACAAATAGTAATAGTTTAAACTTTTACTTTCAGTAATTTTACTTTTCCTACAGTATTTCATTATGTTCCTAATATGCTAAAGTTGGTTGTATAAAGATTTGTAGGAATACGAGTCACATCTAATTTTAGCAAAATATTAGGATTATTGTGAAATTTTATTTCAAATTATTCCTTGTTGTATTAAGGATAGTTATAAACTCAATTACTATGATTTGTATCTAATCTTCATAATAGTGGGATTAAAACAAAAAATTAAAACCAAAACCCAAACAAAACCAAAACTAGAGAGAGAAAAATAAAATAAAAATAAGTTGCTAGATGGTGGAAAATAGTCTGAATCAGTTTACACTTATAGACCTTAGAGAACTATTGATAAAACAAGAAGTTAACCTTATTTTTGAGAAAGAAAATAGAGCACCCAGTAAGTAGTGGGAGTGTTTGTATGAACGTATTGATATTATTAAAGAAAAATTAGATGAATTGAAGGGAATCAAAAGTATTGACATAGCTAAAACTCTAGGGAAAAAATACCATTCATCTTACCTAGATCTTAAAAGGAATTATGAGCGTTGGGTTTGGGTTAGAATAGCAATAGTAAATTCAATAATTTACACTTAGAATCAATATTTTGAAGACTCCATCCTAATTCACAAGTTCCTTGGAGACCTAGAAAAGAAAGAAGTAGCCCTAGAGTATAGCAATAAATATCAGAGGATACCTAGAGTTGTGCACTTTAGGGATTTGTGTCAAGATTTACATTGTGAGTTACAATTTGGGATTCTCGACCCCATTCCAACTCAAGATTTTCTCATTCAATTGATTTAACTGGTGGTAGACCATTTTAATTTTAAATAACACTTCATGACACCTAAGCAACTTGATTCGATCAATGATATTCATAGACTATTTAAGAAATATTATACGTGTTGCAAAAAGAAGGAAAA
Organism: Wollemia nobilis; assembly: GCA_028583015.1. Taxonomy (NCBI): domain Eukaryota; kingdom Viridiplantae; phylum Streptophyta; class Pinopsida; order Araucariales; family Araucariaceae; genus Wollemia; species Wollemia nobilis. Next base: position 6,228,976 of record JAQPPZ010017073.1, read on the forward strand.
TTAGAAAATTTATGAGCAGACCTAGAGAGTCTAAGGGAAGATTTATAAAGATTAGCAAATCAAAAGGAATCTTCCAAAGAAACTTTAGTAGGCATCTTGGAATTTATAATTTAGAAGAATTTTAAACAACATCAACCAATCAAGCTAAAATCCTAGAACAAGATCCTGACTCATAATTATTACCTAAACCAAAATTTGACAATCACATAGATCCTTCTTCAATTTTTACTAAACCCATACTTGGTCCAATTCTTGAAATCTTAAATTTAGTTATGGCTGACCAACAAAGTGAGAAGGGAGAAGTAGAAGAGAACCAAATGGAGAATGAACAAAGATAGAATATAGACCAAAGAAGAAATGGGCAAAGAAAGAAATTTACCTTCCCAATATTACATACATATGGGATAGCAAGAGAACCTAAGTCAGTCTCTATTTCTGTATTATCCACCTTCCATGGGAAACCACATGAAGATCCAAATGCTTTTCTTTTAAAATTGGAATTAGTGTGTCAAGCTTACTTTTACACTATCGATGAAAAAAAGCTAATTTTGTTTCCCTCTAATCTTAAAGATGTAGCTTTAATATGGTTCATGGGTTTAGGAGAAAATATTTGTAATCAATGGGATGGAGAACATGGATTAAAAGAGTCATTCATTTAATGATATCAAGATTACTATAGAGTTAGGTATAAGAAATTTGAGCTATTCTGCATGAATAAAAATAAGAGGAATCTTTGGAGGATTACCTTGAGAGATTTATATTTGTTGGGTCTAGGGTAAATATAGACCTTGATGAAGAAATCTTAAAAGAAATATTTCTAAAATGACTAAATAAGATGTCCTTGAGGTTTTAAATCTCATGGAAAAAGGATATATCCATATTATGGCATTTGAGGATATTGTGAATATTTGTAGAAACTATTCAAGAAACAAACCTCTAAGGGGTAACAAGTATACATCTACAGGAGGAGTGACGAGAGCAGAAAATGGAAATATGTTGGAAGGATTAAAAACTAATTTGGTAAGTACCTTGACTACATATTTGGATATAATGGATAAAAGTCCAAAAGGACAAGACATTGAAGAGATATACTATTAAATATTTAGGAAAAAGCATAATCTGAGAGAATGCCCTCTCATCATTACCAACATTTCCAATTTTGCTACTTGTAAAATTTGTGATAAAAGTCACAAAACTAAAAATTGCAAATACATCTCTGTTTTTAAAGCTTCCATAAAGGAACCTAAAGTTGAAGAGGTAGAAGATGTTTATTTTATATCCCAAATATGAAATGGTCCATATAATAGACCACCAAATTGGTCAAATCCTAGTTATTCCAACTTGCAAAGGCCTAAACAATGGTCTAATGCACCAAACTAGGAAAATTGGAATTCTTATTCAAATAATCAAGACTGGAACATACCTCCATGAACCCACTTTATGGATAATACCTTTGGAAATCCACCATGGAATCAAGGAATATCTATTCAAAACAATTGGAATACTAGTGGCCAATATAACCAAGGAGGATCTGGTTGGAATCAAAATATGTCACAACAACCAAACTTTCAAAACTAAATTAGGATTCAAGCCCCTCAAAATCCACCTCAAAATAGACTTCTTCCACCTCCAGTAAATAATAATAATCCTCCTAAGCAACCTCCTCTTCCAGATCAACCGATCCCTAATCCTAACAACAAAAAGAACATTCAACAAGCCTATGAAACTAGTGAGATGTATTCTATATCTGTAATACCTTGTCAATAAATTCAATTAATATCATGAAAAGTATTGTAAAATAATGCAAATTTCATAGAGCTTGAAAAACCCACTGTATATTTGTTCGAAAAGGAGGATAACGATAAAAATAAAATGGAAAATTCATCAGAAAACATTCCAATTAAATAGCAAGAAATCCAAATTCCTTAAAGGAAGGAAGTAGAGGTACCTTTTCCTCAAATATTGGCAATACCAAAATAACCATATAAGAGAACATTTAACTTCATTCAAGAATTAGAAAATATTACTATAAATATCCCTTTGTTACAAGCTATCAGGGATATACCCATCTATTCCAAGCTCATTAAAAACATGTGTACAAATTTAGGAAGGAAAAAGAAGAACAAAGCACAAACTATTCAAGTCATTGGACAATTGTTTGAGATAATAATAGGAGGTAGGTTATTACCAAAATACACAGATCTTGGAATACCTATACTCATGGTACACATTGGTGACATAGCCTTGTAAAATGTCTTGGTCAATTTAGGAGCCACTATTAATGTCATGACTAAAGAGACAATAGAATCTTTAGGGTTACATAAATTACAATCAACTTCTATTGTACTCCAACTCCTAGATAGATCTACTGTTAAGCTAGAGGGAAAATTAGAGGATGTTATAGTCTCTATAAGTTCATGGGAATACCCTATAGACTTTATAGTCTTACAACCTATTGAGTGGTATTTTCACCCGGTTGTGCAAACACACTCTCCGATAGGATTTGGGTTCTAAATCCTCTGCTTGCAAAGAAATTAAACAAGTAACTTCTCCAAGGTTCCTGTTATGTTAGCATTTTGCATCTGTGTATTAATAATCTCAAATAAAGATATTCAATTAAAATGCTTGGAACACCTTAGTGGTTGCAAGTAATTGAAAACAAGGGGCACTGTGGTTTATTTTACTGTGAAAATTTAATGATTGTTCATTGAACCCTGATAAAGCAAATGTGATTTGGTCTCTATATGACCATGCTGTAACTTCAAAATAAAATTTAATGAAATGCCATAACATGAAGGAATTATTTATGGATTTTAAAGTTTTTTTAATTTTTTTATTTTATTTTAATGCTGAAAAAATAAAATTGGAACTTCTGAAAAATAAAGTGCAGCAAAAAGAAAATAAAATGCAAAAGAAAAAAGAATTAAAATTGCATTCAGTTTGATGCTATCCCGTCCTGGCAAAACCGAAGATGTGAGGTTTCCATGCATGCAACCTAACCTATTGGACCTGCAAACACGCACAATCCCGATAAGCTAAGTGCTGATTCAAAGGGTTTTGAAATAAAATTCAAATTTCGAACATTCGCCTAATGCAACCCACAAAAGTGGCATTTAACATTATCTATAAATCCGAAATCTGAAGAATGAAAGAATAAACATTAAATCTTTAGCATGCACAGAAAATCTCCTTCTTTCTTGCCCACAAGATGCAAATTTCTGAACACTCCTGCATTAAAAATAAATCATGTTACAATAGCAGCATCTCTGGTTTTCTCAAAACCAAAAAAAGGGGAAGAAAAACACTCCCAAGTAGGCCCAGAATGGCTTCTCGCCTTAGGCACTGCAACTCTGCCCACAGTGGTTTTCGACCCCCGTACTGTCCTGTGCTTCTGCTTTTAAAGTTCGGTAAATTGCTTCTCCTTCCACGACGGTTCGTTTCATCTTCCAGATTGCCTCGTTTCACCTTCCCGCCTTTCGAATTGCTTTTGACTTTATGCTCGACATTGAGATGCTTGATCTTCTCTGTGAACTGTAACGCCCCTGTAGCCTTTACACATGTACGCCACGTGTTCCGCACTTTTTTGCATGTTCTATAACGGCCCCATGTAAATCGCAACAAAAAATAGCATGTAGCTTTACTCCTTTACTTTCACCGTGAAAACGCGACATGTCGTGATATCGCGACATTTTTTTGCCAATAGCCTTGTCCGCCTTCATGCGCCGAAAACGAGACATGTCGTGAAATCGCGACATGTCGCGATATCGTGACGTTTTCCTGCCAACAGCCTTTCTTGCCTTCATGCACAGCGAAATGGCGACATGTCGCGATATCGCGACAACTTTTCATTCCGTACACTTTGCTATTTTTCTGTCGCGAAATCGCGACACTTTTCTCTTTCGTACACCTTGGCTGCTTTCTGTCGTGAAATCGCGACGCTTTTCAATTTCGGGCTGCTCTTGCTGTATTTGGCCATGAAAACGTGACATGTCACGAAATCGTGACATATTTTCCTTCCGTACCACTTCGCTGCTTGGAGCCGCGAAAACGCGACCTGTCGCGATATCGCGACGTTTTTTCGCTTCGTGCCCCTTTGCTGCTTTCTATCGTGAAATCGCGACGCTTTTAGTGCCTTGCCCTGTTTGACTGGTTTGACCACGATTTTGTGACATGTCGCGATTTCGCGACAATTTTACATTCTGCCTTTCTCTCTCCTCTCTGGACCGCGACGGAGCAACATGTCGCGATATCGCGACACTTTTTCATTTTCGGCCGCGACGGAGCAACATGTCGCGATATCGCGACACTTTTTCATTTTCGGCCGTGACGGAGCAACATGTCGCGATATCGTGACACTTTTTCATTTTCGGCCGCGACGGAGCAACATGTCGCGATATCGTGACACTTTTTCATTTTTGTGCAATTTTGCCTTTTTCTTGATTTTTAGCATCTGGGTCACTGTAGTCTTCTTTGAAAGCATGCAAAAAAGGTGGGTCCCCAATTTTGGGGTGTGTTGTGGATCAGCCACAACAAATGGCGACTCTGCTGTCAAATGCTCTTGAGCATTTTGGTGAGAACCCAACCTGGAAGTGTACAAACTCGGAAACCAACATTAGCACATAAGAAATATAAACGAATGCCCATAGATCAAAAATACATGAATCATCAGAATTGTTAAGTATCAGCTCGGTGTGTGCAATGTGTTTTCATTCCCTATCGTTTGAAATTGATCAACATTCCATCGTCAGTTTTACATGAATGCATATGTGAGATTGTGAATGATTTGTGTAACCTAATAAATATGCTAAGAGATTTTGCTTTTATAAAAGGCATAGTCTTTCTTCTAGTATCATACACAAACATTCAAGATTATCAAACCCTCTTAGGATCAACTATATGAATTGCTTTATTATATCCCAAAGTTGGTTATGAGTCCCTACTATCTTGAACCCATGTGCAAGTGAACGTGAAATCAGAACTTTGGGGAATCAGACTCCCCACCTAACCGAGATGGGAGTTTAACCCTATCCTTACTATTCTGATTTGGAATTCATTACCTCACTTTGAGCAAAATAATTTAACCAATTATGGAAGAAATGGTCATGCTAGTCTAACCCTTTGAACAAACAGTGGTCTTGTTTTTTAGACAAGACATGTTGCCATGCATGGGCATACCTAACCCCATAATCCAAGACTTACCTTCATTTCTTTGGACCTTGGGGATGACTACCCATCCTTTGCAGAGGACAAGTAGTACGATCCTTCCAATCCAATATAAAGATGAGATGGGAAAATTTAATTTTTTACTTCTTGGACCTTGGGGATGACTACCCATCCTTGCCAGGGACATGTAGTACGATCCTTCCAGTCCAAGCTTTGGATAAAAATGGAAAATATTAATTTTATTGCTTAGACCTTGGGGATGACTACCCATCCTTTGCAGAGGACAAGTAGTACGATCCTTCCAATCCAAGATTTATCATGAAATGAGACATAGGAGCTTTGGGGAATCGGATTCTCAACCTAAGCGAGATGAGAATTTATGCCCTATCCTTACTACTCCATGTAGGTCAAATCAAAGCTTTGGGGAGTTGGATCCTCAACCTAAGTTCGATGAGGATTTAGCCCTATCCTTACTACTCTGACTTTAGGCTTTAAGCTTTATGGAAGTGGTCAAAACCACTGTTTTAAGGATCATGTTGCATAATAGGATAGACATGAAATACTTCTTTCGCCCAACCTTTTCTTCCAAGCAAGGTTTTGATCATTTTGCTCAAGATCCTTTTAATGTGTATAAAATGTGCTTGGTTCTAGATATCTCAAGACTCAGTTCCCAACCTTAGGATTTTCTTCTTATTTATGTGATAGCATAACCTTAAGAGGATTTGACACACTTTAATGATTTGTATTTGAAATGCATATGCAACTAAGATGGCATGCATGTGCAAAGTGAGATGTTATATGAATGCATCTGTCTTTTGAATTGCAGATGAAATATTGCCATATAAAACTGACTACTTCATGCATCACAAGTTTCAAACGATATTATTAAATTGTTTGTATTTATTGCGGAGCTTTCTACCAAATAATTCCAATGTTCCATATTTCCCCGATCTAGAACATAAGTTAGCATCTCAAGGCAACTTTTTCATCATTATATATATATATATATATATAAAATATATATATATATTTTATAGACAAACAAAACATGTCAAATAAACACCCAACTTTAAATTAAAACTTATTCAATCCAAAACCAAACTGCAATCCCAAAAATGAAAGTTTGAAAACACAAACCAAAACCAAACCCAAAGTAACTTCAAAAATGATCTTGAAAACACAAACCAGAACCCAAAAAACCAAAATCTATATACAAATGTACAATATAATACAAGATGATGCAAAGCTTGGATTATCACTTTCCTGGATCCCAAACATGATTAGAACATTTCAACAAAAATATAACGTGATATGCATACCAAATGTTGTGGAAATCCCACAAAAACAAGACCAGACCAAACAATGCAACAAATTTCCACTTGCCATGCTCACCATACCAATTTGATTTAGTTCCAATAATACTCCCATAGGTGAGCATCAAATTACTAAAATGATTAGACAATAAATGATTTTCAATTTTATCATGTCTATTCTTTAAAATGTGAATTTCATAATTCCCTCCTTGATTTAGAATTAGGCTATCTTTTTCAAATATGCAATTTTGTAAGTAGGAGCCTATTTCTACAAATTTCAAAGCCAAATCATTTTCCAAATTTGTAGGCCAATCAAATTTGTGTAACAATTTACAAGCATCTAGGATATTTACTAAATTAGGATCATTAAACGTTTTTACCCTAGATTCAATTAGTAATTGTTGATGAATTTGGTTTAACAATTCAAGTGCATCAACTTCTTTTCCATTCATTAAAACAATGTTACTAAAGGTGTGATTAAAAATTATACCTTGTTTTTCATTTACCTTTAATGACATTTCATCATTCAAATTCAAAACATGGTCATGCAAATTTTCAACCCTCAAATGTTTTTGGTCAAAGTGTATGTCCCATGACTCATCTTGATGATCCTTCATTTGAGTTGCTTCCAATTGATCAATCTCTTTGTCATTTGGTTCCAATTCTTTGTTCACTATCCATGGTATCTCTTCATGTGAATCCTCAAAATCATCATGCAAACTTGTATCCGCACCTTCAATGAATTTATATTCAACATGATCAAATTTTGTCCCCTTTTCAAATCTTGTGAATATGAGATCTTCGTATGATGTAGAAAATTCAACATCCCGCATATCAAGTGAAATATGAGTTTCAACTATAGAGATGTGAGAAAAGAATGCATCATCATATCTCCCCCAACCATTGTAAAAATCGTCATCCAAATCCATAGAATGAAATTCCATGATGTTTGTGACATGATCTCTTGATTCATTCGTCAATTCTTTTTCTTCTTTGTCCTTGGTAATAGGATCATCATGATCTTTCAAAATTTGATGAGATTTTAAACTTTCTTCCAAAACATCCTCAAATTGTATAGGAGTTGTAAAGTCTTCCTTTGAGTAGGCGATTATGTTGTCCTGTATATCAATGGGCACACAAGTTTCATTAGTAGTTTTGGAATGAGTGAAATCTTCCCACTTCTTCCAAGCATCATAATAATCATCTTTCAAAATCAAGTGGTGACGTTCAACTACTTCTTCAACATCTTCCAATTCATCAATATGCTTCTCATCAAACTCATCTTCACCTTCCTTAGATGGTTCAATTATTTCCAAAAGTGGGTTATTTCTTGAATTCAAATTTATAAGGCTATCATCGTCCATATTAGTAACCCATGATTCAATTTTTTCATAATTTTGAGGGTGAAGAATTTCCTGATCTTTAATTTTACACATCTCATCAATAGTATCTTCCAAGAACAAGTGGTGAAACTCTATCATGTCTTCAAATTTATTTATTGATTTTCTTTCCATTTCACTTTCAACCACTTCATTCAATTCTATGGTGGGTTCCGTCCTATCACATATATCAAACATTGTTGAATTTAGAACCCCTTCATCCGGATAATCGTGTATCTCTATGAAAGAGATCATTTCTGCATAATCCTCACTAGTGGATGTTGGCTTATCAATTTGCACCTCCTCTTGGACTACATCTAAGGTGGTCGTAAAATTTGGGTATTCAAATTCATCCCCTTGATCATTCACCTTAGGTATCATTGGAGTGGAGGGTGCTATGTTTGATGGTTGGTGTAGGTTGGCATCAAAAGAACAATTTCTCATGTGAACATGTTGTGCCTTTTCTTCTTCAAGACCTTGTCGTTCTATCTCTTCTAAGACCTCATGGATTTTCTCTAGGGACAAACCACTCAGTTTTTCCTCAATGAGTGAAGCAAGTGTGGGGTGTATGGCTCCTAGGTATACTTCCATGGCTTCCTCTTCCAATGTGTTAAAATTTTCCCACATTTGGGAGTGCAACTCACGAAATCTTCCATTGAATTGACTCAAGGATTCATTAGGCTCCTTACATATGGAGGAAAACTGATTTTTCAAGATTTCTAAGTCAACCTGATTACCAAAGTGATAAAGATAGGCTGCTTCTAATTGTATCCAAGAAGTCCTAACCTCCATGGGTAGTTGGCTGTACCAAAAGAATGGTTTATCATCCAAAATGTATGCAAATAACTTACAAGCCACTTCCCCGTAAAAAACCTGGAATTGACATAATGTATTCTTGTAGACATGTAGTTTTTGCAAGTATCCTAGTGGCACCTCTTGATTAAAACACCGTAAAAAATCCAATAACATTGTAGGAATTTGATAGGGTACTACGGGTATAGACAAACCCTTATAATGATCCTCTATCATTGATACCATTCTCTCTCTTAGAGATATCATTTCTTTTCTTAGGGATACCATTTGCTCCTCAAGTGTTGCCATTAGTGAAGCTTAAAATGTAACTTTAGAACCAAATCTGTTGAATATTCAACCTGCAATGTATAAACAAAAATCAGGTTAGCATCCACTAAGAGATGTATTCATTAAAATCAAATGAAAATAACTGTATGGAAACAACACTTTGTCAGTCAAGACCAAAATTTTCAAAATTAAATCAAATCACATTGTTTCTGTATGAACAATCAGAAAAATATTACAGCATACCTGAATTGCTTAAAATAGAATAAAATAAACCAATTCAGGCCGTCCTTTTAACAATCTGCTGAGTGTTAGAGGACTAAAGCATAAAAAATTTAAATTTAAATAACACTAAAATAAACCCGTTCGGCCCTTCTAGCACCAATCCGTTGAGTGGTGTTAGAGGAGGCCGAAGATGCTAATCAAATGGACTTGAAATATTTAACACTGTAAAACTCTTAAACAATTATAAACCTACAACATCTAAAATCACGATAAAATAAACTTTTCATGCCCTCCTTCTAGCGCCAATCTGTTGAGTGGTGTTAGAGGCCGAAGATGCTAATCAAATGGACTTGAAATATTTAGCAATGTAAAGCTCTTAAACAATTATAAACCCATAGCATAATAAAATCACGATAAAATAAACCCCCTCGGCCCTCCTTCTAGCGCCAATATGTTGAGTGGTATTTTCACCCGGTTGTGCAAACACACTCTCCGATAGGATTTGGGTTCTAAATCCTCTGCTTGCAAAGAAATTAAACAAGTAACTTCTCCAAGGTTCCTATTATGTTAGCATTTTGCATCTGTGTATTAATAATCTCAAATAAAGATATTCAATTAAAATGCTTGGAACACCTTAGTGGTTGCAAGTAACTGAAAACAAGGGGCACTGTGGTTTATTTTACTGTGAAAATTTAATGATTGTTCATTGAACCCTGATAAAGCAAATGTGATTTGGTCTCTATATGACCATGCTGTAACTTCAAAATAAAATTTAATGAAATGCCATAACATGAAGGAATTATTTATGGATTTTAAAGTTTTTTTAATTTTTTTATTTTATTTTAATGCTGAAAAAATAAAATTGGAACTTCTGAAAAATAAAGTGCAGCAAAAAGAAAATAAAATGCAAAAGAAAAAAAAATTAAAATTGCATTCAGTTTGATGCTATCCCGTCCTGGCAAAACCGAAGATGTGAGGTTTCCATGCATGCAACCTAACCTATTGGACCTGCAAACACGCACAATCCTGATAAGCTAAGTGCTGATTCAAAGGGTTTTGAAATAAAATTCAAATTTCGAACATTCGCCTAATGCAACCCACAAAAGTGGCATTTAACATTATCTATAAATCCAAAATCTGAAGAATGAAAGAATAAACATTAAATCTTTAGCATGCACAGAAAATCTCCTTCTTTCTTGCCCACAAGATGCAAATTTTTGAACACTCCTGCATTAAAAATAAATCATGTTACAATAGCAGCATCTCTGGTTTTCTCAAAACCAAAAAAAGGGGAAGAAAAACACTCCCAAGCAGGCCCAGAATGGCTTCTCGCCTTAGGCACTGCAACTCTGCCCACAGCGGTTTTCGACCCCTGTACCTGTCCCGTGCTTCTGCTTTTAAAGTTCTGGTAAATTGCTTCTCCTTCCACGACGGTTCGTTTCGTCTTCTAGATTGCCTCGTTTCACCTTCCCGCATTTCGAATTGCTTTTGACTTTATGCTCGACATTGAGATGCTTGATCTTCTCTGTGAACTGTAACGCCCCTACAACCTTTACACATGTACGCCACGTGTTCCGCACTTTTTTGCATGTTCTGTAATGGCCCCATGTAAATCGCAACAAAAAATAGCATGTAGCTTTACTCCTTTACTTTCATCGCGAAAACGCGACATGTCGCGATATCGCGACATTTTTTTGCCAACAGCCTTGTCCGCCTTCATGCGCCGCAAAAACGAGACATGTCATGAAATCGCGACATGTCGCGATATCGCGACGTTTTCCTGCCAACAGCCTTTCCTGCCTTCATGCACAGCGAAATGGCGACATGTCACGATATCGCGACAACTTTTCATTCCGTACACTTTGCTATTTTTCTGTCACGAAATCGCGACACTTTTCTCTTCCGTACACCTTGGCTGCTTTCTGTCGTGAAATCGCGACGCTTTTCAATTTCGGGCTGCTCTTGCTGTATTTGGCCGCGAAAACGTGACATGTCACGAAATCGCGACATATTTTCCTTCCGTACCACTTCGCTGCTTGGAGCCGCGAAAACGTGACCTGTCGCGATATCGCGACGTTTTTCTGCTTCGTGCCCCTTTGCTGCTTTCTGTCGCGAAATCGTGACGCTTTTAGTGCCTTGCCCTGTTTGACTGGTTTGACCATGATTTTGTGACATGTCACGATTTCGTGACAATTTTACATTCTGCCTTTCTCTCTCCTCTCTGGACCGCGACGGAGCAACATGTCGCGATATCGCGACACTTTTCATTTTCGGCCGCGACGGAGCAACATGTCACGATATCGCGACACTTTTTCATTTTCGGCAGCGACGGAGCAACATGTCGCGATATCGCGACACTTTTTCATTTTCGGCCGCGACGGAGCAACATGTCGCGATATCGCGACACTTTTTCATTTTTGTGCAATTTTGCCTTTTTCTTGATTTTTAGCATCTGGGTCACTGCAGTCTTCTCTGAAAGCATGCAAAAAAGGTGGGTCCCCAATTTTGGGGTGTGTTGTGGATCAGCCACAACACAACCTAAGAAAAATTTAGGGGGACATCCCTTAATTTTAGGGCACCCATGGCTTGCAACAGCTGATGCTTACATTAGTTGTAGAATGGGAAATATGACTATTTTTTATGGTAAAAATACTAAATACCTTAGCCTATTCCCTGAATCAACAATAGAAGATGAGTTTCCAAAATAATTTTGGTATGATTTCCCTCATGATTTTGATGAAATCCAAACCTTATCAATAAATTTTCTAAGTGAACATATTCAACAAGAGGTTAAGGGACCATTACCATTACTATTAGGGAATCAAAGCAAGGATCAAGGTCAAGACAATGGTTGTTCATATGAATCTACCATGGCTATTAATGAAGTGAGCACAAGTCAGTCTCAACAAATGACACCATATGACTGTTACTTAAATATTCTTGAACATGAGATAATAGGAATATATGTGAACACAGATAAATGCAATCAAATATATATCACACTAGGAAGGACCTTGAATATTAGTGATGAGCTCATAAGCATACAAGAATCACAATTAATAGACGTGCTTAAGGAATATCAATCAGAATTTGCTTATAACTATGAGGATATGAAAGGGTTACATCCAAATTTTTGTACCCTTCATATTTTTATCCAAGAAGGATGTTATCTAGTAAGAAAAATTCAAATAATATTGAATCCAGCTATGAAATATGTGGTTCAGGAAGAAATCATTAAACTCTTGAAGGTAAGATTTATATATCCAAATTTTGATAGTCAATGGGTATCGCCTCTTGTGATAGTCCTAAAAAGAATGGCAAATGGAGGATTTGCATGGACTATAGAGAATTAAATAAGGTAATGAAGAAGGATTATTTTCCTTTGTCTTTCATTGATCAAGTTCTTGATACATTGGCTAGAAAAAAATATTTTTGCTTTCTAGATGGGTTTAGTGGCTATAATCAAGTTTCCATAGTTGAGGAAGATTAGGAAAAAATAACCTTCACATGTCTAGTAGGTACCTATGCTTATAAATTCTTACCTTTTAGATTATGCAATGCACCTACTACATTTCATAGAGCAGTTTTGGCTATCTTTACTAATTTAATAAATGAGTGTGTAGAAGTCTATATGGATGACTTTGCAGTCTACAATAATACCTTTGAAGAAACCTTGTCAAGATTGTAAAAAGTTTTTATTAGATATCAAGAGCAAAACCTCTCTTTGAGCCATGAAAATTATTTCATGATTATGAGAGGAGGTATTGTTCTAGGACATTACATATTCGAAGAAGGTGTTAAAGTAAATCCTACAAAAATACAAGTTATTCAAACTCTTCAACCTTAGAAAACACAAACAGAGGTGAGAAGCTTTCTAGGACATTTAGGATACTACCATAGGTTCATTAAATATTTTAGTAAAATTGTTGCTCCCATGCTTAAGATCTTAATGAAATAAAGTAAATTTAATTGTCCTAAAGCATGTCAAGAGGCATTTGAATTTATAAAAGATAAATTGATTACTGCTCCAATCCTGAGAGGACCAAATTGGAAATTACCATTCCATATACATTGTGATGCTTTGGGTTACACAATAGGAGCAGTATTGCAACAAGTGGAGAAAAAAATACCTTATGCTATCTATTATGTAAGTAAAAATTTGCATGGATTTAAGCTTAATTACACTATTATTGAAAAAGAATTTTTAGTTGTGGTCCATGCCATTAATAAATTTAAATATTACATAACAGGGTATGAAGTATTTGTTCACATTGATCACTTTGCCATTAAATACTTAATGAACAAAGTTACGGTAGGAGGTAGAGTGGTTATATTGCTTATTTTTCTACAAGAGTTCAATTTCACTATTATAAATAAGGTAGGGAAAGATAACATCATCGTAGATCACCTATCTCGTATGCAAATATTTGATGATGACAAGTTAATTCTTGATAATTTCCCATATGAACATTTTTTTGCTCTATCTATTTTTACCCCTTGGTATGATGATATTGTAAAATACTTAGTAATAGGAAAAATGCCTCAAATTGTATACCGCATGATCATAGAAAATTAATCCATCAAAGCACTCCTTATATGTGGATTCATGGAGTCTTGTTTAGAAGATGTCTTGACCAAGTAATTAGGAGATGTGTGCAAGAAGATGATGTATATGACATCATTCGGGTAGCACATGAATAACCCTATGGATGCCATTATGCCACAAACAATAGTCAATAAAATACTTCAAATTGGTTAATTTTGGCCTACCATGAATAGAGATGTCCATAAATTTATTGATAGATGTGATTCTTGTCAAAGAGCTAGTAAGCCTACTCCTTCGAGGGAGATGCCCTTGGTTCCACAAGTAGTATTTGAACCATTTGAGAAATAGAGAATTGACTTTGTTGGATCAATAGAACCTCTAATAAAAGGTAATAAATACATACTTGTGTGTATATATTACATTACTAAGTGGGCTGAAGTTAAAGCTTTACCATGAGTGCAAGCCGAACCAATTGTTGATTTCCTTTATGAAAACATTATGCAACACTTCTGAGCACCTAGAGAGTTAGTTTCAGATCATGGAACCCCATTTCTCTCCAAAGTGATTGAAAATTTTGTTGACACCTATCAAATAAAACATAATAAAACCTCACCATATCACCCTCAAGCCAATGGACAAGTAGAAGTTATGAATAGAGAACTTGAAAATATCATTACAAAAAATGTAACTATTAATAGGGGTGATTGGGTTGAGATATTGAAATAAGTTGTATGGGCATACAATACAAATTGGAAAACCACCACAGGATTATCAACTTATGAAATAGTCTATGTAAAAAAATCTATCATGCTCATAGAATTTAAGATAGAAACTCTTCGCACAGTGGTACAACTAGATGTGAATTTGGATAGAGAATAGAAAGCTAGATTGGAAAAATTAAACATTCTGGATGAAATAAGATTAGAGTCATTACATAGGACTGAAATAACCCAAAAACAAAGAAATAAATGGTATGATAAACACATTGTACCACGCACATTCGAATTAGGATATTGGGCTTTGTTGTTTGATTCTCATTACCAAGACTTTCAAGGTAAATTGAGAACCAGATGGCTAGGACCCTATGAAATCAAAGAGATTCAAAAATGGTACAGTCAAACTTAAGCTAATAGATGATTCAACAAGGAAACTACTAGTAAATGGCCATAGTCTTAAACTTTATAAGAATCCATTATCTAAGGGAGAATTCATACACCACCTTAAGTAGCAAGCCAAATTGCAATGCATTTCTAAACTGCAATCAACCACTATTGAATAATAATTTTTCTCTCACTTAAAAAAAAATATGCTTCCTTTATTTCATCATGAAGTTTCTATATTTGCAATATTTCTATATTATTCTCATCAATTTTCAGTCTCAATGTTTCAACAGTAACCCAAGAGGTATTTATTTAAAAAGCTTGTAAGAAATGACTATCATCTGTTGCATAATACTTTATTTTCTAGATAAAATCTAGATGTTTTCCAGTTACTCAAACAACATTAGTGTTTAGAGAAATTTTCATTGAAAGTCAAGAAATATTTTGATGTTATAAGTTATTCCTAGTCAATCAAATTTCTTCTTGTACCATGCACATTTGAACATATAAAAACATTGTGAGACTTGGAGAGATTAACTCATGTGTTACTATTTCCATAAGTGAAAAATTTCCCTTACTTATCCATCTATGTGCATGGTATAGAGTACTAATTAATTGGCAAATGGAAAAGCTCATTCTTCATCCCTAAAAATAAATAAAAGGATAAGAATAGTAAGGATAGGATCAAATTCCCATCAAGACTTTGATAGAGTGGTTGGGAATCCAACTTTCCAAAGTTATTACTCCTTCAAAAAAAATACCTTGCTCCTCATTTAATCGATCAAGTATCCTAAATTTATTGAGGTGGATGGAGGGGTTTTGGCAACTTATTTATGTTTTAGCCTATGGAAACTACGGACAGGGGTATTTTCAACTTTGGCCTTCTTCCTGGTAGAAAAATTAGAAACATATTTGCCCCCTTTGTCTTTTATTTTGGATCTGGAGGTTTTTGGGCTTGGGGATGAGGATGAATTCTCCTCGTCAGATTCAGGGGTAGGGAGATTACCTGAAGGGAATTGTAGAAGGAAGTACTTGTAAAGGACCTTAAAAATACCTTGGTGGCAATGTTTGGCCTCATCCTTATTGGAACAGTTGGTGGTAATGGTATAGTCCATGAAACAGAATAAGGCAGCAAGAATGTTCATCATTTTTGAGTCTCAAAAATGATTTATAAAATCAAGATGAAAAAAACATAGTTGGGACTCAGGGTTGTCACAAGTAAAATATTGCATTATTGGCTTAAGGATTTCTTTCTAGGGAGTTGACAAGTGATGACGAAACAAACCTTTTTTTACCTTCTTATGGATAGGTGAATTTTTCTTGAAGAGCGTCAACTCCACCTCCCAGTTGTGCTTGTTTCTTTTGATGATTTTTCCATCCAAATTTTGCCCTGTTAGGTTTGCTAGTAGCTCGAAGGAAATTTGGAACTGGACGCTATGTATGGAAACAAAACCATTGTTCCAAGTTATCATGAAAGCCTTAGTAACCTCGTCGTCCACTCCACGAAACAAGTTGAGAAAATTAATGATCACTTTCTTATATTTAAACATATCAGTGGAAATGGAATCCAGTTCAACAGTCTTGGGCTCAATAAAAACAACTTTCCCTTCCTTCATGGTGGCAAAAGGAATTAAGGGAGGAAGGAAATTGGAAGGAAAAAGACACAGATCGAAAGGAACATAAATGAAATTATATATCCACTGATAAGACCACAACAGGAATAAATAGAAAGTGATGCTTGACCAAAAAGGCAAACCCTAGAAAAAAGGATAATGATGGGTAGAACATTGGGCACAACACAAAAAAAGGTGATGAAAATGAGTAGGGATAATAGGGAAAATCACCATCCCAAGGAATATGGATCTTTTGGTGATACTCACTATATCGCCCAAATTTTTCGCACCCTTACCTTCAGGCTAAAGGATCCGTTCCCGAAAGGGGGATGTGAAAAGGATGGGACAATACCTCGGACGAAGAGGCCCTTTGAAGGTCGCGCCTCTTAGGGGAGGGGTATAAGGGTGAATTTTTGACGGATGGTGGGGTTCACCAGGAAACTTTAAGTGGCAGTTTCCATGCCTAGGTCAAGAATGGGTTTGATGTGTTCATTTTATATTCAATCATTCAAATTCCTAGGTTGGCTAAAATGAATCTAAGCTATTCTATATGAAATTTCTGGTTTTATATGGAGACAACAAACATAAATAAATACTAAATACAAAAAATATCTAAATGAAGAGTGCACCTGATTTCTGATGTCTGATGAAGATTTTGAATATTGTAGGAGTCCAAATCGTCTCGGATATGACAGAATCATCTGTAATTGTACAAAATTATCCAGATCATAGGAGATCATCTGAGATCAGCCGAGATCGTCAGTGACCTGACGAATTCATCAAACGAATTCGTTAGAAACCTGCAATCATGGAAACAGATACCAAAAACCAAAAATACAATTGCAAGAATGATACAAAATGATAGAAACAAGAATATAAGTGCTTTAAATGATAAATCCAGATATCAAATCAAATAGGATGCATTGTTTTAATAATTTATTTTGAATTTTATCATGCAAATATGCTAAATTAGGTGAACTCCAAGATGCAGAAAAAAATTGAACTAATCTAATGCACAATTAAATAAGAAAAGAGATAGAGAAAGCAAACTCAGGGCTCTGATTGCACCCAATCTAAACTATAGTCAAAATCATCTTCAATTGTACGAGATCGCCACCAATCTCGATAGGATCATCCAAAATTGAGTTTGAATCGCTTACGATGATCTCAACTTCCTCCAAATGAAACACAACGAAATCTTGCAATAAAACTTGAAAACACAAATGCAAATGATGGGGAATAGGATGTTCTAACACAGCAAAAGCTAAGGTTGTAGAGGAATGATTAGCCAGAGGGATAAACTGGGAAAATCCCAAGTTTATATAGGATTAGGAGGAGGTTAGGAGGTTGGGGATCATCCCAATATGGGAGATCTCCAACGTAGGAATCTCCAACCGTGTAGACACACTTCTGCCTGAGTTGGAGAAGTTGTTGAAACAAAAGCTAATTATGAAAATTTGGTTTTGGGATGAAATTGTCTGGACGTTCTGTTCTAGATGAATTCATTCAATTTGGGATGATATCATCAGATCGGCGATGATATCGTCCAATGGTCAAACAATTTCTAAAAATGGCATAAAAAACGAGGTCAGTGGTTAACGGGAAGTTTTGGGGTTAAAATTCAATTTTTTTTATCTTTTACTGAATTTTTAACTGCACCAATTTTAGGGTGCTACATTTTGCCCCCTCTTTAGCAAATTTTCCAAATAAAATGCATTAAATATGAGTTATTTATGCTTTACGAGAAAGCAAAAATTGATTTCATTTTTTAAACAACGATTCTAGGTCGTCGTACAACTGTTTGCTATGGTGCCCCCTCCGAGTTTTTACCCAAATTGAACGTTTGAGGTAAAAGTGCGGAAAAGAAAAAATTAAAAAAATGTTGTTTTTAAATAAAAATAAGAAAAATAGGGTAAAACCCTAATTCATTTTTACTGTTCACTTTCATTGTTTCAGAGCTCTGCAGGCGAAATGGTGGAGATGACACACAGATCGACAGAGGTCCGACGCGGGTTGCAAGTAAGGATCTAAACCTAGTGTACTGTGTTTTTAGCTTGATTTGTTTAAATTTTTTAGTTGAATTTTAATTGTTTTTGGGCATCACGGCCATTTTTTGGCCGTCGATGACGTCGGGACAAAATTGTCCCAATTTCGTCGAAATCGTCCCTAAGGATCTGATTTTTTCTGAGGACAAAATCAGGGAAATAGGGGTGATCCTGTCCAATAAGGGGCGATTCCCAAATTGAAGAATCGGAGATTATTTTGTCCTATTAAGGATGATTTTGCTAAATTTGGTATGATATCGTCCAATAATGGGCGATATCATTTTTTTATGAGATGAAACTAATTTTAATTGATTTTAATGATTATGTACTAATGATTTTTGTTTTTTTATTGTTTATTTTGTAGAGGGGATTGCTAAAGAGTCGAGAGTGGAAATACGGGGGTCTTAGGGATGACGTAGCCATGCTCGATCAAGATGAGCAAGATAAACTAGAAGAGGTCAGACTGCGGCATGTGGCAGAGATGCCACAAATTCCTACAAACATGGAGCTACTAATAGCCCTAGCAGAGAGATGGTATCTGAGGTCATCTTGCTTCCGACTACTGATAGGGGAGATGAATCCCACTCTAGAGGATGTATGGAGGATCTTGAGGATCCCCATACATGGGTGGTTCATGACTCCTTTGGCCAATCAGGGTCATGCCATGATGATATTGTGTAGTGACCCAAGCTTCGCCCTAGAGAAGGGTGGAGTGAACATCGAGGCTTTGCGACAGATGCCTGGGGTGTCTTGGTTGACCCAAATTTTGGCAAGGGTGGTAGGTGGCCTTTTTCTATGCCATCAGAGTGGATGCAGGTTACCATGGCTCCTCTCAAATGTGGTCTGTGACATGAGAGACCATGGATACAGGTTTTCTTGGGGCAGCTTTGTAATATGCCGCTTGTATAGGATCCTTTACGGGGTCATATACAAGGGAGGTCAATGTCTAGTGCTGACATCACTACTACAGGTTTGGTGCTGGGAGCACATTGTAGTGCAAATGCCGGTAGGGCTTCCACTGATAAGAGTTGATTGGGAAAGGCCCTAGGTTTTCTATTGGTGGCTCCAAAGAGGGCAAAGGATATCGTTGCCAACCAATATTGCAGAGTTGATCAGTATGGGGTAATCGAGGACATCATCATGATCGACGTTGAGGACCTACGATACAACATGAACCTCGATGGTACCACCTCCTCCATCTCAGGGTGGGAGAGGAGATAAGGCTGAGAGCTCGAGGGCTTCTTGAGACTAGCTGCTCATTGGTACATAGACCACATATTTTTGAGTATGCCAGGGTATAGATTGTGGCATGCCAGTCCATTTTGATATGATGTATAGACTTATTGATATATATATATATATATATATATATTCTTTTCTGTGATATGACTTATGCATATGTTTTATGATGCTTTAATATTTTAATGGTTGATTTATTATTCATCTAATTATGTCGTTGAAAATATTATAATTTTATGTCATGATATAAAATTAAATGAATTTTTTAGGATCCTCGATCCTAACATTATTAGTTAGTATTAGTTAGTATTATTAATCATTTAATTATTATATTATTAACTTATAAAGTGAACCATCACAACCCTTCATAACGTGAACCATCACGTCTCTTCATACGTGAACCATCATGTCTCTTCACCAACGTAGCGTTAGGGTAGATATATATATTAGGTTGGCCATCCATATCAAATCATCCAACAAGAAGAATATATATTATTTAGACCCATTGGAGGGATTTCCTAAACCAATGCAAAAGGCGATTCATATCTAAAAGTGATTCTTTTAGTTTAGATGCTATTTTAATTATTTCTTTTATTAAAATTATGCTAGAACTTTTAGGGTTCTACCATTTGGTATCAGAGCCATGTGGGACCCAATCATGTGGGAATTGCTCAAATATCTTCATCAAATCACTTCTGTGCATGAGTATAAAACTCGGTTTGAGGATATCACCAAACACAACACAATATTGGATGAATCAATTCTCATCAATGGCTTCATTAGGGGATTAAAAGAGAAAATTAGAATGGAGGTGACAAGTTTCAATCCCTATACCATGATGCAGACCTATGGATTGGCAAAATTAGGTAAATATAAAATCAATGCACAACAAAGATTAGGAAAACTACTTATGGAAAAATAGTCAACCACTTACATCACTCCCAAACCTATGCAGAATGTAAGGGCGCAAAGCACTTACACAACCCCCAAATCTAATCGAACTTTACGAATTAAACATCTTAGCTTTGAGGAGATGAAGGAACGACGAGCAAAAGGACTCTATGATAATTGTGATGAAAAATTTGGACCCCACCATAAATGTGCTACACTAACATTGTATTTATTGAAGGAAGTTGATCCTTGTATCTCCATAGAGCAAGCAAATGAGGTAGTTGTGTCCGAAGCAACTAGTGCACCTACTCACTGTAATGAAGACAATGAGGTTGATGTGCAAGAAGTGATTGATGTACCAAGCAGGTATGAGGTAGACATACCCAAAGTGATCAATGCTAGCCAAACATGCACTCTACAAGACCTACACATACCTTCCTCACCAATAGTGAGTTCTTGCCATATGACCAAACCTATTCGAAACCAACACAGAGTGACTACACACTCCTTGTCCATTGGTTCTACCAAGGAACCAAAAAAGGATATGAAATCATTACCATCACTTTTGATGCATCATTCTAAAGTATTTGAGGAACCCCAAGGGTTGCCCTCCCATCGTCATCATGATTTTCCTAAGGGAGATTCTACTATTGTTCTTGGCAACCCCCCGCTAATGCTTCATCCTTCTTGATATCCTTGCCTATGAAAGGATGCCATTAAAAGAGTCCAAGAACTTACACAAATCCTTCTTGGAAAATAAAGTATAAAGCTTCTAACTTTGAGCTTTGAGGAAAAATCTCTTTTTAAGGAGGGTGGCATGTTAGGATCCTCGATCCTAACATTATTAGTTAGTATTAGTTAGTATTATTAATCATTTAATTATTGTATTATTAACTTATAAATTGAACCATCACAACCCTTCATAACGTGAACCATCACGTCTCTTCATACGTGAACCACCATGTCTCTTCACCAACGTAGTTTTAGGGTAGATATATATATTAGGTTGGCCATCCATATTAAATCATCCAATAAGAAGAATATATATTATTTAGACCCATTGGAGGGATTTCCAAAACCAATGCAAAAGGTGATTCATATCTAAAAGCGATTCTTTTAGTTTAGATGCTATTTTAATTATTTCTTTATTAAAATTGTGCTAGAACCTTTAGGGTTCTACCAGAAGTAATCTGATGTAAACAAATTGGTTGTTGTGGTGTGATTTGATAAAAAATAAAGTGACTTCTAACAATAATTTCAAAGGACATTGTCACTGTTACATGACCATTTCATGGAGTCGTCACTCGCTAGGTCATCAAGATAATCCCGTTATGAGAGAAATATTGTTAAAAGTAAAAGGGTGCTTAAGAGACTTTCTTAAGACTTTGTGTTATGATAAGGAAAAATGATGATGGTGATGATTTGTTTTCAGATTTCGATAAAAATATTATGCATGAAATATTAAAAATATTATTTTTTCTAGGCATAAAATTCCTAAGTGTGATAGAATTTTGAACAATTTCCTAGGAATTATACCATTGTCGCAAAACTGAATGTTTGACATAATGAAATGAAATAGAAAATTTTTCATTCTTTTTTTTTAAAGCACAATTGTGTAACAAAATGATTTAAGCCATATCCTTTTATGGATTAAATAAATGGGAGATAAAATTATAATGATGGTTTGCGCTAGGTATAGAATTTGAGGTATAGACTTATACCATCATCGCAAAATCCAAAAGAAGAAATTGATGTAATAGTTTTATTACATAGTTGATTTTTGATTTTGAGATAAAAAATGAGGACTTGCACTAGGTATAAATTCCAATTTAGGTTTAGGAACTATACCATCGTTGTGAATGTCAAAAATATATAAATGTGACTTTATTGCTATATTTTTTAACATGCTTTGAAAGAAATTTTGGATTTTTGAAAAGAAATGTATTTAATTGTTTTTATGCTAAGCCAATATTCCCAAGTAAGAAAATCAAATTATTCCAGAAGATTTGCATAAATATTTTAAATTATCTCAAAGACAAAATTTAGATTTATAAGGAACCCCATGTGCATATGTGATTTCATTGCCGATATTGATCTATCATAATGATACAAAATCTCTCAAACACAAATTTGTGTGCAATTGTATTGTTCATTTACCAATTTTGAGCAAGATAATTTGATACAAGTAATTTAAATTAACCAAATGAGTGTTCATTGACCATGATTTATATGCATGTAACTGTACCAAACTACTATGTAAGTCGGATCATCAAGAGCTAGCTGATCCATGAGTGGACATAGGTCTGTACAAAATAAGGTCACTAATGTGACAAACATATCACCATGCTAGGAGTTACCCAAGGCCAAGTGGGTTGGGCACAAACCACCTGTTATGGGGCTTACCTCACAGTTTTCGAATAATTGAGAATTCCAGGGATTCAAGCTCATTCACCTTTCTTTTCTTTCAAAGGGTATGGGAAGGAATTTATTGCTTTTTGCTTTTTATTTTCTTGTTCTCTCTTTTTTTTTTTGCTTGACACTAAGATAATGCTGAAATATTATTGATATGGTACAAAATGATACTGAAACAATGCTTCTTTTTCTCATAATTTTTCTTGATTTTTTTTCTTTCTTTTTCTTTTTCTTCCTATACTAGGGATACTTGCTCGGATTGGCTGTAGAGCAAGGGATTTTTATTCTGGGCAGGGGTGAGCTTGTCCTCTTGTCAATTCTCAAAGATTCTAGACCATGTGCATGATAGGATAGCAGGGGAAAATTTTTGCTCAAGAGACCACTTCTACTATGTAGCATCATTTTGAATTTGCAATGAAATAATTTTAATGTGAAAAAGGTGTACTTGGTTCAAGTAAATAACAAGATCAGTTCTCTATGCTCAAAACTTTATTTAATTCAACTGTGGACTTCGATATAAGAGAGATTAATAATCATACCAAATAAGATCAAGATATTTATTCATGTGAGTGTGAAAGTGAGGGATTCCAAATAAATGCTAATTTATCCAAAATAACTGAAAATATAACTGCAATACTTCAAAAATTGACAGGTGCAAAAATAGAAGATGTTTTTGAGGATTTTGATGATTTTTATTTTTCTTTTATTTTTATTTTAATTTATGAATTAATATAATACATAATATTACTATTTTTGAAATTTTTATATGAATTACTAAAAGAAGACAATGTGTATAATACATACAATGACGAAATTACCAGATTTATGCATAATAGTGTGATGGCAAGCCGAGATTCACACAACAGAACTTTGAATTAATTTTTTGCAAATTGCTTAACACAGTCTTACAATATCGTTTCCAGGCATAGTTCTTTCCCCTCTCAATCCCGAACTCACCATCCCTTTCCCTTACAATTTTCGAGTTTTTATCGAGGTCTCGGCCCTCCAGGCAATTAATGCCCCACCTGAGAGAATTCACCAAACAAAACCAGAAAATTCCTTCCCTCCGCCAAGTTTTTGAATTTTCTTCCATTAATGGGCCCCCTGCCCCGATCCGCTACGAAGTTCGCATTAAAGACCTCCCTTGTCCTGCAACCGTCGCTTTGGTCAGACCGTTCTTCTGAACCGCCGTCTCACCCATTCTGTCCATGCTCTGCAATTGCTGTTTTGTCAGAATTTAAAAATATGTGTGGTCGACATACTTGTCCAAAAATTTCCTTAAGATGATTATCTCCATTTTAATATACGTGACCGTCAACTCTGTTTTGAATTACGTGGCAGTCTACGTGTCTAATTCTGGCTTTGTCTTCAACTGGCTGTGTCGCTTTATCACACGTGGTAGCCATGTGTCTATTTCGGCCTTGCTTGGCCATCCGCGTGTAAACTTTGGTCTGTCTTCTTATTGGCCGCGATATCGACAAGTCGTGAAATCGTGACATGTCGCGATATCGTGACCAAATGCGCCTTCACCCTACTGTAGCCCTTTAGGGTCATGATTTCATGACCCCCCTTTGCCTTCGTCTTGTCGTAGCCCCTTGGGGTCGCGATTTCGTGACCCCCCTTGCCTTCGCCTTGTCGTAGCCCTTTGCCTTGTCTTTCGCCTTGCCTTAGCTTTGAAGTCGTGATAACATTGCCACGTGGCAGCTTTTAACTGGTCGCGATATCATGACGGGACTCCCCCCTATGCCTTAGTTCTGAAATATCATCACGATATCGCGACGTCGCGATATCGCGTTGAAACTTGCCTATGCCATGTCGTAGCTTTTGAGGTCACGATTTCGCGACCCCTTCCCCCTTGCTTTACAAAAACTTCCCCCTTGGGAAAAACTGAAACAAATCAAAATGCAAAGTACTTAGAAAAATTTGGAAAAATTTTGGAAGATGCAAGATTGCTCTACTGTCGTCGGATGCTCCTGCATCAGACACCCGGGGTAAATTAAAAGTGATCCTCACTTCTATTTTGTTAGGGGAAGACCCAGGCGGTCAACCTCCATTTTTGACAACCAAGTTGCATCTTCAATAGGTCTGCCCTTCCACTTTATCAAATATTCAGAATACTGTTTGTTTCTAGTGCTTCTGCCTTCACGAGTGTCTAATATTTCCTCGACCTCGTCGGTGGTTGGAGTAGATGCTGGAATTTGCCATAATCCTGTACTTGGTGCCTCTGTACTCTCTCCCTCATGATATTCCACTAAATCTGAAATATTAAAAATAGGTGAAATGTCAAGCCAACTTGGCAATTCCACTTCATATGCATTTCCTGACTCCCATTTTTCCAGTATTCTGCATGGCCCAAACTTCTTCATCTTCAATTTGTTATAAGTTTTGGCAGGAAATATTTCCTTCCTGAGATGGACCATGACTTCATCTCCTACTTCGAACTCTTTGAACCACCGCTTACAGTCTGCTCTTGTCTTATATTGAGTATTCATTTTTATAATTTGTTTCCTTACTTCTTCATGCAGACTTTTCATATGTTCCGCAAATTCTTCTACCTCGACACTGCACTTTTCTCTCTTATCCAACTTTCTCGGTTTAGGACACATTTCTTGGGCTGTTTCCATATATTATCTGGAACGGAGATTTATTTGTGCTCTTATTGACTGAATTGTTATATGCAAATTTTGCCTGCGGTAAAACTAAATCCCATCCCGTGGGTTGATTTGCTATCAAGCATCTCAATAAATTGCCCAGGCTTCTATTTACCACCTCTGTCTGTCCATCAGTCTATGGGTGGTATGCAGAACTGAATTTCAGATCTGTCTTCAACTTCTTCCACAAAGTTCTCCAGAAATACCCAACAAACTTTGTATCTCTGTCAGAAACTATGCTTCTTGGTAGACCGTGAAGTCGTACCACTTCCTTGAAAAATAACCCTGCAATGTGAACTGCATCACTTGTCTTCTGGAAGGGAATAAAATGTGCCATTTTGGAGAATCGGTCAACCACCACAAATATAGAGTCATTTCCCCTCTGTGTTCTCGGCAATCCAAGAATAAAATCCATGCTTATGTCCTCCCATGGCCTCTCAGGTACAGGTAACGGTTGGTATAATCCTGTGTTTTGCCTTACGCCTTTTGCCATCTGGCATATTCTGCAACTTTGCACAAACTTCCTCACATCTTGCTGTAGTTGCGGCCAGTAGTAATTTTCATCCACCGGGGCAATGGTCTTATCCCTACCAAAATGCCCAGCCAGTCCTCTCGTTGTGCTTTTCCTTGATCAAGTTCTCCCGCATGGAACTCCTTGGAATGCATAATTTACTTCCCTTGAACAGCATTCCATCTTGGATTAGGAAATCTAACCATTTTGTCCTGTCCATAGTAACAGGTGCCAAGCAAGCCGTCCAGGCTGCTGCAAAATCAGGATCTTCAGGATAAAGACCCTTCAGTTCTTCGAATCCAACTACTTCCACTGTCATTTCAATTAGCAGATTCTGCCTTCTGCTTAAAGCATCTGCAACCCTGTTTGATTTCCCACTCCTGTGCTTTAATACAAAGGTATAGCTTTGGAGAAACTCGACCCACTTCATGTGTCGTTGATTCAGTTTTGTCTGGCTGTTGATGTACTGCAATGCCTGATGATCAGTAAATAGAACAAACTCTTTTGGCAACAAATAATGCCTCCACTTCTTCAGAGCTTGAACTATAGCATAAAATTCTTGGTCATACATTGAATACTTTTTTCGAGCATCATTGAGCTTTTCACTAAAATAAGCAATAGGTCTGCCTTCTTGACTCAGTACAGCCCCTATTGCACTGCCACTGGCATCACAGTCCACCTGAAATACCTTGTTAAAGTCTGGGAGTGCCAAAACAGGCTGTTCTATGACCTTTTTCTTTAATGCATCAAAGCTCCTTTCAGCCCCTAATGTCCACTTGAACTCTTTTTTATCCCCTCTCATTGTTTCTGTGAGAGGTGCACAAATCTTGTTGAAGTTTCTTATGAACTTCCTGTAAAAGCTGGCTAGACCATGAAATGATCTTACCTCTGTTGTGCTTCTTGGGGTAGGCCATTCGATGATGGCTCTCACCTTCTCTGGGTCCATTTTCAGACCTTCTACTGAGATTACAAATCCCAGGTATACTAACTCTTTCTTGACAAAATTACACTTTTTTAGATTTATTAATAACTGCTCCTCCATAGCTTTTCAAAAACCCTCTCGATATGCATCGGGTGCTCCTCCGGGGTTCTACTTGAATATTAATATATCATCTAAATAAACAATGACAAACTTTCCCAAAAACTCCTTCGATACCTCATTCATCGGCCGCATGAAGGTACTTGGTGCATTGGACAGCCCAAATGGCATGACCAACCACTCATACAAGCCTTCTCTTGTCTTGAAGGCTGTCTTCCACTCATCTCCTTCTCGGATACGGATCGATGATAACCACTTTTTAGGTCAATCTTCGTGAAGTACTCAGCTCCACTCAAACAGTCCATGATATCATCCATCCTTGGCAATGGGAATCTGTATTTGATAGTGATCTTGTTGATGGCCCGTGAATCTGTACACATTCTCCATTCTCCATCCTTCTTTGGTGCCAACACTGCAGGTACTATGCATGGGCTCAAACTTTCCCGAATCAATCCCTTCTCCAGCAACTCCTGGACCTGCCTGTTTAACTCCTCAGTCTCTACAGGCATCATTCTATGTGCAGCTTTATTTGGCAAGCTCGATCCTGGCACCAAATCTATATGGTGGCTGATTTTCCTTACTAGGGGTAAACCCTCAGGCACATTATCAGACACAATATCTAGAAATTCCTCCAACAGATCTAGGACTTCTATTGGGGTATCTTGGCATTCCTTCTCCCTAACTCTCGAAATTATTGCATAACATAAATGTTCATGCTTCAAACCGTCCAAAAACTTTCTCCCTTCAACTAAACAGATTATGGAGCTATTACACACCTTTTCATCCGCTTCCTTTAAGGGTTTCAGCTTATGGCGCACGCCATTCTTCGTCAATGAGTAGGTGTTGGCACGGCCGTCATGCACTGCACTCCGATCGTACTGTCAGGGCCTTCCCAGCAACATATGGCAAGCATCCATAGGCAGGATGTCGCACAGGACCTCATCACAATAATTCCCAATATTAAATTTAACGGAGCACTGCTCACTGACCAGGGCCCTATGGTCCTTCTGTAGCCATGCGACCCGATATGGATGCGGGTGCTTCTTCCTCTCTAACTGTAGCTTGGTAACCATTTCTTCTGAAACCAGGTTATCCGTGCTACCATTATCAATAATAATATTGCAAATCTTGCCCGCGCATTTACACCTTGTGTGGAATAAACTTCTTCTCTGATCTGTGTCCTTCTCCTCATTCAACAGGACTCTCCTTACGATCATTGCTTCCCCTCTCTCCGCTTCTTCAGAATGTTCAGACTCAGCATCTTCCTCTGCCACAGCAGCTCTGGCTGGACCCTCAGGCCTCTTGTTCGTCCTTTCTCGGTGTTGTGGACACTCAAATGCCCGATGTCCTTCTTCACCACAGTGGAAACATGTCCCACGAAATACTCCTCTTCCAAACCCTCGTCTAGATCCACCCCGTCCTCTTGGGTAGCTGTTATGATCACGGGGCTGATAAACATCCTCTTCCCTTTGATCCTGGTTACTACTGGCTTCACCAGTCTTCTTTAGATCTTTATATTTTTCTCCATTGGTTCTCCCACCAGTTCTTCCACCATGGCCCCTTCCTCTTTGCTTGCCTTCAAACCGCCTATTCAGTTTTTCTTCCACCTTTAAGGCAAACTGGTAAGCATCCTCAATGGTGCTTACCCGAACTAGGCTCAGCTCTTCTTGGATACCGAGTCTCAACCCATTGATATAACGGGCTACCTTTTCTTTGTTTGCCTCTAAATGTCCAGTTCTAATAGAGATCTTGTAAAACTCCTCGGTGTATTCTTGGACAGTTCTGTTTGTCTGTCTCAAACTCTGCATTTTCCTTAGCAGATCCAACTCGTAATCTACCGAAATAAACTATCTTTTCAGCTTTTCCACCATTCTATCCCATCTTGTTATTCTCTCCTTCCCTCTTCTGTTCCTCTCCAAGTGTATTCCCCTCCACCAAATGCTGGCATGACCCTTCAACTTGGTCTTAGCAAATCTGACCCGATTAGGGTCTTCAACCTCCTCATATTCGAAATATTCTTCTAAGTCATTTATCCAGTCAATCACTTCTTCTGGATTTAGGTTTCCCGAGTATGTAGAAACCTCCATTTTTGGTTGCTTTCCAATCTGAGAGATGGCTTTGTACAACTTGGCTTGTGCAGGATCCACAGCCTCTTCTTCTTCCTCAGACTGGTCTTCTTCTTCATCAACTTCGTCTTCACTTCCCTCATCCCTTCCGGGCTCGTGCCTTCTGCGTAGCTCTTCTTGCAGGGCTTGAACTTGCCTCTGCAAGGCTCGGAAGTCTTCGGTCGGCACCACATTTCCTACTCCACCATGGTTTCTTCGTGGAGGCATTTTTCTTTCTTCCCTTACAAATCCTTCCACAGATCCTGGTGTAACTGCCTCTCTTTCGGTGATCTGTTACACGCTCAGGAGCTCCCGCTCTGATACCACTTGATGGCAAGCCGAGATTCACACAACAGAACTTCGAATTAATTTTCTGCAAATTGCTTAACACAGTCTTACAATATCGTTTCCAGGCATAGTTCTTTCCCCTCTCAATCCCGAACTCACCATCCCTTTCCCTTACAATTTTTGAGTTTTTATCGAGGTCTCGGCCCTCCAGGCAATTAATGCCCCACCTGAGAGAATTCACCAAACAAAACCAGAAAATTCCTTCCCTCCGCCAAGTTTTCGAATTTTCTTCCATTAATGGGCCACTGCCCCGATCCGCTATGAAGTTCGCATTAAAGACCTCCCTTGTCCTGCAACCGCCGCTTTGGTCAGACCGTTCTTCTGAACCGCCGTCTCACCCATACTGTCCATGCTCTGCAACTGCTATTTTGTCAGAATTTAAAAATATGCGTGGTCGACATACTTGTCCAAAAATTTCCTTAAGATGATTATCTCCATTTTAATATACGTGACCGTCAACTCTGTTTTGAATTACGTGGCAGTCTGCGTGTCTATTTTTGGCTTTGTCTTCAACTGGCTGTGTCGCTTTATCACACGTGGCAGCCATGTGTCTATTTCGGCCTTGCTTGGCCGTCCGCGTGTAAACTTTGGCCTGTCTTCTTATTGGCCGCGATATCGCGACAGGTCGCGAAATCGTGACATGTCGCGATATCGCGACCAAATGCGCCTTCACCCTGCCATAGCCCTTTGGGGTCGCGATTTCATGACATGTCATGAAATCGACATGTCATGATTTCATGACCCCCCTTTGCCTTCGTCTTGCCGTAGCCCCTTGGGGTCACGATTTCGTGACCCCCCCTTGCCTTCGCCTTGTCGTAGCCCTTTGCCTTGTCTTTCGCCTTGCCTTAGCTTTGAAGTCGTGATAACATTGCCACGTGGCAGCTTTTAACTGGTCACGATATCACGACCTGTCGCGATATCGCGACGGGACTCCCCCCTACGCCTTAGTTCCGAAATATCGTCGTGATATCATGACGAAACTTGCCTATGCCATGTCGCAGCTTTTGAGGTCGTGATTTCGTGACATGTCACGATTTTGCGACCCCTTCCCCCTTGCTTTACAAAAACTTCCCCCTTGGGAAAAACTGAAACAAATCAAAATGCAAAGTACTTAGAAAAATTTGGAAAAATTTTGGAAGATGCAAGATTGCTCTACTATCGCCGGATGCTCCTGCATCATAGTGCTTAAGGTGCATAATGGTCATAGGTTCTTTAAGATATTTACCATCTAAGGTAGCTAATTTGTATGCTCTCGATCTAAATTTAGCAATGATAATATATGGCCCAAGCCAGTTAGGCTCGAATTTGCCTTTAAGGTCTTTAGTTGCATTAGTATTTTTTTGATTTTCTTTTAAGACGAGGTTGCTGATCTCAAAGGATCAATGATGAAATTTCTTGAGATATGCTCATTTTAGCTTATTCTAGTAGGCACAAAGATTCTCCAAAGCATTAATGTGCTTCTCATCTAGGAGTTCCAGCTGACTAAATCTGCCAGCATGGTATTCATCTCCTACTTCAGTATATTGAAGTAGCAGAGCTAAAGAAGGAACTTATAATTCAAAGGGGAAAACAACTTCAGTGGCATAAACCAAAACAAAAGGTGAAGTGCCCGTGGGAGTATGAATGCTAGTTCGATAAGCCCAAAAAGCATGATATAATTGAATGTGCCAATCACGGCCAGATTTATTGACTAGTATTTTAATGATTTTAATTAATGTTTTATTAGATGCTTCTGCTTGGCCATTACCCTGAGGCTAATAGGGAGTGGACCAACGATGTTGAATTTTATATTTGTGACATAGTTTCTTTACATATTTATTTTTGAAACAAGTTCCATTGTATGAGATGAGATTTGCAAGAATTCCGAACCTACAAATAATTTAATTAAAAATAAATTTGGAAACTTGAGTTCTAGTGCAAGAAGCTAAGGGCATAGCTTCAACCCACTTCGTAAAATACTCGGTGGTGGTTATGATGAATTTTTGTCCATCAGATGACACAGGATTGATTTTTTCGATGATGTCTAAGCCCCATTTTGAGAAGGGCCAAGGAGATGAAATAGCCTACAATTCTTATGCAGGTGCATGTACAAGGTCAGCATGTTTCTGGAACTTGTTGTAATGGTGCATGTAATCATGTGCATCATTCTCCATGGTAGGCCAAAAATATCCTATCCTAAGGAGCTTCTTAGCAATTGCACTACCACTAAAATGTCCCCCACAAGATCCATCGTGGGCTTCACTCAAAGCTGATCTAGACTCTTCTAGATTCAAAAATCTCAGTAGGATACCTTCAAAGGATATCCTATATAAGGTATTGCCAATTATGATTAAGCGACTTGCTCGTCTACGTAATAATCGATGTTGGTTTCTATTAAAGCCTTCAGGGAAGGTCCCATTTTGAAAAAAATTAAGGATATCGGTGTACCAAAGTTCAAGAGTAGTTTCGTTGATTAGAAACATGTCCAAAGGTTCCAAGCATGATTTAATTGAAGTGGGTTCTTGGAGTCGATGAATAATGATGTTAGTATATTCATCATCTAAATCCAAGGGTAAAAGAGATGCAGTTGTGGCCATGGCGTCAGCCGCACGATTGCTAGTTCTAGGAATAGTTTCCAAGGTAACTTGATCAAATAAAGATATTAATTGTAATACATATGCTTTATATGGGTGAAATTTATCATCTCTGGTTTTATAAACATCATTAATTTGATTTATAACAAGTTGAGAATCACCAAAAACTAATAGATTTTTAATTTTTAGTGCCAGGGCTGCTCGTAATCCAAGGATGAGAGCCTCATATTCAGCAATGTTATTAGTACAGGCAAACATTAATTTAAAGGATAGAGGTATGAGATGTTTTTGTGGAGATATCAAAATAATACCTACACCATCCCCACTCATACATCGGGCTCCATAAAATTATAAGGACCATTGCTCTGAATGATCTACCTCCAGTTTAAGGCATTCGTCAGGAAACTCAATGATGAGGGGATGGGTGGATTCTAAGGGTGCAGCAGCTAATTGATCTGCTATGATTTGACCCTTAACATACTTATGTCCTATAAACATGATTTCAAACTCTCTTAGCGCAATAACCCACTTTGCTATGCGATCAGATAAATAAGGTCTACTCATGAGGTACCGTAAGGCATCGAATTTAGCAATAACATATGTTTTCTGATTGAGCATATAATGGCATAGTTTTTGTGTAGAAAATATGACTGCTAGACATAACTTCTCTAATGTTGTGTAGCGGGTTTCATAACTAATTAATGTTTTGCTAATGTAATAATTAGCACGCTCTCTTTTCTCATCATCAAGTTGAGCTAACATAGCTCCTAAAGCAAAATCTAAAGTAGAAATATACAAGATAAATGGGCGATCAGGTTTAGGTGGTGAAAGTACAGGTGGGTTAAGAAGATATTGTTTGAGGAGTTCAAATGCTTCCTGAATTTCGTTTTCCCAATGGAAAGAGACATCCTTCTAAGAAGCTTAAGAAAGGGTCCAGTTTTATCCGCCAACTTATCGATGAATCGATAGATAGATTGAAGCTTACCTTGTAGACTCCGTAATTCAGATATATTTGTAGGTGTAGGCATATCAGTGATAGCCGTAATCTTGAGAGGGTCAATTTCGATGCCACGTAAAGAAACTATAACCCCCAATAATTTACCTAACTTAACTTTGAATATACATTTGGCTGGATTCAATCGGATAAGATATTCCCTTAACCGATCAAATATTTTTCTCAAGTCATCTAAATGGTCATCTTCTTCAGTAGAACGAGCTATAATGTCATCTACATAATCATATAGTATATCATGCAACATATCATGAAAGATATAAATCATGGCTCGTTGATAGGTTGCACCTGCATTCTTCAACCCGAATGGCATCACTTTCCAACAAAAAGTTCCCCAAGGGGTAATAAATGTTGTTTTAGCCTGATCTTCAGGAGCTATCCTGATCTGATTATAACCAAAAAATCCATCCATTAAGGATATCATTCCAATACTAGTAGTAAAATCAATGATCTAATCCATATTGGGAAGGAGAAAATCATTTTTAGGGCATGCAGCATTAATATCTCTAAAGTCTGTATAAACCCTAACCTTAGTAGTTTCTTTCTTAGTTACTGGAACTACATTCGAGATCCATTTAGCATAATCAATGGCTTATATGAAAATAACATTCAGGAGTTTTTCTAACTCCCCTTTTACTAGTAAGGCCACTTTAGGATGCATTTTTCTAAGCTTCTTCTTAACATGTTTAGCATCCGAGTGCACTACTAGGTGATGCATAACTACAAAAGGGTCTAATCCTAGCATATCTTCATATGTCCAAGCGAAGACATCTTCATATTCTTTAAGAAATGCAATGTATTTATCCTATTTTTCTTGACTCAATTCTGATCCAATGTTGATTATGTGATGGTTATCCTTGGTTCCAATGTTAATTTTTATGACATTTTCTACTTCCATGTGGAGATCTCTCTCAAAATTAGGTGGGGCGGGTGAAACGCCCAATTCTTGTAATTCTTCCAAAGTTATCTTGGATAATTCATTTTGAGGAGTCATGGCCTCAAGCTGGGCTATACTAGGTATAGAGCCATCAAAATAAAATCCATTATGTAATAATTCCTCAATGGAGACATCATGAAATATATCTCCCTCCAAATCATCATCGGATTCAGCGATCATCTTAGGATAAGCTATAGATAGCATATTACATGTGAATGTCTTATTTATTAAATGCAAGGCATCGCGTTCATCTAAATAATCTTGGTAACATATAAGTTGGTCATCATCCTCAAATGGGAATGGCTAACCCTTACTAGGAAATAGGCCCACACCACATCGGGCGGGCCATGCTTCTACCTCAAAAGGTTCTTTCATACCATTCTGGAAAGGTCCCAAACATTTCCCTTTATATCCAAATTTCAACATTATAGGTTTGGATTTAATATACTCATTAGTAAAATAACATTGAGCATATCCATCATAATGAGTTCTAATGTTTCTGGGTATTCTACCCCAGTCATATCCCTTATAAATAAAGGCACAGCTCCCTACTTGGTAAATACTTCCCATAGGCCTGTGGGAGGCCCAAGGTATGAGGAGATAGCAATAAATTATTTAAAATAAGGTAATATTGTATAGAAGTATTCGTTTCTTCTGATATAAGAATTTTAGATATATCGGGTAAGAGTTTGTCAATAAGAGCATAAGAGGTAGAAGGAACATTCCCTACATCTTCTGATGCAAAAAATATAACTTTGGTGGATGTAGACGGTGTAGAGGAGTCGATAGATGGGTCTATTAAAGGTATGGAAGTTATAAGAGTAGAACAAGAGACATTGGTTGTGAGATTAAGATCTTTCTTAGGTCCTAATGTGGTTTGTTCATAAGATGGTTGAGCTATATATGAAGGTGCAACTAATGGAGAAGAAGTAGATGACTTTGTGGGTGTAAGTTTCACACATTTAGATGGATAATGAGAATTAGGATGTGTGGATGATAGAGCAAGGCAAAATTGAACTCCAATAGGTTCTGCCAAAGCACACATATCAAAGGGTCTTGGATCACCATAAATGGTAACCAACTGATTCTTAAATTTGAACTTAACACATTGATGTAAGGTTTAGGGAACAGCTCGCATTGCATTGATCCAAGGACGACCCAAGAGTATATTGTATGATGCATGGCAATGTACAATAAACACAGTCATATCCAAGGTTCTCGGACCAACCTGCAATAGAATGGTAATAACTCCACATGTTTCTTGTGTTTCGTCATTGAAATATTTTATGATCATATCAATTTTTTTCATTTCCTCACTTCTAAACCTGAATCTTTGGTAGAATTCAAAAGTGTAGATATTTAAAGATGAACCATTATCGATCAAAACTCGTTTGACTGCTACATCTCCAATTAAAGTAGTAATGTACAAGAGGTTATCTTTATGTAAACTATGTTGAGGTATGTCTCTATCTCGAAAGTCAATACAATCAACTTCATGAGTTATTATAGTATTGGCCATGGATTCAGGTTGAATGTCTTGTGGTACCATCATCTGGCTTAATGTGAGCATTAATTCATCTCTATGTGTAGGAGAAGATCTTAAAAGGTCCAAGAGGGAAATTATAGTTGTAATATTTGATAATTGTTCATTAATATTATAAGGAGGTTTAGGTTGAACATTAGGTGCATGATACCCTTTATTAGGAACCTTTAAAACAAATGGAGTTGATCCACCATTCTTAATTTGATCTTGTTGAGAATTTTGAGCCTGTTGTCTAGTAACAACTTCGATGGTACCCATAATATTATTCTATGGATGATGAATGGGTCTTGGTCTAGAATTTATAGCTAGCTCGTTAGAAAGTGATCGGTGAGATGATGGTCTAGTAGTGACTCTTCTTGGAAATGGCTCTTCTGGAACCATATAACTTGTGATAGGGTGAATAGTATCTGATTCATCTTCTAAACTATTCAATTGATTTGATGTGATTTCCATATCACTCTCAGTCTCATATTATGTATCACTAAGATCAGGTATCTGAATATTATATAGAGGTCTGGTTGTAACCATAGATAAAGTAGTGTCGAAGATTTCCAGATCATGAGCGGGTAAATGCCCGCTAATAGTTCCTACATATCGGGTAGGATGAGGGACATTATGATGTTCAATTTGATTAGCCACCTCATTACCATGTTTTGGTAAGGGATGTTGAAATATGTCCAATGACTGATTTGCATTCTGATTTGGGTTTTGTGGAGTGTTCTTTTGAACATTATTAGGAGGATTTTGCTTATGTTGAAAGGCTTGCACCTCCATATCATTGTTATCAATCAAGTCCTGTATTTTATGTTTTAATATTTTACAAGAGTTGGTAGTGTGTCTAGGTCCTCTATGGAAGTCATAGTGTAAATATGCTCTGTATCCGGGTATAGTTGGATCAGGTTCCTGGATATTTGGTAATTGAATCAAACCTTGTTCTAATAATTGTGATAGAATAGTTGATAAAGGTTGATTTAACCTAGTAAATTCTCAAGGAGGTCTATCAAGAGGTTTCAGTACAAACTTATCTGTTGTCTTTGCAGCATTAACATTAGCAATATTTTTTCTATCAATGACTCCATCACCCACAACTTGTTTATTCTTGTATTTATTTTTGGATGTTTTCTCATCGTCTTTCTTTTTAAGCTGGCCTCTCCTAATGAGAGCATCTTCCACTCTTCGGGCTAAGTCTATAGCCTGATCGAAGGTGTTCAAGGTAGCAGTTGATAATTCATAAGATAGTTGCTCTTGTAAATTATTAATAAAGATGTCCAACATCTCCCTATAAGGTAACACAAAGTGCAATTTTCCTATCAACTATCTCCATCGAGCTAGGAAATCAACAAAGCATTTGTCTTTGTCCTATTTTAAGTTATACAAATATTTAATGGTCACATGTCTTTCAATGTAGGCACTAAATTGATGAACAAAAGACTCGTTAGTTTCTTCAAAATTCCTCAAAGCATTAGTGGGTAATTTATAATACCACTCTAATGCCATTCCTCCCAAGATTTTTGGGAACTTTTTTAGTAATAACAAGTCATCATGTGATATATCATGACATGCTATCCTAAACATGCGAATATGCTCTATGGGATCTTTTGTACCTTTATATATGGGAAGAACAAACATATGAAAATATTTAGGATATGGTTGTGCTACGACTATAGGATCTAAAGGCTGACTACACATCTCTTGATAGTTGTACGAGGGACGGTAGGGATCTATCTGGTCCATGCGGGAAACTAGTTGTTTCACCATGGTTTCAAGATTACTAGTTTTTCCACCATATTGGTTCGGTGGGACAGAGGTATGGGATCTATGAGTGTATGATGGTGTGACATAAGTATTAGATGCTATATTGCTATTATGCAAAGTGTTGGTAGGAAGAGTATTATGAAGGGGATTTGTAATAGTATTATGTTGTACCCCAGATTGTTGGTAATTGGTGTTTGGTTTTGTTTTGGTTTTTTTATTTATTTGAGGTATGTTGATCAAGAGCTTGGTGAAATAGAGTAGTAAATGAGGGTTTCTTTTGTGTAGGAATTACCCTAGGCTTGTTAACAGACACTTTAGGTGGTTAGGTAACCTGTTGTTGTTGCATGTTCCGGATCGTAGCTACTATATCCAAATTGGATGGTCCATCTTGATCACTCTCTTGCTCAATAAAGGACAAGGGATTAGTGCATGTGTGAAATATGTCTTCTAGAGTTGCTTGAATGTCACTAATTCTATCCTTATCCATATGGACTACTCTATTAAAAACACCAATATTAGTGTTAATGAACTTCCAAAATTGTTCCATGTTTTCAAAAGTGATAGCTCCTCCCGAAGAAATTTTAGGGGATGATGATCCTTCCTCTCTATTAGTTTCTTCTTGTTCATTTCCTACAGTGAGCTCTTCTTATTGCTGGTCTAGGATTTCTTCTTCCTGAACTTGGTCCTCAGGAGGGACATTTTTGTTAGTTAATGGTCTTCCTAACCAATCTTCATCTTCTTCGATTTGTTTTCCATTCCTAAGTCTAGGCATTGAGCTAAACTTAGGTTTTAGCAAATATATATACTTATATATATATATATATATATATATATATATATATATATATATATATATATATATATATGCATTAGGGTTGAGAGGTATATATTTTAACTATATACCTACTATAATACTTTTAAAAGGAAAATGTTTTTTTTTTGTGTGATTATATTATTATTTTGCGAGAATAAAA
This sequence comes from Wollemia nobilis, assembly GCA_028583015.1. Classification (NCBI taxonomy): domain Eukaryota; kingdom Viridiplantae; phylum Streptophyta; class Pinopsida; order Araucariales; family Araucariaceae; genus Wollemia; species Wollemia nobilis. The sequence goes on from JAQPPZ010017073.1 coordinate 6,267,427, forward strand.
ATAACAAACAACATGCTATTTGAAAGAAATAACAATAGTAAACAGACTGACTTAGTTTTCTATGAATAGTTTATGGATATAATTGATAGGGTCAAGTTCATCAGGAGTCATGAAATGTTCATCTTTAAATTGGAAGTGGTTTTTCAAGAATTTGACAAAGTGTGCTATGGTAATATGATCTACTTCAAACTCTGACTTGTAAAAATAAAGTTCATGACAATACTCTCTATACAACATAGCTCTAGGAATTCTATTCCATATTTTTCTATCCGTAAGAACAACTTCTTGATCCTCTATACGAGATAGAAATTTATGTACTACAACTACATTCTCAAGGTACTCCTCAAAGGTGTATAATTTTGAAGACACAAGTGCTCTTTTATCTGCTAACCACCTATGGCAAGCTCTCTAAAGTTCATGATACAAAGTCACCTGATCAGGATCCAGTATTCTATCTAGGAAAAACCTCTTAATTTTTCTAAGTTCCACAGATCTGGATTCAATAATACCTAATCTCATATCAAGTTCATCCCACAAAGGTTGGACTCTATTTGTTTGAGGTACTCTAAGCACAAAAGTAATATCTATGGCCATTAATTGATTTTCAACATTTATGGTGACAAATCGTCTTCTATTATAATCTACCATCTAAATATGATATGCAAATTTAACTATTTTCTAATGATTCTAGATGTTCTTAATAATACTTTTTTTTTGGATTGTTTTCAAAATGTGTTTTAGTTTCACGTCGGGTTCACCAAAATGTATCGCCCAAATTTTTTGCACCCTTACCTTCAGGCTAAAGGATCCGTGCCCGAAATGGGGATGCGAAAAGTATGGGACAATACCTCGGACAGAGAGGCCCTTTGAAGGTCGCGCCTCTTAGGGGAGGGGTATAAGGGTGAATTTTTGACGGATGGTGGGGTTCACCAGGAAACTTTAAGTGGCAGTTTCCATGCCTAGGTCAAGAATGGGTTTGATGTGTTCATTTTATATTCAATCATTCAGATTCCTAGGTTGGCCAAAATGAATCTAAGCTATTCTATATGAAATTTCTGGTTTTATATGGAGACAACAAACATAAATAAATCCTAAATACAAAAAATATCTAAATGAAGAAGAGTGCACCTGATTTTTGATGTCTGATGAAGATTCTGAAGCTTGTAGGAGTCCAAATCATCCCGGATATGACAGAATCGTTTGTAATTATACAGAATCATCCAGATCATAGGAGATTATCTAAAATCAGCTGAGATCATCAGCGACCTAATGATTTTGTCATGAATTCATCACAAATTCGTCAGAAACCTGCAATCATGAAAATAGACACCAAAAACCAAAAATACAATTGCAAGAATGATACAACATGATAGAAATAAGAATATAAGTGCTTTAAATGATAAATCCAGATATCAAATCAAATGGGATGCAATGTTTTAATAATTTATTTTGAATTTTATCATGTAAATATGCTAAATGAGGTGAACTCCAAGATGTAGAACAGAAGTGAACTAATCTAATGCACAATTAAATAAGAAAAGAGATAGAGAATGCAAACTCAAGGCTCTGATTGCCCCCAATATGAACTACAGTCAAAATCATCTTCAATCGTACGAGATCATCATCGATATCGATAGGATCATCCAAAATTGAGGTTGAATCGCCTACGACGATCCGAGCTTCCTCCGGCTGAAACACAATGAAATCCTGCAATAAAACTTGAAAACACAAATGCAAATGATGGGGAATAGGACGTTCTAACACAACAAAAGCTAAGGTTGCAGGGGAATGATCAGCCAGGGGGATAAACTAGGAAAATCCCAAGTTTATATAGGATTAGGAGGAGGTTAGGAGGTTGGGTATCATCCCAATCTGGGAGATCTCCAACGTAGGAATCTCCAACCGCGCAGAAACGCTTCTGCCCGAGTTGGAGAAGTTGTTGAAACATAAGCTAATTATGAAAATTTGGTTTTGGGATGAAATCATTTGGATGTTCTGTTCCAGACGAATTCATCCGATTTGGGACGATATCGTTAGATCGGTGACGATATCATCCAATGGTCAAAAAACTTCTAAAAATGGCACAAAAAATGAGGTGAGCAGTTGACGAGAAATTTTAGGGTTAAAATTCAATTTTTTTTATCTTTTACTGAGATTTTAACTACGCCAATTTTAGGGTGCTACACTCATGCAACAAGGCCAATGGCAAAAGTAGGCACAAAACCCAGAAGGGATTGGGATGCACATTCTAGAAAGCCTCGAAAGAATGTGAAAGGCAAAGCGTTTAGATAGGGTTCTCGAAAAGGCAAAAGTATAAACATCATTCCACACGAGAACAAAATGATTTAAAATTAGGGTGGACATAGCATCGGGATTCCTCATGGAAACGATTATAAAAAAAGGAGGGGCATAAGTGAGAGGCGGTGGAGAACTTGAAAATATAAACATAGAACCCCTTTTCAAAGAAAGATAATGAAAATGATGAATAAAATCTACATTTTGGAATATTTTGGAACTTTGGACATGGACCCAATGAATCACGAAAAAAAGGAGGTCTTGGGCAATGTAAAAATCAAGGATTTCGAGGTTCATCATGGCTGATTGTATTTTGATCATAATTGACCAACTCGACAACTTCATTGGGGAGGACATCTATCCAAGTCATCAATCCTTGAGCATTAATGCCAATGTTGGCCAATTTGTCAGCTACAGAATTACCCTCCCTAAAAATGTGTTGAACCACAACATTGACTTGCTGACGAAGAATTTGCTTACTTTCTTCAATAATATTCCTGATCCTCCAGCTGCTGGGTTTGGATGTTTTTAAAAAAATTATGATATTAAGAGAATCTCCTTCAACAATGATTTTTCCAGGAATGCCTTTTAAGAATTGAAGACCTCTCCACACCACTTTGGCTTCAGCAGAATGATTGGATAGGATTCCTAAAGGTTCAAAAAAGGCAAATATGGAATTGCCAAGGTGATCACGGAGGATTCCTCCAGCTCCAATAGCGCTAGGATTACCTTTTGCAGCGCCATAAAAATTAAGCTTAACCCACCCAAAGGGAGGAGGCTGCCATTTAATGTTGGTCCTAGATGAAGACTGATTAGCAGGCCTTGGGACATCAATAAAAATATCACAGGACTTTAGGATGCCCTTCTCAAAAGGTGAACAAGGAAAAGGATCAAAAGGAGCAGCAAGGGCATTTTCCTTAGCATAAAGGATAATCTTATTGGCAATAATGTTGGCATCCAAATATTTTAAGTCAAAAATTATTTTATTGCGTTCTAACCATATTTTCCAAAGGAAATGATGCAAACAAAACTTCCAAAGTCCTCTGAGTATAGGATTTTTGAAAGGATTTGGCCATTGTTGGAATAAATCGACAATTGAAGGAGGACAGGCCCAGGAAATCTTGAAGGTGAGGAAAAGTTTGTTAAGCACCATTCTTGAGAAGGAACAAAATAAGAAGAGGTGAGAAGTACATTCCCAATCAAAAAGGTAGAGATGGCATCTGTTAGGCAAAAGAATGCCCCTTTTAATGAGATTCTCCATGGTAAGGATGTGATCTTGAATAGATAACCAGGAAAAGGAGGTGATCTTAGGAATCAGATATTTGGTCCAGACAAGCTTGAATGGGATAGGATTTTCAATAATATTGAGAGAGAGCAAGTATGCTGACTTGACAGTAAAATCTCTAGAATCAGTGGGTTCCCAAATAGGACAATCAGACTGGTCATTTAAAGGAATTCTGATAGTAGAAAGTTGATTGTATAAACAAGAAATTTCATTTTCCTGATCAGGGACATCAATCCTTTTCCATATTTTATGACCATTGATACAAGATATGAAATTTACCACTAGAGGTCCAACCAACTGAATAGTAATATTCCTCAGCCTTTGAAACATAGGATTTTGATTGAGAGGCCGATCCCCAATCCATTTGTCATCCTAGAAAGAAATAGATGTGCCATTACCAAATTGCCACCTTAGACCTTTGATCAGGAGGGAGCGAGCTTCACAAATAGCCTTCCAGAAAGTAGACCCGGAAGAAGGTACCTCTCCATGAGGGAAATGGGATCCCTGAAGATATTTCCTCTTGATGATCTTGACCCAAAGAACATTCTCGTTAGAAATCAACTACCAGGCTTGTTTGGCAAGAAGGGAGAGATTGAGAGGATAAATTCTTCTGAGCCCTAATCCTCCAAATTATTTAGGCTTACACACTTTATCCCAAGCAACCAAATGAAATATGTGTTTATTTTCAGATCCTATCCAGAGGAAGTGTTTTTGGATTTTTTCTATTTTTTCGTAAACACTTACTAGAGCTTTGAACAGAGAAAGGAAGTAAACAAGAATACTCTGAAGGCAAGCCATGGTGAGAGTAATTTTCCCTGCTTGAGATAAAATATTGCTTCTCCAAGTAGTGAGTTTTTTCTGTAGCCTCTCAATGACATTGTCCCATAAGCTATCTTTGATATTCCTAGTGAAGAGAGGTAAACCCAGATAGGTAGAAGGCAAAGGAGCTATGGAACAATTAAGGATATCAGCAATGATGTTCTGTCTTCTTGGTGGAGTATTGAGGAAGTAAAGTTTACTCTTTTGAAAATTAATCCTTTGACCTGCAACAAGCTCATATAGGAAGAGTATCCTCTTGATAATCTTTGCTTCATTGACAGATGCAATTGTAGACAATAGAGTATCATCAAAAAATTGTTGATGTGTGATAGGATCGCATTGAGAAGTTGTATGGATTCCAGAAAGGAGACCAACATTTTTTTCTTCAATAATTGCTCTTCCCAAAGCCTCAACAGCAATTATAAATAAGAGAGGAGATAAAGGGTCTCCTTGCCTTAGACCTCGGCTATTTTGAAAATATCCTGCAGGAGAACCATTGATGAGGACTGAAAACCAAGTAGAGGAAATGCAACCTTTAATTAGAGAAATCCATTCAGGATGGAAGCCAAACTTGTTGAGGATAGCCAAAAGGAAATCCCAATTTAGTCTGTCATAAGCCTTGTTCATGTCTAACTTGAGAAGGAAGGCAACTTTTTTGTTGATTGAGACTGAGTGAATTGCTTCATGCACTGAAATGATGCCATCTAGGATTGATCTACCTTTGACAGAACTGCCTTGGCTCTGATTAATAATCAAAGGCATGACTTCCCTCATGCGAATGGTGATGGATTTTGTTAAAATCTTGTAAATGACATTGCAAAGACTTATTGGCCTGAAATCATTGAAATTACAAGCATTAGGCTTTTTTGGAATAAGTGCAATGAAGGTGGAATTGAAGCCTCTTGGAATAATTTTAGAATGTTGGATCTCTCTTATGGCTTTGCAAACATCCTTGTTGACAAGATCCCAAAAGGCTTGATAGAACCTTGGGGAAAAACCATCCGGGCTAGGAGCTTTGTCAGGATCCATGGAGAATAAAGCATCCTTAATTTCCTCATCAGAAAGAGTAGCCATAAGTCTGCTATTGATACTGTCAGAGATAAGATGAGGAATGAACTGGAGGAAAAAATATTTTGCCATCTGAGAATTTGGTCTGTTCTCTGCCTAAAGTAATTGCATGAAATGGGAAACGCCTTCATTCCTGATTTCTTTGATATCATTGATGATTTCTCCTTCCTGAGTGTAGATTTCCTTAATTCTATTGTTGCTTCGGTGTCTCATAGTAGAAGTATGGAAGAATTTGGTGTTAGAATCCCCTTTTTGGAGCCATAAGTCACGAGATTTTTATCGCCAGAAAATTTCTTCACATTGGAGAATGTTGTGATACTTGGCTAGCAATTCCTTCTCTTATTTTTTAATCTCAGCAGTAAAATCACCATTCTCCTGATTATTTTTTTCAATCAAGGATAGCCTCAACATTACATCCTACTTATTATGGAAAAGGTTGCCAAATATGTCTCTGTTCCATACTTTAATATTCTCTTTGATGATTTTGAGTTTTTCGGCTAGAATGAAGGAAGGTTTTCCTTGAACATCGGTTTGCCACCATTGATTGATTCTTTCCTTGAAGTCAGGATGTTGCATCCACATTGCTTCAAACCTGAAGGGGGTTTTGTAAATTTTTGGATTATTTGTGTCTAGAAGAATGGGACTGTGATCAGAGCCAATTTTAAGGAGTGATTGAAGAGTGGCATCTCCCCAGTTGTCAAAGGCTTCTTGAGAAAACAACACCCTATCTAATTTAACTTGAATTAGCTGTGATCCACACCTTCTATTTGACCAAGTAAACTGATTGCCTTTTAGATTGACATCAATCAAATTTTGTGCATTAATGAAATCCTAGAAATCCTCCATACTCTTAGAAAAAGAGCCAACTCCTCCCCTTTTTTAGAAGGAAACAAAGGGGTGTTGAAGTCACCAATAAGAATCCAAGGCAGATTAGAAAAAGCATTTCTTATTGAGGATAAAGTGTTCCACATATGAAATCTCCCAGAAATGGAATTGGGAGCATAGATATTGGTCAGAACCCATGAACAATTGTTGTCTTTATCAAAAAAATGAATGCTCAAAATCTCATCATTAGAATGGATAAGATTTCCTTCCATGAGAGAAGGATTCCATAGGCATAAAAGACCTCCAGAAGCACCCCTGGCATTGCAAGCACAGAAATCACAATTTTTCCAAATAAAATTGCAAATATTTTTATCAAGAGGTTCACTAACCTTGGATTCTTGAATCACAAAAATAGTCAGTCTGATTTCTTTCCTTAATGATTTAGCTAGCCGCTACTTAGCTATGCCATTAAGGCCTCTCACATTCCATGAGAGGATCTTCATTTGGAGGATTTGGAAAGTTTTTTGCCTCCCTTTCCATGTGGTTGGGGAGGTTTGGTACACTTCATTTCTTCCTTGGAGATATTGATTCTAGTAGAAAATAGAGTTTTTTGTACACCATTAGCAATATCTTCATGCGCATCTTGGTTCCTTTGATTAGAATGAGAAGGTCTTCCTCTCTTTTTTTCCATTCCACAATCTATAGGAGACTTCTTTTGGCTTCGAAGAATTTTGGGACTGAAAGTAGAAGAGGAGATTCGTTGAATCACAGGACTCACAGGTTCAAGGAAGGATGAAGGAATAGAAGCATCTTCAATCAAGGGCTGATCATCCTTTAGAGAAAGGTCCTCGATCAAGGGTTCAAGGTTCTCAATCATCGGCTCAGAAGATGGTTCTTGAATAAGATTCTTCGGATCCAAGGGAGGATTGGAATTGGGATTTGGATCATTATTTTTATCAAAAATATCCTCAGAGTTTAAATCCACAAGAATTTGAAATTGAAAAGGGTGAGAAAAAAGACTGACCTCATTAGATGCATTTGCCAAAGAAATATTTTTCCCTTTATCATCAGGAGAATTGATGAAAGGGGTAGAGTTATGTCCTTCTTTGATTCTATACTCTTTGGTAGGCTTGAAACTTATTCCTCTAGATGGAGGAAATTTCCTCTTATCCTTCCTTGATGAAGCCTGAAAGGCATTCTCCTTAGCCATGGGATTAGAGTCATTCAATCGCTCAAAAGAGGCCACATGCTTAGTGAGAGAAGGACAATGAGCACGAAGATGACCCTGAGTTCGACATTCAATGCAGAAAGGAGGTTTTTTCTCATACTCAATGGCTTGTTTGAGAAGAGATGTTCCAAGTTCCAATTCAACAAAGGTAGGGAGTGTAGAATCAAGGTTTACCATGATGCAAAGGTGGGAAACATGCATCCTTGATCTGGAAAGAGTTACCTTGTCAATGAGAAGTAGATCTCCAATAGTCGAAGCCATGGATTTGAAGACAGATTCCCACCAAAGGTGCCAGGGTAAGTTTGGAAATCTGACCCAGATAGGAGCAAAGTTAATGCTTTGCGTTTCTAGGTTGAAATCCAGATTCCATTTCATCAGAAAGACACTCTTTGACCCAAGGAACCAAGGTCCTCCAGATAGAATTTGGGTAGCATCTTCTTTAGTGTTAAGGCAAACTCCAAAAAAACCCTGGAGAGGCCAACAATTTGCAAGGTCCCATGAAATTTCCATCGGGAAAAAGCCCAGTACCTGATAATGTCAAGATTTGGATTACCTCAAACCACTTTTCCTACCAAGGAAAGGGATTCTTCAACAATGAATTTTTTAGCAATGTCAGCAAGAATCTTGACCCTGTTCCCAAAAACCTCAAATGGGGGGAGAAAAGGAAGAGGAGGAAGGCCCACCTAAAACCTTTGTGAAGGAAGGCTTGGGAGAAGAAGGAACCTGATCCCCCCACCGAAGCTCTACCTTGTCAGAAACCATTTGAATATGATCTTTGAAGTGCTCATGGTTTTAAAAGCTTCCTCTCGCCTTGAGGATAGGAGATGATTTTCAACATTTTGCCCATCGAGAGATTCAATGGAGCCCACAACCTGAACATAGGAGGAAGAAATGCCAGCTAGCGCAAAAGTGGGACCAACATTGGAAACAACCACATTTCCTCCAAAAGTTTGAGTGGGCTTGGTTTCATTCTCAAGGGGACCAATGGAGCCCACCTCCTAAACGGAGGACAGAGAATTATCCGCATCAACAGAGAGGGGGCCATCCTCCCGCCTTTCAAAAATTTGAAAAAAAGTCTTCTCGCCTTTAGCAGTTTGAAATCCAGAATTACCAGCCATGAGAGCAGTTTTACAATTCTCCATTCATATTTATTCTAATATTATCTTGGTTGAAATGACCTATTTGATTGGCTTTCAATTTTTTTTTTTTTTTCCTTGATATTGATTTCTTGGAATGAATCTACAATACTTTTTACTATGTCTAACTTCTATAACAATATTGTTGAGAAGCAACACACCCCCACTGAAAAATGAATTTCCACCCTTTGAAAATTTTGAGCTTTCATTTTTGCAGTAAGGACCCTCTTGATGTTTTTAAGGTTCTAAGTCCAAGATTTTGCTTGTCTCTTTCCTCTTCAAGTTTTGCATATACCAAAGTGTCCAAACAGACTTGCATCTGGCTTTGTTTTATTTTAGAATTCATTTTGCAAATGTTAGAATCATTGCTGATTAAAGAAAATCTTTCACCGGTATGAAAAAATGCAGATTCTAGATAGATGAATTCATTGGAGGCCAAAACTTTCCATTTTTGGCAAGGTAGCGAAATCGCGACACTTCCATTTTTGGAAATGTCACGAAATCGCGACAGGTTTCGGAAAAGTCGGCCAAGTCGCAAAAACGTAGCGAAATCGCGACACTTCCATTTTTGGAAATGTCGCGATATCGCGACACTTCCATTTTTGGAAATGTCGTGATATCGCGACACTTTCCATTTTTGGAAATGTCACGAAATCGCGACGGGTTTGGAGAGAGAAAGCAAGTGCGTATGGAACGACGCAATTTATCGACATGTCGCGAAATCGTGACATGTCACATTTTCGTTGCTGCAAGAGGCAAAAGAATGACTAAGGCATGAAAGAGGCACGATTTCGCGACATGTCATGAAATCGTGACATGTCACGTTTTCGCTGCATGAAAGTTGAAGAAGCGTCTAAGTCATAGAAAGTCGTGATTTCGTGACATGTCACGAAATCGTGACACATCACGTTTTCATGACGCAGGAAGTAGAAAAAGAGCAAGTCACAAACATGTAGCGAAATCGCGACGTCGCGAAATCGTGACAGGATGGAAAGAAAAGTGCAAGTGCAAAAAAAGGGAACGATTTCACGACACGTCGCGAAATCGCGACAAAGTTCGAAAAGCAGGCACAAGTAAGAAAGGTGTCGTGAAATCGTGACGTCACATTTTCGCGATGTCACGAAATCACGAATAACTAAAGCAACAACAGCCAGAGGGTGTCACAAAATCGCAACGTCACGAAATCGTGACACGGTAGCGAAAGGGAAGTACAAGGAGCGGGCGTGTCGCAAAATCGTGACACGGTCCGAAGTCAAAACAAACCATGGTGAAGGCAAAGCAAGGAAGGGTGCCACCATGTCACGAAATCACGACATGGTGAAAGCAAAGGATGCCAATAGCAGAGTAAATGTCATGAAATCGCGACGTCGTGATTTCGCGACGTCGCAAAATCGCGATGCATGAAGAGAAAGCTGCCAAGTGTTAGGGACCGTCACGATTTTGTGACATGTCACGAAATCACGACATGTCACATTTTCGCGATAGAAGGAGAAGAAGGGCAGCGACAGGGAAACAAGTCACGATTTCGCGACATGTCATGAAATCGTGACATGTCGCATTTTCGTGGCCATGATAGAAAAGGGCCCGAAAGTGGAAAAAAGCTGGAAATGGACACGTGTCACGATTTTTGCGACACGTGTCAAAACAAAGCAAGCCACGTATCAGATAAATAGAGCCGACATGCAAATAAACTTTAGGGTTTCGGTTTAATAATAAAGTTTTGATTTAATATTTAAAATACTAATCATCCTTGTTTGTCTTTCATGCAGGAAGCCATCTGGCACTTACATGATAACGGAGAAATGGCCATAAAGACAAAGTTAAGTGCAAATTAATCGAAGACAGCCATATTGAAATGAGAGATGTCGAGAATTGTTGTTTCATCCAAATTTTACAGATCTGGCCGCAAAGAGACTTTACGGTGACTAAGCAGCTGCCCATTTAATGGAGTATGTCGAGAATTGGCCGAAAAATGAAAATATCTACACACAGTTACCAGAATTTGCCGATGGATGCATTTAATGAAAATTTATGGCAAAATTAATGGCATGCAGACATTTTCAACTCAGGGATGGCTCTACGGAGATGAAATGTCAGAGAAGTGGTGACTCATCCAAATTTCCGAGGGAATTAATGAGGGCATTTACTCATAGTTGCGGGTGAATGCAAGTGGCATTCGAATTCTGTCTTCTCCATTTATGGCAAGTGACTGCACTGAGTTGCAGAATGGTTAAGTTTTATCAAGACTTTATTTTAAATGGCTTTATATTGTAAAACCCGGGTACTAGGGTTTAAGATGATAAGATTTAGGGTTTGAGAAGAAGATATTTCTGAAAATATCAGGGTCTGTCCTGAGTCTATAAATACTTCTTCTAAATGTAATCGTAGGAGGCGGAGACTTAGAAATAAAAGGCTATTGAAGCAATTTCTTGCAAATCTTGTTAAATACTTTATTTCTTGACTTGGAGTTGATGTGCTTTTGTTTTCTGTGATAGCATGGCCAGGAGCCTAATCTTTTTTAGATTGTGATAAGTTCATCTTCTTTTGTTATCCGTTTCTTTAAAGTTTATTAAATATATGTTGTAAATCTATGTTATCAAGATTAAATATGTTGTTGGGCTTCATTTGTTCTATTGTATGCTAGGGAAAATCACATATTTAAGGTTCAAGTTTGTTCTAATTGCTCTGTCCTCACTGTGTGAGCTATGCTGCTGGTGAGAAATACCAATTTTAACGGACTTCCCTTCTGTTTATGATTTTCTTTCAGATCTGTTCCATCTTTGTCTTATGCTCTTAGTAGAAAGTGATCTTAGAAAGTCGGACACTTTCTTCTTTGATTTGTTCTGTTGTGAAGCTGATAGTATAAATAAAATTGGTAGTTTTGTTTTACAGATAAGTTTGATAAACTTCTCTTTCTGCCTTACCCTACCCTCTTTGTTTTACCGTGAAATGATCCATTTTTATTTTCTTTTAAATTTGTCTTTTATTTAAATCTGCTGACCCATAAGAGCTAGATCAAAGAACTAATTTTAAATCTGATTGTCAACAAGTGACAACTTCTAAACATTACTGAACAAGTTCAAGAGCCCGTTGTAAGGTAACAGACAGTCCATATTGAAAACTATTCCAGAAGCGGAAAAGAGTGAATAGACATTCGACCCAACTCTGTAACTCACACCTTGGATAACCAACAAGATCCTAAAGTGAGTGGGATTTATCCCGTATAAGTGTTATCAGAGTTTCATGCTCATTCTTCACAGGGTGTGTATAAAAGTCGGACCAACATTTAAAAATGGCGCTAGAAGGAGGGCCCACTGAACTCCGATCAGTATTGTAAATTGTCAGTACAATATTTAAAATTGCCAGAAAAGAAGACCTCAAGTTCAGTAGTCTGTTAAGGATTGTAAGGTTGTAAGTGCTTGTGAAAAGCTGGATTCTACATACAGGGTAACAAGGTCCCACCCCAGAGCTGGAGAGCTCCTTGTGCCTGAATTAGAAACTCCAAGAAGAAGTAGCCTCAGAAGGGCCAAGTCTCTGGTCTCAAATAGTTTTATCACCGCTGGTAGTTACTCCAACTACAACTCAGAATATCACCGTCAATCAAGTAGTAATGGCAAACTGGTTGGGTTCCACTGCTTTAAATATTCTGGGTATAGCCCATGACCTGCCCAGAAATCCTGAAAGATATCTTCCCAGATATAAACATGATGGGACAAGGACAGTAGAAGAACATCTGGTTGCATTCAAGAATGCTTTGAAATTGTTAAATGTACAGCATGAAGATGTTGCTTGCAGATTGTTCCCGTTCACTCTCTAGGAGGGAGCTTATGACTGGTTTCTAAATCTCACTAATGATTCTATCACCAGCTGGAATGACTTAGAAAAGGTTTTTGTGTCACAGTTTGGTGAGGTGATAGATCCTAGTATTTTATATCAGCAGTTTTCTGGTATCAAAAGAGAATTAAGTGAATCTATCAGATCTTATAATGTCAGATTCCAGAAATCTTATGGTAGACTTACTAGTTATTATGTACCGAATGCAGACCTGGCATTAGAGATTTTTAGAAATTCTCTAGATCCAATGACCTCTGTTTTCTTGAAAAGAGATCCCTCTGTTACTAATTTAACAGAGGCTTATAAAGAAGCTTTGATTCTGGAAAGACAGTTGGGACCCCAACCTTTAAATGCTCAGCAAATTCCTTTGGTTACACAAGCTCCCCCTGTTTTCAATCCCATACCACATCAGATGATGTTGCCAGTGTGTCAGACTCTACCATCAGCAAATCCATTGGCTGTAACACCTGTTGAGAATGTACAGAACCCAGGCAAAGAGGCTGACAATGCAAGAGTTGAAGAAGTCTCAAAAATAGTTCAGAAGTTGGCCAATGATTTTTTGAGTTTCAAAAGGCAAGTTTCTACTGGGGACAACTCAAACAGGTATTCATATCAACCGAACAGATTCAACCGGCCCCCATATGAACCTAATAAAGATTACAAAGGTAAAGGTCATGATGTGAATATTTGCGATTTAGCTTTGCCTAACTGGTGCAGAATACATGCTACTTCTCAGCACGGGGAGTTGGATTGTTTGGAATTTTGTAATGCATTTGAAGCTTTGTCTGGGGATTTGATTTCTCCTAAAAATCAAAGAACTACGGAGGGCCCAAGTTCATCCAACCATAGTGCAGCTATGGTCTTGGATTCTTTCACTTTCTTGGATGAATCTGAGAATGTAGTTGAAATGCCTATGGATGAGGTGCAGGCTTTCCAACAGTACAGGAGGGATAACTACAACCTGAGAAACAGAAATCCGGAGCCTAACACTACATCTACCCCTCCGGACAACTCTCACAATGTTCCTCCAGATCCATCTCCAAGCAATAATCCATCTCCACCCAAGGGAGGAAATCTGAGAGGACCAGATGCTTTTGTCCCTCCACTTAATAAGGGATATAACATAGTGGAGGACATGAAAAAGATCAAGGCCAACATTACTCTTCATGAGTTGGCCCAAATTTTAGAACAGAGGGACAACCTGATAAAAACATACTCTGGCCCTACTACCAAACCTGTGGACAAGGGAAAGAAGATGGCAAATGCAAATGTAGCCATGTACAAAGAGAAAACTGAGGTTCCCCCATTTTTACTGACTGTTCGTATTTTTGGGAAGAACTTACACAATTGTTTGGTAGATTCGGGTGCATCTGCTAATGTTATGCCTTTGGCCATTTGTCAGCAGTTGGGTTTGACCCCAATGAAGTCTGAAAGGAGAGTTGTCCAATTGGACAAATCAGAGGTTAAAGTAGTGGGAGAACTTCAAAATATTCATATCCAGTTAGCATCTGAGCCAAGGGCTCAACATAAAATTGAAATTCAGGTTGTGGATATCCCCGTGGGGTACGGGATGCTTTTGAGTAGGGATTGGTCGAGATCTCTGAACGGATACTTGGCAACAGACTTTTCACACATGTGGTTGCCATGGAAGGGAGTGGCAAATCAATTACGGGTTGAAAGAGAACCCAGGTACAAGCATACAATTACCGAATACAATGCAGAGAATGAGACTCGTAAATATTGCGGAGGTAGATATTGGAGTTTACAATTTAACAACGGGACAAAATGAGAAGTTTAGTAAAGCTCATCCTGTTCATAGTAATGAAGTCTGGACGCTTCATGTGGATGGGGCTAAATCTAAACAGGGTTCTGGCATAGGGGCAGTCCTTAAAGGGCCTGAAAGTCAGACATATTTTATGTCTTATCGCCTACAGTTCCCTTGTACAAATAATTTAGCAGAGTATGAAGCTCTGGTATTAGGTTTGAAATTTGCTTTGGACAAAAGTGTAAGAAATATTCAAGTTTTTACGGATTCAGAATTGGTGGCTAATCAAGTCAAAGGTAAATTCTAGTGTAAAGCATCTTATTTAAAAGGATACAAACACCGGGCTTGGGATCTTGTAGAAGATTTTGATGCTTTTAATCTGACACACATACCCAGAGAGCAGAATTCACGTGCAGATGTCTTGGCTTCTTCAGCCGCAAGTTTAAAACCACTGGAAGAATTTAAATGGAACAAGTTTTCAATTGAGTTAGTCCCTTGTCCTTCAGTCCCAAATAATATAGATAATTTTCAGGTTTTCTCTGATGATCAACAGATTGTAAACTTTTTGCAGAGTACTAACACATTTGAAAATGCTATAATCGATGAGGGCCAAAGGGATACTCTGCTGGAGCAGTTAGATGATGACAGGGGAATAATAAGGTTGAAAGACAACAGAATTCCAAAAGGGATGGTGGAACTGGAGCGGCTCTTTGATGTTGACCAAATCAAGCAAAAAGTGAATTCTGAGGATTCTATGGGTGCAACAGACAGTGAGACTGAGAACCTGAATGTGGGGACTGAAGAAGATCCCAAGCACATCAAGTTGGCTAAGAACTGTGATCCAAAAATAAAAAGAAGTATGATTGATTTTCTTCACAGGTCCAAGGATGTTATGGCCTGGTCATACAAAGACTTAAAGGTATTTGATCCGAAAGTTTACACTCATATTATACCTTTAAAAGAATTTTGCAAACCTTTCCGACAAAAACAGAGGCATGTCAACGCTCTGTTAGAGCCCCTCATCCAGAAAGAGGTAGAAAAACTATTGAGTGCCGCCATTATTTTTCCCATCAGGCATTCTACTTGGGTGGCCAATTTGGTGCCAGTCAGAAAGAAAAATGGAGAGATCCACCTGTGTGTGGATTTTAGAAATTTGAACAAGGCATCTGAGAAAGATAATTATCCTCTGCCTTCTATGGATGAGGTGTTACAGATTGTCAATGGTTCGGAGATGATGTCTTTCCTGGACGGTTTCTCAGGGTATAATCAGATATTGGTTGAGAAGGAAGACAGAATGAAAACTGCTTTCACAACTAAGTGGGGAACTTTTGCTTACAAGAGGATGCCATTTGGATTAATAAATGTCGGAGCTACATTTCAACGAGCAATGGATCATGCCTTCAAGGGCCTTATGGGTAAATGTATTGTTGTTTACATGGATGATTTAACAGTCTTCTCTAAATCTCGGTTTGACCATGTAAAACACTTGGAGTCCGTGTTTAACAAATGCAGGGAGTTCGACATTTCTTTGAATCCGAAGAAGTGCATTTTTGGTGTAACGGAAGGAAAGCTCCTTGGGCACTTGATCACAAAAGATGGCATTTCCATGGATCCGGACAGAGTTGAAGCCATATCCGGCATACCCTTTCCCAACTCTAAGAAAGAGTTGAGGTCCTTCTTTGGAAAAATTAACTTTGTCAGGAAGTTCATCTCCGGTTTTGCAGAGATAGTCAAGCCACTCAATGACATGCTAAAGCAAACTGCTCAGATTGTCTGGACCATAGAAGCTAAAACAGCATTCCAAGAAATCAAGACCGCCATCAAACAAGCACCAGTTCTGGTAAGCCCAGATTTCAGTGCAGATTTTTATCTGTACACCTTTTCTTCTGAACACACACTTGCTGCAGTTCTGACCCAACGGAGAGAAACCGGGGAACATCCAATTGCTTTCAAGAGTACCAATTTAAAGGGGGCTGAGCTGAAATATTCTCGTTTAGACAAACAAGCTTATGCCTTGGTGAGAGCAGTTAAGCAGTTCAGGCACTACATACTAAGAAGCAGAATTCATGCTATAGTTCCAGACCCAGCTGTTAAATACCTATTAAGTCAGAATGAGTTGGGTGAACTAAGAGGTAATTGGGTTACAAGGCTGCAAGAATATGATTTAGAAATTCGGCCTACAAAATTGATCAGAGGACTTGGTTTGTCCCGACACATTGCCGAAATACCTATGCGGGAAGAAGTTAATCAGTTAAATTCTGAAATCTGATGACTGGTATGGAGATATTATTCATCTGCTGCAATTTGGAGTTTGCCCATCTCACTTGAATAGAACCCAAAGGAGAGCACTAAAACTGAAAGCTGCTCATTATCTCCTCAAAGCAGGTAATTTGTTCAGAGAAAATTATGCTGGCATTTTCTTAAGATGCATTTCTTCGAGTGAAGTCAATGAAGTCATGTCCAGTTTTCATGAAAAGTTAGGGGCAGGGCATTCATCGAGATCTGCTACTACGCATAAAATATTGAGAGCAGGCTATTACTGGCCTACATTATTTAAAGATGCCCATCAACATGTGAGAACCTGCCATCAGTGCCAAACTTTTGCAGCCAAAGAGGCCAACCGGGCTCTACCATTGCAGCCTGTTGTAATAAATAAACCTTTTATGCAATGGGGACTTGATTTTGTGGGAGTGATTAATCCAAATTCTTCAACAGGGCATAAGTATGTTCTAACAGCTATTGATTACTACACAAGATGGGTCGAAGCAGCAGCCACCACAAGAAGTACAACTCATGAAGTGATCGAATTTCTAGAGTCAAATGTCATAACCAGGTTTGGGGTTCCTCTGAATTTGGTGTGTGATAATGGACCAACCTTCCAATCATTGGAGTTTGCAGAATGGGCATACCAGATGGGGATAGTTATCAGATTTTCATCCAACTATTATCCCCAAGGCAATGGACTGGCTGAGTCCACAAATAAGAATTTAATGAATGCCATTAAGAAATCTGCAACAGACAAACCCAGGCAGTGGCATACATTATTGAAATATGCACTTTGGGCTGACCGGATAAAATATAAAGTGGCTCTTAAGACTTCCCCTTTTGCTTTGTTGTATGGTACCCAGCCAATTGTTCCCATCTCTCTAAAATTACCTACTTACCAATTTGTCTTAGACTATTTTGAGGATCAAGCAGATGCAGAGGCTCGTGTTTTGGATCTAACTAATTTGCAGGATGAAAGACTCCAAGCCCTGGAACACTTCAGTCGGCACCAAGAAACCGTCAAGCGCTGGTTTGACAAGAGGGCCAAAGTGAAAGCTTTTAGACTGGCAGACCTGGTGCTTCTATGGGACAAGGCCCATGAAAATAAGGGTAAGCATACAAAGTTGCAGCCACTGTGGATAGGCCCATACCAGATTGCTGAGATTCTGGGTAATAATGCATTTCGTTTACAAGACCTTGATGGTAATTTTCTGGACCTCCTTGTTAATGGTCAATACTTAAAGCATTATTTCTCGGCTGTTCCGTCCAATATATCATTTGAATGAGTCACAAAGAAGTTGTAACATGTGTATACATTGTAAATAACTCTGCAGTTTTATTTTATTTTAGCTTATTTTTCATGTCTGTACAGTGTTGTTTATTTTAGTTTTATTCTAAATGCCTGTACAGTTTTTAGTTTATTTATTTTAGTTTTATTTTAAATGTCTGTGCAGTGTTGTTTTATTTTATTTGATCTTAATTGTCTATGCAGTTTTATTTTGTTTGTTGTTTAAGGTCTGTACACTCTGTGTCTTTCCCTTTCAGGTCTGTACAGTTTTAGTTTATTTTAAAGTTCTGTATTTTTATTTTGTTTTATTTTGAAGTCTGTGCAGTTTTATTTTATTTTGTTTTTAAAGGTCTGTGTTTATCCTTGGAAGTCTGTACAATTTTATTTTATTTTAAAAATTCTATTTTTAAGCTTTGCCTGAGCATCAATAAAAAAGTCAGCCTTCTAAAAATTGTTTTTATTCTGAGTCCAGAATCCAGTGTTCATTATCCTAATTGTGAGATAGTCTGCTTTAACTGAGCAGTGGAACTATTTTGTTATTCAGAACAACAGTGGAAGGATGATTGGATTTTGTGTCTTGCTTGCCACAGTTGTTTTAATTATAAAGAAACTGCTATGCTGTTTGGTTGGAGAAACTCCCGGGGAATCCAAGAAAAGTTGGTCATAAGAGGGGACTATGATTCATGTAATTATTTGAGTATCCACAGAGGCTATCAGTGCCCAGACTGAAGCAGTTCCAGATTGATGAAATATTAAAAGAAAATTGTTATTCTTTCTAAGGCTTTTCAGATGTTGATATATTTCAAGAGAGAGAGAGAAGATGAAAGTTGAGCAAGACAGCATGAAATTGGCACTCTGTTATTTCCAATATATATATATAAAAAAAAAAGAGAAAAAAAAAAGTAATGTAATCAAAGAGACAGCCAAGACTTCAAAAGATGTTTTTCTTCTACCAAGTTGTAGATTCTACCTTACAGTTGTGAATTTGGGTCGTGTAAATCTAAAGGGTAACTCGTCGGGTTGTAAAAGGCTAAACTAGTAAACAGAGCTCTACTCGGTTTCCCTTTTTTACAATCTAGAAAAGCTGATCAATCCAGAGTTCAACATTCGAAGGCCCAATCATTCTTGAAGAAAGTTTTATACGCTTGTAATTGCACATCAGAAATCTTCCTTAAATGATTCAGCCTAGTATGTCCTTGGGAAATTTTGACAACTATCGGCTAGTAGTTAAATTGTTTTGAAGAATATCTGTGGCAAGGCAAGATACATGGTCTATGTTGTTTTGAAACTAGAGTCCTGGGTTCTAAAATAATGCTACTATTTTACCCACAGATATCGCCATTTGTTGAGAAGCAACACACCCCCACTAAAAAATGAATTTCCACCCTTTGAAAATTTTGAGCTTTCATTTTTGCAGTAAGGACCCTCTTGATGTTTTTAAGGTTCTAAGTCCAAGATTTTGCTTGTCTCTTTCCTCTTCAAGTTTTGCATATACCAAAGTGTCCAAACAGACTTGCATCTGGATTTGTTTTATTTTAGAATTCATTTTGCAAATGTTAGAATCATTACTGATTAAAGAAAATCTTTCACCGGTATGAAAAAATGCAGATTCCAGATAGATGAATTCATTGGAGGCCAAAACTTTCCATTTTTGGCAAGGTAGCAAAATCGTGACACTTCCATTTTTGGAAATGTCGCAAAATCGCGACGGGTTTCGAAAAATCGGCCAAGTCACAAAAACGTAGCGAAATCGTGACACTTCCATTTTTGGAAATGTCACGATATCGTGACACTTTCCATTTTTGGAAATGTCACAAAATCGCGACAGGTCTGGAGAGAGAAAGCAAATGCGTACGGAACGGCGTGATTTCGCGACATGTCGCGAAATCGTGACATGTCACATTTTTGCTGCAGGAGGCAAAAGGAAGCTAAGGCATGAAAGAGGCACGATTTCGCGACATGTCGTGAAATCGTGACATGTCGCGTTTTCGCATGAAAGTTGAAGAAGCGTCTAAGGCACAGAAAGGTCACGATTTCATGACATGTCATGAAATCGTGACACGTCATTTTGAGAAGTAAAAGAGTAAGAAGTAGTGAAATGCGACGTCGCAAATGGAAAAGCGAGAAAGTCGAAAGACGTCACTGAAATCGACGACAGGTGAAGAACCAAAGCAAAGGAGGGTGTCGCGAAATCGCGACGTCACGATTTCGACGTCGCGAAATCGCGATGTCACGATTTCGCGACGTTGCGAAATCGTGACACGACAACGAAAGGGAAGTACAAGGAGGGGGTCATGAAATTGAAATCAAAACATGGTGAAGGAAAAGTAAGCAAGGGTGCCACCATGTCACGAAATCGCGACATGGTGAAAGCAAAGGATGCCAAGAGCGGAGTAAAGGTCACGAAATCATGATGTCACGATTTCACGATGTCACGAAATCACGACGCATGAAGAGAAATCTGCCATGTGTTAGGGACCATCACGATTTCGTGACATGTCGCGAAATCGTGACATGTCACATTTTCGCGAGAAGAAGAAGAAGGGCAGTGACAGGGAAACAGGTCACGAAATCGTGACATGTCGCATTTTCGCGGCCATGAAAGAAAAAGGCCCGAAAGTGAAAACAACTGAAAATGGACACGTGTCACGATTTTTGCGACACGTGTCAAGACAAAGCAAGCCACGTGTTAGATAAATAGAGCCGACATGCAAATAAACTTTAGGGTTTCGATTTAATAATAAAGGTTTTGATTTAATAATTTTAAAGTACTAATCCATCCTTGTTTGTCTTTCATGCAGGAAGCCATCTGGCACTTACATGATAACGGAGAAATGGCCATAAAGACAAAGTTAAGTGCAAATTAATCGAAGACAACCATATTGAAATGAGAGATGCCGAGAATTGCTGTTTCATCCAAATTTTACAGATCTGGCCGCAAAGAGACTTTACGGTGACTAAGCAGCTGCCCATTTAATGGAGTATGTCGGGAATTGGCCGAAAAATGAAAATATCTACACACGATTACCGAAATTTGCCGATGGATGCATTTAATGAAAATTTATGGCAGAATTAATGGCTTGCAGGCATTTTCAACTCAGGGATGGCTCTGCGGAGATGAAATGTCAGGAAAGTGGTGACTCATCCAAATTCCCGAGGGAATTAATGAGGGCATTTACTCACAGTTGTGGGTGAATGCAAGTGGCATTCAAATTCTGTCTTCTCCATTTATGGCAAGTGACTGCACTGAGTTGCAGAATGGTTAAGTTTTATCAAGACTTTATTTTAAATGGCTTTATATTGTAAAACCTGGGTACTAGGGTTTAAGATGATAAGATTTAGGGTTTGAGAAGAAGATATTTCTGAAAAGATTAGGGTCTGTCCTGAGTCTATAAATACTTCTTCTAAATGTAATCGTAGGAGGCGAAGACTTAGAAATAAAAGGCTATTGAAGCAATTTCTTGCAAATCTTGTTAAATACTTTATTTCTGGACTTGGAGTTGATGTGCTTTTGTTTTCTATGATAGCATGGCCAGGAGCCTAATATCTTTCAGATTGTGATAAGTTCATCTTCTTTTGTTATCCGTTTCTTTAAATTTTATTAAATATATGCTGTAAATCTGTGTTATCAAGATTAAATATGTTGTTGGGCTTCATTTGTTCTATTGTATGCTAGGGAAAATCATAGATTTAAGGTTCAAGTTTGTTCTAATTGCTCTGTCCTCACTGTGTGAGCTATGTCACTGGTGAGAAATACCAATTTTAACGCGACTTCCCTTCGTTTATGATTTTCTTTCAAATCTGTTCCATCTCTGTCTTATGCTCTTAGTAGAAAGTGATCTTAGAAAGCTGGACACTTTCTTCTTTGATTTGTTCTGTTGTGAAGCTGATAGTATAAATAAAATTGGTAGTTTTGTTTTACGATTAAGTTTGATAAACTTCTCTTTCTGCCTTACCCTACCCTCTTTGTTTTACCGTGAAATGATCCATTTTTTTTTTTTTTTTTAAATTTGTCTTTTATTTAAATTTGCTGACCCATAAGAGCTAGATCAAAGAACTAATTTTAAATATGATTGTCAACAAGTGACAACTTCTAAACATTACTGAACAAGTTCAAGAGCCCGTTGTAAGGTAACAGATAGTCCATATTGAAAACTATTCCAAAAGCTAAAAAGAGTGAATAGACATTCGACCCAACTCTGTAACTCACACCTTGGATAACCAAACAAGATCCTAAAGTGAGTGGGATTTATCCCGTATAAGTGTTATCAGAGTTTCATGCTCATTCTTCACAGGGTGTGTATAAAAGTCAGACCAACAAATATTCTATAGTCATTTTCTATAAACACCTTTCATATATGACATCTGTAAAACATATTAGGAAATACTTCTAAGTGTCAATATTTAAAAATAGCCTTAATATGAAGAATAAAATGATAGAACATGTCAGCCAAAATTATGGATGAATGTGTCAATGTTAAAAGTGACATAAAATTTTAAAAAGGGGATTCATAAATGTTTGGAAGTGTTAAAAACACTTATAACATTTTTATACCTATGGCAAACTAAGGTATTAGAAATTAAAAATTAAAATTTTAAAACCCTCCCTTATGTTAAGTAAATATGCCAAAAATTAGGCATAGGGTGAGCACATTCAAAATGGCACTACGTACTACCTCCCTTGATGCTCCTTTCGAAGCTCATTATAGATGAGACCCATCGCATGCGTGGATGCTATAAGGAACAATTACTAGTATGCGTAGATGCTAGAAGGAATAATTATCGATACGTGTGGATGCTATAAGGTAATAGAAGCTACCGTGGACAAGTCTAAATTGTGATACAATGGAAGGGAATAAAATTAAAAAAAAACAAAAAATTACACGTGGCATATGTACATGGGAAAAATTCAAAATAATTGATGAACACATGCCACATATTGGAAATTAATAAAGAATTTTTAAGTCACACCAACCTATGACTATCTTTCAATGTGATAAAAGGTTCAGCAAAGGACGTCGATGATGACCAACGCATGGTGCATGCAACTAATCATCAACACACTACCACAGATGGAAGGCATAAACCGTTGATTAAGCTCTAATGAAGGATCATGATTTTTAGGAGAATCTGCACTAGGGTTAGAAACATCATCATGATATTGACACAATTTTTTTTTTGACCAATTACACTAAGGTGATGCGGATTTGCAATGCTAATCATTGATTAAAATGAAGATCGAGGGTTTTCATATGTTTAGACGGAGATAAGATTACCATCATCAATTTAGGGTAAAGTGAATGGCCATGATTTACTGCATGGCAAATGCATTATGTAAAGTAAAATAAACCTTAATCCCCTTTCATAGAATACAGTGAGCATCGAAGTAACCTTTGCAACCTAGTTGAAATTCTACCAAAATTCCTCTTAAGGCCGAATTGAGAGTTTGAATCAAAAATTTGAGAGGAAAAAACACTGAATGAAGGTATAATTATGGAAAAATAAGGGTGGAATGGCTTGGAAAATTATGACATAGGGTGACAAAATTTGGGTGCTAAAAAAGAGCGAAAGTGACAACAGGTAATATTTTACTATCCTTTTTGTGTTTTTTTTTGTCAATAGGATTCGATATTTTTATATGCCCTAAGAACTCTGCTACTAGTATGATTAGTGAATAATTTTTAGAATTATACAAAATATTAGGCTACAGGAATGATTAGCAAATAATTTTTCAAAATTATGCAGAATATTAGGTCTAGGTTAACATTTTCTTTCGAAGTGATTAGTGATTTTTTTTTTAGGGAATATGTAGAAGACAAGTCATAATTATCGATTGATTATGTTGATAACAATATATATATATATATTTTAAAGATAGGTCATAATGGTTTTAAAGTTTTTACTTCATTTGAATTGCATGTTTTTGATTACGTTAGATAATAGATTATCTCCAATAAAATTGTAAAATTTATTTTGTGCAAATGAAATTGTTGCAGGTTCCTAAAAATTAAAAAAAAAAACTTCTACCCTAAGAAGCCATACCCTGATCTATGTTCTAAAAATGTAGTGAACCCTAGTCCATTGAAACATATAATCCAAGTGATTCTGTAACAGAACTGCTCGAAAGGGCCAGATGGTGGGAAGCCCTCACAAAATTTAGAGGGCATGACCAAGGGGTAGCCTAGAAATTTATCCTAAACTATAATCCCACGAACATGACTACCCACATTGGAGATATTCAATTTGACCTAAATCTAAGCATTATTTGGAAAGTATTAGAATTACCATAGGTAGGACTACCATACTACAAAAATCCTTCTAAGAGGGTCACCCAACTAGTGGAAAAAATTGGGAAAAAATGCACTATTATCTAAGATAAGGAGGGTTGGATTAAGGGTGTTGCCACTATTTCAATTCCTCTCATGTGGTAGGAAGTTGCTATTTTTATTATTAAATTTTTAAATCTAGAAGGACATATGTCCACCTGTGCAGCCTACCATATTCGCATATTGATGAATCTAAAGTTTTCGAAGAACAATGATTGTGTTATTAATCTAACATACTTCTTGTTCTAGTCTCTACAATCTATTGTTATCCATGTGCAGCCTAAACATTCTCAATAAAATCCTAAGCTACATCTACTTGTACACCATGGCCTTATTAAAATTATATTCCTAAAGAAAGTACATGAAGTTAAAATTGCCTAGAATGAGATAGTTGCAGAATCTAGCCTACTAGAGAATTATGAGTCAACTAAAAACAAGCTTGACGAAGATAGTTTGTCTAAGGAAACCCATGAGTCAGATAGCTAGGAGGAGGAACCTGAATCCCAAAAATGTAAATGTTGACTTTCCAAATATATCAAACCAGCTCGACTTGCATGAAAGGTTTGACACCACAAGCATACTCTTGAAAACCTTGAGAAAGGAAAAATACCAGGGCATGAATCTGACTTACTTGCATCCAAATCAACTACTGAAATCCTATCTCATTTGTGGGCACAAATCACTAATCTACAAATCAAAATTAAAAAAAAAAAAGAGGAATTTGCAAAACATTAAAAAATAGTTTAGTGAGCCCTTAACCTTTAGATATATATGATTAAACAGCTCCCAACGAATAAGGTGACGAAACCTGTTGATTTCATCAACCGACCACCACCTATCGATGCTTCCCCTAACAAAAGATCCACCACTAATAAAAAGCATAAAAAGTCAGTTAACATTAGAAAAGTATCCCACATAAATAAGCCCTTTGAATTTTCTAAACTTCTTAAGGAAGAGAGTTCCCAACCGTTCATCAGCCTGACACAGCAAAACCAAACAAGGAAATTGATCTCTCCCATAAAAAGAGGAATTGCACCTAAGAATCTTGTCTTAAATATCAGGATACCTCTAAAAATTAATGCAGTGATAGATAAAATTGTTGCAAAAGTTGAGAAACCTCCATCTTTTCAAATGTAGGATGTAGAGCAAAAAAAGGACTCCCATGAAATTGAGCATATGAAGACTATCATGGTTGAGACACCAGTTGGAGATCATAAAGCCAAATATTAGGTACAAAAAGTAAAATGGGAATGTAACCTACCACCAACAAGACCCCCATATTCAAGAACCTCCACTTGATAGACACAAGTCGAATGAATTGAACTAAAAAAGCTATTTAATATTTTATGATTTTAAGATTTCAATATTTAATCTGTATATTATTACTTATAACATATTTTATAGTTTTATGTCTATCAATATTTTAGCAATATATATGTCTATATATCTGAGAATACTGTGAATGGTATGTTTATTTGTGAAATTGGTCTATATAATGCTATGTTTAATGTCTATGATCATAGTTTTAATACATTGCTATAGTAAGATAAATTGAAAAACAAATCATTTTATACCAAGGACTATTATGTTGCAAAACTGTTCCTTGAAAAAAATCATGAACAATATATTTCCTTGAAGATGATCAGATGTTTTGTATGTGATTGATGAAACTGTTTCTGTTATAATAAATTTAGAAGTCATCATTTTATGATCTATTTTTTTGAGAATTTGTATTTTATCAGAATGATATATGACAACACAAAATATTTCATTTTTTAACCGCAGATATCAGTACTCCAATCTATTGATAGATTTTGTAATATTTAAGTTGTCATGAAAATGATCTGGAAAAAATTGAAAAATATATTTTGTTGTAGATGTATGATTGAAATTGTGCTATGTTATAACATACTGGCTTATGTTTAATTTAGATTTGAAAATGTCTATCTATCAGTATTATTATCAATGATCTATGAAAATATAATTCGATGACGTATTTGTTGTTTCTGGAAAATAATTGTGATGTCTGTTTCATGGTTTTGCAAATGTTTTTTCAAGAAAACCTAAATCTTGATTGATGTTAATATTTCATTCATTTTGCAAAAATCTAGATGATGGTAGTTGATATATGTGTAAAATTTGTAAGTTTATGTTGTATCATTTCTTCCTATACATGAGGATATGCATATATTTCAGTTTGGGGGAAAATAATGAATGATTATTCAGTACATATTTTTATATTAAATTACTCCATATTTATATCTAATTTGTGATTATAATGTGTCTTAAGTTAGTTGTTTTTATTTATTTATGTGGATTATTAGTAAAAATATGAATAAAGTTGAAACTGAAAAACGTGTGCATTTTATGTAAAATATGTTCGAGTTATAAGTAATAATGCAGAAAAGTCTTGAAGGATGTTCCATAGTGCAACAACACGATATTTAGGATGTACCTTGGACATGAGAATATGGATGTAATGACAAAGGATTAAGGAAACTTAGGCATGGTGACAGAACAGTGACTGATTACTATTATGGATTATGGTAACTGAAGTATGTTATGTTACGAAAGATAGTTACTGAAGCATGTTATAGAAGGTAGCTACTGTAGGTTGTTACTGAAGAATAATTTTTACCAGCAGTTACCGAAGAGAGTTAACAAACTTCATACGCCACATTAACAACAACATGGTGCTCTCACATGGTAATAAATAAGTACAATAAACATAGATTAAGTTGACTTGTCACATATTCTCCATGAGGATATTGTGATTAATAAAGTTGTTATTACTTTATTCCATAGACATTGTATAATTGAAATCTTGTTAAGATGATTATATTTAGATGCAATATTGTTATGCCTTTTTCTAAGAATAGAGGACATGATTATATTGTATGTCTTGCAAAATATTTAAATTAGTATAGTTTTTTTAATTGCATTTATCAAATTCCACTTAGACCACTTGGGATGTTTACTGAGTCCAAGTAGAATTAGGAATTTCATTAGTTTAGATTATTTTGGTTAGTGCATAGTTATCGCATCATAAGTCCACAAAAATCCACATGGAAAAATACGTGGAAGATTTTATTTAGAATTGTAAAAGTCATAATATATATTACATAGGTAGACCTTTGAAAAGATCTAATGGAGAAATGTCTACTGTCTAGTCTAAATCTGAATAATCTATGGATAATTGTATAATTTCTAAAAAACTGCATCAACATGTACGTTTGAATTTCCAGCAATAAAAGTAGCACTCCATTCTTCACATATGGTAACTATGTAATTTAAATTTACCATTTAAATTTATTTATGTAATTGTAGTTGTATATTCCTGCATTCATAGAGTAGAATGATGTTAGGAATAATCATACATTTTAGTTACTGAGATAAAGCAAACTAGGTGGGAAAGACTTACACTATCTTCTAGGAGGTAGGGCCCACTTCTACAGCTAGTCCCTAAGCTCTCGCCCCTAAAATAGATTAGAAATAGTTAATTAAACTTAGAATATAAAATAAAGTAAATTGCATTTTCATAAAATATAAAGTCAGAATTAAATAAAACTAACTGCATGAGGATCCTCATTAGTAGGCAATTACTATTAGTTATTCTCAACACTAGTTAAACTCACCAATAGATCAATTCATTAATAGATAATTATTGTTAGAATAATTCATTAATAGATAATTATCATATTTACTGCATAGATCAAAAATTTTATTTTGTTTTTATTCTTACACAATTTAACTTCTATTGATTTATTTTTCTGCACACACCTGAAACTGAAAAGAAATTTGAGCTAAGCTTCACATTAATCACCATGGTACAATCTATACTAGATTTATACTCTTTAAATATAACTTTGATTTACTCTCAGATTGATAAATTAAATGTAAGCTATTACAACTGATCACTATAATATATAAGCATCAAATAGATGAGCTTAGCTTAGCTTATATTGATTATTAGCTAGTGGAGGATGAGGATGATGAGGCAATAAACATTCAATATGTGGATAAAATAAAGAAGATAATTGAGTACAATGTCTGGTTTTTTGCAAAATGACTTTGGACATCGATTTTGGTCTTGGATGATGAGGATAATGGAGTTCTAAGGGCAGTGGAGGAGCCTTCATGATGATAGAGACATCATCAATTAAGTGGTGGCACCAAGCCCATGAGGATTGAAGCTAACAAACATGTGGATGCAAGCATATGAATGTGAAGTTAGATATTGGTGGGGATGTGGGGGATATGTGTGAGGATGTAGAGAGAGATCCAAGGTAGGGTGAGGAGGAGTGGAAAATAATCCAGGTGGAGCGGGACTAACTTCTAAAAATGAGGGAAGCTTCATATGCTAATATGGAAAGGCTATTGAGTTATATGTAGGCTTGAGACATTTATATGGCATGGCTATAGAGTGATGTGGATGGGGGCTATGAAGTACCCAAGGTGGAGGTGGTGAAGCAACTATGATAGCTGCTCTTCAAGTAGAGGTGGTTGAGAAGGATGGGTGATAGTGATAGGATTTATCTTACATTTGGTCAAAGGAGGATTACATATGGTTATTGGAGAATATACCTATGCAATGAGGCATTCTTATACCCATGTGGCCATATTAATTGAGATTCAGATCTAGCCAATGGAGTGTCTCTAGACAGTAATTCTTGTCTAAGAGTTCCATGATTTTTAGAGATATCAAGATCATAGGAATCTAGTTTGGGGCCTCCTTTTGGATTGCCTAGGTTCTTTATGGTGCTAGCTAGTAGCACTCATTGTACTTATTTTTTATGTTTTTTTTTATTATGAATATTATGTAGGTAGCAAATCCACCTCCCAAAAGAAGAAGTGATCCATGGATTTGCACAATTTTGTTAAGTTTTCCTCAATTTTGATTAAAATGTACAATTATGAAAAAATACAAGCAAAGATCAAAATGTACAAGGTTGCACATGTATGATGTGAAATAAAATGAAATTAAGTTGAAATATACATTTGGGGTTAATTTGATAAAAATCAAATTAGACCTTAGTAAACCTTGTAAAAAGATTTTTTTTGGAGTTAGTTGGGAATGGCAATTGTAAATAGTGTGTTGCTTTGGAAAACAATTTGGAATGGTTTGAAAATGCATTATATAGCCCCCTTTATTCATTTTTGGTTGTTCATTCATGTTCATTCATACTCATATGTAGTTCATTATTGGTTACTGATTGAGGGTTCATTTATGTGATTATTGAGTAGAATTACTGGTCATTGTTGAGATTGTAATGACTGATGGAAGATATGTACAAGGATACTAATAATCTGAATAAGAAATTTATTTTCCTTATTTCATTATCTCTGTGAATTCCATTGTACATTCTGGATGTTACAGGTTGAATAGATAATGTTTACTACTTATTTTTCTATGAGAATGTATGTAAATATCTTGTGAATGATCCTGGTTACCTACATATTTGGTGTGAAGGATGGGATTGATTATATAGAGAGTTAAAATTGTACTTTGATTTTTCCAGGCCATTATATGATTTTTGGAACCATCAATAAAGAGTATAATTCATTGTTAGTGGTTTAATATTTTACATGTTATGGAGAACTGGAGCAATTGGAGCATAGAAACTTCTCAAAATCTATCTTGGAAGGATTGGTGATGAAAGGTGATATATCTAGATATTATTTGCAACAAGGGTTCATACAAACCATACAAACATAGTGCCAAATTGTACAAACTATTTGATTACCCGATTTGGTAATAAAATTTGCAACTCAATTCTACTAAATAAGAAAATCATGCTAGTTTGGAGAAATCAATTACAAAATTGATTGACTTATAAAACATGTTCTAATGAGTTGGTTGAGTAAAAAATTTTACCAGGAATAATATTTTACAATTTGGATCATACAACAATACGATTTGGTGATCGTACAAGCTATTTTAGCAAGTTAACCTAGTGTACGAGGAAGGTCGTATAGGCTATATGACTTGTGTAATTTGGGTTTTGATATCTTATTGATCATTTCCATAGCTTCTAAAATAACTCCCCATTGGGAATACTAAATTGATACCTCTATATTCGGTGCCATTGCTTATCAAACTTTGGATTTTTTGTTAAAACGGGTCAAAAAGTGTTGCAATCAAGAAGATCGTACAAGTGAAAAATTGAAGTACACAAAATTGGAGATTAATGATAGACACAAGTATAAAAAAATGTATGATATGGGATAAAGGAGAGGAAATCATAATTAGAAGGAGCACAAAAATTTCTTAAAGAAGGAACGTGAATAGTGTTGAATACAATACACATGAACCAATCATAGAGTAAGTATGAACATTTGATGAAGCTAACATTGAGAGGTTGGATACATTACTGATCGACATGGAAGAAGAGAAGCAAGAAGCACCCAGAGTCCAGAAGAGTTTTTATGTAAGAGAAGGTGTTAATGAGGAAACTATGTGAGATCAAAAGGAGTGGATGGTAACACCTGAGAAAGTGGTAGATAGGTTGCAAAGGAGTGTAGTGGATGAGAGTCAAGAAATAGAGCAACAACACAAGAGGTCTCAAGAGGAACGACCAAGGCCACAACCTACACACTAGCAAAGGATATCATGGAGTGAAGATGCATGAGAGATCAATAGATGAATGTTTGGTGAATATAATATTCCTTGTATGAAGAAAAGTGATGGACAGAATATGACAATGATAAATAAGAAAATAATAGATAACTTGATGTGATAATAATAATGAAAGATAAAATCAGGATCTTGTAAACCAAGAGGAATGAGTGAGCTAAGGTTTAGCGGGTGCGGCAAGAGTGAGGGTTTGAATTTTTTGGGCAAGAATCTCATCCAAGGCGGCAAAGGTAGAGTAGGTATGGAAGGGTGTGTGGGAACCTGGAGCATGGATCAAGTGAGGATCTAGAGGAAGGAGGTTAGGCTATGGTAGATTTGGAGGTGGGCATCATGTGGGGGCCCGACCCTCCTTAGAAAGACCCCGACAAAAAGATACGAAGGACAATGCGGGGCCTAAGAAGTGGTTGTATTTTGCTGAGACTCTTAGAGAAAAAGTAAAGAAGGTTTTGTCTCTTCTGCCCCTAATTCCAGTAAATTATAAAATTTTAGCCTCGGCAAGTTCCATGAGCCATTTTATTTCAATGGAAGAATTCTCCCTGGTAGGCAAGTTTTTGGGAGGTAGGCCATACATGGAGACTATTATGGCTTGGGTGATGGGTAAATGGCGATCGAAAGGCAGCTTGGAGTTGGATTCTCTAACTCGAGGGTTCTTCATTATCCATTTTAACAATATGGAGGATTCTAACTATATTTTAACATGAGGTCCTTGGTTTTTGGGCAAAAGGAGCCTTTTTCTCAAATGATGGGGTGAATATTTCAACCCTATAAAGCAAAATATTAACATTACCCCTATTTGGGTTCATCTCCCGAGTCTACCTGCCCAGTTCTCCAATGAATATTGGCTGCAAGGCATAGCTATAACTATAGGGGACCTGATCTCCATTGACCATGCGACCTTGGCCAGGACAAGGATGACTCATGCACGAATCTACGTAAATGCTAATTTGGATAATGAATTGCCAAGGTTTGTGGAGCTAGAGTATGGAGAATACTATCAAAAATAGTTGGTAGAATACAAAAATAGACTAACATTCTATGCAGAATGTAAAAATCAAGGAAATTTATGCAATTAGTGCCCTAAGCTAGTAATGAATAGATAAAAGTAGAAGCAGGGAATTCTAGATAGAGGAAATTTTAGGAGTTTCCCTGGTAGATGCAATTTCAATCAGGCAAACTATGTCTACCAAAAAACATAAAAGAGAGGGTGTAGGGTCCTAGCAAGACAAAGGAAAATAATAGGTTTTTGGCAACAAAAATACTCAGGTAAGTTCCAATCCTCTATGTTCAAAAAAAAATTCAATTCTATCCAATATGGGAGTAGGAGTATCGAAATACATGGAAGCCCAGAACCTTTAGGAGAACCTTTCTAACTCTCTAGAATACCCATCCAAGTAAGGATCCTCAAACTCTAATTCTAAAATTATTGTAAGCCCCGTGGGCATCATAAAGCCAAACCCTAATGCCCGATCTCTAGAATCCCCATCCAAGTTAGGATCCTTAAACCCTAATGCTGGAAATACTTCAAGCCCAGTGGGCATCCCAAAGCCAAACCCTAATGTTGAAGAACTTAGGAAGAAAGTTGAGGTATTGGAAAATAAAAAATCTCATCTCCCTAACATCATCACTAAGAGCCAGGTGAAACCTACTGAGGGGTCATCCCACATACCAGGGGAATACAAGAAAAAAGGAGAAAATTTGGATATAGGGGTGGATATATGTGAAACTCTTCAGACTGAGGAATATGGCAGTCCAGTTCTACAATAAATTGCCTCCCCCTAGTTTAATCCTAAATAAACCAGGAGCAGTGTGAAGTCTCCTATAGATTTTGGCAGTGAAAAAAGAAGAGGGAGAATATCAAATGTTGAGCATCAAAAAATTAAAACTGATAATGACATTGCCAATGGAAAACATAGAACCTTGTTTCAAAAGGTTATTTCGGGTTCTAAAGACAACAAATTAGGAAAACCCCCTCAAGGTAGGGGGAGAGGAAGAAATCCCAAACAATCTAAATGAAGTTCCTCTCATGGAAAGTGAGAGACCTCAATGGCCTACCCAAACACAGGGAAGTCAGTGCAATAAGGAATCAAGTGAATCCAACTATTATCATGTTGCAAGAAACAAAAATGGATGGGATTCAGTCAAAAAAAATAGCAAAAAAAATATGGAATCAAGGGGAGATGGTTTGCAAATCAGCCAGAGGAGCGTCTAGAGGCCTTATGACTTTATGGGATCCTCGAATAGTAGAAGGCACCATTATTCAGAAAGATGACAGGGTTCTTAGTGTTTTATTTAAGGAAATAAATAGCAACAGGTTGTGGATCCTTTCAAATATTTATGCCCTAACTTAAATTCAAGGGAGAGATCTATTGTGGGAGTACTTAGGCAATCTAAGTGAAATATTCCATAATGTACCCTATATTCTGGCTGGGGATTTTAACACTCATATTTACCCTTCAGACAAAATGGGTGGAAATGGACCACCTATCAGGAGCATGGATGAGTTCAATGACTTTGTGAACTCCAACATGTTGATGGATGTAAAACTTAGAGGAGCAAATTATACCTAGATCAATCGATGGATAGGGTATCATCTCATTCAAGAAAGGCTTGATAGGTTTTTTTATCAAAGGAGGCTACAACTTTGTTCGGTGATTCTACCCTACAAGCCCTTCCTAAAATTACCTTTGATCATAATCCTATTTTTTTGGAGATCCCTAACTCTCTGTCCTTCAAGAAACCTTTCAGATTTCAATCTATGTGGATCAAACATTCCAGTTTCAAAGATAACTTAATTCAGTGGTGGCAGTAGCCTGTCAGGGGTAGTGCAACTTTTAAACTTGCTGGCAAATTAAATTTTGTTAAGCAAAAGCTTCAAACTTGGAACAAAGAGGTCTTTGGGAAACTCTTTGAAAATAAAAAATAGTTTGTTGAAAATTTTAAGATAATTTATCAAAGGATTCAACATGGTGATGTTGATGAAACTACTAGGCAGGAGGAACAGACAAAACTAGCAGAGTTTCATAACATTTTTGCCTGTGAGGAAATCTATTGGAGGCAAAAATAAAGGGCTATTTGGTTGAAATATGGAGATTAAAATTCCAAGTTTTTTCATGTCACCATGCTTAGAAATAGAAGCAATAACAAGATAAAAATTAAAAAAAAAGCAGATGGTTCTATTACTCAGGACTTAACAGAAATCAGAAAGGAGATAGTAACTTATTTCAATTCCAGTGCAATGAGGAGGCCAAAGATATTCTCTTGCAATCCATTCCTAGCATAATAAATGAGGATATAAACCTTAAGCTTCTAGCTCCCCTTTCTGATGAGGAAATTAAAGAAGCCTTATTTAGCATGGAGCCAGACAAAGCCCCAAGACCCAATGACTTTCCCCCTTGTTTCTATAAAGATTTTTGGGACATCGTAAGTGAGGATGTAATTTTTGCTGTCAAAGAATTCCAAGCAAGTAATCATATCCCAAAAGGTCTCAACTCTACTTTTATTTCTCTAATTCCTAAGAAGCAAACCCCTGAATCTATGGCTAACTTCAGGCCAATTAGTCTATGCAATGTTTCTTACAAGATCCTAACTAAAGCCATTGCAAATAGAATGAGAGATGTTTTGCCCCACATCATAGATCCATGCCAGGGAAGCTCTATCCAAGGTAGGTCAATTTTGGATGGAGTTATCATAGTTCATGAAGCTCTGCACTCTGCTCATAAGACTAACATGTCTATTTTTGCCCTCAAGCTTGATATGAACAAAACATTTGACAGGCTAAATTGGGACTTTCTGATTGTTGTCCTCCTTAAGTTTAGTTTTCATCACAAATGGGTTAATTTGATCAAAGAATGCATTTCTAAAGCATGGTTATCGATTCTGGTTAATAGAACAACTGTTGGTTACTCTCAAAGTCATAGAGGAATTCAGCAAGGGGACTCTATCAACCCCATGTTATTCATCATTATGGCAGAAGATTTAGGCAAAACCATAAAAAATTCTTGCAGTTTAAGGCTAATATCAGGAATCAAGGCAAAATATCTCAATAGGGATGTTTCTCACCAACAATTCATTGATGATACCCTTCTATTGACTAAGGCATCGGTGGTTGAGGCCAAAATAATTAAATACATCCTACAAATCTATGAGGACACTGCTGGTTAGAAAGTTAATTTTAGTAAAAGCAAGTTATATTTCTTGAACACCCCCATTCAGAGGCAAGGAAGGATTGTAGAAATTTTAGGGTGTGATATAGCAAAACTCCCCACTTCATATCTTGGTCTCCCTCTTTTTATTGGTTCTCCGAGAGATTCAATGTGGGACAAGGTTATTGAAAGAATTTAAAAAAAACTTACTGGATGGAAAGGTCATCTTATATCTCAAGCAGGAAAGCTGACCCTCACTAAGGCCTCCCTTCAGAGCATTCCAGTCTATTTCCTATTCATTTTCAAAGCCCTTGTGAATGTTTTCTAGAAAATTGAGAAACTCCAAAAAGAATTTTCATGGACTAGATTAGAGGAGAAAAAAAGGATACACCTTATAGGATGGACCAAAGTGTGCAAACCCAGGGAAAATGGGGGCTTAGGTTTGAGGAGGATTACTCATATGAATTTAGATTTACTAGCTAAGCAAGCATGGCACCTCATTTTTTGTGAAGAAATTGAATGGACAACTATCATCAAATGAAAGTATCTTCAAAATATGGAATTTCTAAGTGACTCAGTTCCAATCAGAGGTTTTGCTTTTTGGAAAGCAATTCTCAATTGTAAGGAAATCATCAAAAAATGTTTAACATGGGTTTTAGGAAATGGTGAGAGGATAAATTTTTGGAATGACAGGTGGGCTAAGGACGAACCACTGACACAATATCCTAACTTAGTCCGAATCAAAGATATCACAATAGAACTCATTGGTAGAAAAGTCTTCGATTATATGGTTGAGGACAAAGGTAGAATGAAGTGGAAAAAAATAAGGATTTAGGGATTTCAAGCAAAATCAAATGATCTTTGTAACATTCTTGGGCAACAATTTATCCCCATGAGACCCAAGGAAGATCAAGTGACCTGGGCTCCTACGAAAAATGGGTAGTTCACTGTTAAATTAGCTTACAATATTCTGCTTGATGATGAGGATTTTGTCCTCCAAAAGGACTTAGTTTGGATAAAAAAATTAATTCCAAAAATTGCAGTCTTTTCATGGTTGGTTATCCAAGGAAGAATTCTAACCATTGATAATATGATGTGTAAAGGTATTTGTATCACTAATCGTTGTTATCTGTGCAGGGCTAATTGGGAGACCATTTATCATATTTTCCTTGAGTGCCCTTTTTCCTTGACTGTCCTAAGTGGGATTTTTTAGGCCTTCAATATTTCTTGGGTTAAAATAGCCACCGTAC
This sequence comes from Wollemia nobilis, assembly GCA_028583015.1. Lineage (NCBI taxonomy): Eukaryota > Viridiplantae > Streptophyta > Pinopsida > Araucariales > Araucariaceae > Wollemia > Wollemia nobilis. The sequence goes on from JAQPPZ010017073.1 coordinate 6,303,587, forward strand.
TTGATTTATTCACCTAGTGGCCTTGCCTCTTTTCATTCTAAAGACTTAGATACATGTGGAAAATTTGTCTTAATCACTATCTTTGGTAGGTGTGGTTAGAAAGGAACCATAGAGTATTTAATGAGTCTATCCATGATCATCAAAATATCATTGCCAAGATCCTATCCTTTGCCAATGAGAATGTGAACCTTATTCCTTTTGATAGTCATAAACCTCATCTATAGGATACCATGATTGCTCAATATTTAATCTTAGCCTTGTTATATGAGTCTGTGCCTCGGGTAGTCAACCCTAGAGCCAATGTTAAGTGATGCCCACCTCCTACAGGTTGGTTTAAGCTTAATTTTGATGTAGCGGCTAAGGACAATCCCGGTAGAGTAGGTGATGATGGCATTGTGTGAGATCATAATGGGAATATGATGTTTGCATTTTTTGAATATTTGGCAACAAGTACGAACAACAAAGCTGAAGCTAGAGCTATGTGGAGAGGCCTTCAAATGACTCAATATTTAGAAGGAAATTTTATCATAGAAGGAGACTCTATGCATGTTATAAATATCCTCAATAATTGGAAAACACCTCCTTGGAGGATTAAAATAATTGTTGAATAGGCTAGGATCCTTTTTTAGGGAAGACAGGATAGAAGAGGCTAGGATCCTTTTTCAGGGAAGACAGGATAGAAAAGCCCAACATGTCTTTAGGGAAGCTAACAAAATTGCTTATAAGCTAGCCAATTTGGGTGTCGATGGTGATAGAATTTTCAAATGGGAACATGGTGTCTCAAGTGAAGTAGAGGAGCTTATTCAACAAGAATTCCAATAATAATAGTCAAATTTACCAACAGGGAAGGCACTGTAAGTTCGAAGGCTAGGAGTATTCTCACCTCTTTTTTGAAACGGACTCACAATAAAAAATTATCTAAGCTATTAGTCTTCATGGATGTTTCTTGCAAATACAACAAAGACTAATGGGGATAGTCAAATGTTAGATAACATGGCTCCTAGTTGTCTTAGTAATTTGAGGTTGGTTGATAATCACAGGGTAGGAAAGAAATGACAATATAAGACTTTGAACCAGAGCCATGTGGACCACTTGATAGCCACCGCCATAAATCTAGCCAGTAGGTTCACTTCTCCAAGGCTGATTGGCCAAGATGGGATGTGGTCCCAAAGAATGTCATATATGGAAGAAAGCAATTACCAAAGAATTATTAAGAGTAACTGTCAATACAGAGCTTGTGGGAGTTTTTTCAGTACTCTACTATGTGTGTCTATAGCTTTTTGTTTCTCCACTATTTCAAGGAAGGGATCTGTGTCTATTTATTTTTTGTAATTATGATGCAGGTGTGTTTTCTCGGGGTATACCCAAAATGTTGTATGGGAAGTTTCTTTTTTATAATAGGCTATGTGCCTTACCGGATGTAATGGCTTTGGCGGCATGTAGATTTTACATATAAAAAATTCTTAGTAAGGACATGTTCATCAACAGCCCTGGGCTGATTTTTGTAAAATGTTTTGGGTCAACCTGTAAAACCTAGTATTAATGCTATAGTATCTTATCTACCAAAAAAAATATAATATTCCTTGAGTATATAGTTCCTAAGAAGACCAGTAAAGTGAGAGTAACCTATAAGGTGGAATCAATCAAGGATTCCATGTGATACTTTGTCAAGTGAAGAAGAAGAAACACCACCAATGGCCCATGTAGGCAATTGCATGGGAAAAAAAATATGCCCACCCTTTATGGGTGAAGGAAAGGAAGACCCGAAAAGACACATTAATACATGCATAACCATCTAGAGAGAAAATGGTGTAGATAAACTAGATAAATGGTTACAATTGTTTCTTGCTACATTACAAGGACTTGCCATCGATTGATATTTGAAAAGGTAAACCACACCAAATTTCCAAGCATAGAATACAATGATTGATACATTCAATGAGGAATTTCACCCCTTTAAATATGATGGAGATATCGTAACTAAACTTTGCACCATTAAATAGAAAGCTAACAAAGATATGAAGTCATCCAATCATTGATTGAAGTAGTTGGTGGACAAGATGCAAGTTCGTCTAGCAGATTTTCTAATAAAAGGATGGTTTATAGATGGGTTTCTACCTAGATACAAGAATAATATGAATATAGTGCCATAAGCTACATATGAATAAGCCTTAGAAAATGCAAATAATTTTGAAATCTAGGCCAAACAAACAATCATGGGGATGATAACAGATGTAAGATGTGATTATTTAGAGAGTGAGGAAGATGATACAATCCAACTAAAAATACAGTCCTTTTAGAGGGAATTTGACAAATTAATTAAAGAGACAAAAGGAAAAGTCAAGCAAGATCAGAAGGACATTTGGTGTACAAATTTCAAGTCTAAAGGTCACATGAATGTGACTTGTCCTTGCAATGATTATTACCACATTTGAAATATGCTCTAACATGAAGTGATACAATATCTATTTAACATAAAGATACATCCATAGGTTCTCTCTATCCAAGAATAGGAGGAGAAACTAAAACCTCTAGCAAGTGATCAGGAAGCCACCAGTGGTGGTTATATAAATAACCATAGAGGGGGTATATAGTATCAATGCAATAAACAAGGAAGACATAGCCACTTGCAGTATGATTCAAAGGGGACACCAATCATACAATGTCATAATTTCTAGGAGTGGGGTCACTTTATGAAGAACTAACCTTTACCCTAGAAATAGGAGATGCAACAAAAAAATACTACACACATGTGTATATGGTGTGGTCCAGAGAACCACAAGGAAGCAAATTGTCCAAAGCAGGTGATTTCTAGTAACCCATAGAATGTGAATTTTTTGGACATAGAGGTACCTTTAGTTAGTGAGGATACCGAAGAAGTACTAGATGTAACAAGGAACTAGGCTAGGAAGGACAAGTATCTGAAACCTACCAAAGAAAAGAAGTTATGGCAAGTGGCAAAGAAGGTACTTGATGAAGAAGAAAATAAGGCAAGAGAATTGAGAATAATAGAAGAAAAAGAGTTAAAGAAACTATTATAAGACATAGTGGTTGTGTAAAATTTGGTAGCACAAATTTTAAATACAATTGTTGAAACTAAAATGGAAAGCTTGCTAGAAGCAATCCCATAATTGCATAAATTTATGGCAAAATATTGGAAACCTCATAAGGTAATGGAGGTAGAAATCCATCCAATCAAAGAAGAGGAACAAAAGAATTATTTTATGAACCCCATCATATTGATGATTTATATGAGGAAGAAAACTGCATTGGTCCATATGGAAATATTATGGCATATATTGATGCAAGTCATAGTATATGGAGGATCTAGTGTTAATGTGCTACCTGAGAAGACTTGGAAAGAACTTGGCACTCCATATTTATGGGCATATACCTTTCGGTTATATGGTGTTGACTAGTATGAAATAGAGACAAAAGGTGTCTTATCTACATAACAAGTTAAAATAGCTGACCAAGGGTTTGCCTTGGATTTCCTTATAATTACAATATAGAAGCCAACATAAGATACCTTATTGGGGAGAGGATGGCTAAGAATAACCAAAATTAATAATAAATGGGGAAAATATCATATCACATTTAATAAAGGACAACATAAATATATGATCAACTTGAATAACCAGAGGATGACTGAGGATATGACCACGACTGATGAGTCAGGTAGCTCTTTTGGTGATGAGGGTTATGAACCTAATGAAGAAGGGATGCTATACCTAGAGGACTATAGCAAATATAAAAATTTATTTGATGGTGTACTACTCCATTGGCAAATGGAGGAGTACAAGGTTTTTTAGGCCACCTACTGTAGACACCTAAATTGTGTAAATTGGATAAGACTACTAGTGCATCACATGTGCCACTCTTATTAACATCATATGGCCCCATTGGGCATCCCTCTAGGATTTCATAAGCCTCCAAAACACATTTTAAAATATTCCTAGTAGTTTTGAGCAGTTTTGAGGCATATCCTAGTGACCGTCCCACCAAGGGATGGTCACAGATGGTGACCGTCCCACCCAGGGACAGCCATCCAAAACCATCCCTGGGTGGGACAATACCTAAAAAGACCCTCCAAAAAGTTAATAGATGCATGAAATGGCAATCAAAGACTACCATTTCTATGTCTAATCAACCCAAATTGATTTGGGACCTACCATGGAAGTCAGGAACTCCAAATTAGGAGCCCCAAAGGGGCAACCTTCCCCCACCCAATGCATGCAAGGGTTTTGACAAGTGGTGGCACCTGCCTCGCATGCCAAGACTTACCCCTTTGCCCTAGATGCCCTATTTGGGCTATAAAAAGAGGTGCATTCACCCATTTTATAAGAGGAGAGTTGAAGCATTTTAGCAATGAAGTGTTGCCCAATTCCATCCTCACCTTTTGCAAACCATCATTTGCCCTCCTTTGGCCTTGAAACCCTCTTCATTTGAAGGCACTTTCAAGGGTAATAGAAACTAATCCAAACCATTCCAAACTATCCAAATTGAAGATAAATTTTGCCCCATATACCGACACAACCTTTAAAACTATTTTGAACCAAATCCCATTAGTATTAGTGGCAAAACTTGAGTAGATTTGTAACCATCCCACCTGGGGACAGTTAGTACCAGCTAGATGCACCACCTAGTGATGGTTAGACAATAATAGGGAATTTGGAGTAAATTCAACCATAGACCTCTTATAAATGTTTATATTAGCCTATGGTCCAAATTTGGTGAGATTTGGAGTAGTTTTGATGACCCATTTGAAGTTCTCTTTGTTGCAGGTCTAGATGCCCCTGTCAGGGATGACCACTATTTATGCTAACATTTTCCTTCAATATTGTGTTCATATCTCTCCAAAAGTATCTAGATTACAACATATTCCATTCATATATCATTTAGAATAATTTTCATGTGTTATAGATTAGCTTTGTTATTGCTAGATTAATGCTTTTCTATGTTTTCAAGGCTTTGATTCTATAACACATATGCTATTAACCCCTTTTCAATACCTTGTGTGTAGGTTCAGGTATTATAGACAGAAGGGAGGAGCTAAAGAGGTAAGGAAGAGAAGCCCAAGACTAGATCTCAAGTGTGGGAACATGATATGAACAATAGTACATGCCTTAAGGACATTTCAAGGGATTAGATCCCTTGTACATTGTAATTTTGAAATGTATCACAGTGTAAAGCCCTCAAGGAGAGGCATTGTAATCTAATTTGGAATTCATGAGTGAATAAATAGATTACATATTTATGCACCTTTTCCCTTTTTATGCTTTAATCTGCTTTACATTGCAATAGAGTGCCCTTAAGGCGATGTCGTAAATTTTGCTTCTTTAGTGGCGATCATGGTATTTGAGATTATTGATATCTCCCCTTTAAATGTGCTGATTTTGACCTCCATTTTCTATTTTGCATGTTGCAAGTTTTGACCATTTTGAGTAGAAACGGTCCCTTTTCTTCTAGGTGACACAAGGTGGGATGGCCAGCTAGGTGACACTACCAGGGACAGCCCCCAAATTGCTAACCATCCCTACCAGGGATGGTTACAAAACCAAAGGTTTTCTACAAAAATTTATAGAAACAACAAGTTCCAGGTTCAAATTTTTAGCCTTTTACACTATCAATTTGCAAGTTTACTATTTAAAATGACTTTAATTTGAGTTTTTCTTACCCCTTTTGTGCTTGTGAAAGTTAGATCTCATAGTTCTAAAATTTGCATTAGGAAAATTAAGAAAAATAGAGAAATGAATAGTAACATCACTGCTTTTTGTTTGGTTTGAATGCTTGCCACTTAACCAAAAGAAGGTTAAGTTCATATAGATTGTCCATTTCAAGTGGTTTCTTTTTTATGCTACTAACGCATCTGAATATAAAACATACTTTCATGCATATTAGTGAATCATAATTGTATGCTATATTGTTTTATTTCAAAATTTTAAAAGGAACAACACACACAACACAATCTTCTTAAACATTGGTGAGTTGGACTTTATTCCCAACCACTGATTCCCATGAACCTTGTTCTATTTGCCAATACCAACTCCAAGATCTGTCCTAACCATGCAAAATAGTATGCATTCCTCTTCAGATGGGTGTATCATTGTGCATGGGGTGTTGGGTGAGGATCGACAGGACCTATGTTCCCTGATCGGGTATGGAATTCATCACCATACTTTAGGTTGGATTACGTGACCGAAATAATATGGAATTAATCACCATACCGATTGTCAAGCTATGAGTGTATAGGTGAAAACATTTAAACATTTGAGTATTACATCAAAAAAATTAAACATTCCAAGTATTTTATTTACAAAGCAACACATCTTGAAACAACAACAAACAATTTAGGGATTCACATTTAAAATATTTAAAATAGATAATCACTTCTATGCTTGTGTGTTTCTATTGTTTGTTTATTTCAAATTCATAGAAATTGTAAATAAGATAAACATATAGCATTTTAGAGTACATAGCTATGGTACATACCCATAGCCAAGCCCATTTAAGGGTGGAATTTATGGGGAGTAGGGAAGAGGATGTACAACATCTTCACCTAGATCCCAAGGACATGGTAATACCTCCTTGGAGACCACCTACTCTTCCTGGCCCTAGAGGGGCTGAAAGGAGACCTAGCCAACAAGGGACCCCTACATTGGGCACCCCCACAGGTGATGGTCCCAACTTAGGAAGTCATATCCCTAATCGTCGAGTGGCATATGAATGGATGGTTACACCTAGAATAGTAAGAAATGGACCTAGCCAACAAGGGACTCCTACATGGGGTACCCCCATAGGAAATAGCCCCATTTTAGGGAATTATTTCCCTAATATATATGTTTCTAATGCCTTATTTCAAGAAGAGTCACTACACAATGAGGCACCTCCCAATAGAGCAATCCCACATATTCATGTGCCTACTTGGTCTACTCCTCACACTACTGCACAAGAGTATGACTTGTCACCTAAGGTAGGGTTGAATGATCATCTTATGATTTCAAAACTCCCTTCTCCATGGTGCTATGATCATGATGAGGATAATACCCATCACCATAGATGACGATATCCTGCCTTACCTTTCATTTTTTACAAGGGAAGACCCGAGAAACATCCAGATTATCCTCATTCAAATGTGTCAATGCAAGAACGTTGTGCCTCTGCACCAATATATTATCAAGACCATTTGTTCAGGGGTGAGCCTCAAGTCAATGCAGCCTCCCTCAATCAAGGGAAATCTATAATAGATCTCATGAATCCCCTTGAACAAGATATATATCATAGTAATAGTGTTAAGGCACTTAGACCTAATATAGCTGATCAGATCAATCAGTTGGTAAATAAGTATGCTTACTGCAAGGTCAAGTTTAATCAACTTAGGTCAGATAAACATTGCCTAGATCTTTTAGAGTGGTGGAAGCAATTATAAAAAGAAAGACTTGAACACAAAATTCAATAAAATTTATGTAATGGACCTTCTACTCCAAATATGTATAAACAGGAGGCTCAACTGAGGCAACCAAACCTCCAAAATATAGGTCTCCTAGAACTAACCCAATATTTCCTCATAGAACTCATAGGCATGAAAAAAATATACATGATAGGCTAAATATATATCACCTTCAAGAGGTCTTCATTCCTCCTTGTAGGCCTATACTTGAAACACCCTATGGGGCTTATGATCACTTGGAATAAAATGAGGATTATGTAGAAGTGCCTTATGGAGGAGTGGATGATATCAATAAACCATCCCAATCCATGCTTAATATTCCTCGTCCAAATTTATGAGTTTAAAATAAGGAAGAGGAAACCACATCCCCAGATGCATATCAAGCTTTGCTTGCACTCTTAGAAACTGTAGAAGGTAGGACAGTTGGCAACGGGTCTCAAAAAGCCACTTTGCAACAGCTAAAGAATCAACCATTACATCCATCCATTCCTTCCCTAATATACCCTAAGCATTTCAAAATTTTGAAATTAGATATATTCAAGGGGGAAGAAAATGCTCAAGAGCATGTTACTAGATTTTTAAATTTGTGCTTTAACATACAGGACAATGATGCATTGCTCCTCGAAACTTTTCTAAGTACTCTCTATAGTCTTACCATTGAGTGGTTCAATCAACTTCCAAAACATATTATATACACATTTGAACAATTCACTGATGCATTTTTGGAATGTTTTGCTTTTAACACCAAAAGGAAGGTGACATTAACAGACCTCACGAGGTTAAAACAAATCGATGATGAGTTGATTACTGATTATGGAACTAGCTGGCAAACACTTTTGGCTAAACTACCTTATCTATTACCAATGACTGAGTTAACTCGGTTGTGTTGGAAATTTGAGGTAATATGAGGTATTTTATGTTGTCATTGATGTCACATGGATCACATTTGGTTTTGGTGGCCGAAGTATTTCATAAATAAGCATTTATGATAGTTCAAAAAATAGGGTTTTTGTGAAAACCAAGGTAGGTAAAATAAAAGGTTTTATTTAAAACCATGGATGGCAGATTTGATATGGGTTTTTCTTAAAACCCAGGTTGGATTTTCGTTTCATCGAAAAAGGTGCCCCGGAGATGAAGATATTCAACTTTGAATATTTGGTGTAAATTTTAATATTTAAAATTTAATTTTTAAATTTTAAAATTAAAATTATGACATCACCACCGACGTCATCATCAAATCAAAATTAATTAAATTGCCACCGACGTTGGTAAAGGTAAGGGAAGGTGCACATATATATACGAAGGCTTTCTTTCAAAAGCCTTGGAATCGGAGGAGTGGATATAAGACGAAAGGCGCAGAGAGTTTCGTGTGGCAACGTGGTCCAATGATGAGCGAGGGGAGACAAAGGCTTTTTGACTTGCGAAGGATGAAGGTTCGATTCTCGTCGGTTGAGTTTTTGGGGTAAGAGAAAGGCCCACATTTTTTTTATTTGGTGTGAGCAAAGGAATAAGACAAAAGCGCATTCTACGCTTCTTGTCCTATGCGAGCGCTTTGCTCGCGTGGTCTTTGATGCCGTGGTTGAGAAGTGTTTGGGTAGAAGATGAGGGTTTGATTCCCTCTAAGAGGTAAGTAATTTTTTATTTAATAAATTAATTTTTGCCTAATGTTGGAGGTATAAGGTGATAAGGGTTGAGTTGATTTTTATTTTGGAAGGCAAGATAAATGCACTTTTAGAAAAGAAGATATTTTTGGTATGTTTCTTTTATAAAAGTATATCATATTATATATCGTTGGAAAGCTTATTTCGAGGGATATTTGAATAACTCATTTAGAAGGAGAAATAAGGTGTATATAGAGAGATATTTCTATTTTTGTAAAGGGGTTGAAAAGTGAAGATTGTTGTGCTCTTTTTCAAAGTGTGTTGAGTGTGGCAGATTTCCAAAGGGGTTCTTCTCTTCATAAAAAGGTATGGGCACATTCTCCTATTGATTGTTTATGGTGGTTGATTTCTGAAATATCATTGGAGGGAAAAGGATTGTTTGTGGTTTCCTTTTTGAAAGTGGTTGGTTGAATGCTTCAAGGTTTTCTGATTTGAGAGTTGTGTTTAAACCTTGTTTATAAGCATTGTGGTTGAAGCCCATTGATTGTGAGAAGAACTTGAGTTAGAGAAGAACATGAGTATCATTGTTATGTGAAGACTTGTGATTGAGCATTGTTGGAAACATTATGAGGTGGTTGATAATGCCTGGACTAGGGTTTGTGAGAGAGAGTTATCCCTTGTGATGATTGGTTGAGTTGAGTTGATTGAGCCTAGTCAAGTGATGTGTGAAGTGATTGTTCAAGTTCTATGAAACAATCTATTCAATCATTCTATGTTGAGTTGAGATTGAGATTAGAACATATTGAGTCTCTAACAATTCTCTTTATTGTTCTATAAACTTTATTGATTGAGGTTGATTTGAGTTGAGAGTGAGATTAGAACATATTGAGTCTCTAACAATTCTCTTTATGCTTCTATTGAGTTGATTTAGTTGAGTTTAGATTGATTTGGGTTGAGAATGAGATTAGAACATATTGAGTCTCTAACAATTCTCTTTATGCTTCTATGAAGTTGATTTGAGTTGAGATTTCTCTTGCCATTCATTGTTGAGTTCATTTTGAGTACTACTTGAGCATGATTGATTGAGCCTTTGAGAAGGCCTTTGGGATAGATTTGAGGATAGTGTTGGGACAGATTTGTGGATAGTTTTGGGCAAGTTCTTGGTGAGCTTGCTAGAGCAGATTTGGGCAATCTTGGTGTTAAATTTTGGGAAGTTCTTAGTGAGCTTGTTGGAGAAGATTTGGATAGGTTCTGTGTGAGCTTGTTATTCAACATTGGACAAGTTCTGTGTGAGCTTTTTATTCAGCATTTGACAAGTTCTATGTGAGCTTGTTAAGCAGGTTCTATGTGAGCCTATTGAGCAGGTTCTTAGTGAGCCTATTGATAGAGCTTTGGAGGTGATAGAGTACAGAGGATAGAGTCTCAATGGATAGAGATCCAACAGCCAACACAGTTGAAGATAGATCTAAGTGAGGAGTCTTCAAGTGGAGAGAGGTCCACCAATCAATGCAGTAGAGAGATAGAGTCTTCTAGAAGATCACATAGCTAGAGCAGAAGGGGAAAGAGTTCTCCTATGGAAGAGATCCATGAACTTGAGATTAGGGGATCAACATCTCCTTTGGACAGAGATCCATAAACATTGTAATTGGGAGTGATTCCCAAAGAGATTGATTGAGAAAGTTTTAGTAAAATATTTTCTCCATGGAGTAGCCCACATTGGGTGAACCATGTAAATTGTGGTGTCTCTATTGTGTATGGTTTCTATGCATTGCTTTGATTACTACTATTGATACTGCTATCTTTACACAACATAATATTGAATTGGAAGAAAAAGTAAAAAGTGGTCTTATACTGTTCACCCCCCTCTCAGTATAAGCTTGTGTTCTTCAATTGGTATTAGAGTGGGTTCCTTCGGAAAGGCTAACAACTTGAGGGAAGATTCTACAAGAACACAAATGGCTTCACATAATGGATTATCTACAAATAAGGCTCCATTGTTTGATGGTAACAATTATGCTTTCTAGAGCATGAGGATGAAGAACTACTTGATATCACAAGGATATGAGGTATGGCAGATGGTTGAAAAAGAGTATAGGGTTGAAGGTGATCCCGAGGAAGATAAGACTACCAAGAAATTGGTTGAGATAAATGCAAGAGCAATAAATTGCATTTTGAGTGGGCTACGTGAGATAGAGTTTGCAAAGGTCATGGTATGTACTTCAGCTAATGAAATGTGGACCAAGTTGCGGAATACTTATGAAGGAGATTCCAAGGTAAAGTTGTCAAAACTACAAACTCATAGAAAAATATTTGAGGAATTGAAAATGGAAGATTCTGAAGATATTGCAAAGTTTTTACTTCGAGTTGATGAGATTACTAACACCATGAGAGGCCTAGGTTTTGAGATGAAAGAATCAGAAGTTACTCAAAAGGTTTTGAGATCACTTCCCATGAAATATGATTCTAAGGTTTCAACAATAGAAGAAACAATGGATATCAACAAGCTAACAATGGAAGAATTGCAAGGTACTCTCACAGCTTATGAGATGAGGGTAAGTAAGCATCAAGCTCCAATAAAAGAGATTGCATTCAAGGCTTTAGAGAAAGAGAAAGGAAAGGTTCCAGAGATAGATAGAAATCCAGTTAATGATGAGGAAGCTAACTTCATCAAAAGGTATAAGGACTCAAGGAATTATAGAGACATAAGGAAAGTCAGATGCTACAAGTGTGGTGATCTTGGTCACTATGCACACAAGTGTCCACATGAAGAAAATAATGATGATGAAAAATAGGGTCACAAAAGAAGAGAATATGGAAAGCATCAGCATGACAAAGATGACAGATACAAGCAAAACAGGTATGAGAAAAAGAAAAATTTTAGTAAGGTAAAGAAATCTTACTACATTGTAGAAGCAAGTGATAGCTCAGATCATGATGATAGAGACAAGTCAGATAATGAAAAGGAAGAACATCTATTCCTTGGAATAGAAGGTGAAAGAGAACAATGCTTTGTGTGTGGTCAAAGAGATCACAGATCAGGATATTGCAATGGATTCAGTGATAGTGAAGATGAGATGACACATCAAGGAAACATGTATGGTCAAAGAAATCATGAGAGTTTGTTTGCTATTGAAGATAATGATCTTAGTGACAGTGAAGATGAAGAAGGGTTTTTCTATGGGATAAGAGAAGTAGAAGAAGAGCATTCACTCCAAATAGAAGAAGTTATACAAGAGAGTATTGTAAGAAAGACAGATGACTCAGCTGATCTAAAGGAAGACTTCAATGATATCCATGAGCAACTACAAGTGGTTAAGGAAAATCTAAAAGAATTGAGATGTTCCTTACATGAGAAGTTTGATCCATCACATGACTCAAAAGGTCAAGATATTTTCACTAAGAAGGAAACATGTATTTCAGAGGCTATAGAGATGGATGCCAACTTGCTACATGATACAAATAAAGAGAAAGAAGAGGAAGATTCCAAAGCACCAAAGGTCTCATATTTCAAGTTTGGGGAATCACACTCAAAAGGAAAGGAAGTTCTAGAAGATGAAAACAAGGAAGCTCCTAAGATTTGTGAGGAAAGCTCCAAAGTTCCTATGGCTCCAAATATTCAGTTTGGATCTTGTTTTGAGATAGGTGAATCAAGTTCAAAAGGAAAAGAAACTCTTGAAAAGGAAAGCAAGGAAGAGACTAAGGAAGAGGATTTAGATACTTCAAAGAGGGTTCAAGGATGCAATACACAAGTTGAAGATGATCATAAGGATAATGGTCAAGAAAGGTATGAGGAACCAAGGCATGAACAAAAGGATTTTCAAGGACATTGTTTTTCTTGTAATGGATTTGGACAGAGGGCTATACACTATAGGGTCCATGGATCAAAGAAGTTTGATTTTGCTAGAGGAAACTTCAAAGGAAGAAGGTATGGTTTTTAGGGACATTGCTTCTCATGCAACATGATTGGTCATAGAGATTTTCAGTGCAAAGAAAATGGGCAACATGGTTTTGGTTTTAGAGCTACACAATTCAGAAGTCATGGTCATAATGGTCATGAAAACAGAGCTTCACAATACAGGGTTCAAGAGAGGAATGGATATGGAAATTATTTCAAGAAAGAATTCAGGACATGGGCACCATCCAAAGGCTACAATATCAAGTGTTTTAATTGCAATAACTTTGGGCATATTGCAAAATGGTGTAGGACTCAATTCCAAATAGGTTCAAGGCAAGAAGGTCAAAAAGGTTCTAGACAAGAAGATCAAGTAATTCATCAAGAGAAGGATATCAGAAAAACATGGAAGGAAGTTGATAGAGGAAAGAACCAATGTAATATGGGAGTAAAAATACTCCCACCCCAAAATTAATCACCTCAAGAGAGAAGGTGGTGAGGGGGGCTAAGCTTAAGAGTCATATCTTTTAGCCCCATAGGTGTCCCTTTTGCCATTGATGTCAAAGGGGGAGAGATTTGAGTAAAGGGGAGAGCATTGAGTTAGGGGGAGCAGCCTCCAAAGAGAGCATTGAGCTAGGGGGAGCAGCCTCCAAAGAGAGTATTGAGTCAGGGGGAGCAACTTTGATTCTCAGAGATGGTTTTTGTAGTGATTGTGGTTTTTGCATTAGAGGTGTTGCCATCAATGACAAAGGGGGATATTGTTGGAAATTTGAGGTAATATGAGGTATTTTATGTTGTCATTGATGTCACATGGATCATTGATGTCACATGGATCACATTTGGTTTTGGTGGCCGAAGTATTTCATAAATAAGCATTTATGATAGTTCAAAAAATAGGGTTTTTGTGAAAACCAAGGTAGGTAAAATAAAAGGTTTTATTTAAAACCATGGATGGCATATTTGATATGGGTTTTTCTTAAAACCCAGGTTGGCTTTTTGTTTCATCAAAAAAGGTGCCTCGGAGATGAAGATATTCAACTTTGAATATTTGGTGTAAATTTTAATATTTAAAATTTAATTTTTAAATTTTAAAATTAAAATTATGACATCACCGCCGACGTCATCATCAAATAAAAATTAATTAAATTGCCGTCAATGTTGGTAAAGGTAAGGGAAGGTGCACATATATATACGAAGGCTTTCTTTCAAAAGCCTTGGAATCGGAGGAGTGGATATAAGATGAAAGGCGCAGAGAGTTTCGTGTGGCAACGTGGTCCAACGGCGAGCGAGGGGAGACAAAGGATTTTTGACTTGCGAAGGACGAAGGTTTGATTCCCACCGATTGAGTTTTTGGGGCAAGAGAAAGGCCCACATTTTTGTTATTTGGTGTGAGCAAAGGAATAAGACAAAAGTGCATTCTGCGCTTCTTGTCCTATGCGAGCGCTTTGCTCGCGTGGTCTTTGGCGTCGCGGTTGAGAAGTGTTTGGGCAGAAGACGAGGGTTCGATTCCCTCTAAGAGGTAAGTAAGTTTTTATTTAATAAATTAATTTTTGCCTAATGTTGGAGGTATAAGGTGATAAGGGTTGAGTTGATTTTTATTTTGGAAGGCAAGATAAATGCACTTTTAGAAAAGAAGATATTTCTGGTATGTTTCTTTTATAAAAGTATATCATATTATATATCATTGGAAAGCTTATTTCGAGGGCTATTTGACTAACTCATTTAGAAGGAGAAATAAGGTGTATATAGAGAGATATTTCTATTTTTGTAAAGGGGTTGAAAAGTGAAGATTGTTGTGCTCTTTTTCAAAGTGTGTTGAGTGTGGCAGATTTCCAAAGGGGTTCTTCTCTTCATAAAAAGGTATGGGCACATTCTCCTATTGATTGTTTATGGTGGTTGATTTCTGAAATATAATTGGAGGGAAAAGGATTGTATTGTGGTTTCCTTTTCAAAAGTGGTTGGTTGAATGCTTCAAGGTTTTCTGGTTTGAGAGTTGTGTTTAAACCTTGTGTTATAAGCATAGTGGTTGAAGCCCATTGGTTGTGAATGAACTTGAGTTAGAAAAGAACATGAGTATCATTGTTATGTGAGATTTGTGGTTGAGCATTGTTGGAAACATTGTGAGTTGGTTGATACATACTTGGACTATGGTTGTGTGAGAGAGAGTTGTCACTTGTGGTGATTGGTTGAGTTGAGTTGATTAAGCCTAGTCAAGTGATGTGTGAAGTGATTTTTCAAGTTCTACAAAATAAACTATTCCATAATTCTATGTTGAGTTGAGATTTGAGGTTAGAACATATTGAGTCTCTAACAATTCTCTTTATGGTTCTATAAGACTTGAGTTGAGTTGAGGTTGACTTGAATTGAGTTGAGGTTGTTGAGAGTGAGATTAGAACATATTGAGTCTCTAACAATTCTCTTTATGCTTCTATGAGTTGATTTGAGTTGAGTTTAGATTGATTTGGGTTGAGAATGAGATTAGAACATATTGAGTCTCTAAAAATTCTCTTTATGCTTCTATGAAGTTGATTTGAGTTGAGATTGCCATTCATTGTTGAGTTCATTTTGAGTACTACTTGAGCATGATTGATTGAGCCTTTGAGAAGGCCTTTGGGACAGATTTGAGGATAGTGTTGGGACATATTTGTGGATAGTTTTGGGCAAGTTCTTGGTGAGCTTGCTAGAGTAGATTTGGGCAAGTTCTTAGTGAGCTTGTTGGAGCATATTTGGACAAGTTCTGTGTGAGCTTGTTATTCAGCATTGGACAAGTTCTGTGTGAGCTTGTTATTCAGCATTGGACAAGTTCTGTGTGAGCTTGTCATTCAGCATTGGACAGGTTATGTGTGAGCTTGTTATTCAGCATTGGACAAGTTCTATGTGAGCTTGTTATTCAGCATTTGACAAGTTTTGTGTGAGCTTGTTAAGCAGGTTCTGTGTGAGCCTATTGAGCAGGTTCTTAGTGAGCCTATTGATAGAGCTTTGGAGGTGACAGAGTACAGAGGATAGAGTCTCAGTGGATAGAGATCCAACAGCCAACATAGTTGAAGACAGATCTGAGTGAGGAGTCTTCAAGTGGAGAGAGGTCCACCAGTCATTACGTAGAGAGACAAAGTCTTCTAGAAGATCACATAGCCAGAGAAGAAGGGGAAAGAGTTCTCCTATGGAAGAGATCCATGAACTTGAGATTAGGGGATCAACATCTCCTTTGGACAGAGATCCATAAACATTGTAATTGGGAGTGATTCCCAAAGAGATTGATTGAGAAAGTTTTAGTAAAATATTTTCTCCATGGAGTAGCCCACATTGGGTGAACCACGTAAATTGTGGTGTCTCTATTGTGTATGGTTTTTGTGCATTGCTTTGATTACTGCTATTGATACTGCTATCTTTACACAACATAATATTGAATTGGAAGAAAAAGTAAAAAGTGGTCTTATACTATTCACCCCCCTCTCAGTATAAGCTTGTGTTCTTTAGGTTGTTTTCAAAGAGTTTCTTAAAACCCATCTCTTTGATATTACAATTACAGCAATAACCTACCTTGGAAGAAGCTCTAGCATAGGCTAGAAACATAGAAGAAATAAAAATCCAAGAGGGAGAAATAGCCAAACATCGTAAGAAGGAGTGGATAAAAAACACAAAAAGTAGCTCAGCACCTGCAAAGCTAGCAATGGTCAATCAAGTGGTCATAAATATCCTTGGGCCTACACAAGCGATGCCTCTGCAAAAGGTGAACTATCAGGACCAACCTCCTCCTGCAAGCTATAATAGTAATGGTCAAGCAAATCAGGGACAAAACCAACGTCGCCCTAAGTGACAATTTACTCCCTTTTTTGAATCCATGGATTCTCTATTCGATCAATTGTGGGTTGCAAAAATGATTAATATACCAGATATCAAACCCATCAATCCAAAAATAGGCAAACCCAAGCCTATGGGATATCGAGAGGATAAATATTGCAAATTTCATCGGTAATATGGCCATGATTTACCAACGTGTTATGGTTTTAAACACCTAGTATAAGATATGATTGAGAGGAATGAGCTTCAAGTCGATGCTCCACTATACCCTACCAATTAGTAGATGGGTATATATAAATACCCATTACCAAATCATGAGGTATAGGTAGCACCTGCTAAACTGATGAATGAGGTAAAGACAACACCCCCTGTCCAAGGGTATGTTGGGATGGTGATTATTGTGACCAATAATAGAAGATATCCAAGCCAAGTTGCACCAGCTATATCTTCGAGTGATGTTCCCACTAGATCATAAACTACACCACCTATAGTACAAGGCCTTCCATCTAGGCCAACTTTAATAATAAATAACAAGCTTGCATAAAGCTTGAGGATAACATTAGCATGATTGTCCATCTATGAGCTAATCCAACAATCACCTCTACATTAGGATGATTTGATGGATATTCTAAAGTCAATAGAGTTGCAACCATAGGAGTCTAAATCCTTCATTGATTTTGTGGGTCATGTGCAATAGTGCAAGGAACTAGTAATAACATTTCATCAGCATGAGCTTAAGAAAATATCCAATAATGTGGTAGATCCTCCTTTGCACATCATTACATGTGTAAATGAGGTACCATACAAAAGAGTGCTCATAAACACTAGTTCCTCGAGTAATATCATCACAACCACAACATTGAAAATTTTAAAATTACCAGTTTCTCATGTCGTTGCATCAACTTACACTCTTTGTGCATTCAATGACACAATATGCTTTATTGTTGGTACCATAGTCTTACCCATCCAGATGGGGTGCAAGACTATACCAATATTGTGTCATGTGATGGAAGGTGAGATGGCTTACAAAAGTTTGCTAGGTAGACCTTGGATACGGGATATGAAGTGTTTCCCATCCATTGTGCATCAATGTCTTAAATACACTCATGAAGGGCAAGTGCACGTAGTCTCTACTGATCTAGAGCCCTTCAAATACTACAATATGGTGCAGTAGATGCCAAATTTGATATTATTTTTGACTCATATAGACTTCTGACTAAATACACTTGTTCAGGGTCTACCCATTCCATCATCACCTTCCATTTCACCATCTACATATTCATCCATCCCATCCTCATAATTGGTAGCTACATAGATGCCTTTGACATTGTCAGATCCTACATAGAGAAACATGTCGAAAAGGCCCATTGATGAGAGACCACCTTTAGTTTCCACCATATACATGAAGGATATTCCTTTTTTAGTAGACAAAGAATCATTTCTAGAGGTTCACATTGATTCACCTCAAACCTCACTTCCATCTCATTCACCTTTGCCATCCCAGACCACAGTGCATGTCTATTATAGGGATAGGAGAATATCTAGTGAGAAATGTCACAACGGTTCCATATGTAGAGATAGTGCAAGATATGGGGCGACCTCATATTCCCATAGGTAGCATTGTGCCTCTTGGTATATCTCCAAATCAAACTAATTTTGTAAATGGAGATTTAGAGTATGGAGCTCTACCAATTCATCCAAAAGTAGAAGACGATGAACCTTTTTCTAAGGATGTAAACTATTTGTTGAATCCATATTATGCATTGCGGTACTTAGATGACTATAATTGGCATGGTTTTGGTTTAGGCCTATATGAGTAGGGTACTCATGTCCCATGTCAGCCCCAATATCAGCTACCTTACGATAAATCCAAGTTGGGACACAATAAGCCAGTATTGTTGGACGTCCTCACAGATAGTCTAGAACACCTATGTCTAGGTTATCAGGATAAGCTTGCACACGATCCATACACTAATATGAATCACATTAATTCCTTGGGATATCATTTCCCCATAAATATGATAGATCAAGGACTATACAATGATTTTTCCCAACCCCATGAAGTGGGATAAAACTCACATACCTTGAAATCTGACAATGAGGAAGAGGATCAAGATCATTCTCATGAATGGACGAGTGATGATGAAGATGACTATGGTGTCACACTAATAAACTATCCTAGCTCAAATTATGAACATGAGAGAGTGTTCCCCTTGGATTACGAGGATGAATATTATCTTTGCATGTTATTTCCCATCCAAGGCCCCATCTGACACTAGATTTTGCCATGTGAAGAGAAAAAATATCCTCTTTCACATAGGCCACCACCATTTATTCCATTTCCACCAGAGCCACCCCCATGAGTCATGAGACAACATTAGGTTTGACCCACTCACCCTAGAATGGGATATTTGTAGCCATCAACATGATTTCCATATATTTAACCACACCATTGCTAGATCCGAATAACCCATCAAAGTTGTTGCATCTCAACATTGAGGTAACTTAATTTTATCGGGGAGATTCTACCCCATCACCATCAGAGTATTGGCCTTGCGAGGAAATGTTACAACCATTTCAATTTTCTCGAAGAACTACTCAAAATATTTTTCAAGTCGAGGTTGATCCTAAATTTCCTATGGATGAAGCAAACCCAACTGATGACATTCACTTGATTCCCACTCCACATCAATTGGAATATGGGTCTCATATTTCAATTGAGCCAACAATTAATAAGGATATCAGTATAGATCATGATAATCCCTACATTATCAAACTAGGGGAACGTCTATCCCTAGTTGAACAAGATTATTTCACAAGAGCATTAAAATAAAGGATTGATGCTTTTTCTTGGTCTTATAAATATATGCCATGACTGGACCCAAATCTAGTCATGCATAATTTTACATTAGACCCAAAGATAAAAACATTCAAGCAAAAGTTGTGCAAGATGCATCCAACAATAGCCTTAATGGTGAAAGATGAATTGCAAAAGTTGTTGGACGCTGATTTCATCATCCTAGTAGACTATCTGCCATGGGTTTCAAACATGGTTCTAATAAAAAATCTTTATGGGAGGATTCATATTTGCACTGACTTTAGATATCTCAACAAAGCTAGTCCTAAGGATGAATTTCTCTTACAAAACATTGATGCATTGTTAGACGCTACAACAGGACATGAAATTTTATCCCTTATGGATGGTTTCTATGGATATAATAAAATTCGTATTAATCTAGAAGACCAAATCAAAATGGCATTCAAAACACCTTTGGGGACATTCTATTATAAGGTCATGCCTTTTGGCCTTAAGAACACTGGAACCACCTATCAATGAGCCATGACATATATCTTCCATGACTACATGCATAAGATTTTGGAAGATTACATGGATGAATTATTGGAAAAATCTCTATTGTGCCATGAGCATATCAATGTATTATGTAAGGTTCTAGATCACCTCATTAAGCACAATGTTAGGCTTAATCCCAAGAAGTGTGTCTTTGGTGTCACATCTGGTAAAATTTTGGGATTCATATTCTCCAAGAAATGCATAGAGGTATATCCAAAAAAGTTCAAGGAAATATTATAAATGCCTCTCCCCATAACCATTAAGCAACTACACAGATTGCAAGGAAAGGTTGCATCCATAAAATGCTTCATAGCGCAATTATCGGATAAGTGTCAACCCATGAATAGGTTGCTACACAAGGGGGTCTCATTTCATTGGGATGAAGAATATAAAAATGCCTTTGATGAGATTAAGAAATACCTAGCTTCACCACCCGTATTGGCTCCTTCATGACCAAGAGTGCCATTCTATTTATACATCTCAGCTACTAAGTTGGCATTGGGCACCATGTTGTCCCAAAAGAATGAATTTCATAAAGAACATACTACATATTATATCGGCTGCACACTAGTTAGCTATGAAATCAAGTATGCATATGTTGAGAAGCTATGTTTAGCAGTGGTCTTTGACACTAAAAAGCTATACCATTACATGCTCAATCATACCACGTATGTCATATCTAAGGAAAATCCATTGTGATATATTATGAGTTGAACATCACAACAGTTGTACAATGAAATGGATAATGTTTTTATGGAATTTTATCTATAATTCATTGGAAAAAAATCAATTAAAGTATAGGTCATAGCCAATCAACTAGCAGAGGCTCCTCTTCAGTATGACCAGCCTCTGAATGTAGATCTTCCTGATGATTGAGTATTTCATATCTCAGAATTGCCTAATTCTATAGAGCCTGAGTCACAGGCAAACATAACTCTATTATTTGATGGTTCTAAATGCGATCAAGGGGGTGGCATAGGTATCATATTTTTCACACTTCAAGGGGCTCCAATAACTTTTTTGTTTAAACATGAATTCTTGTGTACCAACAACAATGTCGAGTATGAAGCCCTCATAATTGGCCTTTAGATGGCAATCGCCATGAAAATTACAAAATTAAATATTTTCAATGATTCGTTGCTCATAGTTAATTAGGTTAAAGGGATATTCCACTGTAGATGTCCCATATTGGAAGCCTACAAATCCCTAGTGGATAAAATTCTGATACAATTTGAATGGTATGATATTGAGGCACTCCCTCGGTCATCTAATTGTTTTGCGGACATAATGGCTTCCTTAGGGTCACTAATCCTGCAAAATCCTTTAAATGATATCACTACTATTCAAGTAAAAATGCTAGCACAATATACGACTAAGCGTCATGAGCATAATGTCATACCAGTTGTTCACATGATTCATATTGAACCTTCACATGAACGGTTCTCTCAACTACACAATTATTTGAATAACACCCAATGTGGGACTTTGTTCCCTCATAATTCTTTTGATACTAGCATAACGCTATATCTTCTAGTTTTTTCTCAATCATCATTCACACGATATGAATGTCAAAAGGATTACACAATTCATAATGTTGAGGCTTCTTCAAAGAAATATTGGGCTATACAAATTAAAGATTACTTAAAACTAGGTAATATTCCACCTAGATTTATGCATGTCGCAAAACGATCATTTAAGCAAAAAGTGGCAAAATATGTCTTATTAGGAGATATAATGTATCATCAGAGGTATGAGGGTATCATACTTCATTGCTTAGACTCACAAAAGTCATCTTGGGCTATTGCCCAAGCCCATGATGGTACATGTGGTGGTCATTTTAGTGGCATGGCCATCTCTAACCGTATTCTTCGCATGGGCTATTACTAGCCAACTTTAGAGTAAGATTATTGCACTTATGTAAAGAAGTGCATGAAGTTTCAACATCATGAAAATTTGATACATGTACCTTCATAGGCCTTACAACTGATTCAATCGATTTGGCTATTTGCACAATGGGATTTAATTTAATTGGGAAAATCTCACCTGCCACTTTGAGTCGTCACACATTTATCATAACGACTACAGAATACTTCACAAAATGGGTGGAAGTGATTCCCCTTACCACTATGACTAGACCTTGCATCATGGAGTTCATGCTACATAACATCATATGTCATTTTGGTATTCCATCCAAAATAATATCGGATAATGGAACACCCTTTAAAAATAAGGATGTGTGTGCGTTAACAACAAAGTATAACATAAATCATAGTTTTTCCATGCCCTATTATCCGTAGGCCAATGGGCAAGCAGAGGCATAAAATAATACAATAGTAGCCATATTGATGAAAATCGTTAAGGAAAATTATAAATATTGGCATAATCAATTACCTCTTTCCATTTGGGCCTACTGCACTAGAATTCAGACACCCACTAGGAAAACTCCATTTTCACTAGTGTATGGTGTTGAAACCTTCATGCCTCTAGAGTTAGAGATTCTATCATTGTGCTTCTCCATGCAGGAATTCATTACTGATGATTCCTCTAGGAAAGCTCATTTAGATAAATTAATGTTGCTTGATGAATGACGTGTCAATGCCCTTAAGCATCTACACGTTTATCAAGAACACCTTAAGAGATCTTATAACTTGAAAGTACACTAGAGATATTTTTAGGTTTGTGATTTAGTTCTAAAGGAGAACCAACAAAACTTAAATTTTTCATCCAACTTGTGGGACAAATTTGCAGTAAAATGGTTAGGTCCATTCATCATTACAAGTTAGATTGGACCTGGAACTTATCACTTAGCATCCATTGAAGGAAGTGAAGAGCCTAAACCAATGAATGTTAGTCATATGTAGTTGTTTCATGCTTAGAGAACCATAAAATACCCCTAGGCAATCTATGATACTTTCTTAGTGTCTATGACCATCTAGGTCACCCAAAATACCCCTAGGCAATCAATGATCGTCTAGGTCAAAAGAAAATGTTCCTAGACTATCTATGATTGTCTAGGTCAATCCAAAAAGCCCCAAAGGCATCTATAAGCCCTTTGGTCACCCTAAAATACCCCTAGGTAGTCTATGATACTTCCTTAGTGTCTATGACCATCTAGGTCACCTAAAATACCCCTAGGCGGTCGATGACCATCTAGGTCAAAATAAAATATTCCTAGACTATCTATGATCATCTAGGTTAATCCAAAAAGCCCCAAAGGCATATATAAGCCCTTTGGTCATCCTAAAATACCCCTAGGTAGTATTTAACATTTTCTTAGTTTCTATGACCATCAAGGTATCCCAAAATGTCCCTAGGCATTTTATGACCATCTAGGTGAAAATAAAATGTTCCTATACTATCTACGATCATCTAGGTCAATCCAAAAATCCCCAAAGGCATCTATACACCCTTTGATCCCCATAAAATTCCCCTAGGTAGTTGATGACCATCTAGGTCAAAATAAAATTTCTTATACTATCTACAATCATCTAGGTTAATCCAAAAATCTCCAAAGGCATCTATAAGCCCTTTGGTCATCCTAAAATACCCCTAGGTAGTTTATGATATTTTCTTAGTGTCTATGACCATCAAGGTCATCCAAAATACCCCTAGGTAGTCGATGACTATCTAGGTCAAAAGAAAATATTCCTAGACTATCTACGATCGTCTAGGTCAATCCAAAAAGCCCCAAAGGCATCTATAAGCTCTTTGGTCACTCTACAATATCCCTAAATATTCTATGACATTTTCTTAGTGTCTATGACCATCTAGGTCACCCAAAATGCCCCTAGGCGGTTGATGACCATCTAGGTCAAAATAAAACATTCCTAGACTATCTACGTTCATCTAGGTCAATCCAAAAAGCCCCAAAGGTATCTATAAGCCCTTTTTTCCCCATCAAACACCCCTAGGTATTCTATGACCACCTAGGTCAAACTAAAATGTTCCTAGGTAGTCTAAAATTATCTAGGTCATCCTGAAATGCTCCAAAGGTGTATATAAGCCCTTTGGTCACCCAAAAGCTCCAATGGCACTCATTAAACCCATTGGTCAACCTATGTATACATATATATCAAAAATACAAAAATATTATTAAAATAATAAAAATACAAAAATATTGCTTCATTACACTTCATTTAAATTGCATTAGGTATACTCATCATTGCATTATACATCGTTCAAAATTGATCATACATGTCTAGCACCAGGTCTATACACTAGGCATCTATTCAAATCATTGTTATTATATGTCAAATAGTATCACTTGTTTACATTACATACACCATTTACATTTACATCTACATATTATATGCTTGATTCCTGTCACTTAGCCATTGTTAGTAAAATATAGTTAAATTTTTTGGTCACTTAGCCATATCTAGTGATCTTTCCAGATTTTGTAGAAAGTTATCATAATTTTTAGAAGGTAGAATCCTACTTAGAAAATACTTGATATACATCAAAATTCCTACACATTTTCACATTAATAAATCCAAGTCTAGCACAAGGAAAGATGAAAACTGTAAAGTGGTCTAGGTTACTTTTAAGCAAAAAATATTATCTCACTCATCCCCCTGTGCAAATGGTTCAAATATGCTAAGAATTGACAAAAGGACAAGTTCCTCATTACACAAAAATCCCTTTCCCTACACTGGGGCAAGTATCCAAAAGAGAAATAAAAAAAGTGATTATTATCGCTTCAAAAATATGCAAAAAGAAACAATGATTTTTATCACTAGAGAAAGCAAAAATAAACAGTGGTTCTCACCACTACCAAAATCCCTTGCTCAAACAAACAAAAATGAGCTACTCCCTTGAATACTTCAAAATTAAAATAAAATAAGGGAGTCTTGAACTTGAATCCCTGGAATTCTTAGCATTAGAGAACCATAAGGTGATCCTCATTATAGTTTTGGTGGATAGCCTACTTGTCAATGGTGGTATCCTCCCGCATGATGATATGTCTGTCACTTAAGAAACTTGCTTAGGTATAGAACAATGTTTGAATGTGGATGAGCTAGCTTGTTGTAACCTACATTACCTAGTAGTCTAATCTAACTAAGTACAAAACTCAAGATAATGAGACTCGTAGAATGATATCTAGTACATATGGGTTGAATGAATCCTGTTTGCACTAGGGCAACCTTATGCATTATAATGGTAATAAAATCACGTGCACACACAAGGATGTTTATTATCTTGGTTATCTTAGTAGGTGCATAATTTTTCAAAAAGTCTTGCATAGTTATTATACAACTTTTTATTAGGTAACTAGAGTGTTTGAATCTCCAAAAAAAAAAAATTACCGAACATATCATATCAAATTACATTATCCATTCCATTTTACATCATGTTGTCACATGTTTGTCAAAATTACAAAATCCATTACATAATGTTATAATAACATGATAATAACAAAGATACATTTTGTACAATCTATGGTGCTAGCATATAATGCATCAAATAGTCATCATAAATCCATCATACAAAATTAAATCATACCAATCATTACATCAAATCATACACATTTTTTTCCTTTTGAACTATTGTTTATTAAGTGGTGTTCATGAAATAGGATAGATACCAGATAAATATTAGCAATGATATTTAGATGGCCACTGACTATTTTATGCATATATTTTAATTTACAAAAGCATATAGAGAACACTTACACATCTACATATCATCAACTCACATCATCTGATAAATACATGCATCCATGTTAGACATTTATCAAAAGCATCATAAAGTAGCAAAATATGACATAATGATCAAATTAAATATATATATATATATATATATATATATATATATATATATATATATATATATATATCCATATGTAAAATCCAAAAGCTACATCATAGTCCATAAGCTACCATTAGGGTAGAATAAATGTGAGTCCTCAGACTTCACACTCCAAAAAGCCAAAGAATCTAAAATGATCCATCAGAGTTTACTAGCCATGGTCATGCAGGACTAGTGTTGTGACTCTCTCCTCTACCCTCGGTAGGATTTCATCATAAACTCCCAAAACAACTACCTCCAAACCTGTTACCCCCATACCTAATCCCTCCATATGTGTCCATCCTCTGTACAAAACTCGGAGCCCTCATCCATGTAGATGACTATAATATCTCACTCCTATGGCTACGTTGTGATCCAATGGCCAATGCATGATCTAGTATGCACCCCTTAAGGTGCACTATCTCATCCTCCATCATATCCATATAGGTTCTATCCTCTCAGGACTGAGTCTAATAGGTTACCACCAAGACCTGGATATGTGCCATCTCCTCCCACATCATGACTATATCCTTACTATTGGACTCCCCATGACTAGCGCCCTGTACACCAACCTATTCCTAAAGAGTAGCTATCAAAGCTACATATCTCTCCATATCCATCTATGCACTTTGCACATATACCTATAGTAGAGCTCTCTCCTCTAAGAAATCCCATCACACCCTACTGAGATCACCCCGTAGCTCTACAATCATAGCCTCTCATGCTACTAACTATACCTACATACCTTGATCTCCAAGGTCCTCCCCATCAAAGTCTAGT
Organism: Wollemia nobilis; assembly: GCA_028583015.1. Classification (NCBI taxonomy): domain Eukaryota; kingdom Viridiplantae; phylum Streptophyta; class Pinopsida; order Araucariales; family Araucariaceae; genus Wollemia; species Wollemia nobilis. The sequence goes on from JAQPPZ010017073.1 coordinate 6,330,250, forward strand.
GGATCCTGTACATCAATCAACTCCACCCTATTTGCTACCACACAAGGATACATAAATCGCTCTCTTATGTCTTCCTGCTCATCATCTGGAGACTCATCCTAACCTTCCTTATCTAGATCACCCCTAGCTACATCCGCTACTATAGCAACTGCATCCCCTCCTAGTGGTCCCTCCCCTCGCCACTGTCATATGAACCACCAAGCATCATACTCCTTTGTTGTACCTACATCATCCAACTCAGAAAATGCCATCACAGGATCTGACTCCTCCCCTAGCACCTCCACAATAGGCCATGCTAGAGTCCTATCATCCCCACAATGATGATAGATCATTGGCTCCCTAGGCAACCCTTGGTATAGCCCAAAATATCATAGCACATGATCATAATGGAAGTAATCTCGCTTTGTCCCATATTGCCCTATCAACAAACTACCTCGCTAAACTTGACATAGCTCTATCTCATCCTCCCTCCATGTAATACAATCCCTATAGGGTCTCCACTCAATGTCTACCACTCTAAGCCATGCAAAAACCTCTGCATAATTCTCAACCTCCCCAACATGTCGATGGCTATGGCCTAACTCATGTGACCTCTGCCATAGTACCCCATAACCAATCTCCCTATTCGGTAGCTCCACTTGAGTAGTCCATGGTAATCCTCATGGTCGCTCCACAATATTATGCTACCAACTCAAAAACTGTAGCAAGAAGTTGCAACCCAATCCATTCTGCTTACAAAATCAGATCTCATATAGCTTCTCATATATCTATGCTAACAAAGTAGTATCCCAAGCCATCACTACCGGCTCATCCTTCATACACTCCACAATAGTGAACACCAGCTCCATTAGGTTCCATGGGAACCTAGCACCTAAAGAGTCAAGAAGTAGCATGTTGCTGATCAAGGTCATAAATTATGCATGCTTAATACCAAGCACACCAACCTGGTACCATGAGGCCATTAATATCCCTCTGCTAAGAATATCAACCACTACATCTTCCCAGCACACCCCAAAATACCTCCATAGTACGGCATCTTATTGCTCTATAGGAGTAGATACTATGGGATTCCCCTCTATTGGAATATGTAGTATCCGATATACATCCTCTAACATAATTGTCATCTCCTCCATAGCTATATGGAAAGTATTAGTACGAGGGTCCCACAAATCAATCAATGTCGTCAGATAGGCACGGTCACTCACTATAGTATCTAACCATGTAACATACTTCAGTCCAATGACATCAAGCCATCACCAGTACAAAGTAGTCAATAGGTCTCTAGTGACATGAAAGAGAGTCGTAACCCTATACCGACTCTTAACTATCTGATAATGTAAAATAACTTGTCAAAAATGCATAAAAATGCTCTACAAATACCAAAAAAATGCTTTAAATAGGGTCCTTTTTGGCCCAATTTTTGGTCGTCCCACCTAGGGATGGCCCCTAATTTGGTCATCGTCCCTCTCAGGTACGTCCCAAAAATGGCTAAAACAAGGTCATTTTGACCACTAAATTAGCCCTAAAAATGCTTAAAACACACTAAAAAATTAGCCCTAAAAATTTAGAATTAAACCCTAATTTTTAGCATCTAAAACAAAAATAAAAGCTCAATTTTATGCATTCCACTATTTCTAAGGTTTTTTAACCATGAGTTAGTGTGTAGTACAAAAATTGCAACAAAAATCACAATTTCATAATAAAATAGTGAAGAGAAGGACATGTGTTCCATACCCGTTCGCATCGGCTCCACCACCTGTTGCATCCCTTGGCTGGCTCATATTCTTGGGTTGATATTTTTACTATGCTCAACTTTAGAAAATCACTCTCCTACCTCTCTCCTCTCCAACTTATCCAAGCAAAGTGCACAAATGATATTATTTACCCCGTTTGAGGCGTATATAGCTCCAAAAGATGTCGATCGTTCCTAGGTGGTATGAGCACACATATGGCTGGCCATACCACCCTAGGATGGTCATAAATAGTTTAATCATCCTTCCCTAGGATGGTCACCAAAAAATTGCACAAAAACAACCCAAAAATATCAAAAATTGGGTCCAAAACCCACCAAAAATAAGGCAAAATGGTCTAAAATTTTGCAGGGATCAATATTGAACCTATAATATTTTTGGATCCATAAAAAGTATTTATTTTACTCCCCAAGAAGGCCTCCATGTCTGGACCACTCCACAAGAATAAAATTTTTAGCCTTTTGCTTCCAGAAATGTTCATCAAAATAGTCAAAAATCCCCTCCAAATAGGTATATAGTACCATGGGCAAAATAGAGAGTTACCCCAATTCAGTCATATGAGTCAAGAAACTCATTGCTTTGTCATTGGTCATGCCCTCATTGAATCATCACTTGAGGGGATAGTCATAATGATGAATTCAAAAATCAAATCAACATTAAAACACTCAGAAGTGTAATTTCCATACATTCAAAAGAATCTTTGCTAAAGATAAATTTTCAAGCCCATGCTAGGGCAAATAATCAGCATAAGAAAAAAACAAATAGGCTTGACCTCCTTGAAGCCTTAGGAATTAACCCATGTAAAGGCTTACAAGAACACAAGGCACTAAGACCTAGTATACCCTAAGCCCCATAAGACTGTTACTACAACACGATTGAAAAGTATACCCATAATTGATCCTTTGACTATGTCAATAGAAAGGACTCCAAGAATGTATGATCTTTCCATAATGGAGGCATCCAAAGTTTATTAGGTTAATGAAAAAACTTAATCATTTTATTATTTAGTGATCTATTTTTTCTTAGCGCTTTTTTGCACATAGCGCATCCTAAAAAGGGTCATCTATAGACACCTAAATCATGTAAATCAGATAAGACTAGTAGTGCATCACATGTTCCACTCTTATCAACATCATATGACCCTATTGGATACCCATATATGCTTGCATAAGGCTCCAAAACACATTTTGAAAGGTTCCCAACAATTTTGGGTAGTTTTGGGGCATATCCTGGTGACCATCCCACCAAGGGATGGTCATAGATGGTGACTGTCCCACCCAGGGATGGCCATCCAAAACCATACTTGGGTGGGATGGTCCCTAAAAATGCCCTCCAACACGTCTAATCAACACAAATTGATTTGGGACCTGCCATGGAAGTCAAGAACTCCAAATTAGGAGCCCCAAATGGGTAACCTTCCCCCACCCAATGCATGCAAGGTTTTGACAAGTGGCAAAACCTTCCTCACATGCCAAGACTTGTCCCTTTACCATAGACACCATATTTGGGCTATAAAAAGAGGTACATTCATCCATTTTAGAAGAGGAGAGGGAAGTATTTTAGCAATGAAGTGTTGCCCAATTCCATCCTCACATTTTGCAAACCATCATTTGCCCTCCTTTGGCCTTGAAACCCTCTTCATATGAAGGCGCTTTTAGGGGAAATAGAAACTGATCCAAACCATTCCAAACTAGCCAAATTGAAGAGAAATTTGGCCCCATATGCCGACACAACCTTTAAACCTATTTTGGACCAAATCCCATTAGTATTGGTGGCAAAACTTGAGCAGATTTGTAACCGTCCCACCTGGGGATGGTTAGAAACATCTAGATGCACCACCTAGGTACGGTTAGAAAATAGTAGATAATTTGGAGGAAATTCCACCATAGACCTCTTAGAAATGTTTAGATCAGCCTATGGTCCAAATTTTGTGAGATTTGGAGCAGTTTTGATGACCCATTTGATGTTCTCTTTGTTGTAGGTCTAGATGCCCGTGTCAAGGGTGACCACTATTTCTTCTAACATTTTCATTCAATATTGTGCTCAGATATATCTAAAAGTATCTATATTACAACATATTCCATTCATATATCATTTAGAACAATTTGCATGCATTATATATTAGCTTTGTTATTGCTAGATTAATTCTTTTCTATGTTTTCAAGGCTTTGATTCTATAATGCATATGCTATTAACCCTTTTTCAATCCCTTGTGTGTAGGTGCAGGTATTCTAGATAGAAGGGAGGAGCTAAAGAGGCAAGGAAGAGAAGCCCAATACTAGCTCTCAAGTGTGGGAACATGATATGAACAATAGTACATGCCTTAAGGACCTTTCAAGGGATTAGATCCCTTGTATATTGTAATGTTGAGATGTATCAAAGTGTAAAGCCCTCAAGGGGAGGCATTGTAATCTGATTTGGAATTCATGAGTGAATGAATATAAGGAGAAATCCACTACTTTTATTACACATTTCACTTCATTTCAATAGATTACATATTTATGCACCTTTTCCCTTTTGATGCTTTAATCTGCTTTACATTGCAATAGAGTGCCCTTAAGGCGATGTCGTAAATTTCACTTCTTCACCTACCTTTGTATTAACACATAGAAGACCACAAAAAAAATAATATGAGATGAAGGACAACTCATAACCTAAGAAAGAGGAAGCACAAAAATGGTCATTTCCTAAAAGCTTTGTATAATACATAGTAGGAGATGCTACAATTGATGCGAGACCAGCACATCCTATGAATTTAGAAAAGGTAATGATGGAGCCTAAAAAAATTAAGAATGAAGGAAATCAAATGGTGGATGTAAACCTTAGAACAGAAGGATAACCTAGGATGATCCACTATGGCAATGACTAGAGTACAAGGATGTATTTGCATGGACATATAAGGACTTGAAGGGGGTACCACCTGAGCTATGTGTCCACAAGATTATGCTAATTCTTGGGGTACAAACAATGATAAAAATATCATATAGGATGAATCCTAAGTATGTTGTATTGGTAAATATAAAAATTGAATAGATGTTAGAGGTAGACATCATTTTCAGAGTCACTACCAGTGAATGGGTCTCACCTGTTGTGGTCACCCTAAAGAAATAAGTGGATAAAATCTGAATATACATGGACTTTAGGAGCCTGAACATAGTGATAATTAAATATCCCTTCTCCATTCCCTTCATAGACTCAATTCTGAAAGAGGTCACAACACATGAAATTTATTCATTCATGGATGGGTTTTCTAGGTATAACCAAATAAACATTATCGAGGAGGATAAATTGAAGACCAAATTCATTGTGTCTATTAACATATATGTATATAAATTAATGCCATTTGGGCTATGTAACGCCCTTGCTACATTTTAGTGCATTACTCTGTATATCTTTGATCAACTGGCCATAGGAAATTTCAAGGTATTATTGGATGATTGGTCCATCTATAGAAATATCAAAGATCATTTACTTGATCTCAGTGATTGTATGAGTAGGTGTAGGAATGCACAAATCTCCCTAAATCCAATAAAGTATTTTTTTATGGTATCGTACGAGAAACTATTAGGACATATAGTGTGCAACGAATGGTTGAAGACCAATTCTAACAAAATCTATGTCATACTACACATTGAGGAGCCATATGATTCAAGCTCTTTAAAAACCTTCCTAGGATCTATAGGATACTATCAAAGGTTTATTAGGAATTATGCGCACGTGTCCTACCCACTGGATTCTTTAACCAAGAAGAATATTTCCTTCAAATGGATGGAGGAGCACCAAGGAGCCTTTGACGAGTTAAAGGCTAAGTTAGTTAGTAGTCTCATTTTGGTGTTCCCATATTGGGATAAAGAATTCCATATCCGTATTGATGCTTCAAAATTTATAGTCGGATGTGCATTGGCACAAGAAGGATAGTTTACATTCGATCAGCCTATATTTTTTGCAAGCCACCTATTATCAAGGGTGGAGAGAAAAATAGTACAATAGAGTGATAAGCTTTAGTGATGGTATATGTAGTATAGAAGTTTAGGCATTACCTATTGGTAAACTCTTTTACCTTCTACATTGACCATCAGGCTTTGTTGTACTTTATAAATAATCTGGTTATACAAGGATGAGTTAGTAGGTGGCTCATCACCTTACAAGAGTTTGTATTTCGAGTAGTGGTGCAACTTGGCAAGAAGCATGTGATTGCAGACTAGTTGTCTTGAATATGATTAGGAGAACCTACAGGAGTGAGGATTCCAGATGAATTCCCTGATGCATAATTATTCACAATCAATGTTATTCTATTGTGGTACAAGTTGATTGGACAATTCCTATCCATAGGGGAGTTTCCATAAGATTTGACAACAACAAAGAAAAATAAAGTAATCATAAAGGCAAAAACTTTCTAGTTAATAGTGGGATTGATGTACAAATTAGGTATCGATGCTATCTTGATAAGATATGTAATGGATGAAGAAATTAAAGTAACAATGAAAGAAGGTCATGAAGGATTAGCAGGACACATGGGGATCGATGCCACTACTCGAAAAGTACTCTTAGAAAGATAATGGTGGACCATAGTGTATAATGATACTAAGAATATGTAAGAGCATGTGATACTTACCAGAGAGTGGGAAAGCTAGTGCAAAGAGAATTTATGCCATTACACCTATGACAACCCCAAGAACTATTTGAGAGTTGGAGGTTGGACTTTGTTTGATAATTGAGAATAAATCATAGGTGAAAATGTCAATATATCATGGTAGCCATTGTATACCTAATGAAATGGGTTGAGGTATGGGCACTACTAGATAATTCAACAAAAAGTACAACATAATTCTTGTATGAGAAAATAATTACAAGATTCGACATTCCACTATAAATAATGAGTGATCGTGGAGGTCACTTTATGAATGAGACCATAAAAATGTTTATGAATGAATTTAGAATTTGGCACTCCTTTTCTAGTCCATATTACCCAAGACCTAATGGGCAGGCAAAAGTGACTAACAAGGTATTAGTGTCAACATTATACAAAACATGTGGAATAGAGGGAGAAGATTGGGAGGAAAGGTTACCATCTATTCTTTGGTCATATCAAACTACCTTTAAGCAAAAAATAGATCATACACCATTTCAACTAATGTGTGGTCAAGAGGCAGTACTGCCAATAGAATTCTTGATACCAAACCAATGAATAGTGGTGGAGCATTGCTTAGATGACCAAGCGAGTATGGAAGAATGACTAGTGGCATTGATTAAGCTATATGAGAGAAGATTCATTGCACAATGGGTGATTGAAGTGGTTCAAAAGAGAAGGAATTTGTGGCATGATAAGCATCTTTGAAAATTAGAACTCAAGTAGGGTGACTTAGTTCGAAAGTTTAATGGAAAATGGGAAATCAAGTAGGGTAAATTAAAAACCTTGTGGCTTGGTCCATTTTAAGTTGTAGAAGGGACAATGGTGTAGTTAAATTACATAACTTGAATGGGAGAAAAATATCATATACTATAAATGGTTCAAAGTTAAAGACATACAAAGTACAATGTTTATTTATCACTGTAGGAGTGATCAAAGCTAACAAGCCCAGTCCAAAAACCAGCAAAGTAGAATTAAGGCTCTCCATGGGAGGACCTTGACATGGGACTCACACACCTATTCATAGAAGGGGAGGATATAGGACCAATTATTGAACAAGAAGAGTTTGTACCTTGACCTAGTGAGAGAAGAAGGACACGAGTACATGTAAGTTTTGTAGATGGTACTAGAAGGCTTGAGGAAGAAGATGAAAGAGGGATTTCTCCAAGATAAAGAAGGAATTCATAGGATCAATGGATTGTGTATCTATAGTTAGAGTATAGAGAATTACCCCAACTATTAGAATATTAAAGAAGAATGAGACTAATAGTTTGATATGCAAATATGATGGATAACTTTGATATGGAAGCTCTAGAAGAGATAGGAGGTGACATCATAGAAGAACTTACTGAATTATCTCCATTAGCTCAAATAGGACTATTGCAATAGAGGATGCGACACCATATTCAATAGTTGCAAGAGGAGTATGAAATATTGTAAGGTCACACTGTAAGATTTAAAGAACAAAATATCCAAGACTTGGATGATATTATGCAACTGATGGAGGAGAAAAGAACAATGAGGTCACAAGAATTGAAAGTCAAGGGGAAAGAACATGAGACAACACCATAAGTAAATTGTTTATGCCATGATGGTGCAAGTATGAGTAAGGGATAAAACTCATAGAGAATAAGACATTGAATAAGACATTACACCACCTAGACCACAAGGCAATATACATGAGAATTCAAGCGAATCTAGTGATGGGGAGTTGCCTTGGCTAGTAAGAGAAGAAAGTTTTGATATTGGTGATGATTATTTATTAGAACTACTAACACCTCATGTGCAGCCTAATATTGAGACCTACGCAATAACCTATCAATAGTTGACAAAAAAAAGAAGATAAGTGTAGAGAATTCAAATATTAATGACCTTGGCAATGAATTTATCAGCGCAAACAGATGATGATTGTAACGATTCTAGTTCTGAGTTTGATTTCTTGAAATTATATAGGGAGACATAGGAAAATGTGTCTCCATAACAATATTGGGATCAAAGGTGATGGACACATAGAATATTATGTGTGGATCACAAAATTATATCACTACAAAACTTATCACCTATAACACAAGGAAATGAAGGTCACTTGGCCAACATAGAATCGATGGATATAATCCCAGTAAGAAATTAGAAATAACTCCCAAGATAGTAGCAAGGCCATGGAGGGGGAGTACATCCACTAAATACTCAGAGTATTAGAGGATATTTTCCACCTAGATGAGGTAGATGACAAGGAAGGATTCGACTCCCTACTCCTAGATGGTCAAGGGATACACCATTAGCCTTTTTGAATTAGACCAAGAACCAGAATCCAACTATGAGGATGAACTCTATTAGCCTAAAATTGGACCAAGAAGAGTGGAAACTAGAAGAGGATGGGGTCAAGAAAGGGAAGTCCCATGGAATATTCATAACGGTCCTATATCAAGAGGATGTGGTTGGGGAAGACCTATGTAAGGAAGATGCATTGCTGACAGAGGAAGAGTATTCTTCATCGATGAAATAAGTCAAGGACTATAAATAACTCGTTCATTGATCTTAGAAGCTGATTTGATATGAGAAGATAGGTAGAGAAGTCACTATAATGACAATGGAATAGTAAGAGAAAATATACATCGTGGTCAATCAACATAATTATGAGATGGATTATTGCTACCTGGAAGTCCTACAATTTGTAATTGCATGATTCCAAGTTGTACACATGGCAATCAGAGAGAAATAAATCAAAGGGTTAGTTGGCATCTAATGAAGTGATCACCCATAATATATAAGTGGGCAACCCAACTGATGAGTCAACATATGGCATCATACAAGTGAATATCACTATACAATTTTCTCGATGGTAAGCATCAAAATAGTTATTGAAATATATATATATATATATATATATATATATATATATATATATATATAATATCTTAATTGTGAAAATCCTTCAGGATGCAATTAAGATGAAAAGGGTTGAAAATTAGGAATGAAGGCCCCTTCAGGAAAAAAAAGAGAAAAGAAAAAAAATAAATTATCTTAATTGTGGAAATCCTTTAGGATGTAATGAAGATAGAGGGTGGTTGAAAACTAGTAACGACAACCCCTCTAGGAAAAAAAAATAAATAAAAGAAAAAGAACAAGAAATAAAAGAGGCAAGAAAAGGATAAAATAGGGAAAAAGACAAAATCACATGCACTAGAATAGGAGTTGTCAATCATAAAAATGCAAAGGAGATAATGTGGAGGAATTTAGGCTTTGAGATGTTAGGTTTTATAATATTATATAAAGCAAGTGCCATGCAACAATTTCCTTTCTTGCTTGTAGATCGTACAAGGCAACACTAGAATTTTAGAGAATTGAAGGAAAAAATGGTGCAATTGAAGAAATTTCCATATGGGTGATTGAAATACACTAAGTTACTTCATTATTCATGACCCATTTAATTGTGCACCTCAAGGATTTTTTTCAGAGAAGCAAACCATTGGGAAAAGAATCTACTGTAATTAGGGTTTTTACTTTGAAAAAAATAAAGTAGTTTTAAAATCATGTTGTATGTGGAGAAAATCTATTGTACAAGTGGGATTTTGAGGGAATAAAGTACACAAGTGAACCCTTAGTACATAAAAATTGGAGCCAAGATTTGATTTTCTATAAATAGGAAAGAATGAGATTGTAGGAAGACAAAATAGCAAACCCTAGCATAGTAAATCAACCATAAAAGCATGGAAATATTTTTCTAATTCTTCATGCACGAAAAAGGAGGAAAATATGATCATACAAAAATGCCATATTTCTAGGAAAATCCATTTGGAGGAGGATTGCATCAAGTAAAATAAAAAATTGCATGAACCTCACTGAAATTGCACCAGAAAGAGAGATTGGAGGTTTCTGACAAATGGATTTCACAGAAATCATACCAGTTGGATAAAAATGAGGGTTTTGATCAAGTGAAATTTTTATGGTTGTATGCACAATTTGGAAGTGAGATTGTACAATTGGGAAGCAAATTGAACAATTTTTAGGCTCCTAGAGACTGAATTTATGTAATTTTAAAGAAATTGTACAAATTTTTTTGTAGTGGTATGGACCCTAATGAGGTTGTATGGATTTGATATGCCCTTGTATGATTTGTCAGTAGTTGGTATGATTTTGGAGTTATATTGTATGATCTGAAGCACCAATTGTATGATTTATTGCAAGTGTACAAAATTAGGTGTGACTGAATAGATCTGGCTAGAGTTGTACGATATGGAAAGGATTGTACAATTTGAAAGTATACAGGTATGACTTGATTGAGGCCTTGTACAATCCTGATAGTTTTTATATGTTTTTTAGGTATTAATATGGACTTTTGTAATTATTTTTTGCAATATTGTCCTAAATTGTTGAATCAAGGAAAAGGTGTGCAAACGAGGGTTTCACTCAATGATGGAAAAAGTATGAGCTCCCAATGAGAATATCAGGCTCATTACTATCATATTATGGCATATATATTAGATAGATTACTAGGATCATTGCACTAAAAAGAATCACAACCTAGTCGATCTCCCCCAATTTACCTCGTTTAAGACCAAGGATATTAATTTCAGTTACCTAGGAGGTATGGTAATCATCCTTGGAGAGGGAGAGGATGAAGGCCATAGAGGTTTTAGAGGTACTAGCATGGTGGTATGGGAAGATCACCACTACAATATAGGAGGGAAGATATAGAAACAACTAGGGCACCCAGAAGAGAACTTCATAGTGAATTTCATCAAGAAAAGACTTTGAAAGAACAAGACCTATCTAGTGAAGTAGAGGAGGAGCAATTGGACATAAATGATGTCACTTTTGGGTAGCCAATGAGAGAATTTTGTAGGAAGTGGTGGGCAAATAATTAAGCCAAGAATCCATTGAAGGAGGTTCTAAGGAAGGCCTAAGTGAGTATTATAGTGCAGATCCCACCAAAAGATAAGGTATTCTCCAATGAATACTTGTTGCAAATTCATATGAACCTACTAAGAACTGCACTATGGTGCGAGTGGGTAATAGGTATGTCAAGGTATATTTCATGGTAGAAGCATATCACTGGATATTCGATTTATCCATGCATAGAGATCTATTTTTGAAAAGAATAGTAGATCCCATCGAGATGCATAAGTTGATCACGATACTCACATCTGTGAAGTCACCTACGACAGCCAAGATTTTAGGTACTAGCACCTGTGAAATTAAATAAAGTTAGTTAAAGACCGATCAATTGGCTTGCAATATGAATGTTGTTATGGTCTTATTGGTTGGAGAATAATGAGCTTCAAATGTGCCAATATAGATGGCACAATATTGTTGGGCACTGAATTGCACCAATTTTTCACTCGATACTATGGTTGTCTATCTTCCTATTTTCTGTCCAGACTTGCACCCGATAGCTGTAGCTCAACACTCAACATTGGATGGACCAAAATAAAGTTTTCGATCCAACCTCCATATTAGGCTCGTTCCTTGTCAACTTAAGCATGGTGTTGACACAATTATGCTCACTTAGGGTTTTAAGGTTAGGGTAATAAAATACTAGGGTTAGAGAAATGTGAACAATAGTGGACAGATAGGCTAACATCATTGCACCACCATACAAAGCTCCAAAAAACTAACCTAAAGATACATAACTCATATCAACATTATCACAAATTAAATGACTCTTAATTTATTAAAGCACACTGAGAAATATTGCAGACAAGGATTTCAATATCTAGACAATGATAATCCAAACAACATAATTCACTAATATCTAGATTCTATAGAAATGCACTTCCTAATAATAAAGACTAAATTTAGAAGTAGATTTCAATTACTTTAACAACTAGTATTCCATTCATTTGGCACAAACTAACCACTTAAGTATTCATATAAATACAGCTAAAGAATTCGAACCTCTGATATCAAGCATGAAGATACAATTTTTTAGGTGAAGATCAATGTAATGCTCCTTCCATTAGCTCTTGGGAACATTTATAGTAGCACAGGTAAAAACACTAGATCAGACCCTTAAAAATGAGGGTTCGACCTCTATCTATAGTTTTACATAAATTTAAACATACAAAGAACATTACAAAGATTTATTTTTGATAGTGTAGTAGAGAATTCTTGCTAGTATTTGCTTACTGGTACATCCTCCAAGAAATTTGTTGAATGTGGTCCACCATGGCAGCTCAAGGCCTCTACAAATTGCTAGTTGTTTGGTGCAACTAGATTCCAAGCCATTGGAAATCACGTATCATCGTTGATTCTTTTTGGATGTTGTCTGCCATTGTCAATATGTAACCACCTATGGTTTGACTTTCTTGGAAGCCCTTGATGATTTAGCTTCGTCTTCCAACTAGCTATTCCAATTGTAGTGAAGAAACATCCCTAAATACCTTATATTCTTTGATGCAATCTCCATCGTTGATCTCCCTCATTATATGATTCTAATTAAACTTGATAAAATCTTATTATAATGGTGAGGAAAAAAATGTCATTCCGCTTTAAAATATTGGTGACATCATCCTTTTGTCTCAGAAACTACAGAATCACCAATCTGGCTCCCAAATGATTTAAAAACTAAGAAATATCGAATCCGCTCTTTGTTCCTCAAATTCCTTTGTTATCCGCAAGGTGCCTTCCAATCCACACAAAAATATTGATGACATCACTCATTTTTATGACTTTTGCAAATTTGATTCTGGAATGAACAAATGCATTAACATATGTTCATCATTCCAGACCTGTCATAGTGCAGTGTGACATTTTTATCCATTCCACACTATCTTCATTATCAAACCTTCCACCTTGTCACCATTCCATAAAGGGGAAGTCAAAATCATCCTTAGTCACAAATCTACATCCGCCTTGGCCATAGCATTCCGCCTTGTCATCGTTTAGGGTGCAAATACTTTATGGGTTTTATAGAATAAAACCTAGACACTTGTGAAGTTGCCAATCCACACTTTTTTATCACTGATGTCATATCTTCTCAAAACTTGTGTGGATTTGAGATGTGTCGCCAGTCTAGAGCTGGAGACAAGTCTTTAGGAATCGCTTCATTCATAAAAATTGACTAAGTTTCGGGTGGGCTCATACCTTCTATTGCGAATCCACTCCAAAATATATTGCAAGGGGTGTGAAATGAAGATTTTCTCACTTAGATAAAACTTGCAAAAGTTTTCCCAAGTATGTGGCCATTTTGGGACTACATTCTGGTGCCTCCCGAGTGGATTTGCTTGCAAAGCCAATTGAACTCAGAGACTTATCCATTGGGCCTTAGGATTAAAATATACTCATATTCAAAAATATACTTTATAGAATAACTTCCATACAAACACTACTCTCTGATAGTTTTATCAGTCTACTGAGAGAGTAGAGGTTCATATTGAAGTGATACCAAAAATATACAAAATTCATTCGCTCATACAAAGATTGCATCTGAAATACAAGTCTTGCCACTGTATTCAAAAACTAGACACAACTCTACTCATTTTATAAGGCCTTATTTAAAAAATACCTTCACATATAGTCCACTTCTCTTATGCATCTATAGGCTTCATGCCTTTATTGCTTACTTCTAACAATTGTCAAAGTCAAAACAAAATAAAATACAAAACTCATGCATATGTACAAAGCAAAAATGAACTAAGAATGAGCCCCTTCTGGGCTTGTAACTGATCTATCCAATCCTTATTATTCATAGGTATATTCCTTAACCTCCTCATCTCGATCTTCTTCTTATTCTTCTTCTGGAACAGGTGTTTTCAAACTTTTCCTCCAGAATTATCACCAAACAATTGGATCATCAATTCCAAATATTGTAGAGCCTGTTTCCAATATACTTCAAAGGGATTTGATGTTTATTTGAGCTGCTTATAAACATTTTGTACCTCATAAATTTCTTCATAGTTAGAAGCATCCCCTCTATTTACCAGATTTTCGATGAGATCTTTCAACCGGTTAAAATCAACAATCATTTGGACAACTTGTTCTTGGGGTAGTGGCTCTTCCAGAGAATCTATCCCGGATTCATCCTGCAAATTCTCATTGAAGATTTTATGGATTTCTTCCATTGATAAAAATATTTGGTCCTTTATCCATGGTCCTTTAAATCCAAATTGAATCATTTCCTTATTCAATTCAACATCCTTAATCATACCCTCAATCCTATTGAACAACAACTAGGCTCTTTGAAGTGCCCTGTGCTTTTTAAACACTATCTTGGTAGAAACTCTAATGAAATTCCATTATTTATTAGTGAATTAGTGAAAAATTATGCACAAAATGATGTAAAACCATATGCATATCTACCCCATATCGCTCATGAGCATAAAAAAAGAAGCATGCATGTGAAAAGAAAATAATACCAAATAAAAGGAAATAAATCAAAGCAAGTCTCTTCTCATTAATTTTTTTGATCAGATCCAATGTTACACATAAGTCCCCTAGAGGGCTCAAAATTTGATATAATTTTTACAATATTGGGTGCCCAAATACCAAGTCTTTCACAGAATCTGGGTGCACATCCAATGTTTCTTTGCATACCCACAATCAAGGTGGGCGATCCAATGTCGTCGCTACTTGTATATAGGTTCTATGATGTATTATATTGCTTCCCAAAGACTTCTGAGGACCTGTACATAAACACAAGGAAGCAAAAATAGGTCAAATAGCAAGGGTTTATGGTGAAAACATGCAATCCCCACAGGGGCAAAATGGCATATGAATTAAAAGTGCATCAAATGATATCCAAATTACTTGAAAATTTTCATATATGATAAAGAGGATGTTTTTGGAGGATATAATCCAAAATAGATTGGAAATTGCATTCATATACCCCTCGATTTAGCGTCGCATGCCTACAACCTGTGAAAAGGAAGACAAAAAAATATCAAACCTGCACTTATCCAAAACTCATGAAATTTGGTAAGTATACATAAAGTGATATTTCAAGACAACACATATGATCATATTTTTAAATTGGAGCCCGGATCCACCTGCTTCAAACTGGGGTGCCCGGATGGGCCCTACGAGCCTGTGGAAAATTAAAAATGCTATAACTCTTTCATTTTAACACCAAATCACTTGAAATTTTAATTGTAGCATCATGATACAATATAGAAAATTAAAAATTAAAAATAGTAATGAATTTTTTTAATAATTTACCCTCATCCTAGGGGGCGATGGTGACTACAACTATTTGGGGGGCACCCTAGGAGGGGATACCCACCAAATCCGGCCACTTTTTGTTACCAAATAACTAGAATATGTTCCTAAACAACCTAAGGTGTGTTTTCATCGAATTTTAAGAATAATTTAACCCGGATGGAAAAGTTATGCTCGTATTACCTTCTTCAAGTCACCCGGTAACCTCCTTGGCAAAAGGGAGATTTTAAGGGCAAAAAGGTGTAATAAGGTGAGGGGAAATATTGAAATAACTCCATTGAATATCCTAGAACTCCTATCCATAATTTTTTATGGATATTGAACCCATTTTATAGCCCAAATGGGCTCATGTGCAAAAAGGCATGCAAGGGCATGCATGGCAGGAGGTGCCACTTGTCAAATGGGAGGCATGCACAGGGTGTGGAAGAGAATCTCCCAATTTGGACCTCATAAATATGGATGTCATAAGTATTCCCTATCCTCTACCTCACATGCTCTGTTTGGATGGTCAAATGGCATTTTATGGGTGCCATTTGGCTAAAATTTGACTTTTTATGGGTCAAACTTCACCATCATCCCACCCTAGGATGAGGGGTCACCACCATCCCAGGGTGGGATGATGGGAATCTACCACCATCCCAAGGTGGTATGGTGGTGAATTTTGGGCCAAAAACTCCCAAAATTGGGCCGGTAGCCTCCAAAACCCTTTCTAGAGTGGCTAGAACCACTGTGAACCTCCTGAGGGCTGCCCAAGGGGTCATATGATGCCAATTTGATCATTGCTTGTGGATGCTTAATTGGGTTTACAAAATTTTAGTGTCTAAAGATGTCCCTTTTTGAGATGCATTGTGTGCAGCACAGTGCTAAGCAAAAATAGATGACCAAAATATAGAATGATTAAGGTTACTCGATAACCTAAGCAACTTTAGATGCCCCAATAATGAAAAGGGTGTGTGTTCTTGAATACTTGCTTCTGACTAATTAAATGAGTGTGCTTATGCTTGAACATTGTATATCATGAAGGGATAGGACCTATGAATTCATGATTCCAATAATTTCAAGCGTTATAATGTGATATTGTGTGCTTATTTTTTTCCCCAAGCAAGAGCATGATTGTCTTTATCGAAGATTCATTGAACGAATGCCATTCGCATAATTGAGTGTGTGCTTGATGATTTATACTGAGTATGACTACTTCCTCAAGCGATGATTAAATGATGGAATGACCAGTGAGAAAAACAATGATTCGCTTGACCCAATTGACTTGTGTTATGCTTACCTTTAGCTTTGTCCCTTGAAAAATAGGGCAATTTGGAGAGGATTTTGGTGACTTTGTTGAGTTTTCCTAGAGGAAAGGAGCTGAAAAATACATGTATGGGGGGTGTTACAGCCACAAATTCCTTCTTAGGTCTTGTATTACCAACTTTTCCATCCCTCCTAGGATCATTAGGGTTGCATTTTGATCTATGTGAAATTTGGACCCAATTTGAGTTGTTTTGGTGCAGTTTTGGACCTATTTTGGGTCATTTTGGGTTGTTTTGGCCTATTTTTGCTACCACCATCCCAAGGTTGGATGAGGGCATGTTATACCATTTTACTAAGGTGGCATGGTCAGCCAAATGTGTGCTCATCCCACCCTGGGATGGTGGTGACCCCTACATCTTTATATAAACCCAAAATATGAAGGTTAGGTTCATTTGTGTATGATTTCTTTTGTAGTTTGAGAGGTGAGGAGCATGAGAGTGATTATGAGTAGCTGAGTGCTGTCAAATTCATCCCATAGTCACCATGAGTCAGTAGGAAGACTCAGCTAGTGGAGGAGCCAGGGCGAGATAGGTATGCCAAGTCTCTCTTATTGCATTTTCCTAGTGTTAGGAGTTGATTTTCTTGCTTTAATGGCATGTTTTTGGCTTGGAAGCATATCACACTGTATTGTAGGTAACTAAACCTAATTTATGAAATATGTACCAAATTTTGTGTTTTACCCATGTTTTTGTGCAATTAGATTGCATTTTGTAGATCAATTTTGCATTGTCTTTGCTATTTTTGATGGCTTGAAAGCCCTTTTTGAGCCCAATTTTTTGGAGTCATCCCTAGATGGGATGGCTAGTGTGGGCTGGTCATAGGCCATACCTTGATGTTTTTTACATAGGGCTTGGGGCCATTATTTGGGGAAATGGCCATAAATCAGCCTCAAATATGGGCCATTTTGAGTCTTTTATTTTGAATGTTTTTGGGGCCATGTGAGGCCATTTTGGTGGTGTATTATTGAGTTGCTAATCCTTTTCATGTGGTGAGGATTCAGTATCGAGTACCTACTCTCTTTAATTCCATGAGGTATGCCTTGACCATAGAGGACTAGGAGTGGCTGGATGCCATTGGCCTCAAGTAGGTGACCCAATTAGAGGCTGTCATAGGAGACCGTGCATATTTGACTACCCTGATTTATGTATGGGATATGTGCACCAATACATTCCACCTACCCACTGGGGATATGATGGTGAAATTGGAGGATGTCTATAGGATTCTTCATATTATGATAGAGGGGCATCCGATCTGCATGACACCACAAGACCGGAGATAGTGCTCGAGATGTACTTCGGTTATGATCTAGAGATGACAGAGCTAGACTGCTTGAAGGGTGGTATGTTGGTGGGATTATAGAAAAAAATGATGGTATTGGGGGTGAGGCATACACTACTCATCATGCTCATCTCCAATATGCTACTGTAGCACCCTAAAATTGACATAGTTAAACCATCAGTAAAAAGTAAAAATTTGAATTTTAACCCTGAAACTGCCCGTTAACTGCTCACCTCATTTTTTGCACCTTTTTTAGAAGTTGTTTTGACCTTTACATGATATCATCACTGATCTAATGATATCATCCCAAATCAAATGAATTCATCTAGAACAAAACGTCTAGACGATTTCGTCCCAAAATTGAATTTTCATAATTAGCTTCTATTTCAATGACCTCTCCAACTTGGGCAGAAGTGTGTCTGCATGGTTGGAGATTCACATATTGAGGATATTCCATATTGGGATGATCCCCAACCTCTTAACCTCCCCCTAATCCTATATAAACTAGGATTTTTCTAGTTTATCCCCCTGATTCCCTGACTACCTTCTTCCCCTACCTCCCCTAACTCTCTCCCTGCCTGCTCTCCCTGAATCCCTATAGGATTTTATATTCGTGTTTTCAAGTTTTTGTTGTAGGATTTCACTGTGTTTCAGTCGGAGATAGCTCGGATCGTCGTAGGTGATTCAACCACAATTTTGGATGATCCTATCAAGATCGGCGATGATCTCGTATGATTGCAGACAATCTTGAATGCAATTCAGCTTGAGGGTAATCAGAGTCTCGAGTTTGCATTTTCTACCTCATTTCTTTATTTATTGGTGCATTATATTAATTTACTTTTGTTTTGCATCTTGGAGTTCACCTCATTTAGTATAATTGCATGATAAAATTCAAAATAAGTTACCAAAACATTGCATCTCATTTAATTTGATATCTGGATTTGTTATTTAAACATCTACACTCTCATTTATATCACTTTGCATCATTATTGCAATAGTATTTTTGGTTTTTGGTGTCTGTTTTCTTGATTGCAATTTTCTGATGAATTCGTCTGACGAATTCATCAGGTCACTAACAATCCTAGGTGATCTTAGACAATCGAGTGTAATTTGGGATGATTCTATACAATTACAGATGATCCTGTCATATCCGAGATGATCTGGACTCCTACAAGATTCAAAATCTTCATCAGACATCAAAAATCAGGTGTACTCTTCTCCATTTAACACATTCTCTGTATTTAATTGCATTAGGATTCATTTATGTTTGTTGTCTTCATATAAATCAGAATTGTCATATAGAATAACTTAGATTCATTTTGGCCAACCTAGGAATCCAAATTATTGAACATAAAATGAACAAATCAAACCCATTCTCAACCTATGCATGGAAACAACCACTCAAAGTTTCCTGGTGAACCCCACCATCCATCGAAAATTCACCTTTATACCCCTCCCCCAAGAGGAGTGACCTTCAAAGGGCCTCTTCGTCCGAGGTATTGTTCCATCCTTTTCGCATCCCCCTTTCGGGCACGAATCCTTTAGCCTAAAGGTAAGGGTGCAAAAAATTTGGACGATACATTTTGGTGAACCCGACGTGAAACTAAAACACCTTTTGAAAACAATAAAAAAAAACACATTATTAAGAACATCTAGAATCATTAGAAAATTGTTAAATTTGCATATCATACTTAGATGGTAGATTATAATAGAAGACGAGCAGTCTCCATAAATGTTGAAAATCAATTAATGGCCATAGAGATTACTTTTGTGCTTAGAGTACCTCAAACATATAGATACCTACCTTTGTGGGATGAACTTCATAGGAGATTGGGTATTATTAAATCTAGATTTGCAGAACTTAGGCAAATTAAGAGGTTTGTCCTAGATAGAATCTTGGATCCTGATCAGGTGACTTTATACCATAAACTTCAGAGAGCTTGCCATAGGTGGTTAGCCGATAAAATAGCACTTGTGTCTTATGAATTATACACCTTTGAGGAATACCTTGAGAACACAGTTGTAGTACATAAATTTCTATCTCGTATAAAGGATCAAGAACTCATTCTTATGGATAGAAAGAGATGGAATAGAGTTCCTAGAGCTATGTTGTATCGATAGTATTGCCATGAACTTTATTTTTACATGTCAGAGTCTAAAATAGATCATATTACCATAGCACACTTTGTCAAGTTCTTGAAAAACAACTTCCAATTTGAAGAGGAGCATTTCATGACTCCTGATGAACTTGACCCTATCAATGATATCCATAAACTATTCATAGAAAGCTAAGTGATTCCTTCTACTATTGTTTCTTATAACTAGCATGATGTTTGTTATTTTTATTCTCATAAAATAATAATATAATAAAATCACACAAAAAAAAAAAAAACAAAATATTTCCTTTTCAAGTATTATAGTAGGTATATAGTTAAAATATATACCTCTCAACCCTATCGCATATATATATAAGTATATATATTTGCTAAAACCTAAGTTTAGCACAATGCCTAGACTCAGTAATGGAAAAAAAACCAAAGAAGATGAAGATTGGTTAGGAAGACCATTAACTGACCAAAATGTCCGTCCTGGGGACCAAGTTTAGGAAGAAGAAAACCTAGACCAACAAGAAGAAGAGCTTGTTGTAGGAAATGAACAAGAATAAATTATTAGAGAGGAAGGATCCTCATCCCCTAAAATGTCTCCGGGAGGAGCTATCACTTTTGAGAACATGGAACAATTCTAGAAGTTCATTAACACTAATATTGGTGTTTTTAATAGAGCAGCCCATATGGACAAGGATCGAATTAGTGACACTCAGGCAACTCTAGAAGAAGTATTTCAAAAACACACTAATCCCTTGTCCTTTATTGACCAAGAGATTGATCAAGCTGGACCATCCAATGTGGATATAGTAGCTGCGATCCAGAGCATGCAACAACAACAGGTTACCCAACGATCTAAAGTACCTGTTAACAAGTCTAGAGTTATTCCCACACAAAATAAACCATCATTTACTGCTCTATTTTGCCAATATCTTGATAAACATACCTTAAATCAACAAAAACCCAAAACAAAACCAAACACCAATTACCAACAATCTAAGGTACAACATAATACTATTACAAATCCCCTTCATAATACTCTTCCTACCAACACTTTGCATAATAGCAATATAACATCTAATCCTAGTGTCACACCATCATACGCTCATAGATACCATACCCATGTGCCACCAAACCAATATGGTGGACAAACTAACAACCTGGAAGCCATGGTGAAATAGTTAGTTTCTCGCATGGACTAGATAGATCCCTATCGTCCCTCATACAATTATCGAGGGATGTGTAGTCAGACTTTAGATCCTATAGTCATAGCACAACTGTATCCTAAACATTTTCCTATGCCTGTTCTTCCCATATATAAAGGAACCGAAGATCCCATAGAGTATCTTCGTATGTTTAGGATAGAATGTCACAATATATCACATGATGACTTGTTATTACTAAAAATGTTCTCAAAAAAATTGGGAGGAATGGCATTAGAGTGGTATTATCAATTACCCACTAATTCTTTGAGGAATTTCAAAGAAACTATCGAGTCTTTTGTTCATCAATTTAGTGCCTAAATCGAAAGAGATGTGACCATTAAATATTTGTATAACTTAAAACAGGGCAAAGATGAATTCTTTGCTTATTTCCTAGCTAGGTGGAGACAATTGATAGGAAAATTGTACTTTGTGTTACCTTATAGGGAGATTTTGGACATCTTTATTAATATTTTGTAAGAGCAACTATCTTACAAATTATCAACTGCTACCTTGACCACATTCGATCAGGCTATAGACTTAGCCCGAAGAGTGGAAGATGCTCTCATTAGGAGATGCCAGCTTAAAAAGAGAGATGATGAGAAAAAATCCAAAAATCAATATAAGAATAAACAAGTTGTGGATGATGGAGTCATTGATAGCAGAAATATTGCTAATGTTAATGTTGTGAAGACAATAGAGAAGTTTGTACTGAAACCTCCTAATAGACCTCCTCGAGAATTTACTAGGTTAAATCAACATTTATCAACTATTCTACCGCAATTATTAGAACGAGGTTTGATTCAATTACCAAATATTTGGGAACCTGATCCAACTATACCTGGATACAGAGCAAATTTACACAGTGACTTCCATAGAGGACCTGGACACACTACCAACTCTTGTAAAATATTAGAACATAAAATATAGGATTTGATTGATAACAATGAGATGGAGGTGCAAGCCTTTCAACCTAAGAAAAATCCTCCTAATAATGTTCAAAATAACACCCTACAAAACCAGAATCAAAATGCCAATCAATCATTGGACATATTTCAACATCCCTTACCAAAACATTATAAGGAGGTGGCTAATCAAGTTGAACATCATAATGTCCCTCCTCCTACCCGATATGTAGGAACTATTAGTGGGCATTTACCTATTCATGATCTAGAAATATTTGAAACAACTCTATCCGTGGTTACAACCAAGCCTCTATATAATATTCAGATACCTGATCTTAGTGATACAGAATACGATACTGAGAGTGATATGGAAATCACATCAAATCAATTGAATAGTTCTAAAGATGAATCAGATCCTATTCACCCTATCACAAGTTATATGGTTCCAGAAGAGCCATTTCCAAGAAGATTCACTACTAGACCATCGTCTCACCAATTACTTTCTAATGAGCTAGCTATAAATGCTAGACCAAGACCCATTCATCATCCACAGAATAATATTGTGGGTACCATCGGAGCTGTTACTAGAAAACAGGCTCAAAATTCTCAACAAGATCAAATTTAGAATGGTGGATCAACTCCATTTGTTTTGAAGGTTCCTAATAAATGGAATCATTCACCTAATGTTCAACCTAAACCTCCTTATAATATTAATGAACAATTATCAAATATTACAGCTATAATTTCTCTCTTGGACCTTTTAAGATCTTCTCCTACACAGAAATGAATTAATGCTCACATTAAGTCAGATGATAGTACCACAAGACATTCAACCTGAATCCATGGCCGATACTATAATAACTCATGAAGTTGATTGTATTGAATTCCTGGATAGAGACATACCACAACACAATTTACATAAGGATAACCCCTTGTATATTACTGCCTTAATTGAAGATGTAGCAGTCAAACGAGTTTTGATTGATAATGGTTCATCTTTAAATATTTGCACTTTTAACTTCTACACCAAATATTTGGGTTTAGAAATAATGAAATGAAAAAAACTGATATGATCATAAAAGCTTTCAATGACAAAACATAAGAAACATGTGGAGTTATTACCATTCCATTGCAGGTTCGTCCAAGAACCTTAGATATGACTATGTTTATTGTACATTGCCCTACATCATACAATATACTCTTGGGTCATCCTTGGATCAACGCGATGCGATCTATTCCCTCAACTTTACATCAATGTGTTAAGTTCAAATTTAAGAATCAGTTGGTTACCATTCATGGTGATCCAAGACCCTTTGATATGTGTGCTTTGGCAGAACCTATTGGAGTTTGATTTTGCCCAGCTATGTCATCCACACATCCTAGTTTTCATTATCCATCTAAACATGTGAAACTCACACCAAAAATGTCATCTACTTCTTCTCCATCAGTTGCACCTCCACATATAGGTCAACCATATTCTAAACAAACTACATTAGGACCCAATAAATATCCTAATCCCACAACCAATGTCTTTTGTTATACTCCTATAAATTCCATACCTTTAATAGACCCATCTATTGACACCTCTACACTGTCTACATCCACCAAATTCATATTTTTCGCATCGAAATACATATGGAATGTTCCTTCTACATCTTATGCTCTTACTGATAGCTCTTACCTGATCTATCTAAAATCCTTATATTAGAAGAAACGAATGCTTCTATGCAAGATTCCCTTATTTTAAATAATTTGCCACCATCTCCTCGTACCTTAGGCATCCCACAACATATGGGAAGTATTTACCAAGTTGGGAGTTGTGCTTTTATTTATAAGGGATATGACTGGGGTAGAATACCCAGAAACATCAGAACTCATTATGATGGATATGCTCGATGTTATTTTACTAATGAGTATATTAAAGCCAAACCTATAATGCTTAAATTGGGATATAAAGGGAAATGTTTAGGACCTTTCTAGAATGGTATGAAAGAACCTTTTGAGGTAGAAGCATGGCCCACCCGATGTGGTGTGGGTCTAGTTTCTAGTAAGGGTTAGCCATTCCCATTTGAGGATGATGACCATCTTATATGTTACCAAGATCATTTAGATGAACGCGATGCTTTGCATTTAATGAATATGACATTCACATGTAATATGTTATTTATAGCTTATCTTGAGATGATCACTGAATCCAACGATGAGTTGGAGGGAGATATCTTCCATGATGTCTCCGTTAAGGGTTTGTTACATAATGGATTTTATTTTGATGGCTCTATACCTAGTATAGCCCAACTTGAGGCCACGACTCCTCAAGAAGAATTATCCAAGCTAATCTTGGAAGAATTACAAGAATTGGGTGTTTCACCTACCCCACCTAATTTTGAGAGAGATCTACACATGGAAGTAGAAAATGTCATAAAAATTAACATTGGAATCGAGGATAACCCTCACATAATCAAAATTGGATCAGAATTGATTCAATAAAAATATGATAAATACATTGCATTTCTTAAAGAATATGAAGATGTCTTTGCTTGGACATATGAAGATATGCCAGGTTTAGACCCTTCTATAGTTATGCATCACCTAGTAGTGCATCCGGATGCTAAACATGTTAAGCATAAGCTTAGAAAAATGCATCCTAAAGTGGTCTTACTAGTCAAAGGGGAGTTAGAAAAACTCTTGAATGTCATTTTTATACAAGCCATTGATTATGCTGAATGGATCTCGAATGTAGTTCCAGTAACTAAGAAAGAAGCTACTAAGATTAGGGTTTGTACATACTTTAGAGATATTAATTCCGCATGTCCTAAAGATGATTTTCCCCTTCCCAATATGGATCATATCATTGATTTTACTACTGGGAGTGGAATGATATCCTTAATGGATGGATTTTTTGGTTATAATCAGATTAGGATAGCTCCTAAAGATCAGGCTAAAACAACCTTTATTACCCCTTGGAGGACTTTCTATTGGAAAGTGATGCCATTTGGTTTGAAGAATGTAGGTGCAACCTATCAACGAGCCATGACTTATATCTTTCATGATATGATGCATGATATACTACATGATTATGTAGATGACATTATAGCACATTCTACTAAAGAATATGACCATTTAGATGACTTGAGAAAAGTATTTGATCGGTTAAGGGAATATCTTATCCAATTGAATCCAAACAAATGTATATTCGGAGTTAATTTAGGTAAATTATTGGGGGTTATAGTTTCTTTACGTGGCATAAAAATTGACCCTCTCAAGATTACGACTATCACTAATATGCCTGCACCTACAAATATATCTAAATTACGAAGTCTACAAGGTAAGCTTCAAGCTATCTGTCACTTCATCGATAAGTTGGAGGATAAAACTGGACCCTTTCTAAAGCTTTTTAATAAGGATGTCTCTTTCCATTGGGACGATGAATGTAAGGAAGCATTTGAACTCCTCCAACAATATCTTCTTAACCCACCTGTACTTTCACCACCTAAACCTGATCGTCTATTTATCTTCTATATTTTTGCTTCAGATTTTTCTTGAGGAGCTATTTTAGCTCAACTTGATGATGAGAAAAGAGAGCGTGCTAATTATTACATTAGCAGAACATTAATTAGTTATGAAACCCGCTACATAGCATTAGAGAAGTTATGTTTAGCAGTCATATTTTCTATGCAAAAATTATGCCATTATATGCTCAGTCAGAAAACATATGTTATTGCTAAATTCGATCCCTTGCGCTATCTCATGAGTCGACATTATTTATCGGGTTGCACAGTGAAGTGGGTTCTTGCTCTAAGAAAGTTTGAACTCACATTTATAGTATAAAAGTCTATTAAGGGTCAAATCATATAAGATCAATTAGCTGCTGCACCCTTAGAGTCCACCCATCCCCTTGTTATTGAGTTTCCTGATGAATGCCTTAAACTAGAGGCAGATCATTTAGAGCCATGGTCCTTATACTTTGATGGAGCTCGATGTATGAGTGGGGCTGGTGCAGGTATTATTTTGATATCTCCACAAAAACATCTCATACCTCTATCCTTTAAATTAACATTTGCCTATACTAATAACACTACTAAATATGAGGCTCTAATCCTTGGATTACGAGCTACCCTAGCATTGAAAATTAAAAATCTATTAGTTTTCAGTGATTCTCAACTTGTTATAAATCAAATTAATGATGTTTATTAGACCAGAGATGATAAATTGTTCCCATATAAAGCATATGCATTACAATTAATAACTTTATTTGATAAAGTTACCTCAGAAGCTATTCCTAGAACTAGCAATTGTGCAGCTGATGCTATGGCCGTAGCTGCATCTCTTTTACCCTTGGAGTTAGATGACGAATATGCTACCATCATTATTCATCGACTCCAGGAACCCACTTCAACTAAATCATGCTTGGAACCTTTGGACATTTTTCTAATCAATGAAACTATTCCTAAACTTTGGTACACTGACATCCTCAATTTTCTTCAAAATGGGATCCTCCCTGAAGGTTTTAATAGAAACCAGTGCTAGTTATTATGTAGATGAGCAAGTTGCTTTGTAATAATTGGCAATACATTGTATAGGAGATCTTTTGAAGGTATCCTATTAAGATGTTTGAATATAGAATAGTCTAGATCAACTTTGAGTGAAGCCCACGATGGATCTTGTGGGGGACACTTTAGTGGTAGCACCATTGCTAAGAAGCTCCTTAGGATAGGATATTTTTGGCCTACCATGGAGAATGATGCACATGATTACGTGCACCATTGTGACAAGTGCCATAAACACGTTGAGCTTGTCCATGCACCTACATAAGAACTGTAGGCTATTTCATCTCCTTGGCCCTTTTCCAAATGGGGCTTAGACATCATCAAAAAAATTAGTCCTATGTCATCTAATGGACACAAATTCATCATAACTGCTATCGAGTATTTTATGAAGTGGGTCGAAGCTATGCCCTTAGCTTCTTGCACTGGAATGCAAGTTTCCAAGTTTATTCTTAATCAAATTATTTGTAGGTTTAGAATTCCTGCAAATCTCATCTCAAATAATGGAACTTGTTTCAAAAACAAATATGTAAAGAAACTATGTCAAAAATATAAAATTCAACATCGTTGGTCCACTCCCTATTATCCTTAGGGTAATGGCCAAGCAGAAGCATCTAATAAAACATTAATTAAAATCCTCAAGAGACTGGTCAATAAATCTAGTCGTGATTGGCACATTCAATTATATCCTTCTTTGTGGGCTTATTGAACTAGCATTCATACTCCCACAAGCACTTCACCTTTTGTTTTGGTTTATGGCATTGAAGCTATTTTTCCCTTTGAACTAGAAGTTCCTTCTTTGGACTTGCTACTTCAAGATACTGAATTAGGAGATGAATATCATGCTAGTAGATTTAGTCAGCTGAACTCCTAGATGAGAAGCACATTAATTCTTTGGAACATCTTCGTGCCTACCAGAACAAGATCAAACGAGCATATCTCAAGAAGGTTCATAATCGATCCTTTGAGATCGACAACCTTGTCTTAAAAGAAAATCAAAAAAATACTAATGCAACTAAAGACCTTAAAGGAAAATTTGAGCCTAACTAGCTTGGGCCATATACTATCACTGCTAAATTTGGATCAGGAGCGTACAAATTAGCTACCTTAGATGGCAAAGATCTTAAAGAACCTATGAACATTATGCATCTTAAGCGCTATTATGCATAAATATGGTAATTTCGTACATCGTATATATTATACATATTGTCTCATATTAGTAATTCATATAAAAATTTCAAAAAACAGTAATATTATGTATTCTCTCAAATCATAAATTAAAATAAAAATATAAAAAAATCAAAATCATCAAAATCCTCAAAAACATCTTCTATTTTGCACCTATCAATTCTTGAAGTATTGCATTTATATTTTCAATTATTTTGAATAAATTAGCATTTATCTGGAATCCCTCACTTTCACACTCACATGAATAAATATCTTGATCTTATTTGGTATGATTATTAATATCTCTTATATCGAAGTCCACAATTGAATTAAATAAATTTTTGAGCATAGAGAACTGATCTTGTTATTTACTTGAACCAAGTACACATTTTCACATTAAAATGATTTCATTGCAAATTCAAAATGATGCTACATAGTAGAAGTGGTCTCTTGAGTGAAAAGTTTCCCCTGCTATCCTATCATGCACATGCTCTAGAATCTTTGAGAATTGACAAAAGGACAAGCTCACCCCTACCTAGAATAAAAATCCCTTGCTCTATAGAAAATCCGAGCAAGTATCCCTAGTCTAGGAAGAAAAAGAAAAAAAGGAAAAAGAAAAGCAAGAAAAATCATGAGAAAAAGAGAAATTATTCAGAAGCATTATCATTTTGTACCATCTCAGCAATATTTCAGCATTATCTCAATGGCAAGCAAAATACAAAAAAATAAAAAAATAGAAAAAGAAAAGAAAAGAAAAAACAAAAAGCAATAAATCCCTTCCCCCCCATTTGAAAGAAAAGAAGGGTGAATGAGCTTGAATCCCTGGAATTCTCAATTATTCAAAAATCGTGAGGTAAGCCCCATAACAGGTTGTTTGTGCCCAACCTAATTGGCCTTGGGTAATTCCTTTTTGTGTGGTGACATGTCTATGACATTAGCGACCTTCTTTTGTATAGACCTATGTCCGCTTATGGATCAACTAGCTCTTGATGACCCGACTTACATAGTAGTCTGGTATGGTTACATGCATATAAATCATGGTCAACAAACACTCATTTGGTTAATTCAAATTACTTGTATCAAATTATCTTGCTCAAAATTGGTAAATGAACAATACAATTGCACACACATTTGTGTTTGAGATATTTTGTATCATTATGATAGATCAAGATCAGCAACAAACTCACATATGCACACGGGGTTCCTTATAAATTTCAAATTTGTCTTTGAGATAATTTAAAATATTTATGCAAATATTTTGGAATAATTTGATTTTTTTTACTTGAGAATATTTGTTTAGCATAAAATCAATTAAATACATTTTTTTCAAAAATCCAAAATTTTCTTGCAAAACATGTTCAAAAGCTAGCAATAAAGTCACATTTATATTTTCGACTTTCGTGACGATGGTATAGTTCCTAAACCTAAATTGGAATTTTATGCCTAGTGCAAGTCCTCATTTTTATATTTTTTGTTTATCTCAAAATCAAAAATCAACTATGCAATAAAACTATTATATTAATTTCTTCTTTGGATTTCGTGATGATGGTATAAGACTATACCTAAAATTCTATGCCTAGCGCAAACCATCGTTCTAATTTTATTTCCCATTTATTTAATCCATAAAAGCATATGGCTTAAATCATTATGTTACACAATTATGTTTTAAAAAGAATAAAAACTTTACTATTTCATTTCATTATGTCAACATTCATTTTTTTTGTGACGATGGTATAATTCCTAGGGAATTGTTCAAATTTCTATCATACTTAGGAATTTTATGCCTAGCAAAAATCATATTTTTTAATATGTCATGCATAAATATTTTCATGGAAATCTGAAAACAAATCATCACTATCATCATTTTTCATCATCACAACACAAAGTCTTAAGAAAGTCTCTTAAGCACCCTTTTACTTTTAGCAATATTTCTCTCATACTGGGATTAGCTTGATGACCTAGCGAGCGACGACTCCATGAAATGGTCATGTAACAATGACAATGTCCTTTGAAATTATTGTTAGAAGTCACTTTATTTTCATCAAAACACACCACAACAACCAGTTTGTTTACATCAAATTATTTCATTTAATTTTATAGCATGACATAAAATTATAATATTTTCAATGACATAATTACATGAATAGTCAATCAACAATTAAAATATTAAAGTATCATAAAACATATGCACAAGTCATATCACAAAAGGAACATCATATATATATCAAGAAGTATATACATCATATCAAAATGGATCGGTATGCCATAATCTATACCCTGGCATACTCAATCATCTCAAAATAAATAGTCTATGTACAATGTGCATCTAGCCTCGAGAAGACCTCGAGCTCTAAGCCTCATCTCCTCTTCTGCCCTGAGGTGGAGAAGTTGGTCCCATCAAAGCCTGTCCTATGTCATGGGTCCTCAACATCTATCGTGATGATGTCCTTGATGACCCCATCCTGATCGGATCTACAATGCTGGCTGGCAACTGTATCCTCTGGCCCTCTAGAACTACTTGGTACACTCCCTGATAGAATGTAGTATAAGCAACTAATCATGCCAGCTCCAAAATGCTCGCTCCTCCACTTCGAGCCCTGAGCCATGTAGCCTCATCTTGTAGAGTCTGCACCTGAGCTCGTAGGCGGGCATTCTTCGCTTGAAGAGCTACCATCTCACTGCTCTCCCCCACCTCAACACCCTTGCCCCTATCAAGTGATGGTGGCCTATCCCTCTGCTGATAAGGGAGTCTCTCTCTCCTCTCCTCCCTCCTCTCTAACTGCTACTGTCTCTCTAGAGCATGTGGTATTCTCCAACATATCTCTTGAGGAGGTCATCGTTGATCCCTCCCTCCATGACTCCTCGCTACATCGATGGCATCCTGGCATCGTCTCTCCATCTGTTGCACTATAGCATGCATCGTACCCTATGCCCTCGTCATTCAAGGAGGGCAGATGCCTGCATACCATGCATCATACCCATATGCTACCCCCACATCATCCCCATCCATTGGCTAAATGGGGGCATCATCAACATCCTAAATATAGAACCACTGCATGTCTAGAGCCCCGATCAATGTGGTGTTATCCCACACAATCTAGGAGTACTCATAATGCCTAAGAGAAGGGATCCCCTATTGTAGACCGAACTACCTCAAAACTAGGTAATAGCGGTGGATCTCTACCTCTCCTCACTCTATCCTCAACCATATGACTCGCCTGATGGGAGCCAACTCTTGTCCATCCTCTGCCCACCCTGGATGCTCTCTCCATGGTCTCTAGGTGATCCGATCTAGGGTGAGGTCATCCAGCAACCTTCGGGACGTCGGCAGATCTATCCGTCACTATGACCCTCTCTAGAGCCACCAATAGAAAACCCAGGGTCTCTCTTGGTCAACTCCTATTAGTGGAAGCCCTACCAACCTCCACACCATAATGTGCTCCTAGCACCAAATCTGTAGCAGCGATGTCAGCACCAGACATTGACCCCCCTTGTATACGACCCCGTAAAGGATCCTATACAACCGGCACAATACAAAGCTACCCCAAGTAAACCTATATCCGTGGTCTCTCATGTCACAAACCACATCTAAGAGTAGCCATGGTAATCTGCATCCGCTCTAGTGGCATAGAAGAAGGCCACCCACCACCCCTGCCAAAACCTGGGTCAACCGAGATGCCCTAGGCATCCGCCTCAAAGCCTCGATGTTCACTTCGCCCTTCTCTAGGGCGAAGCTTGGGTCACTACATAATCTCATCATAGCATGGCCCTGATTGGTTGAATGGGTCATGAATCGACCATGTATGGGGATCCTTAAGATCCTCCATACATCCTCTAGAGTGGAAGTCATCTCCATTGTCGATAACCAGAAGCAGGACGACTCCATATACCATCTCTCTGCTAGGGCTGTCAGTAGCCCCATGTCTATAGGAAGTTGTGGCATCTCTGCCACATGTTGTAGTCCTACCTCTGCCAGTCTGTCTCGCTTGGCCTGATCGAGCACGGCTAAGTCATCCCTTAGACCTCCGTATTTCCACTCCCGACTCTTTAGTAATCCCCTCTACAAAATAAACAATAAAACAACAAAAATCATTAGTACATAATCATTAAAAAATCAATTAAAATTAAATCATCCCATAAAAGTTTATATCGCCCATTATTGGATGATATCGTACCAAATTTAGACAAAATCATCCTTAATAGGATGAAATCGTCTCCGTTATTCAATTTGGGGATCACCCCTTATTGGACGGGATCGCCCCTATTTCTTCGATTTCGTCCTTAGACGAAATCAATGATATAGGGATGATTTTGATGAAATTGGGATGATTTCATCCCGATGTCATCGACGGCCTAAAAACGGCCACGATGCCCAAAAAAAATTAAAATTAAAATAAAAAAATCAAGTAAATCAAGTTAAAAACATAGTACACTAGGTTTAGATCCTTACCCACAACCCGCACTGGACCTCTGTCGATCTGTGCTCCATTTCCATGATTTCGACTGTAGAGCTTCGAAACAATGAAAGTGAACTGTAAAAATGAATTAGGGTTTTACCCTATTTTTCTTATTTTTATTTTAAAACGACATTTTTCAATTTTTGCTTTTTCGCGCTTTTACCTCAAACGTTTGATTTGGGTAAAAACTCGGAGGGGGCACCATAGCAAACAGTCGTACGATTCGACCTAGAATCATCATCTAAAAAATGGAATAAATTTTTTCTTTCTCGTAAAGCGTAAAGAACTCATATTTAACACATTTTCTTTAGAAAATTTGCTAAATAGGGGGCAAAATGTAGCACCCTAAAATTGGCACAGTTAAACCACCAATAAAAAGTAAAATTTTTAATTTTAACCCCAAAATCGCCCGTTAACCGCTCACCTCATTTTTGTGCCATTTTTAGAAGTTGTTTTGACCATTTAACGATATCATCGCCGATCTAACGATATCATCCCAAATCGAATGAATTCATCTAGAACAAAACATCTAGACGATTTCGTCCCAAAACTAAATTTTCATAATTAGCTTCTGTTTCAACGACCTCTCCAACTTAGGTAGAAGTGTGTATGCATAGTTGGAGATTCCCACATTGAGGATCTCCTAGATTGGGATGATCCCCAACCTCCTAACCTCCCCCTAATCCTATATAAACTAGGATTTTTCTAGTTTATCCCCATGATTCCCTGACTACCTTCTTCCCCTACCTCCCCTAACTCTCTCCCTGCCTGCTCTCCCTGACTCCCTGTAGGATTTTATATTCGTGTTTTCAAGTTTTTGTTGTAGGATTTCACTGTGTTTCATTCGAAGATAGCTCGGATCGTCGTAGGTGATTCAACCACTATTTTGGATGATCCTATCAAGATCGGCGACGATCTTGTACGATTGCAGACAATCTTGAATGCAATTCAGCTTGGGGGCAATTAGAGTCCCGAGTTTGCATTTTCTACCTCGTTTCTTTATTTATTGGTGCATTAGATTAATTTACTTCTATTTTGCATCTTGGAGTTCACCTCATTTAGCATAATTGCATGATAAAATTAAAAATAAGTTACCAAAACATTGCATCTCATTTAATTTGATATCTGGATTTGTTATTTAAACATCTACACTCTCATTTCTATCACTTTGCATCATTCTTGCAATAGTATTTTTGGTTTTTGGTGTCTGTTTTCTTGATTGCAGGTTTTTGACGAATTCGTTAGGTCACTGATGATCCTGGGTGATCTTAGATGATCGACTATGATTTGGGATGATTTTGTACAATTACAGATGATCATGTCATATTTAGGATGATCTTGACTCCTAAAAGATTTAGAATCTTCATCAAACATTAGAAATCAGGAGTACTCTTCTCCATTTAACATATTCTCTGTATTTAATCGCATTAGGATTCATTTATGTTTGTTGTCTTCATATAAATCAGAATTTTCATATATAATAGATTAGCTTCATTTTGGACAACCTAGGAATTCGAATGATTGAACAAAAAATGAAAAAATCAAACCCATTATCAACCTAGGCATGGAAACTGCCACCCAAAGTTTCCTGGTGAACCCCACCATCCATCAAAAATTTGCCTTTATACCCCTCCCCCAAGAGACGTGACCTTCAAAGGGCCTCTCCATTTGAGGTATTGTTCCATCCTTCAAATCCCCCTTCTAGGCATGGATCCTTTAGCATAAAGGTAAGGGTGCAAAAAATTTGGGCGATACAACTACTACCACATTCTTCTAAAGTGAGGTTCCCATGGAACCTAGTGGAGATAGTGTTTGCACTAGTGAGGTCAATTGTGGCAGAGCCACTGGTGATGGCATGGGGTACTACACTATTGGCACAACTCTATTATGAGTTGTACTACATGATATCTACTACCGTCAGCAAAAGGGTGTTGGGTGTAGCTTTTTGTTGTAGTGTTGGGAGATAGGATATAGTATCCTATGGCAGAGGGCTCAGGAGAGGGGACAAAGTTGGCAATTTATAGGTGAGGTGTCCAACTATGCAGATCTGTTTGCCCAAATCAAGGTAGGTCACGTATTTTGGAGGCCATACAAATATTGTCCAGAGCAGGAAGATGCTACTGTACAGGTCCACAGGGTGCGATGAGGCAGATGGTTAGTTGGACGACATGGCATGAAGTGGGAGTACTTCCCTTTTGCTTAGGTGATGTGATAGTTTGGGCTACACCAGGGGGTGCCTAGTGAGTTGGTGCCTTATTGGAATCATGGGGATGAGAGGACATTGGCATGCCCTATGGTAGAGGCAGTGGCACAGGATGCAGATCCTGTGGTGGACATTCTGGATGTGGATGATGTCAGGACTATAGTGGAGTATGACTCTTGGTGGGTGATAGGGCAGGGGCATGGGAAGGGGCCACTAAGGAGGGGTGCAACTAGGGAGGCACCTCAAGATGTTTTTGGTGAGTACCAGGGTGAGGCAGGTGATTGGTAGGGACATAGGGCAGAGGAGCATGTGGATATCCTGGACTTAGGAGATCAAGGCGACTTGGGGGATGATGATTTTGGGGATGAGGAGGTGTAGGCACCACCGATGGCACTGAGGGATATAGAGGTAGAGATACAAGATGAGATACTCAGGGTGAGTCAGGAGAGAGATATTCTATGGACATAGGTGCATGATGTACATGAATATCTAGCAGTACAATGAGCTGAGGTACAAGTGGATCAGGCCGAGATAGCATCTCTTTGAGCACAACTACAATCTCGAAGCCCTACACAGGAGGATTCCAATAGTGGGGATGTGATTAGGCTATAGGTAGAGGTGACACAACTCCATTATATGGTGGAGACTTATCATGCATGATTCTGATGGGGGTAGGCTTATGTGAATGAGTTGGATACTGAGGTAGTACGCCTTGGTGGGCATCTATGAGATGATGCAGGTGCCAGTGGTTCATACCAGAGTCACCATAGCAAGATAGGGCAGTCCTCCTCTAGGATGGAGGCACCAAGGTCTAGGTGGAGAGCTGATAGGGTAGGAGATAGTAGATATGGGAGTTCATAGAGGACTCCTAATACAAGTGGAAGTGCGAGTCGTAGTACTGGTCCTGCATGACCATGGTAGTGGTGCACGTGACTCTTTTTGTGTTTTTGTATGTTTTAGTAGTGTGAAGTCTAAGGACTCACTTTATTGTAGCCGATGGGAAACATGATGTATCTTTTTGTCCCATACATATACACACACACACACACACACACACACACACATATATATATATATATATATATATATATATATATATGAGCTTTTTATGTGGTTTATCATCATGTGTTTATTGTTTTATGAAATGTATGCAAATGTATGTGATTTGATTTATGTAATGATGATGAATGCCTATGTATGCATATTTTGTGATTGTGATTTGATTTTATTTTGTATATGTATTGGATGTATACTGAGATGGATGATTTCATGATCTAGAGGATGCAATGTGTAGACTACATGTTGTATTATGCTAGCACCATAGATGATGTATTTTGCACCAACTCATATGTAATGTTGTCATGAGACTTATATAATGGATTTTGTGAATAATGTAATTAAAATGAATGTGGTGAAGTGATATGAATGTGAAAGCACGAGGATACGAAAACAAAAAGGAATATGCCACAAGAAAAAAACAAGAAAGGACATATACAAATTGACACAAGATCAAAGCAATATAAAATATCGTAATCTCTTTATTGATACGCTTTTCAAAATGTGTTACAATACGTCTCCTTCCTTTTTAGGGGATAGGAGCGTCAAATGTGTTTCTTGTCACAACATCCATGGATGACAATCCTTCTTCCGCGTGCCCACATGTAATATGGGCGGACCAAAACGTCATCGCCACTTGCGTATATGATTCTTTGCTCTTTCCTACTCCTCTACTATTGGAAACCTGTGTTCAAAGAAATAGAAAAGATTAATAGCACCTACAGACAAAATGAAGCATGTATTTCCCAAGGCCTACTGTCAGTAAATGCATGAAAATATTAAAATGATAATGAAATAACCTCGGATCGACCTAAAAAATTCATAGTAGCATAAATATGTTAATATAATACCACTACAAAAAGAACATTATAGAAATTCCTCACATATTTGTATTCACTCCAGGGTGGAACGAGTTCACCTACAATAACTTGTCAGAAAGCACCTTCTTCAATGTCCTACTTAGGAAGCTCCAAATGACCTGCAAAGTTGGGGTTAGCTAATTGGGGGTGTTTTGGGAAGACCCAGATGGTCAGATTTCTCCAATTTGGCCTCTAGAACCTAGATTTTTCTGGTGCCATCTACAAGTTAGTGAAGGTGAGAAATGACAGAAACCTGGTCAAAATTGCTCAGAATGAAATGAAATTTGAACTATAACCTATTTAACATATCTAGAATCAAATGCAAAATAAAAATAAAAGAAATCTATCATATATTTCTATTCATCCTAGGGTGGGGCAAATTTACTGTAACAGATTGGGGAGCGCCCGGGGGTAGGACGCCCACCATTTGAGGCACTGTTTTGGCACCAATCCACTTGGGATGGGTCCAAAACTGGTTATGGGGTGTTGTTGAAAATTTTTGGGAATTGTTGTGGCCAAAAATAAAGTTTTGGGTCTGGATTCATGCTTCTAATAGTCGCCCAATAACCTCCCTTTCAAATGAGAGATTAAGGATGTAAAAGCACAAATCGCAAGTAGGTATGTAAATTGGCAGCACTTCATTGCTCAAATGCTCCCTCTCTGTATATATTTTGGGTGAGAAAACTCACAAATTTATAGACCTTAGGGTATCCTTGTTTAAATTGCGCATGCGAGGGCACCACTTGAGTTAACTGTCCTATTTTTAGAGAAAAACTAGTTCCTTGATTTAGAATCTCCTTACATGAGGTCTCTAAAATAAAGACATGCATGACTGAAGTCTCTCTTCTTGAAAAAAGCTATTCCTCACAATTGCATGGCCTGAAGCCTCAGTTAACTGGCAGAGTTGCTAAGGTTTGACTTTTTTTTCCAGTCAAACCTACTATTCATCCCACCCTAGAGCGATTGCATAATCATCCCTGGGTGGGATGAATACTAGTCTGAATTCGTCCCTGGGTGGGACGAGTAGAGAAAAAGGTGCCAAAAAGGTGTAAAATTGACCTCTGACCTTCCAAAATACTTTTGGTAGTGGTTAGGGCCAATTTTTAACCTCTAGGGGCTTCCCTGGGGGCTGTGTGTGTCAATGCGATCAGCGCTTGTTGTCACATAATCAGATTGGTGTTGTTTTGGTGTTTACAGATGGCCCTTTTTGGGAAGCTTTGTGCAAAGCACAGCACTAAGAAAAAATAGATAACCAAAGCACTAATGATTAGGGCTTCTCAGTAACCTAACAAACTCTTGATGCCCCAAGTATGGAAAGGGCACGCATTCTAGAATCCTTGCTTCTAACGAGCTAAGGAACTTAATTCAAGTGTTAACCTTGTTCAGTGAGGTGTTACTTGAACTTGGACATTGATTAGTCATGAATAGGCAAAGGGCACAACCTTTTGTCTATGGGAACCTTGAGTTCATGATTCATGAATGCCAAGTGTTTGATCAGCTTGTGATAATTTCTTGTTTTCTACCCCAAGCAGGGGTGCAATTATCTTTGTCAATGATCCTTTGAATGCGTGTCATTTCCTTGATTGCATGTGTTTTTGTTGATTGGTGACTAAGTGTGACTACCCCCTCAAGTGACGAATTGATGAGGGATTGACCAAAATGAGAAAAGCGATGAGTCTCTTGACCCAATATGACTTAAGTAAGGGTGCCTTCAGGTGTTTATCATTGAATGCGAAAGTAGTTTATGAACATTCTGACCTATTTTTTGTGGGTGTGAACCCTTTTTGTGATGCATTTTGGAGCTAAAATTGTCAAGAATCCATCTTCCCATGGAGCGTTCGGGCTAGGATAGCATTATTAGGGAGTAGGATAGGGATAATTTGTGACCCCAACATCTTTTTTGGATGCCAATAATGTTAAGCGCAAATGCGCCTTCATTCGACAATGTTATTGCTATTTTTTGTTAGGTTGTGACCCTTTTTGGGATGCCATTTAGGGATGAAATTCTCAAAAATCCGTCCTCCCGTGGAGCGGTCCAGCTATGGTAGCCTTCTTAGGGAGTAGGATAGTGAGGATTTGTGACCCCGACATCTATTTTGCATTCCAGGAATGTCAAGTGCAAAAGCACTCTCATTGGACAGTTTTAGTGCTCTTTTTTGTGCATTTTTGTGCATTTGTTTGCTATTTTTTGAAATGTTTGTTTATGATGATGTATGCATGTGGGATTATGATTGCGATGTTGCTAATTATATGATGTATGCATATGGAATGAATGAAATTATTTGTTGATAACTTGTCGATGGCACCATAGATTGTATAATATTTACTGGCTTGTTGTACTTATGGGATGACTTTGTGGAATGATGTTGCATGTGACAATTGTGTTTTTGTATTTTGCATTTTTTTCTGATGGTGATGTATGGAATGAAACTAGTTGTTTTTAAAATGTAGTTAAGATTTTCTAAGATTCAGATATTTTAACTAACTAGCCAAGACTGTACATTTATCTTGCAAGACTTTTGAACAAGGTATAAATCCGACTTGGAGGTTAACCAAGTTATTTCACATCCCTGTGTGTGCAATTGAGTTCGTTTATGTGGTATTTGTTAGGATACCGCCAGTTCCAGATAATCTATCAACCAAACCTATACTAGGGATCACCTAATTATCTCCACTAACTTTGTTGTTGTATTTAACAAGATTAATCCATGGGACAATCTAAGGTACCATAAGCTAGCTCATCCACATGCAAACATTGGTCTGCTCACATGCAAAGTTAATGTGACAGACATATCATCATGCGGGTAGGATATCACCATTTCCAGGTAGGTTGTCCACCAAAATGGTAATGAGGATCACCTAGATGGTTTTCAAATGCTGAGAATTTCCAGGGATTCAAGTTCAGGCTGTTTGTTGGCTCAATGGTTCATGATACTTGCTCGGATATATAGTGATGAAAAATCACTATTTATTTGTCTCTTTGTTTTTTTTTTTTTGAGCAAGGATTTTGACTAGTGGTGAGAACCACTGTTACTTGATTTTGTATTTTGAGCTTTGTAAGGTTGTGGCGTATGAATGGCATTGATTCGTTTAGGCCTTGGGGATGACTACCCATCCTTAGCAGGGACGTGTAGTATGAATCCTTACAAATTTGGGAACCAAAGGGGATGATGGAGATTATGAAGTAAGGGCATTGATCTTTTGGGCCTTGGGGATGACTACCCATCCTTAGCAGGGACGTGTAGTATGAATCCTTACAACTTTGAGACCAAAGGGGATGATGGAGATTATGAAGTAAGGGCATTGATCTTTTGGGCCTTGGGGATGACTACCCATCCTTAGCAGGGACGTGTAGTACGAATCCTTACAAATTTGAGACCAAAGGTGAGTGTAATGATGGCTTGTGGGAATTGTGTTATTGAATGGCATCGATCCTTTTAGGTCTTGGGGATGACTACCCATCCTTGGCAGGGACGTGTAGTACGAATCCTTACAACATTAGGGACCAATAGTGATTGGGATTTTGGTAGTGGTGAAAACCACTATTTATTAGGTGGAATTGATGGGGAATAGTTTGTCCTATTTTCAATTCTCAGCACTCATGAACCATTCGCACAGGGGGATGAACAGGCTAATCTTTCACCTATGGTACCCGAGACTGCTTTGTAGGTTTCTCTCACGTTCACACAACTTAGGAATTATTTTATGTGTTTTAATTGTGTTGGGATGCCACGTAACAAGGTATGATCCAAGTAAAACTTTCCCGTGTAAAATCTATTTAACTTTGTACAATGTTTGGCTAACAATGTAAAGACAACTGAATGATGAAAACCCTATATACATTAGGAGACAACTGAATAATGCTAAAAAATGGCTATGGTGTTATGCTGGATGTATGCATTTGTGAAATGGATTTGATGGGGAAAATAATGGAATTGCCAAGTAATGACATTCTATGGTGCTTGTGACTTGGATGACTTAGCAAATATGCACTGTATGGATGTGATGCCTAATGCATTTATATTTTTGTATTTTGATTTTTTTTTTTTGAGTATGCATGAAATTGAGATGCAATTTTTTTGTAATTTTTGATGATTTTATTGTGTTTGTTTGTTTTTGATGATTTATATTTTGACCAAGCAGTTATGGTAACCCTTGGAGCTTTTGGTTTGACCAAAGGGTTTATGGATACCTTTGGGGCATTTTTGGGGTTAACCAAGCGATTGTGGAAATCCTTGGAGATTTTGGCTTGACCAAAGGGTTTATAGATACCTTTGGGGCATTTTAGGGTTGACCAAGCGATTGTGGGAATCCTTGGAGATTTTGGCTTGACCAAAGGGTTTATAGATGCCTTTGGAGCATTTTGGGGTTGACCAAGTGATTATGGGAATCCTTAGAGCTTTTGGTTGGACTATAGCTCTCTAAATGTAGAATGGCCTCAAATGAAAGATGTTCAAGGGTTCGAGTTCCTTGATTCCTTCAATAGAGGCAAGTCGGTAAGTTCCAGGTCCTATTTGACTATCAATCACATAAGGACCTAACCAGTTTGCTACAAACTTGTCCCTCAGATGGGACGATAAATTATAATTCTGTTGGTTCTCTTTTAAGACCAAGTCACCAACTTGAAATTCCCTCAAGTGGACCTTCATGTTATATGATTTCTTAAGTCGCTCTTGATAGATACACAAATTCTCAAGAGCATTAATGCATCATTCATCGAGCAATGTAAGTTGGTCTAATCGGGCTTGCTGCATAGTGTCATCATCGATTAACTCTTGCATTGAAATGTGTAGGGAAGGGATTTCCAAATCAAGAGGCATGACTGCCTCGAAGCCATACACTAGTGAAAATGGAGTTGCCCCAGTGGGCATCCGAATGATAGTGCGATAAGCCCATAGGGCAAGCGGGATATGAATGTGCCAATATTTATGACTGTCTGCGATGGTCTTTTTGAGGATGGTGACTAGAATTTTGTTTGACACCTCTGCTTGCCCATTTGCCTGTGGATAATAGGGTGTTGAAAAACTATGCTAAATTTTGTACTTTGTGGTCAAAGCACGCACATATTTATTCTTGAAGGGCATCCCATTATTCAAAAGGATCTTGGATGGAATACCAAAATGACATATGATGTTATGTAAAATAAACTCTGCAATGCGGGTTCCAGTCATAGAGGTTAGCGAAATTGCTTCCACCCACTTGGTGAAGTACTCTGTTGCTGTTATGATGAACGTGTGACAACATGATGACATAGGGGAGATATTTTCGATGAGATCGAAGCCCCACTGTGAAAAAGGCCAAGCTTATTGGATCGGTTTCAAGGCCTAAGAAGGTACGTGTGTCAAATTAGCATGGTGTTGACACTTCATGCACTTCTTTACATATGCACAACAATCTCGCTCTAAAGATGGCCAATAATAGCCCATGTAGAGAATGCACTTTACGATGGCCATATCGCTGAAGTGGCCACCACATGTACCATCATGGGCTTGGGTGATCGCCCAAGTAGACTCCTGCTGGTCCAAGCAACGGAGGAGGATTCTTTCATAGCTCCGACGATACAAAATGTCTCCTAGCAAGACATGTTTTATCGCTTTTTGTTTAAATGATCTTTTTGCGGCTTGTGTCAATCCAAGTGGGAGGTTACCTAGCTTGAGGTAATCCCTAATGGGTGTGTACCAATCCTGTTGATCAGAAACCTTGATGGTATGAACGGCCAATCCCTCTTGAAGTTCATCCCTAGCAAAAGCTGAGCGGGAAAGAACTTGTAAAAATAGCGTTGTGTTGCTATTATGAGGGGTTGGGGAGAACAAGGACCCCTAGTTGGCTCGAGTCATATAATCATGGATTCGAGAGAACCTATCCTGAGATGGTTCAATCTGGATCAGGTGGATTCCTAGTGTTAGATTAGAGCTTGCATGCTCCATCGTGGATTGCGATAATTTTTTAACCTGAATGGTTGTCATTTCACCAGAAGGTTCTTGCGGGATTAGTGACCCCAAGGAGGCCATAGTATCTGCAAAATGATTCGATGATCGAGGGAGTGCCTCGATGTCATACCATTCAAGTTGTGCTAGGAATTTTTCCACAAGGGCTTTATAGGCCTACAAAACTAGACATTTACATTGGAATATCCCCTTAACTTGATTGACGATTAACAATGAATCACCAAAGATGTTTAAACGTTTAATGTTCATGGTGACTGCTGTTTGAAGACCTATGAGCAAGGCTTCGTATTTTTCATTATTGTTGGTGTACAGGAAGTGTAATTTAAATTACAAAGACATTGGAGCCCCTTGTGGGGTGAAGAATACAATTCCCACGCCACCTCCTTGCTCAAATTTAGAACCATCGAAGAAGAGGGTTATGTTAGCCTGTGACTCAAGCTCATCAGAATCTAGAAATTTGGAAACATGGAAGACCCCATCATCTAGTAGTTCTACAGTTAGAGGTTGATCGTATTCAAGAGGAGCCTCTACCAGTTGATCGGCGATGACTTGACATTTTATGGATTTTTGTCCAATAAACTCTATGTCAAACTCCATCAACAACATGATCCATTTTTCCGTGTGGCTACTATGATAAGTATGACTCATCATGTATCACAATGGATTCTCCTTAGACACAACATACATCTTGTTGCTCAGCATGTACTGGTGTAGCTTCTTGGTAGCAAACACCACTACCAAGCAGAGCTTCTCAACGTATGCATAGTTAAGTTCATAACTGACCAGGGTGCACCTAAGATAGTAAGTAGCCTATTTTTTGTGCAATTCATTGTTCTAGGATAGCATGGCACCCAGTGCCACCTTAGTAGTTGAGATGTATAAGTAGAACGACACGCATGGTCTAGGTGGTGCCAATACCGACGGCAAAGCCAAGTATTGTTTAATGTTTTCAAAGGTTGACTGGCACTCATCATCCCAATAGAATGCTACCCCCTTGTGCAATAATTTATTCATGGGTCGAAACTTGTCAGATAACTGTGCTATGAAGCATTTGATTGACGCGACCTTTCCCTACAGACTTCTGAGCTGCTTGATGGTAGTTGGGGGAAGCATTTCAAGGATTGCCTTAACT
Source organism: Wollemia nobilis (assembly GCA_028583015.1). Classification (NCBI taxonomy): domain Eukaryota; kingdom Viridiplantae; phylum Streptophyta; class Pinopsida; order Araucariales; family Araucariaceae; genus Wollemia; species Wollemia nobilis. The sequence continues at coordinate 6,373,949 of JAQPPZ010017073.1, forward strand.
TTGTTTGGGTTGACCTCCATTCCTTGTTTGGAGACTATGAAACCTAAAATTTTTCCAGATGTGACACCAAATACGCACTTCTTGAGGTTTAGTCTGAATTTATGCTCAATGAGGCGATCGAGGACCTTGCGTAAGTCATCAAGATGATTTGGGCGCAAAAGAGATTTGGCCAACAAATCATCCATGTAATCTTCCAAATTTTTGTGCATGTAATCATGGAAGATGTATGTCATGGCACGTTGGTAGGTGGCACCAACATTTTTAAGGCCAAAAGGCATGACCTTATAACAAAATGTCCCCCAAGGCATTGTGAATGCCATTTTTAGTTGGTCCTCAGGATTGATACGAATCTAATTGTATCCTAAGAAACCATCCATGAGGGAAAGCATTTCATGGCCTACTATAGCGTCTACCAATGCATCAATTCTAGGCAAGGGAAAATCATCCTTAGGACTCACTTTGTTTAGATCTCAAAAATTGATGCATATGCGAATCCTCCCGTCAAGCTTTTTGACGGGCACCATGTTAGACAACCATGGTGGGTAATCCACACAGATGACAAACTGTGCATCCAACAACTTTTGCAATTTGTATTTGACCATTAAGGCCACTATTGGGTGCATCTGATGTAGTTTTTGCTTCACTGGCTTGACTGTCAGATCAAGCATCAAATTATGCATGACTAGCTGCGGGTCTAGTCCCGACATGTCTTTGTATGACCATGCAAAAACCTCTTTCTTCTATTTGATAAGGGCAATGTAGTTGGCTTGCTCTTCGAGGGATAGAATTACCCCCAACTTGATGATTTGCAAATTCACTGGATCTGAGCCGATGTCTACGTCAGTCATCTCCTTGACCGACATGTGGGACCCGTCCTCCAACTAGTGTGGAGTTGGGATCAAGTGGATATCATTTTCTGAATTTAGATCATCGTTTGGAACATTAGGTTCCTCTTCAGCATGGAAGACATCCTGAGTCTATCCTAGGGTGAAATGGAACATCCCACCATAGGGCCAATACTCTGATGGGGATGGTGGTATGTTAGCGTGATCCCAGTTAATAGCATCTAGGTCTAGATACAATGACTGTGTCGGGTCGACTGGATTATGGATGGGGGCGATCAAGTCAATGGAGATCATGTTGATGAAATGACATTCCATATGTTCTTGGTGCTTTGGATCTGGTTCTGTAGGAACTTGTACAAATGGATCGGCCCTATGCATGGACATGCAGATAGGGTCTGCCCTAGGCACTGATGGTTTGATAGGGTCTCTAGGCGAAAGATGCTCTCTATGTACCTAGAGTGGTAGGTGCAGTAATTGCTATAACTATGCCGAGTTGAGATGCCACCTATGTCTTGGCCCTATGTGCAAGTGTTCAAACATGTCATCTATGCCTAAGGGATACTGTTTTTGCATTTGTCGCATGTGGTTGATATAGGCCATCTCGATTTCATCTTCGTAATCACTGTCAGAGATCCAAAGGCCTTTGTTTGCTGCAACAAAGATTTGTGACATATGGGGATCATCTTGTTCAAGCAAATTAATGTGGTCCCATCGAGTTTGGTCCGCTCTCTATGGGGGGACCTGATTTTCATGAGGTGTCATATGCTCAATTGGAGCATCCAATGGGAACATTGTTAGGAAGATTTCTTGATCGTCATTTAGGGGATAAACCTGGGAATGATTGCTTCCCAACTCAAGAGGATCCCAAGGTGTGACCTCATAATCTAACTCATCATCTGAATACCCTTCTTGGTCTTGTCCATAACCTTTGTGGGGGTGAGTCCTTGAATTGTCGACCTTTTTGACCGAAGGGAAAGGGTTGTTAAGGTCAACAAGGTTGTTTGTTCGTAATGGGAAATAATCCCCCAATGTATAAGTTGTATTAGGATTGGCATATGGATCTAATGCCAACCCATCCTTGTTGCCTATCCCTAGGCCTTGCATTTTTTCGACCAAGATGTCTAAGGGTTAGGTTTTCATGAAACTCAAATACTCTAGTCAACTTATCAAAAGTTGTATACTAACCATGCAAGACTTTTTGATGAGGTATGAATCTGCTAGGATGACCAAGGTACTTCATATCCCTATGTGTGCAAGTGAATTCATTCCTATGAGATGCATAAGGATACCACCAGTGCCAAGTAGGCTCTCAACCAAACCTGTACTGAGGATCACCAAATGAATGCCACCATCGTAGGTTTTGTACTAAGTATGACTAGACCACTAGGAAATCTAGGTTACCAAAGCTAGCTCATCCACATGCAAACATTGGTCTACACATACGCCCAAAAGCTAATATGGCAGACATATCATCATGCAGGAGGCTACCATCATTGACAGATAGGATATCCACCAAAGTTTTAATGAGGATCACCTGATGGTTTTCCAAATGCTGAGAGTTTCAAGGATTCAAGATCAGGTGTCTTTTGGTTATTCAATTAATTGGGATTACTTGCTCTCATATATAGTGATGAAAATCACTGTTTATTTTTCTCTTTTTAGTGACTATAATCATTGTTTATTTTGAGATTTTTATTTTTTCTCTTAAGCAAGGGGTTTGAGTAGTGGTGATAACCATTGTTATTTTTTATTGTTACGTTTTGAGGATTTTGATTTCAAAGTTGAACTTGTGGGATTTTTGGCTTGTGGGTGGCATTGATCCTTTAGGCCTTGGGGATGACTAATAATCCTTCTCAGGGGCATGTAGTATGAATCCTTATGACTTTAGGGATCAAAGGTGTTGGGAAATGTTGATGGGAAGCTTTTGGGATTTTGTTGTTGGATGATGTTGATCTTTAAGGCCTTAGGGATGACTACCCATACTTCGCGAGGATGTTTAGTATGAATCCTTATGACTTTAGGGATCAAGGGTGTTTGGAAATTTTGATAGTGGTGAAAATTGTTGTTGATTTTAGGGAATTGGGTGGGGAAGATCTTGTCCTTTTGCCAACTCTCAACATTCTTGAACCATTCGAATAGGAGGATGAGCAGGATGACATTTTCTCTTAAGGTAACCTAGACCACTTCATGGATTTCATCTGTCTTTGTGCAAAACTTAGATTGTTAATGAGTAATTGTGTTTGGTATATGATGTACGCAATGCATAATCAATGCAAGACTCTACCTCCTAAAAATCATGCTAGCCTTCTACAAAATTTGAGTAGAGACTAGATATGGCTGAGTGACCAAAAACCCTACTAAAATTATTTTAAAACAAATGGCTAAGTGAAGGGAATAAACATGACTATAAAAATGTGGAAAATATGGGTGAAAATGCTAATTGCGGTATTTGAACTATGAGTACTTTCATAACATTGATTTTGAGTGATAAGTAATGTACCATCGTGGTGCTAGACATGTATGCGCAACACTAAAATGTAAAGTGATAATGATGAATATGCCTTAATGCAAGCGACAATAAAATGCAATGGGATGCAATATTTTTGAATTTTTGAAACTTTGATGGATATGTATGTATGAAAGTGCAATGTGATGCAATGTTTTTATATTTTGATTTTTTGATGATTTTTTTTTTATTGATATGTATACACTTGTGACCAATGGGCTTACTTGGGGGCCATTGGGGTATTTGGGGGGGATAAAAGGGGCTATGGATGCCTTTGGGGATTTTTTGTTTGACCTAGTCTAGGAGTATTTTTACTTGACCTAGACGGTGAGAACCCACTAGGAGCCTTTTGGGTGACCTAGACGTGCAACGACACTTAAAAAGTGTCTACGACTACCTAGGGGAATTTGGCTATTACCAAATGGCTTAAGGATGCCTTTGATGATTTTAGGGTTGACCTAGATGATCATAGATAGTCTAGGAGCATTTTTACTTGACCTAGATGGTGAGAACCCGCTAGGAGCCTTTTGGGTGACCTAGACGTGCAACGACACTTAACAAGTGTCTACGACTACCTAGGGGCATTTGGCTGTGAAAAAATTGCGTAGGGATGCCTTTGGGGCTTTAGGGTTGACCTAGATGATAGTAGATAGTATAGGAGATTTTTTACTTGACCTAGATGGTGAGAACCCATTAGGAGCCTTTTGGGTGACCTAGACGTGCAACAACACTTAAAAAGTGTCTATGAATACCTAGGGGAATTTGGTGATGACCAAAGGGCTTAGGGATGCCTTTCAGGCTTTTAGGATTGACCTAGATGATCATAGATAGTCTAGGAGCGTTTCTACTTGACCTAGATGGTGAGAACCTGCTAGGAGCATTTTAGGTGACCTAGACATGTAGCGGCACTTAAAAATTTTCTACAACTACCTAGGGCCATTTTCTATGACCAAAGGGCTTAGGGATGCCTTTAGGGATTATAAGGTTGACCTAGATGATTGTAGATAGTCTAGGAGAGTTTTTACTTGACCTAGATGGTGATAACCCACTAGGAGCCTTTTGGGTGCTCTCTAAGCATGAAATGGCCATAAGTGAAGTATTTTCAAGGGTTCAAGATCCTCGACACCTTCAAGTGAATCTAGGAGATAAGTTATAGGACCTATTTGACCAATGATGACAAAGGGACCTAACCAGTTTGCCATAAATTTGTCCCGCAAGTGAGGCATCAAGCCAAAATTTTGTTGGTTCTCTTTAAGGATGAGATCACCAACCTAAAAGTCTCTGAGATGGACTTTCATATTGTAGGATCTTTTGAGCCGCTCTTGATACACACAGATTCTCAAGCACATTAATGCGATGCTCATCCAACAATGTGAGTTGATCTATATGAGCTTATCGTATAGTATCATCATCAATAAACTCCATGGATATGCGTAATGACAAGATTTCTAACTCTAGAGGCATGACTGCCTCAAAACCATACACTAGTGAGAATGGAATTGCCCTAGTGGGTGTCCGAATGCTAGTGCGATAAGCCCAAAGGGCAAGCAACATTTGCATATGCCAATCGGTATGATTCTCTTTGACTATTTTCTTCAATATGGCAATTAATGTCTTGTTTGATGTTTCTGCTTGCCCATTTGCTTGTGGATAATAGGGTGTCAAAAAGTTGTGCTGGATGTTATACTTTGCTATCAAAGCACGCACATATTTGTTCTTGAATGATGTCCCATTATCAAAAATTATCTTGAATGGAATACCAAAATGACAAATGATATTATGCAATATGAATTCCGTTGTGTGGGGTCCTGTCGTAGTGGTAAGAGGAATTGCTTCCACCCACTTTGTAAAATACTCGGTAGCCATGATGGTAAATTTGTGATGGCCCAAGGATGTAGGGGATATTTTCCTAATTAAATACAATCCCCATTGCAAAAATGGCCAAGTCTATTGAATCGGTGGTAAGGCCTAGGAAGGTACATGTGTCAAGCTAGTATAGTGTTGACATTTCATGCACTTTCTCACATATGCACAACAATATCACTCTAAAGTTGGCCAATAATATCCCATGCAAAGAATGCACTTTGTGATGGCCATGCCACTGAAATGGCCACCACAAGTACCATCATGTTCTTGGGCCATTTCCCAAGTCGATTCTTGATACTCTAAGCAATGAATGAGGATTCCTTCGTAGCTTCGATGGTATAGGATGTATCCTAACAAGATAAACTTTGTTGCCTTCCATTTAAGTGTCCTTTTGGTATCGTGCGATAATACAAGAGGGAGGTTACCAAGCTTTAGGTACTCTCTAATTGGTGTGGACCAGTCCTGCTGTGTGGAAGCCTCGATTGCATGAATTGCTTATCCCACATGAATTTCAACCTGAGCGAATACAAATTGGAATAGAACTTGTAAGAATAGCATTATACTGCTATAAAAATGGGTTTGGTGGAACAGAGTCCCCCAAGCAGCACGATTCAAGTGCTTGCAAATGTGTGAGAATATATCTTGATGAGGTTCTATTTGAATCAAGTGGACTTCTGATATGGCATGACTGCTCTCACGCTCAACCGCTGATTGTGATAGCATCTTGACTTGAAAGGTTTTCATCTCCCCTGTGGGGTCTTATGGAATCAAGGATCCTAAAGAGGCCATTGTATTAGCAAAATGATTAGAGTATCGAGTGAGTACCTTGATGTTATACCATTCAAACATTGCCAAGGATTTTTCCACAAGGGCTTTGTAGGCTTGCAAAACTAGACACTTGCACTGGAAGATTCCCTTGACCTGGTTGACAATGAGCAAGGAGTCACCAAAAATATTGAGCTTTGTGATTTTCATGGCGATAGTCATTTTAATCCCTATGAGTAAGGCTTCTTACTCAACATTATTGTTGGTGCAGGGGAAATCAATTTTAAATGATAGGGGTATGGGAGCCCCATGCGATGTGAAAAACATGATTCCCATGCCACCCCCTTGCTCGCATTTGGAGCCATTGAAGAAGAGAGTCATATCCGCCTATGACTCAAGCTCATGAAAATTAGATGATTCTGATATTTGGAAGACTCCATCATTGGGAAGCTCCATGCTAAGAGGTTGGTACTCCTAGGGAGGAGCCTTTGCAAGTTGATCAACAATGACCTGTCCTTTGATTGACTTATGTCCTATGAATTCTAGGTTGAATTTTGTTAACAACATGATCCATTTTGCCGCATGACTACTATGATATGTACGATTCATCATGTATCACAATGTATTCTCTTTAGATACAACATACGTAGTGTGGCTAAGCATATAGTGTCAAATATTTTTGGTAGCAAAAACCACTACTAGACATAAATTTTCAAGGTATTCGTACTTGATCTCATAGCTCACCAGGGTACGACTAAGATAATATGTGGCCTGTTCCTTATGAAATTCATTTTTTTAGGCTAAAATGGCACCCAATGTGACCTCAATAGCTGAGATATATAATCAAAATGACACCCTTGGTCTAGGTGGAGCTAACACTGGCGACGAAGCCAAGAATTGTTTAATTGTGTCAAAGGCATATTGACATTCATGGTCCTAGTGGAATGTGACTCCCTTGTGTAAAAGTTTGTTCATGGGTCTACACTTGTCTGATAGTTGTGCTATAAAGTGTTTGATGGATGCAATCCTCCCCTGCAAGCTACGAAGCTGCTTGATGGTAGTTGGGGGAGGCATTTCAAGGATTACCTTGACTTTTTTAGGGTCCACTTTGATGCCTTGTTTGGAAACTATAAATACCAAGAGCTTTCCAGATGTGACACCAAAGACACACTTCTTAGGGTTCAGTCTCACATTATGTTCAATAAGGTGATCGAGGAATTTGCACAAGACATCTAGGTGCTCATGACGTAATAAATATTTGGCCAATAATTCATCCATGTAATCTTCCAAAATTTTATGCATGTAGTCATGGAAGATATATGTCATGGCACGCTGGTAGGTGGCACCGGCATTCTTAAGGCCAAATGGCATGACCTTGTAACAAAATGTTCTCCAAGGCATTGTGAATGCCATTTTGAGCTGGTCTTCAAGGTTGATATGAATCTGATTATACCCAGAGAAGGCATCCATAAGGGAGAGCATTTCATGTCCTATAGTGGCATATACCAAGGCATCTATTCTTGGAAAAGGAAAATAATCCTTAGGAATCACTTTGTTTAGGTCTTGAAAATCGATGCAAATGTGAATCCTCCCATCAGGCTTCTTGATGGGAACCATGTTGGACAACCATGGTGGATAGTCTACAAAAATGACAAACTTGGCATCCAATATTTTTTGTAGCTCATATTTGACCATCAAGGCCACTGTTGGGTGCATCTTTCTCAACTTTTGCTTGACAAGTTTAACTATGGGGTCAAGTGTTAGATTATGGGTGACCATATTTGGATCTAGTCCTAAAATGTCTTTGTAATACCATGCAAAATTTGCCTTTTATTTGTGATAAGGGCTATATAATCGGCTTGCTCTTCAAGGGATAGGATTTACCCTCGCTTAATTTATTGCAATTTTAGTATTTGAGATAATATCTATGTCAACTGTAGGCTTGATTGACATATGAGACCCCTCCTCCAACTGATGGGGGGTAGGGATCAAATGGATGTCATCAGCTGGATTTAAATCCTTGATGGGGACTTCAGGTCCCTCCTCAGCATGGAAGACATCATGAGTTAGGCTAGTGGAAAAGTGAAACAACCCACCACAAGACCAATACTCAAAGGGTGATGGGGGTGAATCAGCACGATCCCAGTCAATCGCATCTAGGTCTAGATGGAGTGTTTTGGAAGGATCGACTAGGTTGTGGAGTGGTGTGATCAAATAAATGGAGATCATATTGATGAAATGTGTCTGCTCTCCAAGACCACGTACATGTGACTGTGTATTGGTGTCATCTCTTACCCCCAGATGTGATTTTGGGGAATGGGGATCTCTGGATCCTATCTAGGAACAGACTACAGGATGGGATCATTAGGGTTAAGGAGTTCCATGTGTGTGGGTGGGTCAGGTAAGACCTCATGATGAATCTAGCTTAGATTGATAGGCCTTGCCCTCAAGCATGGGCCAACATGTAACTGACGATAGACTTCATCTATGTCAATGGTCTCGTGATGATGTCTCAAATAATGAGGACCCAGGTATGCCCTCTCTGTTTTATCCTCATAGTCACTGTCATATATGGGAACCTCGTTGTTACCCATTGGGATTAGATGATCAGGTAGGTGTGGTCCCATATATGCTAATTCCTCATAATCATCATAGTGGATGAGTATTCCTTTATTCTCATCTCACAGTGCCTCAAGATCACGAGGATCCAACTGCTCAAGTAAATTAATTGCTCCCCCCAGGAGGTCCATCTTCTTGCAGGCAAACCCACTCTTTAGGAGGAAGGAGCTACTACTAGACAAGATCAGGGAAAGGGAATAGATGTATAAGGCTTTCCTATTAGTCATTAATGGGGACAATTTGTGAATTATCATTGTCTGACTCAAAAGGGTCATATGGCGCTACCTCATAACCCGACTCATCCTCTGAGGTCCACTCATATGAGGTGCCTTGATCTGACTCATCACAGACATGGGAATAACTCCATGAACCTTCCCCTATCTCAAAATATGGGGGAATGTCATTGGGGATCGCGGGGTTCCCATATAGCTATGGAAAGTAATCCCCCAAGGATAATACTGTGTTAGGATTGGCATAAGAGTCTTGGGCCAACCCACCCTCGTAGCCTATGTTCAAGCGATTTAGGCTATCTAAGAGGACATCTAGAGGCAACAGATTGTTGTGTCCCACTCCTAACTTGCCATAGGGCATTTGATATTATGGTTGAGAAGGGATTCTAGTGCCCTGCTCATACAGACATAACCCATAACCATGCTAGTTGCATAGGTCAAGGTACTTCAGGGTGAAGTTAGGGTTATAAAAGTAGTTAATATCCTCTTCAAAAGGTTCCTCATCTTCCTCCTATTGTTGGTAAGGTTCTATGCCATAGTCAAGGCCCCCATAGATAAAGTTAATTTTATTAGGAGGAATACCAAGAAGTACGATAGTGCCTATGGGAAGACGGGGTCTACCCATGTCTTGTATTGACTCTAAAGTAGGAGTATTGGTAACATTCCTAACCATGTACTCTCCCAATCTGATAGAAGCTAGGTGTACTGTAACCTGGGGCTATGCATAGAAGAGGGATGATAGTGAGACTTGATCTGGCTCATTGTTTGCCTCATGTGGTGTCTCTTCATAATCTGGGCTAAGTATCTCCTCTGTAGAGATAGTGGATATTATTGGTTGGTCCTCCTCAATGGGTTGCTTCTCTAGGTTCCTAGGCAAAGGATCCATTGAAGTATTAGGCATCTGGGGCAGTGTCGATGATGAGGAGGGCATGGTATGCTATAGCGATGGGGTCAAACCTTGACTAGATTTATTCTATTGAAAATCTAGATGTATCTATGGTAAGGTCGACTCGGGTAACTGTTGCACCATGTTGTAGTACTTGAAGGGATCTAGGTCTGTGGGGATGATATGAACTTACCCTTCATGCGTGTACTTGAGGCACTGGTGAGCGATGGAAGGAATGCACTTCATGTCCTTGATACATGGTCTTCATAACAAAATGTTGTACTCCATATCACACTCCAGGATGTGGCACATGTAGGACGATTGTACCAACTATTGAGCATACAACATGATTGAATGCTCAGAGGGTGTAGGTAGATGTGACAATATGAGATGTTGGAAGCTTTAGGTGCTTTAGAGATGTTGTAGTTATTATGTTGCTTGAAGACCTAGTATCTATCAACACTCTCTTGTATGGTGTTCCATTCACATGTGCGACAATGTGTAAAGGGGGATCCACCATATCATGTGGAACCAGTTTAAGTTCATCTTCTCAAAAAGTAATTACCGGTTCCATGCATTACCGCACATGCCCCATAAATTTTTTGAAGGAGTTAGACTCTTGGGGCTAAAGCTCAATTGCCTTAAGGAACTCCATCAAGGCTTCTCTATGAGGTTACGATTGTTGGATGAGCTCATAGATGGAGAGTCAGGCAGATGTTGTTCTTAAGCTCTAAGCGAGCTTGCTCTTAATGGTGACTATAGGCCTAGGTGGGAGGCTCGATCAAGGAGGAAGTATAGGCTATGATGTCGAAGGTACATCAATTTGAGCCACAGGTGGTGTGGATGGACTTGGATACCTCCTATTTCTTGTCACAATACTGACCATGCCAACATATCCTTGCTTAGGATGGGCATGGTGAACCTCATTCACCTGGGGTATTAGTTTGGCTTGCTTTGTGTGGGTAGGAAAGGGGTCCTTAAAGACCCCCATCTATTGGTTGTTTGGTATGAGAGGGTTATCTACCTGGAGGGCATTCCTATCAATCAGGACTTGCACCAAGTGTTTGAATTTATAGCACATTTGTGCATCATGCCTATTTTGCCTATGAAATTTGCAATATAGGTCTTCTCTATATCCTTTGGGCTTAGGTGCATTAGGGTCAATAGGTCAATTTTTAGGTAGATGGATCGCATTAGCCACCAAGAGGTGATCAAACACTAAATCCATAGACTCTACAATGGGTGTGAATTGTCACTTGGGGCGACGCTCTTGATTTTGCCCTTGACCATTTTGGTTATCCTTGGCATAGTTCCCAAGGGTGGCCTGATAATTAGGCTTTTGAGGTGGTGGAGCTGGCGCTGGTCCCGAGACACTAATGGCAACCTGATTTAATACTACTAACTTAGGTTGTGCTGGGGTGTTCTTAGTGTTCTTGCTCCACTCATTGCGAGGCTTCGCAATCTCACCCTCTTGAATCTTGATTTCTTCGATGATCCTAGCTTGTGCTAATGCATATTCAAGAGTGGGCTATTATTATAACTGTAGCAAAAAAGATATTGGCTTTAAGCAAATTTTGGAGAACATCTGAGTCAACTCCAACATGGGGAGAAGATAAGGCAGCTTGACGAGAAAGGTTTGCCATCTATTACCATAATTTGTTATTGACTCATCATCATACTATTTTAACCCAGCTACATCAGCCAACATTGCCTTCCTCTTGGTATTGAAGGCAAAGCACTCCAGGAATGCATCTACAAGTTGGTCCAAATTAAGGATGTTATATTTAGGGAGTTGGTAAAACCACTCAGAAGCAAGGCCGGTGAGGTTAGTCACAAATGTCCTCAAAAGCAAAGCATCGTCATCATGAATGCTGAAGCATTAGCCTATGAACCTAGTGACATGTTCTTACACATCCTATTCTCCCTTAAAGATATCCAACTTATGAAACTTAAATTGTTCTAGATAGGGAGGCACAAGTACTGATGGATGGATAGGTTGATTACACAATTGAAACACGGTGGGCTTTTGAGATCCCAACCCTGAGGTCTTGCTCTAGTGAATCTAGGGGTTCTAACAATGCTTTGTAAGGACCTGAGGACTTGATCTCCTCATCTTTGTTCACATCTTGTGGTGGAGGTCTAGGCTCCTCCAACCTAGGGCAAGGTGGTGGTAAGTCACCCCCTACCTCGGTAAGGCATCTCAACATATTCTACTTCTGGCTTGTACCCAGCATAAGCCCCGTAAGGTGTCTCTCGAGATGGCCTACAAATGGAGGTATCTACCCGTGGTGGGTGCCCTATGTTTGTCCTGGGAGGCATCTCTTGATCTGGCATAGGAGGTCATGAAAGCAACATTTGATAAGGTCTATAGGACCTCTCTCAAATAAGCATGGGTTGGGACCTCTTGCCTATGTGTCTTGGGGGTAGGGACCCTCTCTCTCAAAGTTTTTTGTAATAGCTAGTTGGTCTGTTGTTTGATCCTTTCTTTATCAAGCTGGTGCAAGTGATCTAGTTGCTATTTATCCCGTCAAATCTACTTGAACTGAGATTGTTATTCTGTATATCTCGCAACCGCTTGCCTAATTTGATCTGTAGTGCAAAACCTAGGAGGCCTAGGAGTCTCACCCTGGGGTTGACCTTGTTAAAGGTACTCTGTGTTCTCCATAGGGTGCTTGCCTCTCTCAAGGTTTTTCACATTGACATGAGGTTCAGGCTGGAACATGTGTTCATTACACTCAGTTGGTGCAGAGGCACATCGGGCATGCATAGAATATTGTTCCTAAGGAAAATCTAGGATATCATATTGTCTTCCCTCCTAGACAAGGAAATGTAGGGCTGAGTTGGCTCACCCAGACCAATGGGTGTCATTCCCATCGAGCTACAAGAGCTGTTGTATCCTATCAAGGCGGCATGGAGGTAGAGTCATGTCGACTTGCTTTGGCTAGTGTGTGAAGTCATACTCCTACCTCTACTTAGGCATGTTAGCCATGGCGGGTATGTAGATGCGTGGCACCGCTTTGTCTATTAGTGCCTTAGTGCGCAGTTGAATTTCACCAAGGAAGGCCTATGAAATATCTACAAATCGGGAACACTCTCCCAAGTAATGCTCATCATCCCTTGGGGTGTCCTGGAGAGGATCCCTTCGAAGATGAGGCTCATGCCCTACTATATTGGGGCTAGGTGGAGTGGAAGCTTTCTAGGGAGGTATAACCAAGTCCCTTGGGCTATATCAAAGATGATTCATGTCTCGTAATCCACTCTCCATATCTTCCACCTGTTATTGGGCTTGGTTATAGGTGTGCACCATTGCGCTCCTCTATCAGTACCCCAAGTGATTATCTTCTTTATAAATTCTTAATGAAATAGTATACAAGAAATAAACACTCAATAAGATAGATGATTATCTCTTTTAAGTTTTAAGTGTGAATCCTTAAACTATTTTGTGTGTTTCAGATGTGTTGTTTTATAAAGAATGACCTTGTGTCACGTTTTTGAAGTATTGTTGGATTGTAATCTCATGTTCAATTGGATTTCACTTGTATACTCGTAGCTCAAAAACTTGCCTATGAACTCCAGGTTGTGTTATCCTACCAATAATGTTTGGTGATGATATCCACACATGGCCAGGGAGCACAAGTCCTACTAGTTCCTCACCCAGTTCACCCACAACCTACAATACACCTCCTCGAATGGTGATGCATGCTATAACCCACAGGCTATGACAGATCTTGGAACCGACCTTGGCAAGATGGATTGGGTTCATGGGATTTGAGCCAAGTGGATGGAGATGAAACCCACCATCACTTGCACTCTACTAGTGGTGGTAATGAAGTACACCTCACTAGTGTTTACATGAATCGTGGTGTGTGTGGTTCTTTATTATCCTAGAAAGTAAGCAAAGAAGCAATCAATGACCATTCACTAAATGCATGCAAATAAGTGTGTTTTACTTTCAAAAATCTAGGATAAAGAACCTACAAATTGACTTTATGAATGTAAATCCTACATGCTAACCTACCCAATGGGTAAGCCACAAGCAATCATACCAAACATATGCATTGCTACTACAAGTTCTTTTTTATTTTTCTCCTTCTTTTTGCTACTTTATGTGATAAGAAAAGTAAAAAGTGATATTTAACCTTTCTATGCAAACAAACTAATGTGAAAAAATCCAAAATTTTTAGTCTTTGTAAATGAAGCATAAAATCAGAGGTTTAGGCACTTACCTTGTCCATTTTGATCTCTACAAATTCTAAAATTTTGGGAAGAAATCTTTCTGTTTCACCACCGCTCCAGGGTGGGGCAAGTAGCAGCTCCACAACTATACTAGGGTGGGACGGTGAAGCCACCATACCAGGATATGCTAGATAAAGCCTATGCCACCGTTCCAGGTTGCGGAGGGGAGCACCTGCAACACAAAAAGGGTAAAAATGCAAGAAAGAAGTCAAATTTTCATCCAAATCAAAAGGGACAAGGGTCCCATAATGATTGCCACTGAAGTAGGAAAAAATAGTGCACCAAATTATGTAAAAAATATGTGTATCTACCCCATATCACTCATGAGCATCAAAAAGTAAGCATGCATGTGAAAAGGAAATAATACCAAACAAAAGGAAATGAATCAAAGCAAGTCTCTTCTCATTAATTTGTTGGATAAAATCCAATGTTACACAACATTCCCATTTAGGGATCAAAATTTGATACAATTTTTACAATATTGGGTGCCTAAAGACCAATTATTTCATGGAATCTGAGTGCACATCCAATGTTTCTCCGCATACCCACAATTGAGGTGGGCAAGCCAATGTCGTCGATGATTGTATCTATGTTCTTTGATGTCTGAAATTTCTTCTCAAATCCTTCTGAGGACCTGAACTTGCACACAAGGAAGCAAAAAGAGGTCAAATAGCAAGGGTGTATGGTGAAAATATGCAATCCCCATAGGGGTAAAATGGCATATGAATTAAAAGTGCATCAAATGATATCCAAATGACTTGAAAATTTGTAGAGATGTTAAATAGGATGTTTTGGGAGGATATCACCAAAAAAATATTGGAAATTGCATCTGTAGAACCCTTTATTTAGCGTTGCCTGCCTGCAATCTGTGAAAAGGAAGACAATAAAATATTGAACCTGCACTTATCCAAAACTCATTAAATTTGGTCAGTATGCATAAAGTGAAATTTAAAGACAACCAATATGATCATATTTTCAAATTGGATCCTGGATCCACCTGCATAAAACTGGGGTGCCCGGATGGGCCCTACGAGCCTATGGAAACTTAAAAATGCTATAAATTTTTCACTTTAACTCCAAATAACTTGAAATTTGAAATTTAGAATCATGAGAAAATATATAAAATTAAAAATTAAAAATAGTAATGAAATTGTTTAATAATTTACCCTCATACTAGGGAGGGTGGTCGATGGTGATTGCAACTATTTGGGGGGCACCCTAGGAGGGGATACCCACCAAATCCAGCCACTTTTTGTTACCAAATCACTAGAAGATATTGCTAAACAACCTAAGGTGTGTTTTAATCTAATTTTGTAAATAAATTCACCCAAATGGAAAATTTATGCTTGGATTACCTTCTTGAAGTCACCCGATAACCTCCTTGGCAAAAGGGATATTTTGAGGGTAAAAAGGTGTAATAAGGTGAGGGGAAATATCAACAGAAATCCATTGCATATCCTAGAACTCCTCTCCATGATTTTGTGTGGATATTGAACCCATTTTATAGCATAAAGGGGCTCATGTGCAAAAAGGCATGCAAGGGCATGCATGGCAGGAAGTGCCACTTGTCAAATGGGAGGCATGCACAGGGTGTGGAAGAGCATATCCAAATTTGGCCCTCATCAATATGGATGTCATAAGGATTCCTTGTCCTCTACCTCAAATGCTATGTTTGGGTGGTCAAATGACAGTTTTCGGGTGCCATTTGGTCAAAATTTGACTTTTTTTGGGTCAAACTTCACCACCATCCCACCTTTGAACGAGGGCTCACCACCATCCTAGGGTGGGACAATGGGAATCTACCATCATACTATGGTGGGACGGTGGTGAATTTTGGGTCAAAACCTCCAAAAATTAGGTTGGTAGCCTGCAAAACCCTTTTCAGAGTGGCTAGAACCATTGTGAGCCTCCTGAGGGCTGTCCAAGGGGCCATATGATGCCAATTTGATCATTGCTTGTGGATGCTTAATCGGGTTTACCAAATTTTAGTGTCTACAATTAGGTATAGGTTTAGCAGAAACATTGAGTCTACTACCAACCAACCTGTACATTATTCTTCCAAAATCACCATAGGCTACAACTCTCTAGTGATATGATCTAGATCGTTTTGAATATTGGAGAGTAGATGACTGGCATCATTAAGATAATCAATAATAATTTGAATCCCTAAAAATTTCTCTTGGAACTCAGAAAACAACTCTTTTCTAATCCTTTTTAAATCATTCTTAGAAAATCTTGAAGATTTAGCTTTCTCTATCTGAAGCTGATCCTTTAAATTATGAATTTATTTCTCCTGATCTTCATTCAGCTTCTTTTGCTATTCTAATTGGTATTTTAGTTTACTGGACTCTTATGATTTGTCCACATTCTCTCTGACTAAATCATTTTTCACATAGAAGGTATCCAAGTAATATTTGTCTATGATCAATTCATCTACCTTAGGAAGCTTTTCAATGTCTTATGTGACCTCCTGCGCTCGATAATCTTGAATTTTCATCTCAGTATTAGGTTTTCTTACCAGTGGAGTCATAGATCTTGATATTCTCTCTTTGGTAATAGGATCAACATACACACTTCTTCTCTTGACCGCCATCCTACTGGAAGGCCTAGAAATCCTTTCTTCCTAATAATCATTTATACTCTAAGTGGCTACTTGCTTCTTTGGTACAATAACAAGTCCTAAAATACCAACATCCAAGGGAGATGATGACACTAGAAATGAAAGGGTGGATTTAACTGTTGTTGATGGGCATGAAGATATAGTTATAACAACCTCTGTGATAATTGTGAACTCTATAACTATTGTTGTTGTTACTGGTAGACTCATAGAAACTGATGTAAGACTAACAATTGGATGGGTGGATATACTTGGAATGTAGTGTCCCATTGATGGTGGTTATGAAAAATATGGAAGTGAAATAGTGGTGGATGAGGGAGTAAAGCCCTCAGATGCTGGAGATGGGATTTGAGGTGGCTATGAGGAAATAGGAGTAACTTGTACCTTAATGGTTATTGATGACTCATGTGATGGACTACGAGAGGGAGGAGGTACACTTGTCATGTCTTCTTGACTAGAAAGGGAGAGATATTTCTTTGGGGAATCAGGAGGATGAAGAAGATAAAAGGGATTAGAAGCCATACATTTTCCTACTGATGTAGGGTGTTTTTGTTCTATCTCTGTACCTTGTTGCTGCTCCTGATCAATCAATTTTCCTACAAAAAAATTAGCTACTTCTTTAGCAATCTCCTCCATATCCATTTTTGTTTTTTTAAATCTATTTTTTGTCTTTCTAGAACCCTCGTAGTCCTTATATGAACCAATTGAAAAGTAGTCATCTCATTCTCAGAATCCTCCTCCAACTCATATTCTTGCACTACTCTAGAAAGTAATGTTTGCTTAGAAATAGGTCATAATTAAATCGATGCTTTAAGGGTAAAAGAAAGGTATTTGTACTTAAATATTTCATCATTTTATTTCCAATTGATATCTATGTCTGGAGGTCATGCTACCAAAACTAAACATTTAGGTCTAGATGATGTTTCAATAACTGGAGTACTGACAACTTTTTCCTTAGAATATTGCATCTTACTCATCAACTTAGCTCCCTTAGGAAATGTTTCCACCTGCTCAATAGTAGGATGAAAGGTCTTCAGTACTTCAACCACTATCAAGGGAGTTCCTGGTTCTTCTAGATGAGCCTCATTATATGTAGATGGAGGGAGGGATTCAGAGCCATATTGAGGTTTTTCAATCATTAATACTATGTTTTTGACATACTTTTGTGTCCAAGTTCCAATGTTTTTATTATATCTTCTTGAAAACTCCTTATCAATATTCATTCCAAATTTAGATTTAGGCTTTCCAAATCAATCCTCATTCTCCACAAATATGTTATTTCAAGTACATTCCATGGTCCCTTTTCCTCCTCTTCTTCTTCTACAATCTCATATTTAGGCAAAGGATCCTTCTTCTTTGTAGACTTAGCCTCAGGCAGAGGATCTTTATTCTTTGTTGATTAAGCCTCAATTTTTTCAACTGTAACCTCTGTAATCTAATGACTTGGCTTATTGTCAAGGTCAAAATCAACAATCTAATCATAAAAATACAACCATGGGGGTAACTGACCCATATTTGAGACATTTCACTCTAAAAGAGCAGTCTCATAATTATTCTTGCCTTTTTCAAAATGAGCCCTAGACCTCTTTTCAAACTTATAGGCATTATATCCATTTAGGGTTTTATTTTTTGTAGTAAAAATGCCATCGGGGTCATAGCTCCATCTTTGGGGAATATAAAATAGACCTAACCTATCGAGGTATTGGTCGATTTGTTGGCTCTGTCCCTTCTTGGTTATGGTGATGTCATCCAAAGTGTGGTGGGTAAGTAAAAACTTCTTCTTCCTTACAGAGCCATAGTTCGCATCAATGTACTCTACCTGCCTCAGATATTCTAGGGTAAAAAGCCTCTCTATGATGAAATGGGGTAGGAGGAAGGGTTTACCTATGAAACCATACAACCTGATGAAAATACCCTCAATCAAAAAATACCAATCTCCTTCTTCTGCACTCTTTGTTCTCATAATATGCTTAGTTAAAGGTGGCAACCTAGGGCACCTACCATAATTATTTTTAAAGCAAGTCCCAAAAATTCCAAATTGAATCTATAATAGGACTCACTACTCCTCAAATGACTTGTCCAATAATAAACTGGAAAGGGTTACCCATCATTAGTTTTATCCTTGACCAGAATCCAAGGCATTCTATCTTTGGTGGCAGCAAAGAACATCCACACCAAACTTGAGCAATGCCTAAAACTAGGAGCATTGATGCTCATTTTCATGCTTACTAACTGCTCATGTATTCTCTGTGCAAGAAAATTTGGCCAGTCAAGATAAATCACTCTAGTCCCTTTCTTTCCCTCATCCTTCTCATACATTCTCTCGTTAGAAATATAGTATGTTGTGGAAATTTCCCAGCCATGTACCATTCTATCTGAATTAAAACCCTCCATACAAGCCAACATAGAAAATAGTACGGGGTTTGCAAATTTATCAATAGAGATAAGGACCTCAGGAAATTTTTCCTGGGGCTTAATATTAAGCTATTTATAAACCGAATTTTTTAAATGACTCGCTGTCATTAGCTCATTTTTCTATCGTGTAAAACCTAGTATGCTCAATGACCCTAAACAACTTTGGTATTACTGGGGGGTCAAACCCTAGGGAAAAGAGTCTATGACAAAAGGAAGTGGTGACATTGAAAAGCATTTTTCCCTTAGATGTTTTAATTACTTTAACCAATGGGTCATAAAATTAAACTATGGTAGCTATCAACTCAGGGCAGGAATGAACAAAATCACAAATATAGAAAGAGAGATAAGAAAGGACATCACATCTACCTTCCACGGCCAAAGTAGCTCTCGCATTGTATCTATCATTCACATTCCTTCTCAGCGTAGTTATTTCTATGAGGACCATTTTTATGTCAGCCATGACTTCGGTATTATCAAAATATGGTTCCACCACATTCCTCTCTAGAGTCTCAAGCTCCTAAACATCCTCTGAAGACTCAATGGGTGATTTTTTAGGGGTCATTTTGATAGTAGAAAAACTTCATTCTCCCTGTAGTTTGTGGTAAGTTCTTCAAAAATTCACTCTGCCCTTTACCACTCTGAGAATGCAAATTGATGCCAAATAAGCACTGTGTATGTTCTTTATCATTTTTTATTCTACTGGAACATGTGTATTATCTGCCATTAATGTAGCTACTGTGCAAACTTGTCGTTGGTACACTTTCCAACTTTTAATCATTCCCTTTGGTAGCTCAATAGTGGCAATCTATCTTTTCATTGGTTAAAATTTTAAATTACATTGCCACCTCACTGCACCCCTTCAGTTACTCTCAGGTTATAGCATGAGTTTTTTAGCATTGATTGTTGTATCGTGCTATGGTCTCCACATGTCGCGGTCATAATCGCTGCTTGTTTTCATTCCATATTTAAAATCGGTGGCTTAAGAAACTTTTTGAATCCATAGATACTTAGAACCTTTTTAGGTATGACTTTTTGTCTTGATTCCGCTTCGACAACATTGGCTTCAAAAGGTTCCCAAATTGGGAACATCCTTCACTTTATTTTGACCAACAACTCACCATTTCGAGATAATCTTAGCAGATTTTCAATGCATATTCGAGAGCGCACATCATTCTAGAGAGCTTCTCATAGAATTTAGTGCGAAATAAAACCATGTTGTGCACTTAGTCCATACTTAGTCATTCTTGCAAATTTTTTTCCTTTTTCAATATTTTTTAAAGAGAACTGATTACAAAGTGCAAAAATAAAATAAAGTACAAAATGCAGAAAGGAGGAAAATAATTATACAATGTATATACACATGTTACAACAAAACCACTCCTTACACATAGTAGAGCTTGAGATGAAAACCATTCACTAAAATTGGTTGTATGTTTACCTCTGAATCGTCCAGCTGGAACACATTGGGCTCCTTAGCATCTACTATTCTAAAAGGACCATACCAAAAAAAATCAAAATTTTCATGCTTGCATGAATTTGCTCTATCAACATTCCACCTGAGAAATGAGTCTCCAACCTAGAATTTCTTGAATATGGCCTTCTTATAAAATCATGCTTTAATGTCTTATGAATTCTTTTGAAAACTGTTATATGCCTGAACTCTACTTTCTTCTAATTTCAGCAAAAGTGTCAATTTGGTTTTCACAAGATCTTCTGACTCTTCCTATGAATTGATAAGTGTTGGGATATCCAAATGGATTGGTAACACTACCTCCTTGCAATATACTAGTGTATAAGGGGAAGTATTTATGGAATTTTTAATAGTCATCATGTCTGCCCATAGAGCTTGGTCAAATAATAAGTGCTAGCTTCTTTTATTACCTTCCAGTGATTTCCTCAAAATCCCTAATAAGTTTTTGTTGGTATATTCTGCAAGGCCATTACCCTATGGATAATAATTGGAAGTATTTTTAAGAGTAATTCTATACTTACTAGAAAACTCAATATACTTGGCACCTATGAAATCTGGGCCATTGTCACTCACCAAAGCTTCTGGAACTTCGAACCTTGAAATAAAATTTTCCATAAAATTTATCACATCTTGATTTGATCTCATGGTAGGAATAGCTTCTACCCATATAGTAAGATAATATGTTGCAGTTAAGATAAACATGCTATGCTAAGTAATTAGGGTTGATAACCCCTATGAAATCTACCCCCATTGTTGAAAATGCTATTCAACTTGAATAGGCTTGAGGGGGGATGAAGTATTCCTTATCCTTCCCACATATCTCTGACATTTGTCACAAGTCCGGGTGAATTTAAAAGCATAAATCAATACAGTGGTCCAATAATAGCTTGCTCTTATTATTTTTAAATATGTAACCCTACCTAAACTATGCCCACCAACTGATCCTCCATGACCCTTTTTTGTTAGTCATCCTTTAAGCATTTTAGAAGAATTTCATCCAAGTTTTGTTTGTATAAGCCCTATGGTAGTAATACATATTTTAAATCATGAAGCCTATATCTTCTCCTTTGGAAAGCACTTAGATCAAGGGGGCATATTCCACTCTGGAAGTACCTAATAATTTGGTCAATCCAATCAGAGAGTTTGTATTATTTCAACCTGATTTTCTTTTGTTGCTTGGCAAGCTGTTACTTTTGCCAATGCTACAACTTCTATCAACCCTTGGCATAAATCCCTACCTCTTACTAGCTTGGTGGGGTATATTTCTACATCATATTCTTGGATTTTTGTAATCTAACCAGCTCTTTTAGCTCCTAAATCACCTTTCAATATAAAACTTCTTACATTTGGATGAACCACATATATCAGGGTCTTGCTCTGTACCAAATATTGCCTAAACTTATTTAGTGACTTCATCATAGTAAATACTTGCCTTTAAATAAAATTGTATTGGACTTGATAATCATGGAATGTCTGGATCCAAAAGAACACAGGATGTTTCTCCCCTTGATCATCTTTCTGAGTGAGCACTAAGGTATAACTTTCTTCAGCTCCATATGCATAAAGAATAAAATATTAGCTAAAATTCGGGTTTACCAGTACTTGGGCTGTTGCAATGGATTTCTTAATGATCTCAAAATATTATTTTCTGACTTCAGTCCACTTGAATTTGACATTTTTCTTAAGTAACTCAGATATAGGCCTTACTTTCTATGCAAAATAAAAAATGATTTTCCTAACAAAATTGATTTGGCCTAGGAAATACTGCAATGTATTATTATTTGTAGTTAAAGGAAGAGTGAGAATTGATGTGATTATTTATGGATCTATGACCATGCCTTATTTTGATACCACATGACCTAGTATCTTTCCTTCATGGACTGCAAAGAATAACTTCTTAGGATTGAGTGAAATACCAAATTCTTTGTATTTTTGAAAAAATTGCTCCAAGTGTGACAGATGGTCCTTTTTATCATGGGAAAACATAGTTATGTTATCTAGATAAATAATAATAGCCTTGTTGATAAGTGCTCCAAAGGCATAGTCCATATCTCTTTGAAATGTGGCTCCTACATTGGACAACCCAAAAGGTATTCTTTGGTAGGAAAATGTACCCCATTTTGTGGTGAATGTTGTTTTATACTGATCTTCATATTTCACCCAAATTTGGTTATATCTAGAGTAACCATCCAATAATGAGAATATTTCTTCTCCTGCCACTACCTGCAATATCTGATTAATCTGAGGGAGAGGATAGTGATATTTGAGTTCAAATTTTTGAAGTCCACACACAAGCGTATATCCCCATTATTTTTTCTCACGGGTACCAAATTGGCTACCCAAGTAGAATGTTTTATTGGGTATATGATTTTGGCCTTTAATAAATTTAAGAGATCCTATCTCATAATGGCTTCGATCCTTGGATTGACTGGCCTCTACTTTTACCTAAATGGTTTTGCATCAGGCTCTAGCTCAATAGTGTGTTGGATAACCTTTTTATCATACACCTTGAGATCTTCATATGACCAAGCCACAATGTCTTGGTATCTTAATCATAGATCTTTGATATCTTCTAATTCCTTAGGAGAACATCAGATTCTGACATTGAGCTTTTTCTCTATACCAACTTCAATTTATTTATAGATTTTTTTGTTGACCTTCATGGATTTGGTCTTCTTTCTATCCTCATTATCAAACAGACTCTCAAGGGTGACTAGACCTCTTGGGATATGTTTTTTCCTTAGTTGGATAATGTCCTGCTAATCAATTTCTCTGAATTCTCCTCTTGAATAGTAGAAAGACATGCCTATATCACCAAAAAATCAACTATTTATTCACCACTTTCACAAAACTACCAAAAAATCTGCTTGTCTGGTATTGCAGGTCTAAAAATTATTTTAATCCCCTTGGTATTCTTGATTCCAAAGTCTATAGAAGGGTTGAAATTAGATTCTTTTGATGCCAATGCATCAACCAGAGTATTCTTTTCTCTAGGAATAAAATTCAAATTTAGGGCATCAAAATATTCCATTAAATCCCATACCCTTTTTCTATAAGATTTTAAGTAATGTGCTTACTGCTATATCTATTTCTTACTTGATGAACTATTAGCTTAGAATCACCATATATATTCAAAATATTAATGCCCATACCTGTCGCTTGTATAAATCCTAGACATAGGACCTCATATTTTGCTGCATTGTTAGTACATGATCATGTCAGTCTGTAAGAAAAATATTTTGTACCTTCTGATTGGGATTGAAGGACCACACTAGCTCCTGTACCATTTTAGCATTTAGCACCATAAATGTGCATGATCCAAGTTTCTTTCTCTCTCAAAGACTGGTTGGATATAGCAGGGATTATCTTCTCTGATTTTGTTGAGATGTTGTATGTTCCCATACCAGTTTCGAACTAACTGTAGTCTTCTCTGAAAGGTAACTCATCCTTTATGTCCAAATCTTCAATGTTTTCCACTAGCTCAAATTATTGCAAAGTATTAATATTGCATATATCTTCTTCAATATTTTCAATGTGATAAGCTACTATATTTTCAGGAGTTATCCTTATCCTTTTTCCTTTGAAAGGAATTACCATGCTAGAATAATCCATATACATACATCCCCCTAGCTTTGCAGTAAACTCTCTCAAAAGACATAATTTAAAATAAGGTTATAAGTCAACCACAATTATTTCTTGCACTATTGTCACCTCAAGGGCTCTGTGCAACCTCATCAGTATATCCTTAATGACCCAAACTATCTTGATAGGTTTTCCATCTAGTTGTAATACTCCAGGACAATATCGAGTATACTCCATACCCATCACCTCACAGACTGCTTTAGGCATAACTATAGTTGATGCTCCTGAGTCAATCATACAATTTTGCATTACCCAACCTTCCATTCTTAGGGATATATAGAAAGAGGGATGTTTATTCTTTAAAACAATAGGTGTCATTTTTTTTTTTTTTATAGCATACTAAGGATTATTATGGCCAATATACTCTAAAGATTTTTGTTGAGAGAAGCCTTAAGAAGTTCAATCTGACCATGCATGAACAGAGTGTCATACAGGCTAGCTTTTGATGGGATCATTTTCATTTCTTCAAAAATGTTGTATTCATACTTAGTCAAGGAGAGTCTTTCTAGCCTTCTTTCTTGCTCATCGTATATTATTTTATATTGTTGGGTGGCCTCTAATATTTATCTTTTTGTAATCAAGGGAAACCTCAATATTTTCTTGATATTCATACTTGGATCTCATTCAATCTCCTTCTATTTCCTTTTTTGGTCTCTTAGAGAGACTATCTATCTTCTCTTTACCCTTTGCTTGAGGAATAGGAAAGGTGTTACTGCTTTGAGGGATGGGATCAACTTTCCTCTGAGAAGGGACTTGGAGTTGTCCCATTTTTTGAGGTTCTACTTGTAAGGTTTTCTTCCCATATCTTGTCATAACAAAAATTGGGCTATCCTCAGTTGATTCTTTCCCAACCATAATTTTATCAGGGTGCCATAACATATTGACTCTCCCCTTTTGATTCCTTTCATCTTGATCCATAGCTTTCTAAACATGGTGTTGGTACATCACACAAGACTGTGAGTCATGGGGGTCATTATATACTAAACACCAAATATTCGTAAGAGTGGTATCTGAAGAACATTTTGGATCCTCATATACTACACTCACTCTAATCCCACTACTGTTACTCAAACCAGGTATCTGATATTTATTTACATATGGGAATATCCTTTATTGTGAACTTTCTTGATCTCTCTTTTCCATTGAATTCGTTCTAATACTCAGAGATTTCATAGTATTTTGTATATCCAGGAAAGCAAAAAACTCCTAATATGGTTGAGAAGGAATGGGAGGAAAAGGATTTGTAGATGTCATAGGCTTTGGTTGAGGGATTGCATTCATTTGTAGATATAGGGATGATAAATACAAGAGTATATGTAAGAGGGGTTTTTGGATTGAACTTGGCTACTAGTGGTTTCTGAGTTGTAAGGCAACATATTTTTGGGGGGAAGTCTTCCGATATTGGTTAGGATATTTTCAGCATGAAATACTGCATTATAAATTTGGAGGAAGGTTTCACCTCTTAATTTTTGTATCTATAGCCCCAAATCTGATCCAAGAGCTCAGATATAATACATATAAGCCAAACATGTAGCTAGTATGGTAGTGGGAGGAATTCTTTTCCATGTTTTGCTAAATCTTAAATTGAAATCTAAGATAGTTTCTTGCTAAATTTTTAGCATGGAGGTAAATGATTAAGCAGAGAAAAAGGATCAGTAGATTCATTAAATTCCTCTACAAATGGCTCAGCTAATGCTTGCCATAAAGTGATAGTATTTTCCTCCAAGATTCTAAACCAATGCAATATATTTCCTCTTAAGGACAGGGCTATAATTCTTACAATAATATATTCTTCCTTTATGTTGTGGATTACTTCCAGGTTCAAGATATCCTAACAGTGCTCATAAGCTATTTTCCTAGATCCATCGTAAGTGGGAATAAATTTAGATATAGCTTGAGAGATGGCATTCATTTAGACCAATATTAGAGGATCGACTATGTTCTAGCTAGGATACTTCTATAATGGCTGACTAGGGGGCCCATTTTGTGCTATATTTTTGGTTGTAGGTCTTATTGGGGGAATTATATAATGGACTGTAGAATCCTCTTCCAGAAGTTCTTCTTCTATGAGGAAATCTTGATCTAAAATTCTAGCAACAACCCTTCTATAAGGTAATTCACATTAAAAATAGGAATTAGGGTTATTCCTTTTAAAAAACCTGGTATACATGAAAGGAAACTGGTCTACAGGGATAATTTTTTTTTGAGTCTAAAGACCAGGGAGTCTCCAGGTGAACTTGTTCTTCTTCACTTATAAGATCAAGATAATTCACCTAATCTTGATTCCTTAAAATTTATATTATAGTAACTCATTTGATGGGTTTCATGTTCCTTGTGAACTGGTCCCTCGGGCATGCCAAAAACTATTGGGCACTAAATTACACCAAGTTTTCACTTGATATTGTGGCTATCTATCTTCTTATTTTCTATCCAGACTTGCACCCAATAGATGCAGCTCAAAGCTCAACACTCAACATTGGATGGACCAAAATAAAGTTTTTGATCCAACATCTAGAGTAGGTTGGTTCCTTATCAATTTAAGTAGGGTTTTGACACAATTATGCTCACTTAGGGTTTGAAGGTTAGGGTAAGAAAAGGCTAAGATTAGAGAAATGTGAACAATAGTGGACGAATAGGCTAACAACATTGCACCACCATACAAAGCTCTGAAAAACTAACCCAAATATACATAACTCAGATCAACATTATCACAAATTGAATGACTCTTCATTCATTAAAGCACACAGAGAAATATTGCAGACAACGATTTCAATATCCAGACAATGATAATCCAAATAACAAAATTCACCAATATCTAGATTCTATAGAAATTCACTTCCTAAAAATAAATATCAAGTTCAAAAGCAGATTTCAATTACTTTAACAGCTAGTAATCCATTCATTTGGCATAAACTAACCACTTAAGTATTCACAGAAATACAACTAAAGAATTTGAACCTCTGATATCAAGCATGAAGATACAAATTTTGAGGTGAAGATCAATGTAATGCTCCTTCCATTAGCTCTTAGGAATATTTACAGTAGCATAGGAAAACACACTAGAGCCGACCCTTAAAAATGAGGGTTCGACCTCTATTTATAGTTTTGCAAAAATTTAAAAATACAAAGAACATTACAAAGATTTATTTTTGACAGCACAATAGAGAATTCTTGTTGGCATTTGCTTACTGGTACATCCTCCAGGAAATCTACTGAATGTGGTCTGCCATGGTAGCTCGAGGTCTCTACAACTTGCTGGTTGTTTGGTGCAACTAGAGTCCAAGCAATTGGAAATCATGTATCATCATTAATTCTTCTTGGATGTTGTTTGCCACCTATTGAGTTTTATTTTTACCCAATTGTGAAATTACACTCTCCCTTAGGGTTTGGATATCCAAAACCCTCTCTTGTAATGAAATTAAATAAACAATTTATCTAAGGTATCTACTATATTAGCATTTGCATATGTGTATTAGTAATCTCAAATAAAAATATATCAATTTAAATTCTTGTAACATCTTAGTGATTGCAAGTAACTATAAAAAAGGGGCAATGTTGGTTTATTTTACCATTCTATCTTAATGATTGTTCATGAAAACAAAATAAAAAATAAATGTGAATTGTCCCTCATATGACCATGATGTAGTGTCTTAGTTCTTTTTATATTGAAGGTATATTTTATCTTCCTTATTAAGTGGGTTTTAATCAAGCTTTACCTTGCATTAAATCCTTCTTTAAACATGAAAGTAAAGATTAAAATCTATCTATGAATGTGAATCCGAAATGATGAATATGCTCCTTAAATGTAGCTTCTTATCATGAAG
This sequence comes from Wollemia nobilis, assembly GCA_028583015.1. Classification (NCBI taxonomy): domain Eukaryota; kingdom Viridiplantae; phylum Streptophyta; class Pinopsida; order Araucariales; family Araucariaceae; genus Wollemia; species Wollemia nobilis. The sequence goes on from JAQPPZ010017073.1 coordinate 6,401,871, forward strand.
ATAAAGATAGCCTTTGATATGAATAATATATTATTCCTCTTTGGTGAAATCAATTTTCACAAAGAGAATAATTTATAGCCTTGAAATATAGGCTTTAAAATATCATTTAATTATCTTTCTTTAATGAAATAATTTCATAAATAATAATAATTTAATGTGTTAAAACAATAGCCTTTTAATGTAACATATAAAATCACCTCTCTTTAATGAAATTGAAATTTTCATAAAGATAGGTGCACTTATGGCCCCGAAAAATATAGCTTATGAAATGCCATAAAATTAACCCCCTTCAATGAAATCAAAATTTTCATGAAGGAAAGTTTATTTTATGCTTGCAAGTAAAAAAATATGAAGCTGGAAAAATCTGATTTGACTCCAAAATGTGAAAAAATGAAATTCTAAAATTGTAAAATCTGCATCAAACAACCATTTTCAAAAATTTGTATAAAATTGAAATTACCTCGGAATGAATCTGAATCTATTGCATATGATATATTTTACATCATTCTTCACAACCATGTAATTATTTTTATCATTTTATTTTTTTTATTTTTATTTTAATCTCTGAAAATTAAAAAAAAATAGCAAAAATAAAGTTGGAAAAAAATTAAAAATTAAAAAAAAAATGAAAAGCAAAAATGTTGCAACCCCGAATTTCTTGACAGACCCTGCAAGCATTAGTACTCTACATAAAACCAGTATTAGAGTGACCCGACTTCGTTCAATCAACATCTAATACGGTGCGAGCTTCAAAGGAAAAGGGTGCAATAAACTGAAAACGAAATCAAGTTAACCATAAAAATACATAAAACTTGAGACATTTCCAATTAATTGCTGCAAAAAGATATTCAATATTCCATTACAATGCAGAAAAAAAAATACCCAAAGTTGGCATCCAAATGGTGAAAATCAGCCCAATGGTATGCCTTCCTTCTCCGAAAAAATCCCCAAAAGATCCAGCCCTAGGTTCTTGTTTCCAAGAGATATTTAAAACCATGAAAAACCTTTCCTCTCCTTCCTGGTAGTCCCTTTCATTTTTTGTTCCTTGGATTCTCCATTATGTGGCTTTTCGTTTTGATTTGTTTCGACTTCATTTCTTTCCTCCGTTTGTTTTCCATCAAACCCTTCATTTTCATGTCTCTGGTTCCATCTTTTCTTTGGTTTCTATTTTTTCCTCAACATGCAATGTTTTCATTTTTATTTTACTTGGTAACTGCCAATCATTACTATTCTTTATTCCTCTACCTTTTCTTTCTATTGATGCGTCAACAACAATGCTCATTCGTTTCATATTATTATAACACCTGGTGGTTTCTATTTTATTTCATATATTTTAGCCACCACTTGGATTATTCTTACCTGCACATAAAACAAACATGTGAATTAGCCTTTTAAAAAAAAACAAACTTAAAAAAAATAAATAAATAAATTATACTAAAAGCACAATGTTAAACTATTTAAGAAAAAATAAACAAAAAGAAAAAAGAATACTAAATTTAAACTATTAGCCTTGTAAAAAAACCAAACTTTAAAACAAATAAAATAAACTATACTAAAAGCATAAAGTTAAACTATTTTAAAAAAAGAAACAAAAAGAAAAAAGAATACTAAATTTAAACTATTTAAAAACGTGAAGTAGAACGTGGTGAATGAAGCACCATGGCTTCATTCACTACTTTTTCTTTTTATTTATATTTTATTATTTTTACTTTACTTTTTTTATTTATTTACTATATATATTTTAAATTTTTTTTAAATTCAAACAACTTTATTAATTTTTTTTTACTTGCTTTCTCTTTTATTTTAAATTTGATTTAATTAATTTTATATGTTTGAATTGATTTAATTCAAAACATTAAAATTAACCAAAATAATAAAAAAAACAAGGAGGAACCCAACCAATCCACTAGACACTCAAAATGAAACAAAAATACCCAAACACAAAAAATTAAAAGGTGGGTCCCCAATTATTGGGGCTAGTTGTGGAATGGCCACAACAAATGGTGACTCTACTGGGAAATGCTCCTGAGCATTTCGGTAAGAACCCAACTTGAAATGAAAATACGCAAGATTAACGAGACATAATAATTTAGCATTGTCCCAAGAAGGTGGGGGTAAACAGATTTAGAATGAAAACATCTAATACATCTACCTTTGCTTAGTGTGTGCAAACGTGATTCATTTCCTAAATTTCTAAAAATCCTCCAGATTCCATTATCCCTTTCTGCATTAGGCTATGACGTACAGCTCCTAAAGAGAATATTTTTACAGATAGAGCCCCACTTCTAGTGAAACATCTATAGACCCAATGAGGTTTATCTAACTTACTCGTGTGTTCGATTAATGCTTTGCAAAGCCCATCTATCCTAGGTGTGTCAAGATTTCTAACGCTCGTTCTCACTTTCTCTTTATTTTTTTTCTTTTTTTCTCTTTTTTTTTCCTCTTTCTAAGTATCAAGCTTTGCCTAGCCAGGGCCCCACAGCCAGTCAGGCATCTATAGCCTTGATGGAGTTTTCCTGAACTAGATGATAGACTTTGAAAAGTCTATTGCATAACTTATACTCATGAAATCTTGCAAAAGCATCAAGTCTCACTAGGTTAGAAAGCCAAAGTGGAGCATTTTAGATTTTTTCCTAGGGTTGCATAATCAAGACAACTTCATCCTTCTTACTTTCAGAAGAACCATTTAATGTGTGTGTGAGTCCCATGTGGAGCTTGGGCTAATTTTTCATTGTTCCACTTTCCACCATTTTAGTCCCAACATCTAAGCATGATCACCAAATAACTCATCTCCCTTTTCTTGGGTTCATCAGTTTTTCAAATCAAGTGCTCTCCCTACTAACCAAAAGAAACATGCAAACATGTTAGAGATCATAAGTTAGCAACCACGAAACATTACCTCAAAACAAAGGGAACAATCCAACACACAAAACTAAAAACAACACCAAAATGAAATCCAAACCCAAAATCAAAACTATATACAAAAATACAATATGGTACAAGATGGTGAAAAGTTTGAACTATCCCTTCCTTGGATCCCAAATATGATTAGAACATTTTCAAAGATATATAACTTGATACACATGCCAAAATTTGTAGGAATCCAACAAAACCAAGATAAGGCCAGATGATGAACCAAACTTCAACTTGTCTCTCTTTCCCCACCTAGTTCCATTAATAATCCTATGGTGGAGTTTCAAATTATCAAACTGATTAGACAATAATTGATCTTCAATTGTTTCATGTCTATTCTTTATTATGTCAATTTCACACTTCAGTTCATGGTGTAGAAATAAGCTCCCATTTTTAGATATGAGATTTTGCAAGTAGGAACCTATTTCTCCAAATTTTAAAGCCAAATAATTTTTTAAATTTGTAGACCAATCAAATTCATGTAACCATTTGCAAGCACCTAGGATATTTATTAAATGAGCATCATCATAAGCTTTTATCGTAGATTCTATTACTAATTGATTATGAACTTGATTCAACACTTCAAGCATACCAACTTCATTTTAATTCAATAAAATAATATCATTAGTGGTGTGAGAAATTAAGTCAAATTATTTATCAACCACAAATAACATTTCATCATTGATAGTATTTAAATCCATCAATCCATTAGACAAACCTTCACTTGCATTTTGAATGGTGGAACCTAAAAGGTGATATTTTACCTTTTGCACTTTTCCATTTACCATTTCTTGGAGAAGATTTGAAACTTCCTCTTTTTCCTCATGACATTCATCATCATCATCATGTAACATTTTTTCTTTCTCCATGACCTATTTATCAAAGACACTAAACTTAGGTACCCAATTAAAAACATGTCCATCACTTTCAAACCATAAGTCTTGTCTATCTAGGGGTGGGTCAATTAACACATCCCTATGATCAATCACTTGGGTTTTTGTATATAACATGATTTTTCATTTGGATCATCAGAGATATCAAACCCAAACCATTTTGGTTCTAAAATTTCCCTATTTTGAAATGGCATAGACATTGTAGAACAAGTGAGTGGATAAATATTTTCAATTTATTTTCCCTCAAAAGAACCCAAATCAAATGATTCTCCTTCTTGATTCATGGTTGTATTATTTTCTAAAACTTTATTAGATTCTGATTCTTCTTCCAAAAATTCCTTAGGTTGTACATGATTTATAATATCCTCATGCGAGGAAACACTCCTATTATCTAGCATATCAATTGACACAAAAAGTTCATTACAAGATTTACAACAAGCATATTCTTCCCATTTCTTCAAATAATCATGGTAATCATCTTCCAAAACCAATTTGTGATGCTCAAGTACTTCTTCATCATCTTTCAATTCATAAACATGTTTCTCATCCAATTCATCTTCACCTTCCCTAGATGGTTCAATTATTTCCAAAAGTGGGTTATTTCTTGAATTCAAATTTGTGAGGCTATCATAATCCAAATTGGTAACCCATGATTCAATTTTATCATAATTTGGAAGGTGTAGATCTTCTTGTCCATCAATTTCAACAATATCATTCAAAGTATCTTTCGAGAACAAGTGGTGAAATTTTATTGTCTTCAAATGCATTTATTTATTCTCTTTCAAGTTCACTTTCAACCACTTTTTATGGCTTAGGAGCTTCTATAAGGGGATCAATTTTTACATCTTGCTCCATATAGTTACTCTAATATTCCTTTTCAAGTACACATGACCAATTTATATCCTCATAGGTTTGTTCATCCCAATACTCATTTGTGGGTAATGATTCTAGATCTTTTCTTTCTGAAACAAAATGTTGATCTTTTGGTTTCAAATTCTTGTTACCCATTCATAGAATTTCTTCTCAAAAATATTTATGCTCCTCAAGACATTATGAATAGGCATTTACTTCAATGTAAGTCATATCAAAATATCTTATATCACTTGAAGAAACATAACATGAAATATCATTAAGATTAGCATTACAAATTTTCTTCCTAGGATGATTTGGATGCATACGTTGATGTGCTCAATTTTGTGATGGAACCACATCTCTACTTAACTTCTTAACCACCTTATTTTTCTCTTTCACTTCTGATACAAGCTTGTTGGGTTTAGTGGTAGAAGGAGTATGCTTAATTGGCTTGATATCAATAGATAAATACTGAACACTTGTTATAATGTCTCCATGAGTGACCCTATGATTCTCTAACCATGATGGAGTAGTTGGATGGATAGAAGTACTCGTATAAGTGCATGTGGGAGCATAAGTGGGTATGGTAGGGTAAAATTGATTATGGGGTAAAGTATTTGACATCACATTCTATTGTTCCCACGCTTGGTTTACCATCAAAGTTTGATTGCAAGCCCCTAGTTGTCCTACCATAGGCAATTGCTCCATCCCATAACCTTGTGGCCTTAATTATTGATCTACAATCATAGCTTCCATGTAGGCCGAGGTAATATTAGTAACCAAAGGATTTGTCCTAGTGAACATGGCAAGCAAGGGATCAAATGCCCCAAAGTACACTCTCCTCAATAGTATGTGGAGCAATTAATCTCGTATAGAGATTTTGAAATCTCATGTTGAAAATTCTCACTAGCTCATTAGGTTCCTTCTTGCAAGAAGCAAATTGTTGATAAATCATGACAAGATCAATGGGTAACCTAAATTGATTGATAAAAGCAGTTTCCAATTGAACCCAAGACATAATAGAGCCAGTAGGTAAGTTGATGTACCAATCATATGTATTGTGGGCCAAATTTATTATAAAAATTCAGCTATGTAATATATTCAATTGTAGGGTTTAAATAGGTTTTGTAAACCCAAATTACAAACAAGAATTCCCCTAATTGTGCACATCTCATACAAGATGCGTAGGAGCCTAAATAGGGAGGCACCTAACAAGAATATGATAACCACTATGCTAACAAATAACAAATTTAGATGCTAACTAATGCCTACGTGAGTAATCATGAATTATTAAAATAATAAACTAACCTAGAAATAATAGAAACATAAAATATCCTAGGTAGAAAATAGATGCCCTCATCATACCTCCCCACTCAAGAAGCATTGGACTCCAATGATTTTACAATATGAGTGGAATCGGTACTCAAAAAATGTTGCAAAGAAAAATCATAACCAGGCGGAAGGACATCCTGAAAACTATGGGATGCTGGTGTAGAGATACAACATCGAGAGCATTCCCTTGTCAAAGATGAAATGCTATGACAAGGAGTATGGACCTGCTGCTGGATCTGTGAAGGCTGCTGAATATCTGAAACCTGAGAATATGACATCAAAAGAGGCCACTGTAGTACTCGAGGTGGAACAACAGGAGGAGGCACTGATGTGTGAGGAGGAATAACCACCTTAGGAACAAAAGGACGAATGTCTTTTGGCAATGAAACTAAAGAAATTCTTGGTAAAGATGCCAATAAATGTGTATGTGGAATATTGCGTATAAGAAAGCTCTTACTTTGATGATGCAAAGTATAAGTTTTATGATAAGCATCATAGGAATCCCGCTTATCATATTGATAAGGTTGGCCGAGAATCATTCCACATAAGTCCATGGGAGTCACGTCACAGGTGACTCGATCCACATAGTGTGGACCAAGGGCAAATGAGAAAGTACAATGTTTTGTGATTGCAGAAGTGGTGCCCTCATCCTTACATCCAAGTGAATAGGGAGAAGGATGGGGTTCGACTGGCAATTTGAGGCGATCAACCACATATTGAGAAATGAGGTTGGTCGTGGAGCCATTGTCGAAGATGCAACTCACAGAAAAGTTGGGAAGAAGATGAGCTCGTGTGAAGAACAAACTCTCTCTATGTTTTTTTTGATGCAGGAGGGTCACTTGGTTTAGTTTCCCTTGAAGTTCTGGATATATAATATCTTCTCCTTCATACACAATGGGTTCATCTTGTGGTGCCTCTTGTTGAGGTTGTGCAAGCAAATTTTTCTTTTTCTTGAAGCACTCAGCTTCATTGTGTCCTCGTATCTTACAATAATTACAAAACTTTTTCCAATTATAAGAAGAGGGGGAAGAAGAAGAAGGAGAAGTAGAAGAAGAAGAAGAATTTGTTGAAGCCTTGTCGGATTGTTGCTGCTGTTGTTGTGGTGGTCCTTGTTTGGGTGCCTTGGATGAGGCCCCTGACTTCAAAGCAATTTTCTCTTCCTCCAATTGTGCTTTATTATATACCTCATTCAAAGTGGCACAAGGTGCATATTTCAACTCTCAAAAGAGTTGATCTTGCAAACCACTCTTAAACTTGTTGATAAGCTTAGGAGTGGGATCGAGGATGCTATTGAGAATCCTCAATTTGTTGAACTTCCCAATGTAATCTTGAACACTCATGTTGTGTCCTTGCCTCAAACGAAGCCATTGGAAGTCCAAATCCTCAGCAAAATTGGAAGGATAGAATGTATCCTTCAATGCATTGACTAGGTCATCCCAAGTGTCTATGGGATCTTGGGTGCTTTGACGATCCTGTACCAAAACTTTAGCAATTCTAGAAAGTTTCAATTTTGCAAACGTGACTTGGTCATTTTTTTTAATTTTGCTGTAGTCAAACCAGGTATCCATGTCAAGAATCCAGCTATTGAGGACATCTGGATCTTTGGAGCCATTATAAATGCTAACTTCACATCTGATTTGATGTCGAGGTTCAGGAGTTGGAATAGGTGGACTAGGCCCAGTCATGTATTGAACCTTGTCAGCCAAGAGGCTAACAACGTCAGCTATGGCGGCAACTTGTTCTGCCAAACTAGCAGCCATCTGACCTCTGGTGTAAGCCAGGAGGTTTATAAAACTCTTTTTGAAAAAAAAAATGAGTTACAAAATTTGCCTCGCAGGGCAATTACAATAGTGCTATGATTTCCAAACACAATAAGCCTCGTAGCTTTATAATAAAAATATATATATATATATATATATATATATATATATATATATATATATATATATATATATATTTTACCTTTCGACTTACAATAACTTTAAAGAATGCAAGTTTTAATGTTTAAATGAATTAAACATTAAATAAGGAATTGAAAATTAATAAAAATAAATTTATTTTTATTTAACCTTTAAAAAGTTTACCTTTGGCTAGGCAAGCCCTTTCAGTCAAAAGTCATTGAAGACTGTGACAGGCCGTGAGCGCCAAGGTGAATGAAATCACTCCTCACGTGGCGAGTCTGGATGCCTCTTCAATTGATGCTATGATCACCTATGTGAAGTTTAATCGACCATGTGCTATGTTGTGCCTTCCCGAACATCAGAAAATGTAACACAGTCCTTCAATGCTTGTTTTGGACGTTGTTCATCGTCGGCGTAGCGGGGGTCACGGTGGTGATAGCTACGGTGTTATGGCATGGGTGGCACTGGTTGGTGGGAAGCCGCGGGAGGGTGCACAATTCAGTGCAGCCCATGATGTTGCAGCTGCACTCGGGGTCGCTGCGGTGCCAAACCTCCCTGGCGTTCTGATGGTAGCAGAGAAACACGTCCTCCAAGCGCGGAAAAAGCGCGAAGGAATTCACCCTGGCGAAAGTCGTAGCAACGATGAGTGGCTTCTCGAAGGTGAACAAGAGCGGCGTGGGCAACTTTGTAATAGTTTATAGGGGGAAGCTTGCCGACGAGCGCAAGGTCACCATCAAAATTATTGTCGACAGAGCCACAAAATGAAGTGTAGCGGTGTAATTCCAAGAGGAATTCTAACTGCTAAAGGAGCTCGATCGATTGATCAGATCTGATACCAATATTGTGGGCCAAATTTATTATAAAAATTCAGCTATGTAATATATTCAATTGTAGGGTTTAAATAGGTTTTGCAAACCCAAATTACAAACAAGAATTCCCCTAATTGCGCACATCTCGTACAAGATGCGTAGGAGCCTAAATAGGGAGGCACCTAACAAGAATATGCTAACCACTATGCTAACAACTAACAAATTTAGATGCTAACTAATGCCTACTAACAAATTTAGATGCTAACTAATGCCTACTAATATGCTAACCACTATGCTAACAACTAACAAATTTAGATGCTAACCACTATGCTAACAACTAACAAATTTAGATGCTAACTAATGCCTACGTGAGTAATCATGAATTATTAAAATAATAAAATAACCTATAAATAATAGAAACATAAAATATCCTAGATAGAAAATAGATGCCCTCATCAATATGCCACCTAATCTAGGCTCCCAGGAAACAATCTACATGCCACATCCTCATGTTCGACATTCCATATAACTAGGATATCCACATAGGACTGAATGTTCTCCTCAGCTAATGTTGTGCCATTGTGCTTAAACTTGGGAAAAAGCTTCTCTATGTTCTTGGGTAAATCATGAATATATCCACTAATTTTCAAAGGATTACCATGCACCCCATACCACTTTCCAGTACTTGTAGCCATTAGTGAAACTCAAAGGATAACTTCAAAACCAATTTGTTAGTCAAATAAATATTTCTTATGAAGAAGCATGAAATGACTAACCAATCTCAAATATGTAACATATGAATCATCATGTTAGCATCAACCAAGAGACATGTATCCATTAAACCATGAAATTAAAGAACATTCTCAAATTTGCAACATGTTAGCATTAATGCATCATCAAACATGGATAATGTTAGAATCAAATTAAAGTAATCATATGGAAAAAAAAATCGTTAGTCAAGACCAATGTTTTTAAATAAATATTTCAAGTAACATGAATAATTTAGTATATAAATAGCAATAACATAAATCAATTCCAATCCTCCTAGATCCCAAAGTGTTGAGTGCTAAAGGATGTCAACGATGCTAATCAAATGAACTTGAAATATTTAGTAATTAAAAATCTTGACCAAGAACAATACAAAAGCATTAGATCAATGAATACCAATTCATAAATTTTTTAACATAAATAAAATAAAGTAAACCAATTCATGTCTTCCTTCTAGCACCAAAATGTTGAGTGTTAATTTTACCCAATTTTGAAATTACACTCTCCCTTAGGGTTTAGATCTCCAAAACCCTGTCTTGCAAAGAAATTAAACAAACCATTTCTCCAAGGTTTGCTATATTAGCATTTGCATATGTGTATTAGTAATCTCAAATAAAAATATATCAATTTAAATGCTTGAACAACTTAGTCATTGCAAGTAACTGTAAACAAGGGGTAATATTGGTTTATTTTACCAAGCTACGTTAATTATTGTTCATGAAACCAAAATAAAAAATAAATGTGAATTAGCCCTCATATGACCACGATGTAGTGCCTTAGTTCTTTGTATATTGAGGATTTTAAGGTAGATTTTATCTTCCTTATTAAGTGGGTTTTAATAAAGCTTTACCTTGCATTAAATCCTTCTTTAAACATGAAAGTAAAGATTAAAATATATCTATGAATGTGAATCCAAAATGATGAATAGGCTCCTTAGATGTAGTTTCTTATCATGAAGATAAAGATAGCCTTTGATATGAATCATAAATTATTCCTCTTTGGTGAAACCAATTTTCACAAAGAGATGATAATTTATAGCCTTGAAATATAGGCTTTAAAATGTCATTTAATTATCTTTCTTTAATGAAATCATTTTCATAAAGAATAATAATTTAATGTATTAAAACAATAGCTTTTTAATGTAACATTTAAAATCACCTATCTTTAATGAAATTGAAATTTTCATAAAGATAGGTGCACTTATGGCCCCAAAAAATATAGCTTATGAAATGCCATAAAATTAACCCCCCTCAATGAAATTGAAATTTTCATGAAGGAAAGTTTATTTTATGCTTGCAAGTAAAAAAATATGAAGCTGAAAAAATCTGATTTGACTTCAAAATGTGAAAAAATGAAATTCCAAAATTGTAAAATCTGCATCAAACAACCATTTTCAAAAATTTATATAAAATTGAAATTACCTCAAAATGAATCCGAATTTGTTACGTATGATAGATTTTACATCTTTCTTCACAACCATGTAATTATTTTTATCATTTTAATTTTATTATTATTATTTTAATCTCTGAAAATTAAAAAAAATAGCAAAAATAAAGTTAGAAAAATAAAAAAATAAAAGAAAAATAAAAACTAGAAATACTGCAACCCCGAATTTCTTCACAGACCCTGCAAGCATTAGTATTCTGCATAAAACCAGTATTAGAGTGACCCAACTTCATGCAATCAACATCTAATACGGTGCGAGCTTCAAAGGAAATTGGTGCAATAAACTGAAAACGAAATCAAGTTAACCTTAAAAAATGCATAAAACTTGAGACATTTCCAATTAATTGCTACAAAAAGATATTCAATATTCCATTACAATGCAGAAAAAAATACCCAAAGTTGGTATCCAAATGGTGAAAATCAGCCCAGTGGTATGCCTTCCTCCTCCGAGAAAATCCCCAAAAGATCCAGCCCTAGGTTCTTGTTTCCAAGAGATATTTGAAACCATGAAAAACCTTTCATCTCCTTCCTGGCTGTCCATTCCATTTTTTGTTCCTTGGATTCTCCATTACGTGGTTTTTCATTTCGATTTGTTTTGACTTCATTTCTTTCCTCCATTTGTTTTCCATAAAACCCTTCATTTTCGTGTCTCTAGTTATGTATTTTCTTTGGTTTCTATTTTGTACTCAATATGCAACGTTTTCATTTTCATTTTATTGGTAACTGCCAATCATTACTATTATTTATTCCTCTAGCTTTTCTTTCTATTGATGCATCAACAATAATGCTCATCCATTTCATATTGTTATAATGCCTGTTGATTTCTATTTTATTTCATATATTTTAGCCACCACTTGGATTATTCTTACCTATACATAAAACAAACACGTGAATTAACCTTTCAAAAAAAACAATTTTTTTTTTTTTTAAATAAAGGGGTAAAAATTTATTGATAAAAAGTTTGGATTACAGAGTACAACTGAGCTTCCAACTAGGACTCAAATAAATAGCCAAACAGGCTACAACCACTAGACTAGAATGACACCCAAAAAAGACAACAAGAATAAACCACATTAAGTTTGTACATCCTTGTGGATCAACTCCCGCAGGCATTGAGAGTCCCCAGATGGGAGACTATCACAATTATCTATACTTCAAGGATCCAGTAACTTAGAAGCCCTTTTGGCCAGGTAATCAACAACCACATTCCATTCCCTTGGAATGTACACAAAGGATATAAATTTGAACTCTTCATGCATTCTAAGAATCTGAATGACTACAGAGGCCAACTGCCAATTAACTTCCTCCACCCTTTTACTGTTTAAAAAATTAACCACAATTTGAGAGTTTGAATCGTAGATAATCCTATGCCAGCCAAGAGAAAACCCCCTCGGCAAGGCCTCAAGAATTGCAAGAACTTCCATAAAATTTTTGGAGTGAACACCTTTATAAATGGAAATGAAAAAACTGACACCACCGATAGAATCTCTTCCAACACCACCAATTCCAGCATGTCCAGGATTACCCTTGGATGATCAATCAATATTAATTTTTAAAACTCCTCTAGGGGGTGGCCTCCACCTACCATCTCTCCTAACCTTCTTGCTGAGTTGAGGAACCCTACTAGGGCTAGAAGAGTTCACACCATCCCCAAAGCGACCAAGGGCTTGTTGTAACTTCTCCTCCCTAGAATACAAAAGAGGGTCCACATCACATTTGCTATAGATGGTTTCCTACACCATATACAAGATCCTTTGCTAGATCTTTTGAACAACCAAATAACTGCCCTGAAATATGTGTCAGTTTTGTTTGAGCCAAATTTTCTAGATGATGCAAGAAGGGCCCAAATCCAAAGCCACCCGAAGGAAGGAGGCCTTGGCCAGAGGTCTATCCAGACTACTCCAAAAATCCACTAGGGACAGTACATGAAAACATGGATGGTTCTAGGCACTCCACCAACGGTGCCAAATGTCTCTAGCAAAGGAGCATTGGAAAAATAAATGAGAAGAGTCATCCTCCTTATTATTACAAAGGACACAAAAAGAGGGACCCTGAAATCCCCTCTTCCTCACATTATCCCAAGTGAGGCATTTATTACGAGCTACCAACCAGAGAAAGAAGTTACATTTTGGCCATACAAATTTTTTCCACACCTTTTTCCACCAAGTGACAAGAAGACTCCCATACTTTTGCTTATCAAGAACCTGATAACCATAGGCTATCAAGTAGGTTCCCTTAGGATCAAGGTTCCAAGCCAAAATATCTTTACCCCTCAATGAAGAACAAGGCATACCCATAATAATAAGAGCAAGCACCTCTTTTTCCTTGGCCAGTCCCCCCTAGGGCCATTCTTGCGGATCTTTACACCTATTCATATTCATATTTCCAAAATACTAGATTTTTTAAAGTCCTCCACATGAGACCAGCCTGCTTCCAAGAAAAAAATGCTTAGGGAACGTAACCTAGGATATTGATTCAAGATAGGAGGGTGGCCATCCCAAGAATCCTCCAAAAAAATAGCATTTGATCCCTAATTGCAAATCCAGAACAAACCCTGCTTGATTAAATTAGCTCCTCTTTTCAGAGTGTCCCAGATAACTGAACCTTTCCCAACTAAGCTGACTCTAGGGATTTAAGCCTCAAAAATACCTCTCAATTATTTACAAGATAATATTTTAGCCCAAATTTTATCTTGAGAGGTACAACATCTCCAATAAATTTTTGCAGTCAAAGACTACCCAAAAAGAGTTGTCTGTCGCAACCCAAGGCCTCCCTATTGTACCAGCCTACATATAGAATCCCACCTAACCAAACTCCATTTAGATTGATCAAGTTTTCCAGACCATAAAAGCTGTCTTGAAAAAGCATCCATGTCCTTGATGAAGTGAGAGGGAGCTATTTGTACAAAATATCTATAAATGGGTAAAGCTTGAACAACAGATTTTAAAAGCAACACTCTACCTACAATGGATAGCCATATGAAAGTCTAGTGATTCACCTTCCTTATAAACTTATCAAGCATAGACTGCCAAGAAGATCTAGGTAGAGGGTGAGATGAAATTGGAATACCAAGATAAATGAAGGGGGGAGTCCCAACCTGGAATCTTAGAATACGAGAAATCCTGGCTTGAATAAGAGGAGGGGTATTGAATAATAAAATAGAAGACTTTTCCTCATTAATCAATTGTCCAAAAGCACCAAGATATATGTCAAGAGGCTGTCTAATATTTCCAGCATCCCTGATAGTGGCAATTCCCAAAAAAGTAGTATCATTAATAAATTGAAGGTGGGAAAGAGGTGGCAAACTACTATCCCACTTCCACCCCTGAATGAGATCCTACATGACTTGAGACTTGAGCAATCTTCCCAACCCTTCCGCCATAATGATAAACAAATAAGGAGATAAAGAATATCCTTGCCTCAATTCCCTTGAGGCCTTAAATAGATCTGATGGCTCATTATTAACAAGAACAGAGAATGAGGAAGAAGAAACACAGCTCATCACCCATCTAATCCATTCCTTCTCAAATCCAAAAGTAGTAAGAACTTTTTGAAGAAAGGACCATCTAACCCGATCATAGGCTTTGGCCATGTCCAACTTAATGAACATAGTTTTCTCCTTAGAATTTTCCATCGATTGAATAGCTTCTGTAGCAATAACAACCCCATCCAAGATTTGTCAGCCAACAAAAAACCCTCCTTGCTCCTCAAAGATGATTTTGCTCAACCATATCTTCAGCCTCTCAGAAATAATTTTTGTGATGATCTTATACACAAAATTGCAAAGAGCAATAGGCCTGAACATATCCAAGGAATTTGCTCCCTCTTTTTTGGGTATAAGCACCACAAAGGTAGCATTTAGGGCCCTTAGCATCTGTTTGTTCTTTTGGGACTCGTGGACCACCTCCAAAATAACAAATTTGATTAAATCTCAAAACTCTTGATAAAACTCAATCAGGAATCCATATGGACCTAGGGATTTTCCTTTTTTCATCTTGAATACAAAATTTTTTAACTTCTCAAGGGAAATTGGACCCATCAAGTGCTCATTCATCTCTCTAGAAAAAATCATTGGAATACAATTTAGAATAAGATTTTCATTCTCATCATCTGATAGGGAGTCCTTTAATAGAGGAAAAATACCTCTTAGTCTCTTATGAAATATCCCTGAAAGAAGAGAGTAGGGCACCCTGAGAATTCACAAGAGAGGTAATCAGGTTACCATTACGGTGAGCCTTAACTAAGTTATAAAATAAGGTTGTGTTCCTATCCCCTTCCTAAAGCCAATCTACTCAAGCTTTTTGTTTCCAAAAAAATTCTTCCCTCAGTTCCCATTTAGCAAGGTCTTTCGTAGCCTCAGATTCCTCAACAAGAAGCTCCTTCGTGAATCCCTGATCTCTAATATTCCTTGAAGCTTCTTCCATCCTCCTAAGAGTTTCCAGCTTAGCCAAGGAGAGGGTCCCAAAATTTAGTCTATTCCATATATTCAATTTATATTTTACAAATTGTAGTCGCTTCATAAACGAATACATAGTGGTGCCATGAGGAGGTTTGTCAGTGGTCCACCAACCTCACATGAAATCATGAAGCTTAGGATCACGAAGCCACATAATTTAAAACTTAAAGGATGGATTATTTTTTAGCCCTAACTCCAAAGTAGAGAGTTTGATAGGCCAATGATTAGATCCCCTACCCTCCAGAATCATAGAACTAGCACCTCTTTTATTACCCATTCAATAATTGGATATCAAAAACCTATCCAGTCTCTCTGATATGGAAGCTTCCCCACACCTTCTATTGTGCCAAGTAAATATCCCATTATCTATCTTGATGTCAACCAAGTTTAGGGCCTGGATATGAGCACTGAATATAGAAGAAAAAGGCTTGAGACGGTCCACCCCACCATGTTTCTCCTCTAGACAAGTGATAGAGTTGAAGTCTCCAACCAAAATCCATGGGTACAGAGGAACCAAACTTCTCACAAAGCAAATGTGCTTCCACAAATTCACTTTACCATTGTAATCAATAGGAGCATACACATTTGTAATTAGGATGATTTCACCAGATTCATTATCATGCCCGACCATTGAAATAGATCATCTGTTGGAAATCCAAGTAAGAGGGGATATCTTAACCGGATCCCATAAAAAAGCAACACCACCAACATATCCACATGCACCAATACATTGGCATTACCCCCTTCTCCACAACTTGGGAGCAATATTGAACATACTATCAATAGACAATTTAGTCTCCTGAATAAACACCACATCCAAAGAATGCACACGAACCAAATCACGAATAATTTTTTATCTGTGGATGTTATTCAACCCCCTTACATTCCATGAGAGGATAATAATTTTTGGGGGTTATAAAAATGGGAGTCCAATGTTCTCACCAAGCCTAACTCCACCAAAGTCTCCCTCATTAACTTAATTTTATCCTGGTCCTTCTTTCGACCCACCTTCATATGCTTATCCGATTTTTTTTTTTTTTTGCTGCAATCCCAACATCGTAGGAGTTTTGTAGTCCAAGTATGACTGCATCGCATACCTGAGTAGGAGAGGGCATAACTAAATTTATACCACTTTCCAAAATAGTTTCCTTTATAGGGCTAGACCCAACCATGTCTCCTATACTCAAATCCAAAGCCCTTTGTTCTTCATTTAAACCCCCTAGATCTGATTTCTTAAGTTCCCCCTCAAGAAGAGACATCTGATTTGGCCTTGTTATATTTGCATCAGGTAGCAACGTTTCATGTATCTCCATGCACTGATCAAGATCATATAATATTTCAAAATGGTTGAGTAGATCATCTGGTTGGCTATCCTTAAGGTCTTTGTTTGCCTTTCGTCCTTTATTTCAGGCTTGTACTGAAATAAAATCTTTCTTATCCCATTACCCTTCCTTTATCGAGGCTTTTCCTTTATCAAGGATTTTAATTTATCCAAAATTTGTCCAGAATGAGAGGGCCTAGGATTTGAAGCCACAAGCGAGACAAACTTAGGGAATTTTCTTTGTAGGTGGCCATATTCACGGTAAATCCGACAACAAAATGGAAGAGCTTCATAGTCAAGTTTTTGAACCCATGTAGTTGATCCAAATTGTATTTCAATAGAATTTGGAATAGGATTATTTAAGTCAATTTCAACACAAATACGAGCAACAGAGATTACATTTTTATCCATTATCTATTGTGACGATCCAACCGGCTTCCCAAGTAGAAGGGCAATATTATGCAAGATATCAGTTCTCCAGAATTCCAACGAGAGCCATGGAAGCCGCACCCATACTGGAACCCGCGATGGCCGCTCCTATGATGGGTTGAAAAACACATGCCAGGGTTTAAGAAAGAGTCCCACTTGGTTATAGAAATAATGACCCCATTCAAATACGTTGTTACGATATGCAATACAAAATAAAACCACCATAAAATAGCTGCTCGCACTCACCATCACCTCCACATCACCTTCAGGATTCCAAGTCTTCCTGACCCAAGCCTCCACAAAGCAGAGAGAAATTTAGATGCCCAAAAATTTGCCAATAAGGGCATGTTTGGTTAGATACTTCACCTCTTCTGCCACCTAGTCTGGTTGAACCACTAGAACTGGCCTAGCTTCAGATCGTTCCAAACATCCATTGTTCTTTAACAAGTGGTTCCCAACATGCACTAGAAAATCCTGTTCCTTCCAGTCATTTTCAGATGAAAAAATATCACGACCATGCACTCTCTGTTCCGGACCCAACGCCATCATGAAATTTCTCCAATTTTTTAGACCTCCTCCGAAAGTTGCTGCCATCCCCGTAGAGTAGTTTTTCTTCATCAAACCCTAGCAGAGTAGTTTTTCCTCATCAAACCCATCATGCTTATAAAATGGTAAAAAATAAATAAATAAATAAATTATACTAAAAGCACAAAGTTAAACTATTTAAAAAAAAGAAACAAAAAGAAAAGAGAATACTAAATTTAAACTATTTGTCTTTTAAAAAAAACAAAATTTAAAACAAACAAAATAAACTATACTAAAAGCATAAAGTTAAACTATTTAAAAAAAATAAACAAAAAGAAAAAAGAATACTAAGTCTAAACTATTTAAAAACATGGAGTAGAACGTGGTGAATGAAGCACCATGGCTTCATTCACTACTTTTTCTTTTCATTTATATTTTATTTTTTTTACTTTACTTTTTTATTTATTTGCTATATATATATCTAATATTTTTACTTTTAAATTTTTTTTATTTGTTTATATATAATATATATATATATATATATATATATATATATATATATATATAATATATATATATATATATATATATATATATAATTGTTTTTTTTTAATTCAAACAACTTTATTTAATTTTTTTTTACTTGCTTTCTCTTTTATTTTAAATTTGATTTAATTAATTTTAAATGTTTGAATTGATTTATTTCAAAACATTAAAATTAACCAAAATAATAAAAAAACAAAGAGGAACTCAACCAATCCACTAGACACTAAAAATGAAACAAAAATACCCAAACACAAAAAATAAAAGGTGGGTCCCTAATTATTGGGGCTAGTTATGGAATGGCCACAACAAATGACGACTCTGTTGGGAAATGCTCCTGAGCATTTCGGTAAGAACCCAACCTGAAATGAAAACATGCAATATTAGTGAGACATAATAATTTAGCAATGTCCCAAGAATGTAGGGGTAAAAAAATTTAGAATCAAAATAACTAATCCATCTGCCTTTGCTCAGTGTGTGCATTTCTAAAATTCCTCTAGATTCCATCATCCCTTTTTGCATTAGGCTATGAATTATAGCTCCTAAAGAGAAGACTTTTATAGACAGAGACCCACTACCAGTCAGGCATCTATAGCCTTGATGAGGTTTATCTAACTTACTCGTGTGTTCGCTTAATACTTTGCAAAGCCCATCTATCCTAGGTGTGTCAAGATTTCTAACGCTCGTTCTCACTTTATCTTTCTTTTTCTTTTCTTTTTTTTCCTCTCTTTCTAAGTATCAAGATTTGCCTAGCCCCCACATCCAATCAAGCGTTTATAGCCCCAATGGAATTTTCCTGAACTATATGACATAATTTGAAAAGTCTGTTGCATAACTTATACTCATGAACTCTTGCAAAAGCATCAAGTCTCACTAGGTTAGAAAGCCAAAGTGGAGCATTTTAAATTTTTGCCTAAGGGTGCATAATCAAGATAAATTCATCCTTCTTACTTTCATAAGAACCATTTAATGTGTGTGAGTCCCATGTGGAGCTTGGACTAATATTTCATTGTTCCACTTTCCACCATTTTAGTCCCAACATCTCAACATTATCATCAAATAACTCATCCCCATTTTCTCTGGTTCATTAGTTTTTCAAATCAGGTGCTCTCCCTACTAAGAAAAAGAAACACACAAATGGGCCAGAGACCATAAGTTAGAAATCATGAAACATTACCTCAAAAAAAAGGGAACAATCCAACACACAAAACTAAAAACAACACCAAAATGAAATCCAAACCCAAAATCAAAACATGAAAACCAAAACTATATACAAATGTACAATATGGTACAAGATGATGCAAAGTTTGAACTATCCCTTCCCTGGATCCCAAACATGATTAGAACATTTCAAAAGACATATAACATGATACACATGCCAAACTTTGTAGGAATCCAACAAAACCAAGATAAGGCCAGACGATGCACCAAACTTCAACTTGCCTCTCTTTCCCTACCTAGTTCCATTAATAATCCTATGGTGGAGTTTCAAATTATCAAACTTATTAGACAATAATTGATCTTCAATTGTTTCATGTCTATTCTTTATTATGTTAATTTCACACTTTGGTTCATGGTGTAGAAATAAGCTCCCATTTTTAGATATGAGATTTTGCAAGTAGGAACCTATTTTTCCTAATTTTAAAGCCAAATAATTTTTTAAATCTGTAATCCAATCAAATTCATGTAACTTTTTGCAAGCACCTATGATATTTATTAAATGAGCATCATCATAATATTTTATCCTATATTCTATTACTAATTGATTATGAACTTGATTTAACACTTCAAGCATACCAGCTTCATTTTCATTCAATAAAATAATATCATTAGTGGTGTGAGGAGAAATTAAGTCAAATTATTTATCAACCACAATAAAATTTCATCATTGATAATATTTAAATCCATCAATCCATTAGACAAACCTTCACTTGCATTTTGAATGGTGGAACCTAAAAGGTGAGATTTACCTTTGGCACTTTTCCATTTACCATTACTTGGAGAGTATTTGAAAATTCCTATTTTTCCTCATGACATTCATCATCATCATCATGTAGCATTTATTCTTTCTCCATGACCTATTTATCAAAGACACTAAACTTAGGTACCCAATTAAAAACATGTCCATCACTTTCAAACCATAAGTCTTGTCTATCTAGGGGTAGGTCAATTAACACATCCCTATGATAAATCACTTGGGTTGTTGTAGATAACATGAGTTTTCATTTGGATCATCAGTGATATCAAACCCAAACCATTTCGGTTCTAAAATTTAGCCATTTTAAAATGGCATAGACATTGTAGAACAAGTAAGTGGATCAAGATTTTCAATTTATTTTCCCTCAAAGGAACCCAAATCAAATGATTCTCCTTCTTGATTCATGGTTGTATCATTTTCCAAAACTTGATTAGATTCTGATTCTTCTTCCAAAACTTCCTCAGAGGTTGTACAGGATTTATAATATCCTCATGCGAGGAAACACTCCTATTATCCAGCATATCAATTGACACAAAAAGTGCATTAGAATATTTGGAGCGAGCATATTCTTCCCATTTCTTCCAAGAATCATAGTAATCATCTTCCAAAACCAAGTTGTGATGCTCAAGTACATCTTCATCATATTCCGATTCATCAACATGTTTCTCATCCAATTCATCTTCACCTTCCCTAGATGCTTCAATTATTTCCAAAAGTGGGTTATTTCTTAAATTAAAATTTGTGAGGCTATCATAATACCAATTGGTAACCCATGATTCAATTTGATCACAATTTGGAAGGTGTCTTGGCCGTTAGTTTCAATAATATCATTCAAAGTATCTTTTGAGAACAAGTGGTGAAATTTTGTTGTCTTCAAATGCATTTATTGATTCTCTTTCAAGTTCACTTTCAACCACTTTTGATGGCTTAGAAGCTTCTATAAGTGATGCAGGAGCATCCGGAGGTGGAAAAGCAATCTTGCATCACCCAAAAATATTTTTTTCTTTAAGTGCCAAAGCTGTCGCGATATCGCGACACTTTTTTGAGAAAGGGCGCCAAAGGGTCAAAGTGTCGCGATATCGCGACGCTTTTTGAGAAAAGGGGCCAAGGCGCAAAATGGTCGCGAAATCATGACATTTTTGAAGCAAAGTAGCCTGGACGCAAAATGGTCGCGAAATCGTGACATTTTCGAAGCAAAGCAGCCTGGACGCAAAATGGTCATGAAATCGTGACATTTTCGAAGCAAAGCAGCCTGGACGCAAAATGGTCATGAAATCGTGACATTTTCGAAGCAAAGCAGCCTGGACGCAAAATGGTCATGAAATCGCGACATTTTCAAAGCAAAGAAGCCAAGGCGCAAAATGGTCGTGAAATCGTGACATTTTCAAAGCAAAGAGGCCAAGGCGCAAAATGGTCATGAAATCGTGACATTTTCGAAGCAAGGGAGCCAAGGCGCAAAGTGGTCACGAAATCGTGACACTTTCGGAGGCAAAGCTCAAAGGCGCAAAGTGGTCGCGAAATCGCGACACTTCCGAAGGCAAGGCTCGAAGGCGCAAAGTGGTCACGAAATCGTGACACTTTCGGAAGCGAAGGCTCAAAGGCGCAAAGTGGTCGCGAAATCGTGACACTTTCAGAGCGAAGGCTCAAAGGCGCAAAGTGGTCACGAAATCGTGACACTTTCGGAGCGAGGGCTCAAAGGCGCAAAGTGGTCACGAAATCGCGACACTTTCGGGAGCAAGGTGACAGGGTGCAAAGTGGTCACGAAATCATGACACTTTTGGGGCAAAGGCACCAAGGGGTAAAATGGTCATGAAATCATGACATGTCGCGGTTTCACGGCCCGAAGGAGAAAACAGAGGCCGAACGCCAAAACGTCGCGATATCACGATCGAAGAGGAGAGAGGGCGTAAGGAA
This sequence comes from Wollemia nobilis, assembly GCA_028583015.1. Classification (NCBI taxonomy): domain Eukaryota; kingdom Viridiplantae; phylum Streptophyta; class Pinopsida; order Araucariales; family Araucariaceae; genus Wollemia; species Wollemia nobilis. The sequence goes on from JAQPPZ010017073.1 coordinate 6,423,951, forward strand.
GCAAACACGTCGCGATATCACGACAAAACGCTCATGACTCCAGACCAACCGACGATTGCAGAGGCCATTGCAGAAGGGCACGTGGCATCAAATTACAGGTGGCCATAGAGCACTAGGCGGTTATAGAGGCCATTGTAGAAGGGCACGTGGTAGCAGATTACAGATGGCTATGGCGCATTCCTATGAATGATGACTCGATGGGTGGATGGACAGGCGGCTACAGGGCACTCCGCCATCCCATGCCATGATGATGGAAGATACCTGGCCACAACATGCATGCGGTGATAGAACACTCGTGCGGGCGGTTACAGGGAATCCCGCATTCTGTGTAATGATGTTCGAAGGGGGTCGGGTCTATTATAAGAGGAATGCATACATTGTAAAAGGGACTTTTTGGCCATTTTGAATATAACTGCTATATTTCTGAATTCGAAACCTCTGTTAATGAAATTTGCGTGAATTTTTTTGTGTGTTATCTTAGTTCTGCTTCAAGTGGTATCAGAGCCAGAAGGTTCTGAGTGCGCAAACCGATCGCCGACAGTGAGGTAGTTTGTGCCAGGATTGTGGTTGTGGGTTGAGAGGAAGCGAGCAGGATGCCTCCACGTAGGAACCATGGTGGTGTGAGGAACAGACAAGCAGAGGTCGATCTTAGAGCCTTGCAGAGGCAAGTTGAAGCCCTGTAGGAGGAAATTAGAAGAGGAGTTGAGCCAAGAAGGGAGGAACCCAGTGAAGATGAAGTTTGGGAAGAAGAGGGTCCATTTGATGAGGAAGAAGCATTGGATCCAGCAGAGGCTAGGCTGTATAGGGCCATATCCCAGATCGGGAAGAAGCCAAAGTTTGATGTCTCTACTTATTCTGGGAATCTCAATCCCGAGGAGTTGATAGATTGGATCAACGACATGGAGGAATATTTTGAGTATGAAGAGATCTCAGACCCAAATCGGATCAGGTTCACAAAAACAAAGTTGAAGGGACATGCTAGCATCTGGTGGAAAGGAGTGTAGCTAGAAAGGAATAGGAGGGGAAAGGAAAAGATCACCAGGTGGGATAGGATGGTGGAGAAATTGAAGAGGCAATTCATCCCCACGGATTATGAGTTGGATTTGTTGAGAAAGATGCAGAGTCTTAGACAGGCAAGTAAATCTGTCAAGGAGTATACGGAGGAGTTCTATCAGATCTCGATTAGAACCGGCCATTCTGAGGCGAATAAGGAGAAAGTCGCACGATACATCAATGGATTGAGAACCAGCATTCAAGAAGAGCTGGGGCTGGTTAGGATGAGCACGGTTGAGGATGCATACCAGTTTGCATTAAAAGTGGAGGAGAAACTGAATAGGAGATTTGATGGTAAGCAGAGAGGAAAGGACAGGGGTGGAAGAGCTGGTGGAAGAACCAATGGAGGAAGATACAGAGATTTGAAGAAGACTGGTGAATCAAGCAGTAGCCAAAACCAGAAAGAAGAGAAAGAGGAGAATACCCAATGCCCATGCAATCAGAACAACAACTACCCGAGGGGGAGAGGTAGGCCTGGGCGAGGGTTTGGAAGAGGTGTCTTTCGAGGAACCTGCTTCAACTATGGAGAAGAAGGACATCGGGCATACAACTGCCCGTAGCATCAAGAAAGGCCAAATCGAAGACCTGAGGGTCAGGCCCGAGCTGCTGTAGCAGACGAAGGTGTAGAATCTGAGCACTCTGAGGAGGCAAAAAGAGGAGAAGCGATGATCATCAGAAGAGTCTTGTTGAATGAAGAAAAGAAGGTAGACCAGAGGAACAGCCTATTTTGAACAAGATGCAAGTGCGTAGGCAAGGTCTGTAACATCATCATCGATAATGGAAGCACTGACAACTTGGTTTCTAAGGAAATGGTTGCCAAGCTGCAGCTGGAGAGGAGAAAACACCCGCACCCTTATCGGATTGCATGGTTGCAAAAGGACCATCGGGTGCTGGTCAGTGAGCAATGCCTGGTGAAGTTCAACATTGGAACTTACCGAGATGAGGTCTTATGTGACATCTTGCCTATGGATGCATGTCACTTGCTGCTGGGGAGACCATGGCAGTTTGATCGAAGTGTTGTACATGATGGTCGAGCTAATACATATTCCTTGTCGAAAAATGGAGTTTGACATAAGTTGAAGCCCCTAAAGGAGGTGGATGAGAAGGTATGCAGCAGTGCACGAGTCTGTCTAGTTGATGGAAGAAGATTTTTGGATGGCCTGAAGCTAGATCATATGTGCTATGCAATAATCCCTAGGGTTAGGGAAGAAGAATGCAAGGAAACTCCAGTGGAAGTCATGGGACTATTAGAGGAGTTTCCAGATATCATTTCTGATAATGTTCCTGAAGGCTTACCACCTGTTAGGAAGATCAGTCACCACATAGATTTGGTGCCTGGATCGAGCTTGCCGAATAAGGCTGCACACAGGATGACGCCTGTAGAAGCGAGGAGTTAAACCGACAGGTTCAAGATCTGCTAAAGAAGGGGTTGATTAGGGAGAGTCTTAGTCCATGTGCAGTACCTACAGTGCTAGCACCCAAGAAGGATGGAGAGTGGAGAATGTGCACAGACTCTCGGGAAATTAACAAGATCACTATTAAATACAGATTCCCATTGCCCAGGATGGATGATATCATGGACTGTTTGAGTGGAGCTGAGTACTTCATGAAGATTGACCTGAAAAGTGGTTACCATCAGATCCACATTAGAGAAGGGGATGAGTGGAAGACAACCTTTAAAACCAGAGAGGGGCTGTATGAGTGGTTGGTCATGCCATTTGGGCTAACCAATGCATCGAGTACCTTCATGCGGTTAATGAATGAAGTCCTGAAAGAATTTCTAGGCAAATTTGTTATTGTCTACTTGGATGATATATTGATTTTTAGCAGAACCCTGGAGGAGAACCTGATGCACATCGAGGAGGGTTTTTGAGAAACTGCGGGAGGAGCAGTTGCTGATCAATCTAAAGAAGTGCAACTTCGTGAAGAGGGAGCTAGTATACCTGGGATTTGTTATCTCAGTGGATGGTCTCAAAATGGACCCCGAGAAGGTGAGGGCTATCATAGAATGGCCTGCTCCAAGAAGCATGACTGAGGTGAGATCGTTTCACGGTCTGGCCAGTTTCTACAGAAAGTTCATTAGAAACTTCAGCAGTATTTGCGCATCCCTTACGGAGACAATGAGGGGAAACAAGAAGGAATTCAAGTGGACAGTTGGGGCAGACAAAAGCTTTGCCATGCTGAAGAAGAAGGTCACGGAGCAACATGTCTTAGAACTTCTAGATTTTAACAAGGTGTTTCAGATAGACTGTGATGCGAGTGGTAGTGCCATAGGGGCCGTATTGAGCCAAGAGGGTAAGCTTGTTGCTTATTTTAGCGAGAAGCTCAATGATGCCAGAAGGAAGTATTCGGTATATGATCAGGAGTTCTATGCCATAGTTCAGGCTCTAAAGAAATGGAGGCATTATTTGTTGCCAAAGGAGTTTGTCCTTTATACTGATCATCAGGCACTATAGTATATTAACAGTCAAGGGAAATTGAATCAGAGGCACCTGAAATGGGTTGAGTTCTTGCAGAGCTATACCTTTGTGCTGAAGCATCGGAGTGGAAGGTCCAATAGAGTTGCAGATGCCTTGAGTAGGAGGCAATGTTTATTGATGGAGATGAAGGTGGAGGTTGTAGGGTTTGTTGAGCTCAAGGGTTTATACCCTGCAGACCCTGACTTCCTGTTACATTGGACAGGACTAAGTGGTTAAATTTTTTGATTCAAGATGGAATGTTGTTTAGGGGGAACCAATTATGCATTTCGAGGAGCTCAATGAGGGAGAATCTCATCAAGGAAAAGCACAGTGGAGGTTTAGCTGGACACTTTGGTCGAGACAAGACCATCTCACTTGTTAGTGAAAACTACTACAGCCGTAATTGCAACAAGATGTGGCAAAATTTGTGCAAAGTTGTAGGATATGCCAGATGGAAAAAGGTGTGAGGCAACCTACTGGTTTATATCAACCACTACCTATACCTGAAAGGCCATGGGAGGATATTAGCATGGATTTTATTCTTGGTTTACCCGGGACACAGAGGGGACACGACTCCATATTTGTGGTAGTGGACAGGTTTTCAAAAATGGCTCATTTTATTCCCTGCCAGAAGACTAGCGATGTGGTCCATGTGGCTGGTTTATTCTTCAAGGAAGTGGTACGCCTTCATGGGCTGCCAAGGAGCATTGTGTCGGATAGGGATACCAAGTTTGTAGGGTATTTTTGGAGGACCCTGTGGAAGAAACTGAAGACGGATTTAAAATTTAGTTCTGCATACCACCCCCAAACAGATGGCCAAACAGAGGTGGTAAATAGGAGTTTGGGCAATCTATTGAGATGCTTGGTCAGAGACAAGCCCAAGGGATGGGATCTAGTTTTGCCGCAGGTAGAATTCGCTTACAATAGCTCAGTCAATAGAAGTACCAATAAATCGCCATTCCAGATAATCTATGGGAGCAGCCCAAGAAACGCTTCAGAGTTGAGAAGGATGGATACAAGAGAAAAATGTAGTGCTTGAGGCTGAAGACTTTGCTTGAACACACGAAGGGAGTGCATGAGGAGGTGACAAGGCACATTGCTAAGATGAATACTCAGTATAAAGCTAGGGCAGACCAGAAGCGCCGGGCTAAGGAGTTTGAAGTAGGAGATTCCGTCATGGTCCATCTAAGAAAAGAGAGGTTTCCTGCCAAGACCTATAACAAGCTAAAGATGAAGAAATTTGGGCCATGCAGGATCATTGGGAAATGGGATTCGGGTAATGCATATGAGGTGGAGTTGCCGAGTGAACTTAACATCTCACCGGTTTTTAACATTTTGGATTTGGTCGAGTTTCATGAAGGAGATAGTAGTGCAACACCAAGCCCGGATTTGTGGAGCATTCATGTGGTTACTCCAGTCACAGATGAGATAGAAGAAGTCCTTGATACGCGTGAGGGCCGAAGTACTCGAAACAGGTGTTATTCTGAGTATTTGATCAAGTGGAAGGGCGAGGCCCATAGAAGATGCGACTTGGTTGTCGAAGGCAGAGGTTGACCGCCTGGGTCTACCTCAGACAGATCAGAAGTGAAGGTCACTTCTCAATTCACCCTGGGTGTATGATGCAGGAGCATCCGGAGGTGGAAAAGCAATCTTGCATCACCCAAAAATATTTTTTTCTTTAAGTGCCAAAGTTGTCACGATATCGCGACACTTTTTTGAGAAAGGGCGCCAAAGGGTCAAACTGTCACGATATCACGACGCTTTTTGAGAAAAGGGGCCAAGGCGCAAAATGGTCGTGAAATCATGACATTTTCGAAGCAAAGCAGCCTAGACGCAAAATGGTCGCGAAATCGTGACATTTTCGAAGCAAAGCAGCCTGGACGCAAAATGGTCGCGAAATCATGACATTTTCGAAGCAAAGCAGCCTGGACGCAAAATGGTCATGAAATCATGACATTTTCGAAGCAAAGCAGCCTGGACGCAAAATGGTCGTGAAATCGTGACATTTTCGAAGCAAAGAAGCCAAGGCGCAAAATGGTCGCGAAATCATGACATTTTCAAAGCAAAGAGGCCAAGGCACAAAATGGTCACGAAATCGTGACATTTTCGAAGCAATGGAGCCAAGGCGCAAAATGGTCATGAAATCACGACACTTTTGGAGGCAAGGCTCAAAGGCGCAAAGTGGTCGCGAAATCGTGACACTTTCAGAGGCAAGGCTCAAAGGCGCAAAGTGGTCATGAAATCGTGACACTTTCGGAGGCAGAGGCTCAAAGGCGCAAAGTGGTCGCGAAATCGTGACACTTTCGGAGGCAAGGCTCGAAGGCGCAAAGTGGTCACGAAATCGTGACACTTTCGGAAGCTAGAATCGAAGGCGCAAAGTGGTCATGAAATCGTGACACTTTCGGAAGCAAGGTGACAGGGTGCAAAGTGGTCATGAAATCGTGACACTTTTGGGGCAAAGGCACCAAGGGGTAAAATGGTCGCGAAATCGTGACATGTCGCGGTTTCACGGCCCGAAGGAGAAAATAGAGGCCGAACGCCAAAACGTCGCGATATCACGATCGAAGAGGAGAGAGGGCGTAAGGAAGCAAACACGTCACGATATCGTGACAAAACGCTCATGACTCCAGACCAGCCGACGATTGTAGAGGCCATTGCAGAAGGGCACGTGGCATCAAATTACAGGTGGCCATAGAGCACTAGGCGGTTATAGAGGCCATTGTAGAAGGGCACGTGGTAGCAGATTACAGATGGCTATGGCGCATTCCTATGAATGATGACTCGGCGGGTGGATGGACAGGTGGCTGCAGGGCACTCCGCCATCCCATGCCATGATGATGGAAGATACCTGGCCACAACATGCATGCGGTGATAGAACACTCGTGCGGGCGGTTACAGGGAATCCCGCATTCTGTGTAATGATGTCCGAAGGGGGTTGGGTCTGTGATAAGAGGAATGCATACATTGTAAAAGGGACTTTTTGGCCATTTTGAATATAACTGCTGTATTTCCGAATTTGAAACCTCTGTTAATGAAATTTGCATGAATTTTTCTTGTGTTATCTTAGTTCTACTTCAATAAGCGGATCAATTTTTACATCTTGCTCCATATAGTTAATCCAATCTTCCTTTACAATTACACATGACCAACTCATATCCTCATAGGTTTTTTCATCCCAATCCTCATTTGTGGGTAATGATTCTAGATCTTTTCTTTCCGAAACAAAATGTTGATCTTTTGGTTCCAAATTCTTGTTACCCATCCATAGAATTTCTTCTCCAAAATCTTCATGCTCCTCAAGACATTCTGAATAGGCATTTACTTCAATGTAAGTCACATCAAAATCTCTTCTATCACCTGAAGGAGCATAACATGAAATATCATTAAGATTAGCATTATGAATTTTCTTCCTAGAATGATTTGCATGCATACATTGATGTGCTCACTTTTGTGATGGAACCACATCTCTACTTAACTTCTTAACCACCTTCTTTTGCTCTTTTACTTCTAGTACAAGCTTGTTGGGTTGAGTGGTAGAATTTGTATGATTAGTTGGATTTATATCAATAGACAAAGCTTGAACACTTGTTATAATGTCTCCATGAGTGACCCCATGATTCTCTAACTCTGATGGAGTAGTTTGATGGATATAAGTACTCATATAAGCACATGTGGGAGCATAAGTGGGTATGGTAGGGTAAAATTGATTATGGGGTAAAGTATTTGACATCACATTCTATTGTGCCCATGCTTGGTTTACCATCGAAGTTTGATTGCAAGCCCCTAGTTGTCCTACCATAGGCAATTGCTCCATCCCATAACCTTGTGGCCTTAATTGTTGATCTACAATCATAGCTTTCGTGTAGGCTGAGGCAAGATTAGTAACCAAAGAATTTTTCCTAGTGAACATGGCAATCAAGGGATCCAATGTCCCAAAGTATATTTGAAGAGCACCTCTCTCCTCAATAGTATGTGGATCAATTAATCTTGCATAGATATTTTGAAATCTCATGTTGAAAATTCTCACTGGCTCATTAGGTTCCTTCTTAAAAGAAGCAATTTTTTTATAAATTATGACAATGTCAATGGGCAACCTAAATTGATTGATAAAAGTAGTTTCCAATTGGGCCCAGGACATAATAGATCCAATAGGTAAGTTGATGTACCAATCATATGCCACCTCATCTAGGCTCCCTGGAAACAATCTACATGCCACATCCTCGTGTTCGACATTCCATCTAACTAGGATATCCACATAGGACTAAATGTGCTCCTCGGCTAATGTTGGTCCATTGTGCTTAAACTTGGGTAAAAGATTCTCTATGTTCTTGGGTAAGTCATGAATATCTCCACTAATTTTCAAAGGATTACCATGCACCCCATACCACTTTCCAATACTTGTAGCCATTAGTGAAACTCAAAGGATAACTTCAAAACCAATCTCAAATATGTAACATATGAATCATCATGTTAGCATCAACCAAGAGATATGTATCCATTAAACCATGAAATTGAAGAACATTCTCAAATTTGCAACATGTTAGCATTAATGCATCATCAAACATGGAGAATGTTAGAATCAAATTAAAGTAATCATATGAAAAAAAACTCGTTAGTCAAGACCAATGTTTTTAAATAAATGTTTCAAGTAACATGAACAATTTAGCATCTAAATAGCAATAACATAAATCAATTCCAATCCTCCTAGCTCCCAAAGTGTTGAGTGCTAAATGATGCCAAAGATGCTAATCAAATGAACTTGAAATATTTAGTAAATAAAACTCTTGAGTAACCATGAACAATCCAAAAGTGTTAGGTCAATGAATACCAATTCATGAATTGCTTAACATAAATAAAATAAAGTAAACCAATTCATGCCCTCCTTCTAGCGCCAAAATATTGAGTGTTAATTTTACCCAATTGTGAAATTACACTCTCCCTTAGGGTTTGGATCTCCAAAACCCTCTCTTGCAAAGAAGTTAAAAAAAACAACTTCTCCAAGGTCTCCGCTATATTAGCATTTGCATATGTGTATTAGTAATCTCAAATAAAAATATATCAATTTAAATGCTTGGAACACCTTAGTGATTGCAAGTAACTATAAACAAGGGGCATGTGTTGGTTTATTTTACCATGCTACTTTAATGATTGTTCATGAAACCAAAATAAAAAATAAATGTGAATTGGCCCTCATATGACCACGATGTAGTGCCTTAGTTCTTTTTATCTTGAGGATTTTAAGGTAGATTTTATCTTCCTTATTAAGTGGGTTTTAATCAAGCTTTACCTTGCATTAAATCCTACTTTAAACATGAAAGTAAAGATTAAAATCTATCTATGAATGTGAATCCGAAATGATGAATAGGCTCCTTAAATGTAGCTTCTTATCATGAAGATAAAGATAGCCTTTGATATGAATAATAAATTATTCCTCTTTGGTGAAATCAATTTTCACAAAGAGATAATAATTTATAGCCTTGAAATATAGGCTTTAAAATGTCATTTAATTATCTTTCTTTAATGAAATAATTTTCATAAAGAATAATAATTTAATGTGTTAAAACAATAGCCTTTTAATGTAACATATAAAATCACCTCTCTTTAATGAAATTGAAATTTTCATAAAGATAGGTGCACTTATGGCCCCGAAAAAGATAGCTTATGAAATGCCATAAAATTAACCCCCTTCGATGAAATTGAAATTTTCATGAAGGAAAGTTTATTTTATGCTTGCAAATAAAAAAATATGAAGCTGAAAAAATCTGATTTGACTCCAAAATGTGAAAAAATGAAATTCCGAAATTATAAAATCTGCATCAAACAACCATTTTCAAAAATTTGTATAAAATCGAAATGACCTCGGAATGAATCCGAATCTATTGCGTATGATAGATTTTACATCATTCTTCACAACCATGTAATTATTTTTATCATTTTAATTTTTTTATTTTTATTTTAATCTCTGAAAATTAAAAAAAAATAGCAAAAAGAAAGTTAGAAAAATAAAAAAATTAAAAAAAAGAAAAACAGAAATGCTGCAACCCCGAATTTCTCCATAGACCCTGCAAGCATTAGTATTCTGCATAAAACCAGTATTAGAGTGACCCGACTTCGTGCAATCAACATCTAATACGGTGCGAGCTTCAAAGGAAAAGGGTGCAATAAACTGAAAACGAAATCAAGTTAACCATAAAAAATGCATAAAACTTGAGACATTTCCAATTAATTGCTGCAAAAAGATATTCAATATTCCATTACAATGCAGAAAAAAAATGCCCAAAGTTGGCATCCAAATGGTGAAAATCGGCCCAACGGTATGCCTTCCTCCTCCGAAAAAATCCCAAAAGATCCAGCCCTTCAAGGTTCCTATTTCCAAGATATTTGAAACCATGAAAAAAACCATTTCCTCTCCTTCCCTCCTTTCATCTTTCTTTTCCTGATTCTCCTTTGCTTTTCATTTTGATTTGTTTCGACTTCATTTCTTTCCATCCTTTGTTTTCCATCAAACCCTTCATTTTCATGTCTCAGTTCTTCTTTTCTTTGGTTTCTTTTTGTCCTCAACATGCAATTTTTTTTCTTCACTATAACACAGTGTTCTATTTTATTTCATATATTTTAGCCACCACTTGGATTATTCTTACCTGCACATAAAACAAACACGTGAATTAGCTTTTTAAAAAAAAACTAAAAAAAAAAAAAATAAAAAAAAAAAATACTAAATTTAAACTATTAGCCTTAAAAAAAAAACTTAAAAAACAAAACAAACTATACTAAAAGCATAAAGTTAAACTATTAAAAAAAGAAATAAAAAGAAAAAAGAATATTAAATTTAAACTATTTAAAAAACGTGAACTAAAACGTGGTGAATGAAGCACCATGGCTTCATTCACTACTTTTTCTTTTTATTTATATTTTATTTTTTTATTTTATTTTTTTATATATATATATATATATATATATATATATATATATATAATATTTTCACTTTTTAATTTTTTTTATTTGTTTATATATATAAAATATATATATAAACTTGTTTTTTTTCTTTTTCAAATTTAAACAACTTTATTTAATTTTTTTTTACTTGCTTTCTCTTTTATTTTAAATTTGATTTAATTAATTTTAAATGTTTGAATTGATTTAATTCAAAACATTAAAATTAACTAAAACAATAAAAAAAAACAAGGAGGAACCTAACCAATCCACTAGACACTCAAAATGAAACAAAAACACCCAAACACAAAAATTAAAAGGTGGGTCCCCAATTATTGGGGCTAGTTGTGGAATGGCCACAACAAATGGTGACTCTGCTGGGAAATGCTCCTGAGCATTTCGGTAAGAACCCAACCTGAAACGAAAACACGCAAGATTAGCGAGACATAATAATTTAGCAACGTCCCAAGAAGGTGGGGGTAAACAACTTTAGAATGAAAACAACTAATCCATCTGCCTTTGCTCAGTGTGTGCAAACGTGATTCATTTCCTGCATTTCTGAAAATCCTCCAGATTCCATCATCCCTTTCTGCATTAGGCTATGAAGTACAACTCCTGAAGTGAAGACTTTTACAGATAGAGCCCCACTGCCAATCAGGCGTCTATAGCCCCGGTGAGGTTTATCTAACTCACCCGTGTGTTCGCTTAATGCTTTGCAAAGCCCATCTATCCTAGGTGTGTCAAGATTTCTAACGCTCGTTCTCACTTTCTCTTTTTTTCTCTTTTTTTTTCTCTTTCTAAGTATCAAGCTTTGCCTAGCCAGGGCCCCACAACTAGTCAGGCGTCTATAGCCCCGGTGGAGTTTTCCTGAACTAGATGATAGACTTCAAAAAGTCTGTTGCATCGCTTATACTAATGGAACTCTTGCAAAAGCATCAAGTCTCACTAGGTTAGAAAGCCAAAGTGGAGCATTTTAGATTTTTGCCTAGGGTTGCATAATCAAGACAACTTCATCCTTCTTACTTTCAGAAACACCATTTAATGTGTGTGTGGGTCCCATGTGGAGCTTGGGCTAATATTTCATTGTTCCACTTTCCACCATTTTAGTCCCAACATCTGAGCATGATCACCAAATAACTCATCCCCCTTTTCTCGGGTTCATCAGTTTTTCAAATCAGGTGCTCCCCCTACTAAGCAAAGAAACATGCAAACGGGCCAGAGACCAAAAGTTAGTGACCACAAAACATCACCTCAAAAAAAGGGAACAACCTAACACACAAAACTAAAAACACAAACCAAAACTAAATCCAAACCCAAAATAAAAGCAAAAACCAAAACTATATACAAATGTACAATATGGTACAAGATGGTGCAAAAATTTGAACTATCCCTTCCCTGGATCCCAAACATGATTAGAACATTTCAAGAGACATATAACATGATACACATGCCAAACTTTGTAGGAATCCAACAAAAACAAGATTAGGCCAAACAATGCAACAATCTTCATCTTACCTCTCTCTCCCCACCATTTTAGTTTAGTTCCATTAATAATCCTATGGTGGAGTTTCAAATTATCAAATTGATTAGACAATAATTGATCTTCAATTCTTTCATGTCTATTCTTTAAGATGTCAATTTCGCAATTCCATTTATGGTGTAGAAATAAGCTTTCATTTTTAGATATGAGATCTTGCAAATATGAACCTATTTCTACAAATTTTAAAGCCAAATCATTTTTCAAATCTGTAGACCAATCAAATTCATGTAACCATTTGCAAGCACCTAGGATATTTATTAAATGAGCATCATCATAAGCTTTTATCCTAGATTCTGTTACTAATTGATTATGAACTTGATTTAACACTTCAAGCATACCAACTTCATTTTCATTCAATAAAACAATATCATTAGTGGTGTGAGGAGAAATTAAGTCAAATTCTTTATCAACCACAAATAACATTTCATCATTGATAGTATTTAAATCCATCAATCCATTAGACAAACCTTCACTTGCATTTCGAATGGTGGAACCTAAAAGGTGAGATTTTACCTTTGGCACTTTTCCATTTACCATTACTTGGAGAGGATTTGAAACTTCCTCTTTTTCCTCATGACATTCATCATCATCATCATGTAGCATTTGTTCTTTCTCCATGACCTGTTTATCAAAGACACCAAACTTAGGTACCCAATTAAAAACATGTCCATCACTTTCAAACCATAAGTCTTGTCTATCTAGGGGTGGGTCAATTAACACATCTCCATAGTCAATCACTTGGGTTGTTGTAGATAATGTAATATTTTCAATTGGATCATCAGTGATATCAAACCCAAACCATTTAAGTTCTGAAATTTCCCCATTTTGAAATGGCATAGACATTGTAGAACAAGTAAGTGGATCAAGATTTTCAATTTCTTTTCCCTCAAAGGAACCCAAAGCAAATGATTCTCCTTCTTGATTCATGGTTGTATCATTTTCCAAAACTTGATTAGATTTCGATTCTTCTTCCAAAACTTCCTCAAGTTGTACAAGATTTGTAATATCCTCATGCGAGAAAACAATCGTATTATCCTGCATATCAATTGACACAAAAAGTTCATTAGAAGATTTAGAGTGAGTATATTCTTCCCATTTCTTCCAAGAATCATAGTAATCATCTTCCAAAACCAAGTTGTGACGCTCAAGTACTTCTTCATCATCTTCCGATTCATCAACATGTTTCTCATCCAATTCATCTTCACCTTCCCTAGATGGTTCAATTATTTCCAAAAGTGGGTTATTTCTTGAATTCAAATTTGTGAGGCTATCATAATCCAAATTGGTAACCCATGATTCAATTTTATCACAATTTGGAAGGTGTAGATCTTCTTGGCCATCAGTTTCAACAATATCATTCAAAGTATCTTCCGAGAACAAGTGGTGAAATTTTGTTATGTCTTCAAATGCATTTATTGATTCTCTTTCAAGTTCACTTTCAACCACTTTTGATGGCTTAGGAGCTTCTATAAGGGGATCAATTTTTACATCTTGCTCCATATAGTCACTCCAATCTTCCTTTGCGAGTACACATGACCAACTCATATCCTCATAGGTTTGTTCATCCCAATCCTCATTTGTGGGTAATGATTCTAGATCTTTTCTTTCCAAAACAAAATGTTGATATTTTGGTTCCAACTTCTTGTTACCCATCCATAGAATTTCTTCTCCAAAATCTTCATGCTCTTCAAGACATTCTGAATAGGCATTTACTTCAATGTAAGTCACATCAAAGTCTCTTCTATCACCTGAAGGAACATAACATGAAATATCATTAAGATTAGCATTATGAATTTTCTTCCTAGGATGATTTGGATGCATACATTGATGTGCTCATTTTTGTGATGGAACCACATCTCTACTTAACTTCTTAACCACCTTCTTTTGCTCTTTTACTTTCGATACAAGCTTGTTGGGTTGAGTGGTAGAAGTAGTAGGATTAGTTGGATTGATATCAATAGACAAAGCCTGAACACTTGTTGTAATGGCTCCATGAGTGACCCCATGATTCTCTAACCATGATGGAGTAGTTGGATGGATAGAAGTACTCGTATAAGCACATGTGGGAGCATACGTGGGTATGGTAGGGTAAAATTGATTATGGGGCAAAATATTTGATATCAAATTTTGTTGTGCCCACGCTTGATTTACCATCGAAGTTTGATTGCAAGCCCCTAGTTGTCCTACCATAGGCAATTGCTCCATCCCATAACCTTGTGGCCTTAATTGTTGATCTACAATCATAGCTTCCATGTAGGCCGAGGCAAGATTAGTAACCAAAGGATTTGTCCTAGTGAACATGGCAAGCAAGGGATCCAATGCCCCAAAGTATATTTGAAGAGCACCACTCTCCTCAATAGTATGGGGAGCAATCAATCTTGCATAGAGATTTCAAAATCTCATGTTGAAAGTTCTCACTGGCTCATTAGGCTCCTTCTTGCAAGAAGCAAATTGTTGATAAATCATGACAGGATCAATGAGCAACCTAAATTGATTGATAAAAGCAATTTCCAATTGGGCCCAAGATGTAATAGATCCAATGGGTAAATTGATGTACCAATCATATGCCACCTCATCTAGGCTCCCAGGAAACAATCTACATGCCACATCCTCATGTTCAACATTCCATCTAACTAGGATATCCACATAGGACTGAATGTGCTCCTCGGCTAATGTTGTGCCATTGTGCTTAAACTTGGGCAAAAGTTTCTCTATGTTCTTGGGTAAGTCATGAGCATCTCCACTAATGTTCAAAGGATTACCATGCACCCCATACCACTTTCCAGTATTTGTAGCCATTAGTGAAACTCAAAGGATAACTTCAAAACCAATTTGTTAGTCAAATAAAGATTTCTTACAAAGAAGCATGAAATGACTAACCAATCTCAAATATGTAACATATGAATCATCATGTTAGCATCAACCAAGAGATATGTATCCATTAAACCATGAAATTGAAGAACATTCTCAAATTTACAACATGTTAGCATTAATGCATCATCAAAAATAGAGAATGTTAGAATCAAATGAAAGTAATCATATGGAAACAAAACCTCGTTAGTCAAGACCAATGTTTTGTAAAATAAATATTTCAAGTAACATGAACAATTTAGCATCTAAATAGCAATAAAATAAATCAATTCAAATCCTCCTAGCTCCCAAAGTGTTGAGTGCTAAAGGATGCCAAAGATGCTAATCAAATGAACTTGAAATATTTAGCAATTCAAAACTCTTGAGTAACCATGAACAATCCAAAAGCGTTAGATCAATGAATACCAATTCATGAATTGCTTAGCATAAATAAAATAAAGTAAACCAATTCATGCCCTCCTTCTAGCACCAAAATGTTGAGTGTTAATTTTACCCAATTGTGAAATTACACTCTCCCTTAGGGTTTGGATCTCCAAAACCCTCTCTTGCAAAGAAGTTAAACAAACAACTTCTCCAAGGTCTCTGCTATATTAGCATTTGCATATGTGTATTAGTAATATCAAATAAAAATATATCAATTTAAATGCTAGGAACACCTTAGTGATTGCAAGTAACTGTAAACAAGGGGCATATGTTGGTTTATTTTACCATGCTACTTTAATGATTGTTCATGAAACCAAAATAAAAATAAATGTGAATTGGCCCTCATATGACCATGATGTAGTGCCTTAGTTCCTTTTATCTTGAGGATTTTAAGGTAGATTTTATCTTCCCTTATTAAGTGGGTTTTAATCAAGCTTTACCTTGCATTAAATCCTTCTTTAAACATGAAAGTAAAGATTAAAATCTATCTATGAATGTGAATCCGAAATGATGAATAGGCTCCTTAAATGTAGCTTCTTATCATGAAGATAAAGATAGCCTTTGATATGAATAATAAATTATTCCTCTTTGGTGAAATCAATTTTCACAAAGAGATAATAATTTATAGCCTTGAAATATAGGCTTTAAAATGTCATTTAATTATCTTTCTTTAATGAAATAATTTTCATAAAGAATAATAATTTAATGTGTTAAAACAATAGCCTTTTAATGTAACATATAAAATCACCTCTCTTTAATGAAATTGAAATTTTTATAAAGATAGGTGCACTTATGGCCCCGAAAAAGATAGCTTATGAAATGCCATAAAATTAACCCCCTTCGATGAAATTGAAATTTTCATGAAGGAAAGTTTATTTTATGCTTGCAAATAAAAAAATATGAAGCTGAAAAAATCTGATTTGACTCCAAAATGTGAAAAATGAAATTCCGAAATTATAAAATCTGCATCAAACAACCATTTTCAAAAATTTGTATAAAATTGAAATTACCTCGGAATGAATCCGAATCTATTGTGTATGATAGATTTTACATCATTCTTCACAACCATGTAATTATTTTTATCATTTTAATTTTTTTATTTTTATTTTAATCTCTGAAAATTAAAAAAAATAGCAAAAAGAAAGAAAAATTAAAAAAATTAAAAAAAAATGAAAAACAGAAATGTTGCAACCCCGAATTTCTCCACAGACCCTGCAAGCATTAGTATTCTGCATAAAACCAGTATTAGAGTGACCCGACTTAGTGCAATCAACATCTAATACGGTGTGAGCTTCAAAGGAAAAGGGTGCAATAAACTAAAAATGAAATCAAGTTAACCATAAAAAATGCATAAAACTTGAGACATTTCCAATTAATTGCTGCAAAAAGATATTCAATATTCCATTACAATGCAAAAAAAAATGCCCAAAGTTGGCATCCAAATGGTGAAAATCGGCCCAACGGTATGCCTTCCTCCTCCGAAAAATCCCCAAAAGATCCAGCCCTAGGTTCCTGTTTCCAAGAGATATTTGAAACCATGAAAAACCTTTCCTCTCCTTCCTGGTTGTCCGTTTCATTTTTTGTTCCTTGGATTCTCCATTTCTTTATTTTTGATTTGTTTCGACATCATTTTTTTCCTCCGTTTGTTTTCCATCAAATCCCTTCATTTTCATGTCTCTGGTTCTTCTTTTCTTTGTTTCTATTTTATCTCAACTCAAATTTTCATTTTCATTTTACTTGGTAAACCCCAATCATTACTATTATTTATTCCTCTAGCTTTTCTTTCTATTGATGCGTCAACAACAATGCTCTATGTTTCATCTTGTTATAACCATGGTTTCTATTTTATTTCATTTATTTTAGCCACCACTTGGATTATTCTTACCTCCACATAAAACAAACACGTGAATTAGCCTTTTTAAAAAAAAAATAAAAATATAAAAAAAAAACAAAATAAATTATACTAAAAGCACAAAGTTAAACTATTTAAAAAAAAGAAACAAAAAGAAAAAAGAATACTAAATTTAAACTATTAGCCTTTAAAAAAAAACAAACTTTAAAACAAACAAAATAAACTATACTAAAAGCATAAAGTTAAACTATTTTAAAAAAAGAAATAAAAAGAAAAAAGAATATTAAATTTAAACTATTTAAAAACGTGAAGTAGAACGTGGTGAATGAAGCACCATGGCTTCATTCACTACTTTTTCTTTTTATTTATATTTTATTGTTTTTACTTTACTTTTTTTTTACTATATATATATATATATATATTTTTTTTTTTTTTTTTTTTTTTTTTTTTTTTTTTCAACTTTATTTAATTTTTTTTTTACTTGTTTTCTATTTTATTTTAAATTTGATTTAATTAATTTTAAATGTTTGAATTGATTTAATTCAAAACATTAAAATTAACCAAAATAATAAAAAAAACAAGGAGGAACCCAACCAATCCACTAGACACTCAAAATGAAACAAAAACACCCAAACACAAAAATTAAAAGGTGGGTCCCCAATTATTGGGGCTAGTTGTGGAATGGCCACAACACTACCATCAATCTATAACCACCTCTGGTTCAAATTTATTGGAAAACCTCGACGCTTCAGCTTCCTCTTTCAACTGGTTGTTTGAATTCTGGTGAAGAAACATCCCTAAATACCTTAGATTCTTTGACACAATATCCACCGTTGATCTCCCTCATTATACGGTTCTTATTAAACCTGATAAAAGCTTATTATAATTGTAGGGAGAAAAAAATACCATTCTACTTTAAAATGTTGGTGATGTCATCCTTCTATCTCGAAAACTATGGAATCACCAATCTAGTTCCCAAATGATCTAAAAACTAAGCATGATTGAATCTACTCTTTGTTCCTTAGATTCCTTCATTATCCGCAAGGTGCATTCCAATCTGCATAAAAATATTTATGACATCACTCATTTTTATGACTTTTGTGGATTTGATTCCGGAATGAGCAAGTGCATTAACATATGTTTGTCAATTCGGACCCGTCATAGTGTAGCATGACCTTTTCTCCATTTCGTACTATCTTCATTATCAAACCTTTCACCTTGTCACCATTCCAGAAAGGGGATGTCAAAATCATCCTTAGTCATGAATCTGCATCTACCTTGGCCATAGCATTTCACCTTGTCACCATTCCGAGCGCAAATACTCTATGGGTTTTTTAGAATCGGGCCTTCTAAAACCTAGCCGCTCGTGAAGTTTTCAATATGTACTTTTTTATCACTGACATCATATCTTCTCAAAACTTTTGCGGATTTGAGATGTGTCACCAGTCCGAAGCTGGAGACAAGTTTCTTGGAATCACTTCATTCATGAAAATTGACTAAGTGTCGGGTGGGCTCATACCTTCTATTGCGGATCTGCTCCAAAATATGCTACAAGGGATGTGGAATGAATATTTTCTCACTTAGACAAAACTTACAAAAGTTTTCCTAAGTATGTGGCCATTTTGGGCCTACAAATATGTTGAAGGTGTTTACAAGGGCATGAAGTATGATTAGGGAACATACTTACGAGAACATATATAGCAATTGCTAACAGTGAGGAGAAATATGTTCACCATGATATTTCATGTTATTGCACTTTTATTGGACATAGTATTGAGAATGGGAATTCATTTTTTGGGTAGGACCCAAATGCAAGAAATAGCATCCAGTCAACCTACCATATTTCAATGGTTAAAGACTCTACCTCTATAGAAAGTAAATCTAGATAAAACGAAGGCTAAGAAGAGTACAAAGCAACCAACACCCTTGATGCAGGATGAGTCTAAGACTACATCTGATGAATATGTCCATCCATGGAGAAAGATAATAAGACATTTGGAACTAGCCTTAGAGCAATAGGCCTAAGTCCACAAGTTGTGGGAGCAGCTAGCTCTTTTGCAGAGGAGGAGAGAGTAGAGCAACAACATAGCCCTATAAGGATATAGATGTGATGACAAAGGGAGAAATAGGTGAATTTTATACAAAAATTACAACCTAAGTTAGCACCAGAGAAATGGTACTCTTATTTAGAGGGATTAGACCTACTAAATTTTAAGATACCAGGTATGGAAGAAATGGTAAAAAGAATGGTATCCCTAAAATTACTCTAGATTTCTGGTGATTTTCCTTTTAGAAGTATATCATATTATATATCGTTGGAAAGCTTATTTCGAGGGCTATTTGATTAACTTTCTTAGAGGGAGAAATAAGGTGTATGTAAAGAGATATTTCTGTTTTTGTAAAGGGGTTCAAAAGTGAAGGTTGTTTTGTTCTTTTTCAAAAGTGATTAATTCTTTCATAAGGGGACATGATGCATTTTGTTGAGTAGGAGTGATAAGGTGTTATTTGGATATTGTTGTTGTGATATTAATCATGATCTCTAACCCTTGTTGAAAGTTGAAAAAGAAGTTTGTTGAGTGTGGCAGATTTCCAAAGAGGTTTCTTCATCTTCATAAAAGGTATGGGCACATTCTCCTATTGATTGATTATGGTGGTTGATTTCTGAAATATCATTGGAGAGAAAAGGATTGATTGTGGTTTCCTTTTCAAAAGTGGTTGGTTGAATGCTTCAAGGTTTTCTAGTTTGAGAGTTGTGTTTAAACCTTGTTTTATAAGCATAGTTGTTGAAGCCCATTGGTTATGCAAAGAACTTGAAAAGAACATGAGTATCATTGTTATGTGAGATTTGTGGTTGAGCATTGTTGGAAACATTTGAGTTGGTTGATACATGCTTGGACTAGGGTTTTGTGAGAAAGAGATGTCTCTTGTGATGATTGGTTGAGTTGAGTTGATTGAGCCTAGTCAAGTGATGTGTGAAGTGATTGTTCAAGTTCCATGAAACAAACTATTCTATAATTCTGATTTGAGTTGAGATTGAGCTTAGAACATATTGAGTCTCTAACAATTCTCTTTATGCTTCTATGAGTTGACTTGAGTTGAGTTGAGATTGATTTGAGTTGAGATCATTGTGGATCATTGTTGTCATCCATTGTAGAGTGCTTTGCCATTCATTGTTGAGTTCATCATTGAGCCTTGCCTTTGTAGATTTGTGGATGAGATTTGAATGCTACTTGAGCATGATTGGTTGAGCCTTTGAGAAGGTCTTTGGGATAGATTTTTGGATATATTTGTGGCAATTTTTGTGTATGATTGATTGAGCCTTGAGAAGGCTTTTGGGATAGATTTGTGGATATATTTGGACAAGTTTTGTGTGAGCTTGTTGAGCAGATTTGGACAAGTTATATGTGAGCTTGTTGAGCAGATTTGGACAAGTTCTGTGTGAGCTTGTTGAGCATATTTGGACAAGTTCTGTGTGAGCTTGTTGAGCATATTTGGACAAGTTCTATGTGAGCTTGTTGAGAATATTTGGACAAGTTCTATGTGAGCTTGTTGAGAATATTTGGACAAGTTTTGTGTGAACTTGTTGAGCAGATTTGGACAAGTTCTATGTGAGCTTGTTGAGCAGATCAATGTATTGCCTAGATGAGTAGATCAGTGGATTGCCTACCTGAGCAGATCAATATGTTGCCTAGCTGAGAAGATCAGTGGATTGCCTACCTGAGCAGATCAATGTGTTGCCTAGCTGAGTAGATCAATGGATTGCCTACCTGAGCATATCAATGTGTTGCCTATCTGAGAAAATTAGTGGATTGCATACCTGAGAAGATCAGTGTGTTGCCTAGCTGAGAAGATTAGTGGATTGCCTACCTAAGGAGATCAATATGTTGCCTAGCTAAGCAAATCAATGGATTACCTACCTAAGCAGATCAATGTTTTTCCTAGTTGAGCAGATCAATGGATTGCCTAGCTGAGTAGATCAATGTGTTTCCTAGATGAGCAGATCAGTGGATTGCCTACCTAAGAAGATCAGTGTATTGCCTAGCTTTGAGTAGATCAAAGTAATCATTGTATTGGATAAGGATCCTTATTTTTGTGTGAAATATTATAAGGAGATTATCTTGTGGAGTACCCCACATTGGGGGAACCACGTTAAATCTTGTGTCTCAATTGTGTGTGGTGACTTGTGCTCTTGCTTACTATTGTTATCTGAGTTATTAATGCACACTGCTATATTTGGTTATTGCAATTAAGGACATTAATTGATATTGGTTTGGAAAGAAAGTAAAAAGTGGGCGCTATATTGTTCACCCCCCTCTTAGTATAAGCTTGTGTTCTTCAATTGGTATCAGAGCGGGTTCCTTCAGAAAGGCTAACAACTTGAGGGCAGATTCTACAAGAACACAGATGGCTTCACAGAATGGATCATCTACAAATAAGGCACCACTATTTGATGATAACAATTATGCTTTCTGGAGCATGAGAATGAAGAACTACTTGATATCACAAGGATATGAGGTATGGCAGATGGTTGAAAAAGAGTATAAGGTTGAAGGTGATCCCGAGGTAGATAAGACTATCAGAAAATTGGTTGAGATCAATGCAAGGGCAATAAATTATATTTTGAGTGGGCTACGTGAGACATATTTTGCAAAGGTCATGGTATGTAATTCAGCTAATGAAATGTGGACCAAGTTGTGGAATACTTATGAAGGAGATTCCAAGGTAAAGTTGTCAAAACTACAAACTCATAGAAAAATATTTGAGGAATTGAAAATGGAAGATTCTGAAGATATTGCAAAGTTTTTACTTTGAGTTGATGAGATTACTAACACCATGAGAGGCCTAGGATTTGAGATGAAAGAATCAAAAGTTACTCAAAAGGTTTTGAGATCACTTCCCATGAAGTATGATGCAAAGGTTTCAGCAATAGAAGAAACAATGGATATCAACAAGCTAACAATGGAAGAACTACAAGGAACTCTCACAACTTATGAGATGAGGGTGAGTAAGCATCAGGTTCCAATAAAAGAGATTGCATTCAAGGCTTCAGAGAAAGAGAAAGGGAAGGTTCCAGAGATAGATAGAGATCCAGTTAATGATGAGGAAGCTAACTTCATCAAAAGGAATAAGGACTCAAGGAATTACAGAGATATGAGGAAAGTCAAATGCTACAAGTGTGGTGATTTTGGTCACTATGCACACAAGTGTCCACATGAAGAAAATAGTGATGATGAAAAATAGGGTCACAAAAGAAAAGAAGATGGAAAGCATAAGCATGACAAAGATGACAGATACAAGCAAAACAAGTATGAGAAGAAGAAAATTTTTCGTAAGGTAAAGAAATCTTACTACATTGAAGAAGCAAGTGATGGTTCAGTTCACAACAATGAAAACCAGTCAGATGAAGAAGAATGTACATTCTTTGGAATAAGTGAAGAAAGGCAAGAACACCTATTCCTAGGTATTGAAGTTAAAGAAGAGGATATATCTATTGAAGAAAGACATGAAGAGCTTGCCATAGCCATTGAGCAAGAAAATAGATACAAGAAGGGTCTAAGGATACTAAAATGCTTCATATGCAGAGATTTTGGGCATATAGATGATGATTGCACATACTACAACAATTGCAACAAGGAAAGTTTATTTGTTGAAAAAGAAAGCGACAGTTCCAGTAATAGTTCTAGAAGCAGTTCTAGTGACAATTCCAGCAACAGTGATGATGAAGAAGAGGAATCCACAAAACAAGAAAATAAAATCAGGAGATTGGAAAGGAAAATCAAGAGGCTTGAAAATAAGGTGCATGAAAATGAAAAGGTCAAAATGATGCTTAATCAACACATTCAAGATTTGGAAAAAGAGCTTCAAGAAACAAAAGAGCTCGACATCACTATTTCTGAGCAATTGAAGGAGAAGAAAGAAAGGTGTAAACAGTTAGAAGAAGAAGATCAGAAAAGTTTGGGGACCTACATAAATGAGTTAGCACGATTTCAAAGGAATTCAAAAACTCTGGATAATTTTTTGGATTTACAACGAGATCCATTTATAAATACAGGGCTTGGTTATGAAGAAGGGAAATAAAAAATAAGTACACAAGGACCTATATTTGTATCAGGAGGCTTTATTTCAGAAATCTATAAGGAAGAACCGGTTCCCAAAGAAAAAGAAGCAACAAAAATGGATACTTGCATTTCAGAGGCTATAGAGATGTGTGCCAATTTGCTACTTGACACAAATGAAGAGAAAGAAGAGGAAGATTCCAAAGCACCAAAGGTCTCATATTTCAGGTTTGGGGAATCACACTCAAAAGGAAAGGAAGTTCTAAAAGATGAAAGCAAGGAAGCACCTAAGTTTTATGAAGAAAGTTCCAAAGTTCCTATGGCTCCAAATATTCAGTTTGGATCTTATTTTGAGATAGGTGAATCAAGTTCAAAAGGAAAAGAAATACTTGAAGAGAAAAGCAAGGAAGAAATTAAGGAAAAGGATTTAGATACTACAAAGAAGGTTCAAGGATGCAATGCACAAGTTGAAAATGATCATAGGGATAATGGTCAAGAAAGGTATGAGGAACCAAGGCATGAACAAAGGGCTTTTCAAGGACATTGTTTTTCTTGTAATGGATTTGGACACAGGGCTATACACTACAGGGGTCCATGGATCAAAGAAGTTTGATTTTTCTAGAAGAAACTTCAAAGGAAGAAGGTATGGTTTTCAGGGACATTGCTTCTTATGCAATAAGATTGGTCATAGAGCTTCTCAGTGCAAAGAAAATGAGCAAAATGGTTTTGGTTTTAGAGCTACACAATTCAGAAGTCATGGTCATAATGGTCATGAAAATCGAGCTTCACAATATAGGGTTCAAGAAAGGAATGGATATGGAAATTATTTCAAGAAAGAATTCAGGATTTGGGCACCATCCAAAGGCTACAATATCAAGTGTTTTAATTGCAATAACTTTGGACATATTGCAAAATGGTGTAGGACTCAATTCCAAACAGGTTCAAGGCAAGAAGGTCAAACAGGTTCAAGACAAGAAGATCAAGTAATTCATCAAGAGAAGGATATCAAAAAAATATGGAAGGAAGTTGATAGAGGAAAGAAACAATGTAATATGGGAGTAAAAGTACTCCCACCCCAAAATTAATCACCTCAAGAGAGAAGGTGGTGAGGGGGCTAAGCTTAAGAGTCATATCTTTTAGCCCCATAGGTGTCCCTTTTGCCATTGATGTCAAAGGGGGAGAGATTTGAGTAAGGGGGAGAGATTTGAGTTAGGGGGAGCAGCCTCCAAAGAGAGCATTGAGTTAGGGGGAGCAGCCTCCAAAGAGAGTATTGAGTCAGGGGGAGCAACTTTGATTCTCAGAAATGGTTTTTGCAGTGATTGTGGTGATTTGCATTAGAGGTGTTGCCATCAATGACAAAGGGGGAGATTGTTGGAAATTTGAGGTATTTTATGTTGTCATTGATGTCACATGGATCATTGATGTCACATGGATCACATTGAGTTTTGGTGGCCAAAGTATTTCATAAATAAGCATTTATGATATTTTGGAAAGCATGGATATATACAAGGTTTTTGTGAAAACCAAGGCAGGCAAAATAAAAGGTTTTATTTAAAACCATGGATGGCAGATTTGAAATGGGTTTTTCTTAAAACCCAGGTTGGATTTTCGTTTCATCGAAAAAGGTGCCCCGGTGATGGAGATATTTAATTTTAAATATTTAAGTTTAAATTTTAATTATTTAAAATTTAAATTTAAAATTAAAAGTTAATTTATAGCATCGACGTCAAAAGAAAGGAGGAGGCATATAATATTAAAGTTTAATTTATAGCATTGACGTCAAAAGAAAGGAGGAAGGCATATATAAATATGCCACCAAATGTTTTGATTTATTTCCCCATGTCCTCGATGATGGTGATGCATTCAAATTGCTAAGGGAGTGAAAGGTGCCAGCATGTTAAAGAGTGTGCAAAGGGTGTTCGTTCGAAGAGGGAGAAAAGGCATCGTAGCTCATTCGAATCCAATGGAGAAAGGAGGCAATAAAAGTAAGGGAGGTCCCTTACCAAGCACCGTAGGCGCTTGTGGCCTAGCGGCAAGAGGAAGGCGCGTAAGGTGTTGAAGTGCCAGTAGATCCGAAGTTTGAATCCCATTGGCACTGGTTTTGCAAAGTGAAAGGGAGGACTCTTTTGGTGCACGTGGTGTTTGAGGACACGCTCGGAGCAAACAAATAGAAGGTTTGCGCTCACTGTTCTATGTGAGTGGTTGGCTCACGTGGTTGTTGGCACCGTGGTTAGAGTGGTGCAAGGGCAGCGACCGGGGATCGAATCCCACTGAGGACAAAGGCAAGTTAATAATTTTTCCTAATATTTTATTTTTCTAAGGTTGCCCTAGGAGAGATAAGGGTTGTGATGCATGTTGAGAAAAAGAGAGATTTTTGGTGATTTTCCTTTTAGAAGTATATCATATTATATATCGTTGGAAATCTTATTTCGAGGGCTATTTGATTAACTTGCTTAGAGGGAGAAATAAGGTGTATGTAAAGAGATATTTCTATTTTTGTAAAGGGGTTCAAAAGTGAAGGTTGTTTTGTTCTTTTTCAAAAGTGATTAATTCTTTCATAAGGGGACATGATGCATTTTGTTGAGTAGGAGTGATAAGGTGTTATTTGGATATTGTTGTTGTGATATTAATCATGATCTCTAACCCTTGTTGAAAGTTGAAAAAGAAGTTTGTTGAGTGTGGCAGATTTCCAAAGAGGTTTCTTCATCTTCATAAAAGGTATGGGCACATTCTCCTATTGATTGATTATGGTGGTTGATTTCTGAAATATCATTGGAGAGAAAAGGATTGATTGTGGTTTCCTTTTCGGAAAGTGGTTGGTTGAATGCTTCAAGGTTTTTTGGTTTGAGAGTTGTGTTTAAACCTTGTTTTATAAGCATAGTTGTTGAAGCCCATTGGTTATGCAAAGAACTTGAAAAGAACATGAGTATCATTGTTATGTGAGATTTGTGGTTGAGCATTGTTGGAAACATTTGAGTTGGTTGATACATGCTTGGACTAGGGTTTTGTGAGAAAGAGATGTCTCTTGTGATGATTGGTTGAGTTGAGTTGATTGAGCCTAGTCAAGTGATGTGTGAAGTGATTGTTCAAGTTCCATGAAACAAACTATTCTATAAATCTGATTTGAGTTGAGATTGAGCTTAGAACATATTGAGTCTCTAACAATTCTCTTTATGCTTCTATGAGTTGACTTGAGTTGAGTTGAGATTGATTTGAGTTGAGATCATTGTGGATCATTGTTGTCATCCATTGTAGAGTGCTTTGCCATTCATTGTTGAGTTCATCATTGAGCCTTGCCTTTGTAGATTTGTGGATGAGATTTGAATGCTACTTGAGCATGATTGGTTGAGCCTTTGAGAAGGTCTTTGGGATAGATTTTTGGATAGATTTGTGGTAGTTTTTGTGTATGATTGATTGAGCCTTGAGAAGGCTTTTGGGACAGATTTGGACAAGTTCTGTGTGAGCTTGTTGAGCATATTTGGACAAGTTCTGTGTGAGCTTGTTGAGAAGATTTGGACAAGTTCTATGTGAGCTTGTTGAGAATATTTGGACAAGTTCTGTGTGAGCTTGTTGAGAAGATTTGGACAAGTTCTGTGTGAGCTTGTTGAGAAGATTTGGACAAGTTTTGTGTGAGCTTGTTGAGCATATTTGGACAAGTTATGTGTGAGCTTGTTGAGAATATCGAGTGTGTTGCCTAGCTGATCAGATCAGTGGATTCCCTGCCTGAGCATATCAACATGTTGACTAGCTTAGAAGATCAGTGGATTGCCTACCTGAGCATATCAGTGTGTTGCCTAGTTGAGCAGATTAGCTAATTGCCTACCTGAGAATATTAGTGTGTTTCCTAGCTAAGTAGATCAGTGGATTGCCTACTTGAGAAGATCAGTATGTTGCCTAGCTGAGCAGATTAGTGGATTACCTACATGAGCAGATCAGTGTATTGCCTAGTTGAGTAGATCAATGGATTGCCTACCTGAGCAGATCAATGTGTTGCCTAGCTAAGCAGATCAGTGGATTGCCTACCTGAGCAGATCAGTGTGTTGCCTAGCTGAGTAGATCAGTGGATTGCCTACCTGAGTAGATCAGTGTGTTGCCTAGCTGAGCAGATTGGTGGATTGCCTACCTGAGCAGATCAGTGTATTGCCTAGCTTTGAGCAGATCAAAGTAATCATTGTATTGGATAAGGATCCTTATTTCTGTGTGAAATATTATAAGGAGATTATCTTGTGGAGTACCCCACATTGGGGGAACCACGTTAAATCTTGTGTCTCAATTGTGTGTGGTGACTTGTGCTCTTGCTTACTATTGCTATCTGAGTTATTAATGCACATTGCTATATTTGGTTATTGCAATTAAGGACATTAATTGATATTGGTTTGGAAAGAAAGTAAAAAGTGGGCGCTATACTGTTCACCCCCCCCTCTCAAGTATAAGCTTGTGTTCTTCAAGTACCTAGCTTTGATAAGGTGGAATATGTGTATGAAATACCTATGAAGAGGTGGAACACTTCTTCTTATAGGATAGTGAAATATTTTCTAGCTCTAGATTGCAATTTTTTATTGGTGGCGTTGGGAAATTGAAATAGTGAAGGGATCAAACCCTCACTAAATTATAAAATATTGTAGAATGGGTGTGCAATGAGGATTGCACAAGGTAGATAACACACATACATGCACAACATCCATGGTTTTTCCCTAGGGGATAAGTAACCATGATGCTTGGAAGATAGGATTTACCAGAGAGAGTGAAGACCAATTACCACACAACTCCATGAGTGTATTTAGATAGGAAAACCTATCAAACCTGTCCATTGAATACAATAGGTGCATAATTTCAAAGAGTACCTTGGGAATTAGACTTCACCATGAGGAAATTGAATTTCTTGACATACTATATTGAGTGGCTCGTCTTGGATATTGAATAGTTATACCAGGCTAAAGACACAATGAGAGGAGATAGAATCTACTTGACAAGATATGGTTGTGATGGAGGAAGAATTAAAATACAACAAAACCATGGTCGAGGAAATAATGAAGAAGATAGAAATAGAGTTAGCAAGCATGAAGTAAGCTTATGAAGATCATCTCCATTCATAGGAGGTATAAGATAACTTGTGATCCAATAGGTAGAAGAGCATACAAAGCAGTTGGAAGCTCAACTGGTAGCACAAAATGAATAGTTGGCCAAACAGGCTAATCAGTTGAAGGAAGCAGAGGAAAAACTATAGGAAAAAATGACAAAATTAAAGATATGGTAAAGGATTTCATGTGCTACAATATTATTATGTATCATATGTCTAGATTGGTAGCTAAGGATGATACTATGGCATATTATGAAGGTGACATTCATCAACATCTGAAGGTTATTATCGAGAAGAATGAAGAGTTAGCCATAGCAGCCCGAAAAAAAGCCATGTTGACAAAAAATATATGCAAGGAAACATATGAATGTGAGGAGTTGGGAACACTATTGTCTCTTGTAGAAGATAAGAGTAATGAGTATGGGTTGAAAGCCCTAGAAGTTAGTTAGTACACAACTCGCTTGAATAATGAGCATACCACCTTGCAAATTTTACTTGCTAATTATTGCAAATAAGTATTGGACAAAACAAAGAATAATAAGATAGTGAGGACACTACCTGATTTAAAGGGGAGGGTAGATGTAGGCAGCAAATCCACCTCCCAAAAGAAGAAGTGATCCATGTATTTGCACAATTTTGTTGAGTTTTGCTCAATTTTGACTAAAATGTACAAGTGTCAAAATGTACAAGCAAAGAGAAAAATGTACAATTTTGCACATGAACGATGTGAAATGAAATGAAATTAAGTTAAAATGTGTATTTGGGGTTAATTTGATAAAAATCGAATTAGACCTTAGTAACCTTGTAAAAAGATTTATTTTGGATTTAGTTGGGACTGGTAGTTGTAAATAGTGTGATACTTGAGAAACCACTTTGGAATGGTTTGTGCATGCATTATATAGCTCCAATTATTCATCTTTTGTTTTTTCATTCATGTTCATTCATACTCATATGCAATTCATTGTTGGTTATTGATTGAGAATTCATTTATGTGATTGTTGAATAGAATTACTGTTCATTCTTGATATTATAATAACTGATGGAAGATATGTACAAGGATACTAATAATCTGAATATGAAAGTCATTTTCTTCATTCCATTGTATGTTTTGGATGTTACAGGTTGAATATATGATGTTTACTACTTATTTTTCTATGAGAATGTATGGAATTATCTTGTGAATGATCCTGATTACCTACAAACTTGGTGTGAAGGACGGGATTGATTATCTATAGAGTTACATCCATACTTGATATTTCCAGGATAGTGTATTATTTCTAGAATCATCCATGAAGATTTAATTCATTGTTAGTGGTTTAGGATTTTGCATGTTGTGGAGAACTAGAGTAATTGAGGCATAAAAGCTTCCCAAAATCTAACTTGGAAGGATTGGTGATGCAAGGTGATAGATCTAGATATTAGTTGTAGCAAGGGTTCATACAAACTATACAAGCACAATGCCAAATTGTACAAATTATTTGATTACCTGATTTGGTAATAAAAGCTGCAACCCAATTCTACCAAATAAGGAAATATTGCTAGTTTGGAGAAATCGATTACAAAACTAATAGATTTGACTTAAAAAACCTATTCTAATGAGTTGGATAAGTACCAAATAATACCAAGTATAGTTTTTTATGATTTTAATCTTACAACTATATAATTACCATACAAGTTATTTTGGCAAGTTAACCTAGTGTACGAGGAAGGTTGTACAAGTCGTACAACTTATGCAAGTTGGGTTTTGATATCTTGTTGATAATTTCCATAGCTTCTAAACTACCTCCCCATAAGGAATAATACAACACTACCTCTACATTTAGTGCCATTGCCTTATTGAACTTTGGATTTTTTGTTAAAACAGGTCAAAAAGTGTTGCAGTCAAGAAGTTCATACAAGTGATAAACTGAAGTACACAAAATTGAAGGTGAATGATAGACACAAATTTGAAAAAGTATAGAATTTGGGATCAAGGAGAGGAAATCCTAGTTATACAGAGCATGATAATTTTGCAAAGAGGGAATGTAAATAGTATTGAACACAATACACAAGAACCAGTGATAGAGAAAGTATGGACATATGATGAAGCTAACATTGTGATGCAGGAGCATCCAGAGGCAAAGCTGGCAATATTGCGTCACCCAAAATGTATTTTTTTTCTTAAGTACTAAAAGCGTCGCGATATCGCGACGCTTTTTGAAGAAGGGCACCAGCGGGCCAAACCGTCGCGATATCGCGACGTATTTTTGAAAAGCACAGTCGGGACGCCAAACTATCGCGAAATCGTGACATTTCCGAAGACGCACGGTCGGGACCAAACTATCGCGAAATCGTGACATTTCTAAAGACGCCAAACTATCACGAAATCGTGACATTTCTGAAGACGCACGGTCGGGACGCCAAACTATCGTGAAATCGTGACATTTCTAAAGCCGCGCAGTCGGGACGCCAAACTGTCACGAAATCGTGACATTTCTGAAGACGCACGGTCGGGACGCCAAACTGTCGTGAAATCGTGACATTTTTGTTGCAACGTGGTCTGGACGCACAGTGGTCGCGAAATCGTGACACTTTCGAAAGCAGGATTTGAAGGCACAGGGACATCTTTGACAAAAAGGTTCTAAGGCACAAGAATGGTCACGAAATCGTGACACCTTCAAAGGCAAGCTTAAAGGACGTCGCGAAATCGTGACACCTTCAAAGATAAAGTTTAAAAGACGTCGCGAAATCGTGACACTTATGGGAGGCAAGACTTGGAAGCATAAAGACATCGCAACACCTTCGAAGGCAGAGCTCAAAGATGTCACGAAATCGTGACATATCCGGAGGTAAGGTTCCACAATGCAAAGATGTCGCGAAATCGTGACACTTCCGATCCAAGGACGTACGGAATGAAAAGATGTCGCGAAATCGTGACATATCCGGAGGTAAGGTTCCACAATGCAAAGATGTCGCGAAATCGTGACATGTCACGGTTTCGCGGCCCAAGGGAGGAAGGCGAGTAAGAAAGGCCTAGACATCGCGATATCGCGACGTGTAGCGGAATCGCGGTCCCAAGGAGGAGAGAGAAGCCTAACGTCAAAACGTCGCGATATCGCGACCAAAGAGGAGAGAGAAAGTGCTTGGGGCAAATACGTCGTGATATCGCGACAGGACGCTCACGACATTGACCAACCGGTGACTGCAGGGACCAGTGCGAGAGGACACGTGGCGTGAAGTTACGGGTGGCTCGAGAGTATGAAGCGGTTACGGGAAGCATGGCAACGGGACACGTGGCATCAAGCGCAAATGACCATGGCGCATTCTTATGAATGATTGACTTGGCGAGTGGATCGACAGGCGGCTGCGGGGCATACCGCCACTACAGGGTATGATGTTTTGATGCACCTAGCGGCATCATGCGGGCGGGACGAGCATTCGTGCGGGCGGTATGGGGAGTCTCGCATTCAAGTAATGATGGTCCAAAGAGAGTCGGGCCCGGGGATGAAAAGGACCCGCACTTTGCGTAATGAAAAGAAGGAGGTGGCGGCCGAGGAGAAGAGGCGCATGCATTGTATTAAAAAAAAAAAAAGACCTTTTGGCGAGGGATTTATTTTTTTTGGTTTTTGCATAGCTGTGTATTGAAGGAGAGACCTCTGTTTTAATGAAACTTGCTGAAATTTTGTCTGTGCATGGTTAATTCTGCATTCTTGCTGTGTGTTGTGTGCGGTCCTATACCAAGTGGTATCAGAGCGGGTTGGTTCTGAGAGTGCAAACCGATCGCCGAACAGAGAGGCAGTTTGCGCCAGGACCGTGGTTGTGGGGTTGTGAAGAAGAAGCAAGATGCCTCCGCGAAGAGACCATGGTGGTATAAGGCACAGACGAGCAAGAAGGGAGGAGGTCGATTTGAGAGCCCTGTAGAGGCAAGTTGAGGCTCTACAAGAGGAAATTAGAAGAGGAGTCGAGCCGAGAAGGGAAGAACCCGGCGAAGATGAAGTGTGGGAAGAAGAAGTTCCATCTGAGGATGAAGAGGCTTTGGAGCCAGCAGAGGCTAGGCTGTACGGGGCTATCTCCCAGATTGGGAAGAAGCTAAAATTTGACGTCTCGACTTACTCCGGAAACCTCAACCCTGAGGAATTAATAGACTGGATCAACGACATGGAGGAGTACTTCGAATACGAAGAGATCGCAGATCCAAATCGGATCAAATTCGCAAAAACCAAGCTGAAGGGGCATGCTAGCATCTGGTGGAAAGGAGTGCAGTTAGAAAGAAATAGGAGGGGAAAGGAAAGGATCACCAGATGGGATAGGATGGTAGAGAAACTAAAGAGGCAGTTCATCCCCGTAGATTATGAGCTGGATTTATTGAAGAAAATGCAGAGTCTTCGACAGGCTAGTAAGTCTGTCAAGGAATATACAGAGGAGTTCTACCAGATTTCAATCAGAACCGGCCATTCGGAGGCGAACAAAGAGAAGGTCGCACGTTACATAAATGGATTGCGAACCAGCATTCAAGAAGAGTTGGGGCTGGTTAGAATGAGCACAGTGGAGGATGCATATCAGTTTGCATTAAAAGTGGAAGAGAAACTAAATAGAAGGTTTGATGGTAAGCGAGAGAGGGAAGGATAGGGGTGGAAGAGGCTGGTGGAAGAGGCTGTGGTGGAAGATACAAAGATTTTGGAAAAGCTGCGGAAGCTAGTAGCAGCCAGAAATAGAAAGAGGTGAGAGAAGAGGATGACCGACGCCCACGCAATCAGAGCAACAACTACCCAAGAGGAAGAGGTAGGTCTGGGCGAGGGTTTGGAAGAGGTGTTTTTAGAGGAGCCTGCTTCAACTGCGGTGAAGAAGGACACAGGGCATACAACTGCCCACAGCATCAAGAGAGGCCAAATCGAAGACCTGAGGGTCAGGCCCGAGCTGCTATAGCAGACGAAGGTGTAGAGTCTGAGCATTCAGAGGAAGCAGAAAGAGGGGAAACCATGATTATCAGAAGAGTCTTGCTGAATGAAGAAGAAAAGGCAGACCAAAGGAACAACCTATTTCGAACAAGATGCAAGTGCGTAGGCAAGGTCTGTAATATCATCATTGATAATGGAAGCACTGACAATTTGGTTTCCGAGGAAATGGTTTCCAAGCTGCGGTTGGAAAGGAGAAAACACCCGCACCCTTATCGGATTGCATGGCTGCAAAAGGACCATCGGGCACTAGTAAGCGAGCAATGTCTGGTGAAGTTCAATATTGGAACTTACCGAGATGAGGTTTTATGTGACATCTTACCTATGGATGCATGTCACTTGCTGCTTGGGAGACCTTGGCAGTTTGACCGAAGTGTTGTTCATGATGGTCGAGCCAACACATATTCTCTGTCAAAGAATGGAGTTCGCCATAAGTTAAAACCCCTGAAAGAGGCGGATGAGAAAGTATGCAGCAGTGCACGAGTCTGTCTAGTTGATGGCAGAAGATTCTTGGAAGGCCTGAAGCCGGATCATGTGTGTTATGCTATAATCCCCAGAGTTAGGGAAGAAGGATGCAAGGAGATTCCAATGGAAGTCATGGGACTGTTAGAAGAATTCCCTGATATCATTTCTGACAATGTTCCTGAAGGTTTACCACCTGTTAGGAGGATCAGTCATCACATCGACTTGGTGCCTGGATCGAGCTTGCCAAACAAGGCTGCACATCGAATGACACCGGTGGAAACTGAAGAATTAAATCGGCAAGTTCAAGATCTGTTGAAGAAAGGCCTGATAAGGGAGAGTCTTAGTCCTTGTGTTGTACCAGCAGTATTAGCACCCAAGAAGGATGGAGAATGGAGGATGTGCACCGACTCTCGGGCAATCAACAAGATCACCATTAAATACAGGTTTCCTCTGTCGAGAATGGATGATATCATGGACTGCTTGAGTGGAGCTGAGTACTTCACAAAAATTGATTTGAAAAGTGGATACCATCAGATCCGCATTAGAGAAGGGGATGAATGGAAGACAACTTTCAAAACCAGAGAAGGGCTGTATGAGTGGTTGGTTATGCCATTTGGATTAACCAATGCACCTAGTACCTTTATGAGGTTAATGAATGAAGTTATGAAGGAATTTTTGGGCAAATTTGTTATTGTTTACTTGGATGATATACTGATTTTTAGCAGAACCTTAGAGGAGCACCTGATGCACATCAGGAAGGTTCTTGAGAAACTGCGGGAGGAGCAGTTATTGATCAATCTGAAGAAGTGCAACTTTGTGAAGAAGGAGCTGGTATACCTGGGATTTGTCATATCAGCAAATGGTCTCAAGATGGACCCCGAAAAGGTGAAGGCTATCCTCGAATGGCCTGTCCCAAGGAGTGTGACCGAGGTTAGATCATTTCATGGTCTGGCCAATTTCTACAGAAAATTTATTAGAAACTTCGGCAGTATTTGTGCATCTCTTACTCAGACAATGAAGGGAAACAAGAAGGAATTCCAGTGGAAAGTTGGAGCCAATAAAAGCTTTGCTATGCTGAAGAAGAAGGTCACTGAGCAACCCATTTTAGCACTTCCAGATTTCAATAAGGTGTTTCAGGTAGACTGCGATGCGAGTGGCAGTGCGATAGGAGCCGTCTTGAGCCAAGAAGGTAGGCCTGTAGCTTATTTCAGCGAGAAGCTCAATGATGCCAGGAGAAAATATTCGGTATATGATCAAGAGTTTTATGCCATAGTTCAAGCACTCAAGAAATGGAGGCACTATCTATTGCCGAAAGAGTTTGTTCTCTATACCGACCATCAAGCGCTGCAGTTTATTAACAGTCAGGGAAAATTGAATCAGAGACACCTGAAATGGGTAGAGTTCCTGCAGAGCTATACCTTTGTCCTTGAAGCATCGAAGTGGAAGATCCAATAGGGTGGCAGATGCATTGAGTAGGAGGCAATGTCTGATGACAGAAATGAGAGTGGAGGTTGTAGGGTTTCCTGAGCTCAAGAACTTATACCCTGTAGACCCCGATTTCGTAGAAGCTTGGAAAGCCTGCACTGCGCCTGTTGCGTTGGACAGGACTAGATGGTTAGATTACCTGATTCAAGATGAAATGTTGTTTAAGGGGAATCAATTGTGCATTTCGAGGAGCTCAATGAGAGAGAACCTCATTAAAGAAAAGCACAGTGGGGGTTTAGCTGGACACTTTGGCCGTGACAAGACCATCTCATTGGTTAGTGAAAACTATTACTGGCCACAATTGCGGAAGGATGTGGCAAAGTTTGTGCGAGTTGCGGGATTTTCCGGATGGCAAAGGGCGTGAGGCAGCCTCACTGGTTTGTATCAACCACTACCTATACCGAGCGGCCGTGGGAAGATATTAGTATGGATTTTGTGCTCGGTTTACCCAGGACGCGAGAGGGGGCACGATTCCATATTTGTGGTAGTGGACAGATTTTTGAAAATGGCACATTTTATCCCGTGCTAGAAGACTAGCGATGCGGTCCATGTAGCTGGTCTATTCTTTAAGGAAGTGGTACGCCTTCATGGGCTACCAAGAAGCATTGTGTCGGACAGGGGATACCAAGTTTGTAGGTTATTTTTGGAAGACCCTGTGGAAGAAGCTGAGGACGGAGTTAAAGTTCAGTTCTGCTTACCACCCGCAAACAGATGGCCAAACAGAGGTGGTTAATCGGAGTTTGGGCAACCTACTGCGATGCTTGGTAGGGGACAAGCCCAAGGGATGGGATCTAATTCTGCCGCAAGCTGAGTTTGCGTATAACAGCTCGGTCAATCGGAGTACCAACAAGTCACCATTCCAGATTATCTATGGGAGCAGCCCACGAAATGCTTC
This sequence comes from Wollemia nobilis, assembly GCA_028583015.1. Classification (NCBI taxonomy): domain Eukaryota; kingdom Viridiplantae; phylum Streptophyta; class Pinopsida; order Araucariales; family Araucariaceae; genus Wollemia; species Wollemia nobilis. The sequence continues at coordinate 6,459,997 of JAQPPZ010017073.1, forward strand.
AAGTTAAGAAGGCTGGAGATAAGGGAGAAATGCGAGTGTTGAGGCAGAAGACTTTGCCGAACACTTGAAAGGAGTGCATGAGGAAGTGACAAGACACATTGCCAAGATGAATGCTCAATATAAGGCGAGGGCGGATCAAAAATGCAGAGCTAAGGAGTTCCAAGTAGGAGATTCTGTCATGGTCCATCTACGGAAGGAACGGTTCCCTGCCAAGACATACAACAAACTCAAAATGAAGAAATTTGGGCCATGCAAAATCATTGGCAAACGGGATTCGGGTAATGCCTACGAGGTGGAGTTACCAAGTGAACTTAACATCTCCCCCGTGTTTAACATCTCAGATTTGGTTGAGTATCATGAAGGAGAAAGCAGTGAGATACCCAATCCAGAGTTATGGAGCATTCCAGCAGCCATCCCAGTTGTGGACGAGATAGAAGAAGTTTTGGATATGCGTGAGGGCCGGAGTACTCGAAACAGGAGTTATTATGAGTATTTAATCAAATGGAAGGGCCGACCCATAGAAGATGCGACTTGGCTATCCAAGGCGGAGGTTGATCGTTTGGGTCTACCTCAGTCAAATCAGAAGTGAGGTCACTTCTCAAACCCACCCGGGTGTACGATGCAGGAGCATCCGGAGGCAAAGCTGGCAATCTTGCGTCACCCAAAATGTATTTTTTTCTTAAGTACTAAAACTGTCACGATATCGCGACGCTTTTTGAAGAAGGGCACCGGGGGCCAAACCGTCGCGATATCGCGACGTATTTTTGAAAAGCACAGTCGGGACGCCAAACTGTCGTGAAATCGTGACATTTCTGAAGACGCACGGTCGGGACGCCAAACTGTCGTGAAATCATGACATTTCTAAAGCAGCGCAGTCGGGATGCCAAACTATCATGAAATCGTGACATTTCTAAAGACGCACGGTCGGGACGCCAAACTGTCGTGAAATCGTGACATTTCTGTTGCAACGTGGTCTGGACGCACAGTGGTCGCGAAATCGTGACACTTTCGAAGCGAGGATTTGAAGGCACGGGGACATCTTTGACAAAAAGGTTCTAAGGCACAAGAATGGTCGTGAAATCGTGACACCTTCAAAGGCAAGCTTAAAGGACGTCGCGAAATCGTGACACCTTCAAAGATAAAGTTTAAAAGACGTCGCGAAATCGTGACACTTCTGGGAGGCAAGACTTGGAAGCATAAAGACATCGCAACACCTTCGAAGGCAGAGCTCAAAGATGTCGCGAAATCGTGACATATCCGGAGGTAAGGTTCCACAATGCAAAGATGTCACGAAATCGTGACACTTCCGATCCAAGGACGTACGGAATGAAAAGATGTCGCGAAATCGTGACATATCCGGAGGCAAGGTTCCACAATGCAAAGATGTCACGAAATCGTGACATGTCACGGTTTCGCGGCCCAAGGGAGGAAGGCGAGTAAGAAAGGCCTAGACATCGCGATATCGCGACGTGTAGCGGAATCGCGGTCCCAAGGAGGAGAGAGAAGCCTAACGTCAAAACGTCGCGATATCGCGACCAAAGAGGAGAGAGAAAGTGTTGGGGCAAATACGTCGCGATATCGCGACAGGACGCTCACGACATTGACCAGCCGGTGACTGCAGGGACCAGTGCAGAGGGACACGTGGCGTGAAGTTACGGGTGGCTCGAGAGTATGAAGCGGTTACAGGAAGCATGGCAACAGGACACGTGGCATCACCTGCAAACGACCATGGCGCATTCTTATGAATGATTGACTTGGCGGGTGGATCGACAGGTGGTCGCAGGGCATACCGCCACTACGGGCTATGATGTTTTGATGCACCTAGCGGCATCATGCGAGCGGGATAGAGCATTCGTGCGGGCGGTATGGGGAGTCTCGCATTCAAGTAATGATGGTCCAAAGAGAGTCGGGCCTGGGGGATGAAAAGGACCCGCACTTTGCGTAATGAAAAGAAGGAGGTGGCGGCCGAGGAGAAGAGGCGCATGCATTGTATTAAAAAAAAAAAAAGACCTTTTGGCGAGGGATTTATTTTTTTTGGTTTTTGCATAGCTGTGTATTGAAGGAGAGACCTCTGTTTTAATGAAACTTGCTGAAATTTCGTCTGTGCATGGTTAATTCTGCATTCTTCTTTGTGTGTTGTGTGCGGTCCTATACCACATTGAGAGGTTGGATATGTTGTTGATCGATACGACAGAAGAGGAGCAAGAAGCACCCAGAGTTGAGAAGAGAATTGATGTAAGAGAAGGTGTTAATAATGAAATTATACAAGAATGAAGGGAGTGGATTGTAACACCTAATAAAGTAGAAGATAGGTTTTAAATAAGTACATTGTATGGGAGTCAGGCACTAGAGCAATAGCACATGAGGTCTTAGGAGGAAGGACCAAGACCAAAACCTACACACTAGGAAAGGAGAATACAGAGTGAATATGCATGCAATATCAATAGATGACTATTTTATGAATATAATATCCCTCGAGTAAATAATTTTGATAAGGACCAACAAAGTGAGTCACCTATAAGGTGGAATCAATCAAGGATTCCAAGTGATACTTTATCAAGTGAATAATAAGAAACACCACCAATGTCCCATGTAGGCAATCATGTAGGAAAAAATATGCCCACCCTTTATGGGTGAAGGCAAGGAAGACCCAACAAGACACATTAGGACATGTATAACCATCTAGAGATAAAATTGTGTACACAAACCAAATGAATGGTTACGATTTTTTCCTATTACATTACGATGACTTACTATCAATTGGTATCTAAAAAGGAAAAAAACACCAAAATTCCAAGCATGGAATACAATGAAAGATGCATTCATTAAGGAATTTTACCCCTTGAAAAATTATGGAGACATTGTAACTGAAATTTTCACCAATAAATAGAAAGTTAATGAAGATGTGAAGTCATAGAACCATTGATTGAACTAGTTGGTGGATAATATGCAAATGCATCTAGTAGATGTGCTGGTAAAATAATGGTTTGTAGATGGGTTGCTACCCAAATACAATAATAATATGAAGGTAGTGCCATCAGTTACATATGAAGAAGCCTTACAAAATGTAAATAATTTTTCAAGTGCGGCTAAAAAAATAATCATGAGGATGATAACACATGTAATATGTGATGATTCAAAGAGTGACGAAGACGATACAATCTAATAGACAATATAGTCATTTAGGAGGGAATTTGATAAATTAATTAAAGATATGAAATGGAAATTCAAGCAAGATTGAAAGGACATTTCATGTATAGATTGCAAGTTTGGAGGTCACACGAATGTGACTTGTCCAAGCATATTGCAAATGTGGCAATAATCATTGCAAGGAAAAATCACATTCGTGTGACCTTAAGACTTGCAATATATACACCAAATGTCTTTTCAATATTACTTGATTTTTCTTTTTTCCTCTTTAATTAATTTGTCAAATTCCCTCTTAAATAACTATATTGTTTGTTGGATTGTATCATATTCCTCACTCTTTGAATCATCACATCTTACATGTGCTATCATCCCCGTGATTGCTTTTTTGGCCTCACTTTCAAATTTTATTGCATTTTCTAATGCTTATTTATATATAGTTGATGGCACTGCCTTCATCTTCTTCTTGTATCTGGGTAGAAACCCATATATAAACCATTGTTTTATAGTGACAGGTTCTCTCTATCCGAGAACAAGAGGAGAAACTAAAATTTCAAGCAAGTAGCCAACAAGCCACCAGTGGTGGTTATAGGAATAATCGTAGAGGAGGTAGACAATATCAAGGAAATCGACAAGGAGGACAAACCACTTGTAGTATGATTCCAAGGGGAGGCCAATAATAAAATGTTGTAATTGCTAGGAGTGGGGGCACTTTACGAAGAACTATCATTTACCCCAAAAATAAGAGACACAACAAATAAATACTACATATATCTTTAGATGGTGTGGTCCATGGAACCACAAAAAAGAAAATTGTCCAAAGCAGATGAATTCTGGTAACCTGTAGAACATAATTTTTTTGGACATAGAGGTACCTCTAGTTAGTGATGAGATCAAAGAAGTACTAGATGTAACAAGTAACTAGGCTAGGAAGGACAAGTATCTGAAACCTACCAAATAAAAGAAGTTATGGAAAGTATCTAAGAAGGTACTTGACAAAGAGGTATAGAAGGCAAGAAAATTGAGAATAGAAAAGAAAAAGAGTTAAAGAAACAATTAGAAGAGATAGTGGTTGTGCAAAATTTGGTAGCAAAATTTTTAAATATGACTGTTAAAATTAATATGGTAAGCTTACTAGAAGCCATCCCATAATTTCATAAAGCGATGGCAAAATATTTGAAACCTCATAAGGTGATGGAGGTAGAAAGCCATCCAATCAAAAAAGAGGAACAAAAGAATTATTTTATGGACCCTGCCATATTGATGATTGATTTTGGGAAGAAACCCACATTGGTCCATATGGAAATATTAGGGCACATATTGACGTAAGTAATAGTAGATGGAGGATCTAGCACTAATGTGCTACCCAAGAAGACTTGGCGAGAACTTGGTGCTCCATACTTATGGGCACCTAGTTTCCAGTTATATGATCCTGACCAATATGGAATAGAGACAAAGTGTGTCTTAACTACACAATAAGTTAAAATAGCTGACAAAGAGTTTGTCTTGGATCTAATTTTCCCCTCAACCTATGAATATAGATCCAATTCACCCCCTACCCTATGAATTGAGCCTAGAAGCCCCAAAATCACCAAAATTTCATCCCAAACCCTAGAAAATCTGCTCATCTAATTTTTCATCAATCTCACCATGCATTTTTCTTCTATAAACTGATCCATCCTCACATCAACACATTTCATTCACCTCATTGTTGATTCCTTGTTTGAGGGGGTATTCATATCCAAAATTTAGCTTTACATGCAACCAAACAACCAAACATCCAAATCATGGCTATCACATTTGTCTACAAAAAGTTTTGTTGAAGATTATCTTATGATAATAATCTCAATCCCAACTAGATATTTGTTATATCACATGAGTTATGTTTTTCCATGGGTATATGAATATGGCATTCAAGTAAAGTGATCCTTACCGTATACTAAATTATACGTTTGACCATATCCTAGCACCACATATGGGTATGTCATTTTTGGCATTCAGGTAAAGTGGTCCTTATCATATATTGAATGACACATATGACTAAATCCAATGTCCCTTAACTCAAATTGTTTAACACATATCATTATGCACTCATAAATCAATCAACAATAAAATTTGAATAGCCATTTTTTCTATTCATTCTTTGGACCATCCTACATTGGTCACAAAAGCAAAGCATTCATAAGTTGCTTCCGCAAGCAATCAGTATGACATTGAAAAATGTCATACACAATTAGTAAAACTATAGCATTGCATCCACAATCATCCATTTGCATTCATCATCATTTTGCACTTTATTTCCCTCTCCTTTCCCCTTTTATTCTTCCTTTCTTCTTCTCTTCTCCCCCTGGATCCTCGATCAATGTTGTATGGTCACGCTTGAAGTGGCTACATACCTTTGATTAGATCCCATTATTTTCCTTTCTTACCTTGGCTATCAATCAATTTTGTATGGTCATGCTTTTAGCGACTACATACATTTTATTAGATCCCATTATTTTCCTTTCTTCCCTTGGCTATTGATCAATGTTGTATGGTCATGCTCCGAGCAGCTACATACCTTCGATTGGATTCTATTATTTTCCCTTCTCCCCTTGGATATCGATCAATGTTGTATGGTCATGCTTCAAGCAACTACATACATTATATTGGATTATATTATTTTCCATTATCCCCTTGGCTATCGATCAATGTTGTATGATCTACTTTCTCCCATCATATTTTTGTAACACCAAATCACTTATATCATGAATAAAATCAAAATTTCTAAATAATTTGTGTTTTAGAAAATTATTAGATCAAATGCTTACTTTTGTACATTTCAAGAGCTCTAATATGTAGAGGTAGCGGTGTAGTATTCTCAATGGGGAGGTGGTTTATAATCTATGGAAATGGTTAACAAGATATCAAAACCCAACTTGCACAAGCCATACAGCCTGTAAGACCTTCCTCGTACACTATATTAACTTTCCAAAATAGCTTGTATGGTCATAAAATCATATAATTCTATGATCCATATCATAAAAAATTATGTCTGGTATGATTTGGTACTTATCCAACTCATTGGAATAATTTTTGTAAGTCAAATCAATTAGTTTTGTAATCAATTTCTCCAAACTAGCAATATTTCCTTATTTGGTAGAATTGGGTTGTTGCTTTTATTACCAAATTGGTTAATTAAACAATTTGTACAATTTGGCACTATACAATTTGGCACAAATTTTATTACCAAATATTTTTCTCTGCTGTTGTCAACTCTTGTGGCAACTCCCCTATGGATAGGTATTGTCCAATAAACTTGTACCACGATGGAACAACATTGATTACGAATAATTGAGCATCAAGGAATTTATCTAGAATCGTCTCTTCTACAAGTTCTCTTGATTGTATTTGATATAACTAGTCTTTAATCACATTCTTCTTTCTAGGTCATACCACTACTTGAAATACGAACTCTTATAAGGTGACAAGCCACCTACTGACTCATCCTTGTATAACCGGATTATTTATCAAGTAAAAGAAAGCTTGATGGTCAATGTAGAAGGCAAAAGGGTTTACCAATAGGTAATGCCTAAAATTTTGTACTATATATACCATTCCTAGAGCTTCTTGCTCTATTGTACTATAATTTCTCTCTACCCTTGACAATAGGTTGCTTTCAAAAAATATAGGCTGATCCAGCCTAAATTTTCCTTCATGTTCCAATGCGCATATGACTACAAAGTTTGAATCATCAATATGGACATGGAATTCTTTATCCCAATTTTGGAACACCAAAATGGTACTATTGACTAGCTTAGCCTTTAACTCCTCAAAGACTCTTTGGTGCTCCTGCATCCATCTGAAGGTAATATTCTTCTTGGTTAAATAATCTAGTGGTTAGGACACGTGCGCATAATTCTTGATAAACCTTCGATAATATCCTATAGATCCTAGGAAGGTTTTTAAAGAGCTCACATAATATGGCTCCTCCATGTGTAGTATGACATAAATTTTGTTAGGATCGGTCTTCAACCCTTTGCTACACACTATATGTCCCAACAGTTTCCTGTATGGTACTATAAAAAAAACTTTTCTATATTTAAGGATATTTTTGCATTCCTACACCTACTCATGCACTCACTAAGATCAGGTAAATGATATTTTATCTTTTTGTATATGGACCAATAATGAAGGAATATCTTGAAATTTCTAGTGGCTAGTTGATCAAAGATGTATAGAATAATGTATTGAAATGTAGTAATGGCATTACGTAACCCAAATAGAATTTGATTATATGCATAGATGCCATTCTTCATGATGAATGTGGTCTTCAAATTATCCTACTTGGTGATGCTTACTTGGTTATACCCAGAAAACCCATCCAGTAATGAATAAATTTCATGTTCTACGACCTCATCTAGAATTGAGTCTGTGAAGGGAATAGGGAAGGGATATTTAATTGTCATTGTATTTAGGCTCCTAAAGTCTACACATATTCAAATTTTATCCACTTATTTATTTAGGGTGACCACAATAGGTGAGACCCATTCGTTTTTAATGACTAAAAATGATATATGTCTCTAACATCTTTTCAATTTTTATATTTTACCAGTGTGGCATACTTAGGATTAATCCTATACAATCTTCTTCTCACTGGTTGTACCCTAGGCATTAGCATAATATTGTGGACACATATCTCAGGTGGTACCCCATTCAAGTCCTTATACGTCCATGCAAATACATTATTGTACTCCATTCGTTACCACAGTGGATCATCCTAGGCTCTCCTTCTGTTCCCAAGTTTACATCCACCATTTTAGGTCCTTCATACTTAATGTTTGTAGGCTTCATCGCTACATTTTCCACATTTGTATGATGCACTAATCTCACATCAATTTTAGCATCTCCTACTATGTATTTGCAAATATATTAAGAAATTACCATTTCTTTACTTACTCTTTCTTAGGTTATGAGATGACCTTTGTCTCATCTTGTTTTTCTATGATCTGCTCTATGTTAATATAGAGGTAGGTGGGCTGAAAAACCTTGTACTCCTTCATTTTACAATGGAGTAGTCCACTATCAAATTGAGTTTTGTCTTTGCTAAAATCCTCTAGGTACAACATCCTTTCTTCATTAGGTTCATAACCCTCATTTTAAGAACTACCCGAATCATTAGTCATGGCCATATCCTCACTAATACTCTGGTTATTCAAGTTGATTATATTTATGTTGTCCTTTCTTAAAGGTGATCTGATTTTTTTCCCAAACAAACAATCATGAGGATGATAACACATGTAATATGTGATGATTCAAAGAGTGAGGAAGACGATACAATATAATAGACAATATAGTCATTTAGGAGGGAATTTGATAAATTAATTAAATAGGTTAAATGGAAATTCAAGAAAGATCGAAAGGACATTTGGTGTATAGATTGCAAGTATGAAGGTCACATGAATGTGACTTGTCCAAGCATATTGTAAATGTGGCAATAATCATTGCAAGGAAAAATCACATTCATGTGACATTCAAACTTGCAATATATACACCAAATGTCCTTTCGATCTTGAATTTTATTTTTGCCTCTTTAATTAATTTATCAAATTTCCTCTGAAATGGCTATATTGTTTGTTGGATTGTATCATATTCCTCACTCTTTGAATCATCACATATTACATGTGGTATCATCCCCGTGATTGTTTTTTTGGCCTCACTTTCAAAATTCTTTGTATTTTCTAAGGCTTATTTATATGTAGTTGATGGCACTACCTTCATCTTCTTCTTGTATCTAGGTAGAAACCCATCTATAAACCATTATTTTATAGTGATAGGTTCTCTCTATCTGAGAACAAGAGGAGAAAATAAAATTTCAAGTGAGTAGCCAAAAATCCACTAGTGGTGGTTATAGGAATAACCGTAGAGGAGGTAGACAATATCAAGGAAATTTACAAGGAGGACAAAGTCACTTGTAGTATGATTCAAAGGGGAGACCAATCATACAATGTCATAATTTCTAGGAGTGGGGGCACTTTACGAAGAACTATCATTTACCCCAAAAATAAGAGACACAACAAACAAATACTACACATATGTTTAGATGGTGTGGTCCATGGAACCACAAAAAAGCAAATTGTCCAAAGCAGATGAGTTCTAGTAACCTCTAGAACATGAATTTTTTGGACATAGAGGTACCTCCAGTTAAGTGAGGAGATCAAAGAATTACTAGTTGTAACAAGGAACCAGGCTAGGAAGTACAAGTATCTAAAACTTACTAAATAAAATAAGTGATGGAAAGTAGCTAAGAAGGTACTTGAAAAAGAGGTATAGAAGGCAAGAAAATTGAGAATAGCAAAATAAAAAGAGTTAAATAAATAATTAGAAGACATAGTGGTTGTGCAAAATTTGGTAGCAAAAGTTTTAAATATGACTGCTAAAATTAAGATGGTAAGCTTACTAGAAGCCATCCCATCATTGCATAAAGTGATGGCAAAATATTTGAAACCTCATAAGGTTATGGAGGTAGAAAGCCATCCAATCAAAGAAGAGGAATAAAAGAATTATTTTATGAACCCTGCCATATTGATGATTGATATTGGGAAGAAACCCACATTGGTCCATATGGAAATATTAGGGCACATATTGACGTAAGTCATAGTAGATGGAGGATCTAGCACTAATGTGATACCCAAGAAGACATGGTAAGAACTTGGTGCTCCATACTTATGGGCACCTAGCTTCTAGTTATATGGTCCTGACTAGTATGGAATAGAGACAAAGTGTGTCTTAACTACACAACAAGTTAAAATAGTTGACCAAGAGTTTGTCTTGGATTTTTTTGGGGAAAATATCATATCACCTTTAATAAATGACAACACAAATATATGATCAACTTGAATAACTAGAGTATTAGTGAGGATATGGCCATGAATGATGATTCAGGTAGTTCTTAAAATGAGGGTTATGAAACTAATGAAGAAGGTATGTTGTACCTAGAGGATTGTAGCAAAGAAAAAACTCAATCTGATAGTGGACTACTCCATTGGAAAATGGAGTACAAGGTTTTTCAGCCCACATACCTCTATATTAACAAAGAGTAGACCAAAGAAAAACAAGATGAGACAAAGGTCATCTCGTAACCTAAGAAAGAGGAAGCAAAGAAATGGTCATTTCCTAATATCTTTGCAAATACATAGTAGGAGATGCTAAAATTGATGTGATATTAGTGCATCATACGAATGTGGAAAATGCAGAGATGAAGCCTACAAACATTAAGAATGAAGGACCTAGGATGGTGGATGTAAACTTGGGAACGAAAGGAGAGCCTAGGATGATCCACTATGGTAACAAATGGAATACAATAATGTCTTTGCATGGATGTATAAGGACTTGAAGGGGGTACCACATGAGCTATGTGTCCACAATATTATGCTAATTTCTAGGGCACAACTAGTGAGAAGAAGACCGTATATGATTAATCCTAAGTATGCCACATTGGTAAATATAAAAATTGAAAAAATGTTAGAGACATATATCATTTTCAGTCACTACCAGTGAATGGGTCTCACCTATTTTTTTCACCCTAAATAAAGAAGTGGATAAAATTTGAATATGTGTAGACTTCAGGAGCCTAAACACAATGACAATTAAAGATCCCTTCCCTATTCCCTTCACAGACTCAATTCTAGATGAGGTCGTAGGACATGAAATTTATTCATTCTTGGATGGGTTTTCTCGGTATAACCAAGTAACCATCATCGATGAGGATAATTTAAATACCACATTCATCATGGAGAATGGCATCTATGCATACAATCAAATTATATTTGGGTTATGTAATGCCCCTACTACATTTCAATGCATTATTCTATACATCTTTGATCAACTGGCCACTAGAAATTTCAAGGTATTCTTGGATAATTGGTCCATATATGAAAATCTAAAATATCATTTACCTGATCTTAGTGAGTGCATGAGTAGGTGTAGGAATGAAAAAATATCCCTAAATCTAGCAAAGTATTTTTTGATGGTACCATACAAGAAACTGTTGGAACATATAGTGTGTAGCAAAGTGTTGAAGACTGATCCTAATAAAATTTGTGTCATACTACACATGGAGGAGCCATATTATGTGAGCTCTTTAAAAAACTTCCTAGGATCTATAGGATACTATCGAATGTTTATAAATAATTATGCGCACGTTTCCTAACCACTAGATTCTTTAACCAAGAAGAATATTACCTTCAGATGGATGGAGGAGCACCAAGGAGTCTTTGAGGAGTTAAAGGCTAAGCTAGTCAGTAGTCCCATTTTGGTGTTCCAAAATTGGGATAAAGAATTCCATGTCCATATTAATGCTTCAAACTTTGTAGTCATATGTGCATTGGAACAATAAGGGAAATTTAGGCTGGATCAACCTTTATTTTTTGAAAGCCACCTATTATCAAGGGTAGAGAGAAATTATAGTACAACAGAGCAAGAAGCTCTAGGGATTGTATATATACTACAAAATTTTAGGCATTACCTATTGGCAAACCCTTTTTCCTTCTACGTTGACCATAAAGCTTTTTTTTACTTGATAAATAATCTGGTTATACAAGGATAAGTCAGTAGGTGGCTTGTCACCTTATAAGAGTTCATATTTCAAGTAGTGGTATGACCTAGAAAGAAGCATATGATTATAGACTAGTTATATCAAATACAATCAGGAGAACTTGTAGGAGCAAGGATTCCAAATGAATTCCCTGATGCTCAATTATTTGTAATCAATGTTGTTCCATCATGGTACAAGTTGATTGGACAATACCTATTCATAGGGAAGTTGCCACAAGAGTTGACAAAAATAGAGAAAAATATTTGGTAATAAAAGTTGTGCCAAATTGTATAGTGCTAAATTGTACAAATTTTTTGATTACCCAACTTGGTAATAAAAGCAACAACCCAATTCTACAAAATAAGGAAATATTGCTAGTTTGGAGAAATTGATTACAAAACTAAGTGATTTGAATTACAAAACTTGTTCCAATGAGTTGGATAAGTACCAAATCATACCAGACATAATTTTTTTATGATATGGATCATACAATTATACGATTTTGTGACCATACAAGCTATTTTGCAAAGTTAATATAGTGTACGAGGAATGTAGTACAGGTTGTATGGCTTGTGTAAGTTGGGTTTTGATATCTTGTTAATCATTTCCATAGATTCTAAACTACCTCCCCATCGATAATACTACACCACTACCTCTACATATTAGAGCTTTTGAAACATACAAAAGTAAGCATTTGATCTAATAATTTTCTAAAACACAAATTATTTAGAAATTTTGATTTTATTCATGATAGAAGTGTTTTTGTGTTACAAATGGGGGGAAATTCCCCTTTATTTATTTCACAAATTTACAATAAATCTGATGCTTTCTCTTGGGCTCCTCAATGTAGGTGGGCTTCATGCATAATGTGTGCCACCAATAGTTGTATTTGTTGTTGTTTTCCTCTTTGCATCTATGCTAGACCTGTAAAATAGAGTTAGTATTTTTGGGGCTTGCCTTAGTTAGGCCCCATGGTAAAAAGGACAAATCAACTCAAAATATGTAATGAAAACTAAAATAAATTGCATAGAACATCATAAAAACATAAAATAGAGCATACCTAATAGATTCAAAGTGAAAATTCTTTTGTAGGACCAATTCATAGGTCAGGGGGTGAATTGAACTATCAGTACTTTCTATTGGATATCCTTATTCATATGGGCTCCTTAGGTGCTACAATGTTTCTGGTATGGATTAGATGTATTTTCTTGTACTTTTGGTAATATTTTGACAGAGTTTCTATAGGTCAACTAAAAGGGGAGAGAGAGATAATGAGGAATCAAGTCCACTATTTATAGAAAAATCTAAGGTGTAGGGTGTGTGATTAGGAGTAATAAACCCTAAGGTAAAGTCCTAAGGTGGTTAGGTTAGGGTTTATGAGGTGTCATTCCTATATTCCCTAAGGAAATATCTCATCCTCACACATGTGTGAGTAGAGATTAGAGTTTACTAGGGTTAGGTGTTCCCTAGGTTAGATGAGGATTAAGTTAGGGTTTCCTAGGAAATATCTTAACTAACTTTGTGCACACACATGTGGGAGGGAATAATTAGGACTAATTAGGATCTAGGGATATAATTAACCTTTTTAATTCAAAAAGTATACTTTAAGTGAATTCACTTTAAAATTAGAATTGGAATTAACTTTAATTAAGACTTTTTAGGAACTAATAGTCCTGTGGGGTCCTAATTAGGTCTAGGAAGGGCTTAGGCTATCTTAGGTGATTGATAAGTGGTATTTTGATGTATGAAAGGTGGTTATGACATGGATTGTGTAGTTTAGTAGGGTTTTGTGCCTATAGACCAATGAAATGGCCTACATGGATCTACGAAGGTCTACGATGGCCTACACTAATCTAGAGCGATCTACGCTAGTCTAGAGTAGTCTATGATGGTCTAGAATAGCCTATGTAAGTCTACGATAGTATACACTAGTCTAAAATAGCTTAGAGGTATCTAGGATGGTCTATGCAAACCTACAAGTGTCCTAACGGATCTAAAAGTATATAGAGGTAGACATGTGTGACTTTTGGATGTCTACATTCACCTCTTTTTGTACTTTACTATGTAGAACATATTTTAATACAAAAATATGATGGGAGAAAGTAGAATATGAAGAAGGGAAAAGAATGGGATCCAATAAAAGGTATGTAGTTGCTCAAAGCATGACCATACAAAATTGATCAATAGCCAATGGAAGAAGGGAAAAGAATAGAATCAAATCGAATGTATGTAGTTGCTTGAAGCATGACCATACAACATTTTTCAATAGCCAAGGGAAGAAGGGAAAATAATGGGATCCAATAAAATGTATGTAGTCACTCAAAGCATGACCATACAACATTGATCGATAGCCAAGGTAATAAAGGAAAAGAATGGGATCTAATCAAATGTATGTAGCCACTTGAAGCGTGACCATACAACATTGATCAGGCATCCAAGGGGAGAAGAGAAGAAGAAAAGGGGAAAGGAGAGGGAAAGAAAGTTCAAAATGATGATGAATGCAAATGGATGATTACGGATAAAATGCTATAGTTTTGCTTATTTTGTATGACATTTTTCAATGTCATACTGGTTTCTTGCGGAAGCAACTTATGAATGCTTTGCTTTTGTGACCAATGTAGAATGGTCCAAAGTATGAATAGAACAAATGCCTATTCAAATTTTTGTTGTTGATTGATTGATGAGTGCATAATGACATGTGTTAAACAATTTGAGTTAAGGGACATTGGATTTAGTCATACGTGTCATTCAATATACGATAAGGACCGCTTTACCTGAATGCCAAAAATGACATACCCATATGCTGCACTAGGATATGGTCAAATGTATAATTTAGTATACAGTAAGGATCGATTTACCTGAATGCCATATTGATATACCCGTGGAAACAAATAACTCATGTGATCTAACAAATATCTAGTTGGGATTGATATTATTATCATAAGATAATATTTAACAAAAAATTTATAGACAGATGTGATATCCGTGATTTGGATGTTTGGTTGTTTGGTTGCATGCAAAGCTAACTTTTGGATATGAATACCCCCTCAAAAAAGGAATCAACAATGAGGTGAATGAAATGTGGTGATGTGATGATGGATCAGTTGATAGAAGAAAAATGCATGATGATATTGATGAAAAATTAGATGGGCAGATTTTCTAGGGTTTGAGATGAATTTTTGGTGATTTTGGGGCTTCTAGGCTCAATTCATAGGGTAAGGGGTGAATTGGATCTAGATTCATAGGTTGAGGGGAAAATTGGTCTAATTTTTAGGCCGAGGGGTGACATTGGATATAATTCATATATCGGGGGGTCAATTACACCTAATTAGAGTTTTAGGTATATTTAAACATTTTTGGAAGCATAGGGGGTCATTTTGATGGTGAAAAACTTGGAGAGTGAGGAGTGAGTGACAATTGGCAATGTGGAGCTCTTGTGGTTGATCAATTTGAGCAATAGGATGGTGAGGGGATGCAGTGGCACTAGCACCAAATATGGAGACCCAACGGTAAGTGCTCTTTATTTTATTTATTTTTCAATTTTATTTTTGGATAAACATGAAATAGGGGGAGGTTTTTATGTTATTTTTAAAATTTAGGCAAAATTTAATTGAAATTGGAACACAAACTGTTAAACAAGTTAAATGGGTATCCAAAAGTGTGATCGCTTTAGGTTTGACCAGTTTTCGTTGTAGTTTGACTGAGTGACATGTAGGATAGTCTCATAGTTTGACTTGATGTTGCACTATTTTTGAAATGTGGTTGAATTTCATCCGTAAAAGTGGGAAATGGGTATCCAATAATGTGATTGTGTTTTTGTTTTGTCTTCATTTGGTGTGTTATCTAAATGTGAGTCGTTAGGATGTAAATTAAGTAAATTTGACTGTTAAATTTTCCACTGAGGGTATATTATTTTTGAAACCATTGACACTTTCACCATAGAAGGGTAAAAAGGGTATTCAAAAATACGATTTGTTTTGGTGTGTGATTACATTTGGTGTATGTTTGAATTACATGCCATGATGTAGATAGGAATGAATTTAAAATTAGGTTTTGGGAGCCCGACATGCACTATTTTTATTTTTTTTTAACTTTCACCATAAAATGGCAAAATGGGTGTCCAAAAATGTGACTGTGTTTTTGATATGTTGTGATTTGGCATGTGCACTATAATGATAAGGTTGTATCAACTTTGTCATAGATATTTGTGCATATTTGTATACTCTTTTTGAAATTTGTTGACACTTTCATTGTAAAATGTCAAAATGGGTGTTCAAAAATGTATTTTGTTTTTGTATGTTTTGTGGAATGACATGGTTTTAAATTTCATGCCATAATGAGTATGTGGGAATTTTAAAATTTGACTGTTGGAAGCCAAATATATACTATTTTTCACATCTGTTTGGACTTTTACCATGAAATGGAAAAATGGGTATC
This sequence comes from Wollemia nobilis, assembly GCA_028583015.1. Classification (NCBI taxonomy): domain Eukaryota; kingdom Viridiplantae; phylum Streptophyta; class Pinopsida; order Araucariales; family Araucariaceae; genus Wollemia; species Wollemia nobilis. The sequence continues at coordinate 6,476,156 of JAQPPZ010017073.1, forward strand.
CAAATATATAACTGTGTTTTTTATTTGTTGTGATATGTGGATTGTGCATGTTTTATGTCTCAAAGTGTGTGATAAATTAAATGAATTGATTTGTGTGTGAAATGTATTTAAATAAAATTAAATTTTGTTTAATTGGAGGATTGTGTATTGAAATAATGTGAATTTTGTTGTTCTTGTTTGTGTATGGATAGGTAAAGAATATCGAGCCACAACATTGGGCTCATACTGTGAAGGACAAGTTGGATAAGCTCATGAAGAATAAGGATGATGAGGCATGGTTGGATGTAGTGTGGTTTAGAGGTGTGTAGGAGTGTAAGAGCATTCATGCCAATACGGCGTATATTTCTACATTGTGTGAGATACGGGATGAGGATCATAACACTTTATATTTTTTGATGGGTGAGATGACTATCACCCTAGAAGATGTATATAGAATATATAAGTTACCTATTGAGGGTGTTTTAGTATGGGTAATGGATGATGATAGTCAGACAATTGTGATGGAGTGATTCTTTGGGGATAAGTGCGGGGAGGTGGATATAAATAATATGGATTATGAGCTTCTATGGAATAATAAGATGTTATCTAAGCACTAGTGTGTGGCTATGATGATGATCTCTACTTATGCTTTTACTAACACTTCTGAGGTATTGTTTACCTAGAATATGTTGGATGTGGTGAGTGATATGGTGGAGCACAAAATTGTGTTTGCATGGATGCATATGATTTTGACCTAGGTGTATAGAGAGTTACACAATGTAGTGCATGCTAGGAGGAAGGGGTTGATTTGGACTCCTTTTCTACAGGTGTGGGCATGGGAGCACATAGTCATTGAGCGATCGTCACTATTTCCCTATAAGGTGCATGTTGAGGTACAAACACATTTATCCTATGCTTTGAGATGGAGGATAGATGAGGAGAAGGGTATTAAGAGGCCACATGAGGGTGATCCTCTATTTTGGAGGGTGGAGTTTGGGAAGTTGGTACCTGATGTGATTATGTAGAGGTCATGGAAGGGTGGAGTGGTATGGGAGCATGATGATGAGCAGTTGGGTGCCATTCATTAGGGGAGGTGGTTGGTGGTATGGTACACTTGGTAGTCCAATTTATTTTAGTTCAGTCAAGTTATGCATCAATTTGTACTATGATAGGATATTATAGAGGTACCTGTAGACACCAAAATAGCACCAATATGATCATGTGGCCATAAGCATCGATTGAATTGGCATATATAGCCCCTAAGCTAGTCCCCAGAGGTAAAACAGTGGTCGTCACCACTCCCAAAGTAGTTTTAGAAGGTCAGATATCAATTTGGAACCTTTCAAGCACCCTGCTCCTTACTCGTTCCACCCTGGGATGATTAGAATGCTATTCACCCCACCCTAGGATGATTAGTAGCAATCGCTCCAAGATGGGGCGAATAACAAGTTTGACAAGAAAAAAGTCAATCCTCGACAAATGGCAGCCTAGATTTGCCACTCAACTCCACCTTCAATGCATGGGAGTGTGAGTGAGCATTTCAAATCTCAAAGAGGCAGTCATATAGGAAGTAATGGAGCCCTTAATCAGGGAGGAATCTTCTCTCCCTTGACAAGGTATGATGGCCAAGTGGTGCCCCTGCATGCACATTCAAAGCAGACCTTCAGGTCTATAAAATGGTGAGTCTTCTCACCCCAAAAGGAGGAAATAGCAAGAGCATTTGGAGCAATGGAGTGCTGCCGAATTATACCCTCACCCTCATTGTGCTTCCTACATCCTTGATCTCTATTTTGGAAGGGAGGTTATTAGGTGAACATTAGGAGCATAATATGGACCCAAAACCTAAAAAATTAGATACAATCCCACACCCAATTTGCCAACACAACCCCCTAGGAGGTTTTGGACCCATCCCAAGTGGATTGGTGTCAAAACCAAACCCCAAACAGTGGGCATCCTACCCCCGGGCGCCCCCCACAGTGTTGTAGTCCTAATCGCCCCACCCCGAAGCGATTAGAAATATACAAAAAATTTCATCAATTTTCTTTTGCCTCATGTTTTGTGTGTTTCATAGATGCTGCAGTTCAAATTTCAAAGCATTCTAATTTGTTTTGACTATGTTTTCATTGTTTTACGCTTTTACTAACACATAGGGAGCGCCTTCGGATATAGGGCGATCAGGGCAGAAGCAGCCAAATCCAACCTTTTGGGTCATGTCAAAATGCCCAATTTTACCTAACCCCATGTTTTTAGGTGTTTTAGAGGCCTCTGGATGGGACATTTGGGAGGTCACTTTTGGGCATTTTATGACAGTCCTAATCATCCCACCCAGGAGCGATTAGAAATCTATAGTAGATTTCTTGACTATTATTTTTTCAATGTGTCCTTGATGGTGTTTACATGATTTTTTTTAAATTTCATTCCGTTCTAATAAGTTTTTATCACTGTTTTAATTATTTTATGTATGCATTAACTGAAGGCCTTGGGGATTGCGTGTTTCCTTCCATCTGCATGTGCTATTAATCATTTGTTATTTATTTGTATGCAAGATATCAACATTGGAGGGGTAGAAAGAAACTAAGAATGTATTCACACAAGAGGTGGAGACATTTTGCCCACCCATTTCAAATGTGGGCACGCAGAAGATCCCAAAGGGAAGCGTACCGTCCGTTGGTGTAACAAAATTGTATCGAACACTCTGAGCCCCTAAAAATGGGGGGAGACGTATTGTAACCTGATCATAAGAAAAATTAATAAAAGATGCTGCACCTTTGTATTTGATTTACATCTTGTTTCATTCATGCTTCACTTTCCATTTTTCATGCACTTAGCATTTTTTTAATACAACTACTTTTGTTTGCATCATACCCGGTGTGCTTGTGCTTCTGTATCCAAGTGCTTTTAGTGGAAATCATGGTGGGAATCAAACCCATAATATCCCACTACAAAGACAAGCTACAAAAGCTATTGGATGCACAATTTTTCATCTACGTGGATTACCCACCATGGTTGTCCAACATGGTACTTGTAAAGAAGCTGGACGGGAGGATTTGCATATGCACCAATTTTTGAGATCTAAACAAAGCAAGTCCCAAGGATGATTTCCCATTACCTAGAATCGACGCATTGGTGTACGCTACAATAGGCCACAAAATTATTTCCCTCATGGATGGTTTCTTGGGATACAACTAGATTCGTATCAATCCCGATGATCAACTTAAAATGGCATTCACAATGCCTTGGAGGACATTTTGTTATAAGGTCATGCCATTTGGCCTTAAAAATGCTGGTGCCACCTACCAACATGTGATGACATACATATTTCGTGATCACATGCATACAAATTTAGAAGATTATATGGATGATTTGTTGGCCAAATCTCTTTTATGCCCACATCATCTCAATGACTTAAGCAAGATCCTTGATCGCCTCATCGAATACAAAGTTAGACTAAACCCCAAGAAGTGCGTATTTGGCATCACATATGGAAAACTATTGGGTTTCATAGTCTCAAAATGATGCATCAAGGTAGATCCACATAAGGTCAAGGCAATCCTTGAAATGCTTCCTCCAACCACCATCAAGCAACTTAGAAGCTTGCAGGGAAAGGTCGTGTCGATAAAGTGCTTCATAGCACAGCTATCTGACAAGTGTCGACCCATGAATAAATTATTACACAAAGGGGTAGCATTTCACTGGGATGACGAGTGCCAGTCAGCCTTCGATGACATCAAACAATACTTGGCTTCACTACCGGTATTGGCACCACCTAGACTAGGAGTGTCATTCTACTTATACATCTCAGTTACTGAGGTGGCACTGGGTGCCATGCTAGCCTAGAAAAATGAACTACATAAAGAACATGCTAATTATTATCTTAGTCGCACCCTAGTTAGTTATGAACTTAACTATGCATACATCAAGAATCTATGCTTAGCAGTGGTATTTGCCACCAAAAAGCTATGCCATTACATGCTGAGCAATATGACGTATGTTGTGTCTAAGGAGAATCCATTACGGTACATGATGAGTCATACTTATCATATTAGCTGCATGACAAAATGGATCATGTTGTTGATGGAGTTTGACATAAAATTCATTGGAAAAAAGTCCATCAAAGGTCAAGTCATCGCCAATATACTAGCAGAGGCTCCTCTCGAATACGATCAACCTCTGACCATAGAGCAACCCGATGATGGGGTCTTCCATGTCTCAGAATCACCAGATTTTGAAGAGCCAGAGTCACAGGCCGACATAACATTATTCTTTGATGGTTCTAAATGTGATCAAGGGGGTGGTGCAGGAATCATATTTTTCACACCTCAAAGGGGCTCCAATACCTCTATCATTTAAACTTGATTTCCTGTGCACCAATAACAATGATGAATATGAAGCCTTGCTCATAGGTCTTCAGAAAGCCATCACCATGAACATCAAACACTTGAATATCTTTGGTGATTCGCTATTAATTATCAACCAAGTGAAATGGGTATTCCAATGCAAATTGCTAGTTTTACAGGCCTAAAAAGCCCTTATGGATAAATTCCTAGCAAAGCTTAAATGGTATGACATCGAGGTACTCCCTTGATCATCGAATCATTTTGCAAACACTATGGCCTCCTTGGGGTCACTAATACTGTAAGACCCTTCTGGTGAAATGACAACCATTCAAGTCAAAACATTATCACAATCCATGATGGAGCATGCAAGCTATGACCTAACACCAAGAATCCACTTGATCCAGATTGAACCATTTCAAGATAGGTTCTCTCAAATCCATGATAGTTTGAATCATGCCAACTGGGGATCCTTGTTCTCCCCAACCCCTCTTAATAGCAACACAATGCTATTCTTACCAGTTCTTTCTTGCTTAGCTTTTGCTAGGGACAAACTTCAAGAGAGTTTGGACGTTCATACCATCGAGGTTTCTGATTAGTAGGATTGGTACACACCCATAAGAGACTATCTCAAGTTAGGTAGCCTCCCACTTGTATTGTCGCACACCGTGAAAAGATCATTAAAATAGAAAGAGATAAAACATGTCTTGCTAGGAGACATTTTGTACCATGAGAGCTACAAAGGGATCCTCCTCCATTGCTTGGACCAGTAGGAGTCCACTTGGGCGATCACCCAAGTGCATGATGGTACATGCAATGGCCACTTAAGTGATATGGCCATCGCAAAGCGCATTCTTCACATGGGCTATTATTGGCCATATTTAGAGCGAGATTGTTGTGCATATGTACAAAAGTGCATGAAGTGTCAACACCATGCTAACTTGACACATGTACCTTCTCAAGATTTGCAATAGATCCAATTGGCTTGGATGTTCTTGTAGTGGGGCTTAGATCTAATCGAAAAGATCTCCCCTACATCATCAAGCCATCACACATTTATCATAACGACCACATACTACTTCACCAAGTGGGTGGAAGCAATTCTGCTAACCTCTATGACTGGGCCCCGCATTGCGAAGTTTATTTTACATAATATCATATGTCATTTTGGTATTCTATCCAAGATCATCTTGAATAACGAGACGTCATTTAAGAACAAAAATGTGCGTGCTTTGACAACAAAGTACAAAATTTAGCACAGTTTTTCAACACCCTATTATCCACAGGCAAATGGGCAAGCAGAGGCGTCAAACAAAATGCTAGTTGCCATCCTTAAAAATATGGTCATAGATAGTCATAAGGATTGGCACATTCAAATACCACTTGCTCTTTGGGTTTATCACACTAGCATTTGAACGCCCACTAGGGCAACTCCATTTTTGTTGGTGTATGGCTCCGAGGCAGTCATGCCTCTCAAGTTGGAAATACCTTCCCTATGCATATCAATGCAAGAGTTCATCGATGATGACACTATGTGGCAGGCCCGGTTAGACCAGCTTATGTTGCTTGAAAAACGATGCATCAATGCTCTTGAGCATTTACGTATCTATCAACAGTGACTTAAGAAAGCATACAACATGAAAGTTCACCTGAGGGACTTTTAGGTTGGTGACTTGGTCTTAAAAGAGAACCAACAAAATTCTAACTTGCCGCCCTATTTAAGGGACAAATTTATGGAAAATTGGTTAGGTCCTTATGTCATCGACAATAAAATAGGACCTGGAACATACTGGCTCACCTCTATGGAAGGAATCAAGGAACTAAAACCCTTGAACATCAGTCATTTGAGGCCATTCCACATTTAAAAGAGCCATGGCCCACCCCAAAAAGCTCCAAGGATTCCCACGATCGCTTGGTCAACCCAAAAATGCCCCAAAGGTGCCCATAATCCCTTTGGTCACCCCAAAAAGCTCCAAGGATTCCTGCAATCACTTGGTCAACCCAAAAATGCCCCAAAGGTGCCCATAATCCCTTTGGTCAAACCAAAAGCTCCAAGGATTCCCGCAATCGCTTGGTCACCCCAAAATGCCCCAAAGGTATCTATAAACCCTTTGGTCAAACCAAAAACCCCAAGGGTTCCCACAACCGCTTGGTCACCAAAAATGCCCCAAAGGTATCTATAATCCCTTTGGTCAAAACCTCCAAGGATCCGAAAGAATCACTTGGACCGCACCCACTCGAGATAAACCAACCATAACAAATTTTCAAAAAAAACAATAAAATAATAAAAAATAACAAAAAAATTGCATCTCACTTCCATGCATACTCTTAAAAATCAAAACACAAAAAAAAAAAAAAATTGCATTAGGCATCGCAAAAATACATTGCATATTTGTTGGTCATATAGGTCAAATGCACCATAGACTGTAATTACTCGGAAATTCCATCATTTTTCGCATTTTTCCACTTTGTAAATAGTCCAGAAAAAATAAACTCCATCCACATTTTTCACCATATCATAATTAGTTGTCTTCTAATGTATCCAGGGCTTTCGTCATTCATCTATCTTTAGATTTCTAGCCAAAAATTATACAAAGTCAGACAAATTTTTACAAAGTTAGATTTTTACTTGGATCACACCTTGTTACGTCACATCCCAACACAAGTTAAAACACAAAAAAAAAAAAAAAAAAATCTCAAGTTGTGTGAAATAAAGATGAAACCTGCAAAGAAATCTAGGATACCATGCAGTGAAAAGTTTATCTTGCTCATCCCCTAGTGTGAATGACCCCTAGAATGTTGAGATTTGGCAAAAGGACAAGCATCTTCCCTACCCAATTCCCCAAGAATCCAAAAAAGTTGCAAATATCCAAAAAAAAAAAAATTGCAAAAATTCAAAGTACAAACTCCAAAGTTTGACATCAAAACCCACACAGTGCATACATAAAAAAGAACAAGAAATAGTGATTCTCATCACTCAAAATTCTAATTCCTTGCTCAAAAGAAAAAAATAAAAATAAACAATGATTTTTATCACTACATAGGAGAGCAAGTATCCCAATAAATGTAAAGAAAATAAGGGAGTCGAACTTGAATCCCTGGAACTCTTAGCATTCAGAAGCTCATGAGGTGATCCTTAGTACCGGTTTGGTGGATAGCCTACTGGTCACTGGCGGCAAACCTATCGCATGATGATATATCTATCACATTAAACTGTGTATAGATCAATGTTTGCATGTGGATGAGCTAGCCTATGGTATCCTAGATTGCATCATAGATTAATCTTACTAAATACAACAAAGGAGTTAGTGGAGCTAATTAGGTGATCCTCAGTACAGGTTCAGTTGATAGCCTATCTGGAACTAGCAATATCCTGACAACTACCACATAAAAAAATTCAATCACACACATAGGGATGTGAAATAACTTGATCAAACTCAAGTCTGATTCGTACCTTTTTCAAAAGTCTTGTGAGATAAATGTACAGTCTTGGCTAGTTAGTTAAAACATCCGAGTCTTAGAAAAACCTTAACTACATTCTAGAACACCTGTGGTACATTCCATTCTTACATCACCATCAGAAAATACAAACCAATATATATATATATATATATATATATATATATATATATTACACATGCAAAGTCATTCCACAAAGCAATCACATAGTACAGAAAGCCAGCAAATCCTATACAGTCTATGGTGCCACCGCCAAGTTATCAACAAATCATTTCATCCATTCCATATGCATACATCATATAATTAGAAACAATCGCATTCATAATAACATATGCATACATCAACGTAAATAGATATGCATAAAATTAACAAATAAATCATGACAAGTGTATAATAAAAAAGAAAGTCATGTATATATATCACCAAAAATGCCCACAGGCTACAATAAGTCGGTCCTATGACAGAGCAAAAAAAAATCAAAAACTCAAAAACCCCAAGCCTAGGGAGTTAGCCACCATAATCACATAGGATCAGTATCACTGGAACAACCCTCAGTGGTGTGGGTCCTATGGGACTTCTTAGGGCAGCTGTTGTCAGCCCCCACATCATGCCCACTAGCGCTACTATCACCCACCTGCCTACAATGAGAGGATGCAGACTGCTCAATATCACTACCTGTCGTACGGTGCGACGATCCACCACCAGTGAGCTCAGGTAACTATCCATCAAGGCAAATAATATCTACCTCCAACTCCACTCAAAACTAACCCCACTCTACATCTCGTCGATGATACGTAGCCAATGCATCATCCTACTATGCCAACTGATCCCGCAGGTGATCTCTCTCGATGTTGTGCTCCTCATCCCATCTCCATAGTAGGTCCTCCAACCACACTATCTCATCACAAAACCTAGCCTCCATATCCCTTGGGATTGCCTAAGGCATGGGCATCTCCGAGATGGCAGGTTGCTCTGGCACCCACTACTCTGGGATGTCCTATGTATCCGGCTACTTCGAAACCCCTAAGTCATTCCCATTCAAGTCATCTACCTCCACCATATCTACATCATCGAGAAGATCCCCCCAACCCTCCCTAGGTGCCTCCGTAACCCCACTGCCTGTTGCTGCTACATCCAAACCTCCTAGAGGTCCCTCACCCTGCCATCGCAACATTGTCCACCACTGGTCGTACTCTATAGTCACCCTGACATTGTCCATGTCAAGGACATCAATCACTATATCAGACTCCTCTCCCAATGGATCAATAATCGACCAGTCTAGAGTCCTCTCATCTCCCCGATGTCGATAGATCAAGGGCTCACTAGGAAATCCTTGGTGCACCGCAAACTATCAAGTCACCCAAACATATAGGAAGTACTCCTACTTAGTCCCATGCTACTCATTCAACCACCTCCCCCTATGTGACCATCGAAGCCACTCTCCAACCTCAAGCTAGGCTAGACAATCCTATTATGGCTACCAAAACACCTCCCCTGGAGCAATACGAGAGAAGGCATCAGTATAGTGCCCTACGACACCTACCCATCACTGACTCTGCCCCTGCTCCTATGACCTCCACCATAGAGCAGCATAGCCAATCTCCCTATCCACCATATCCCCTCGAGTGGTCCAAGGCAACCCCTACGGTCGCTCCACAGCTATGTGATGCCACCCTTAGCACTGCAATAGGTAGCTACATCCAATCCCCTTTCGCCTTCGATAGCGAACCTTGTACAGCTATGCTAGTAGTGTCTGACCTCGCCTCATAATTAGTGGTGTTGTTGTTAGACACTCCATAAGTTTTAACACTACCTCAAGTAAGTTCCAAAGGAACCTCACACTTGAGGAGTCAGGAAAGTAGCATATTGGAGATGAGGGTCATAAGCAACGCATGCCTCACCCCCAACACACCCTTCTTAAACCACCACCACACTAGAATACTGCCAATTAGGTAGTCCCCCTCTACCCTCTCCACCGCACCATCCACCCCCATATCTACCGCATGCCCAAAGCACAATTTTAGCACCACTGTTCATTGATCATGAGGAGTCATCCAAATGGGCAGCCCATCTATCAAAATCAATAGAATCTGATACACGTCCTCCAGAGTCACTGTCATCTCCCCTATTAGGATATGAAAGGTATTGGTGCAGGGATCCCATAAATTGATTAGGGCAGTCAGATATGTCTGATCCCCCACCATAGGCTCCAGCCGTGTCACCTGTTTGAGCCCAAGGGCATCAAGACACTCCTAGTATACCATAGTCAACGCATCTCATGCATCAAAAAATACCATCGACTGACGGTACTGACTCTTCACAACCTGAAAAACAAAAACACCACAAAAACATTAAAACATGACAACAAAACAAATGTACAGCAATGTACACAAAAACAATAAAACAACAAAAAAAATTAGGGTTTCAACCTTAATTTAAACAAAAACATTCAAATAAACTATACAGATGACAAACAATGTACAAAAAAACAAAAGTACAGAACTATACAGCCAAAGTACAGATCAATCAACTAAACTATACAATCAAGAACAAAAAAATCAAATAAAACAAACAAAATCATACTAGGGTTTTTAACCTTACGTGTGGAAAAAAAATCAAAAACAAAAACATTAAAACTATACTAGGGTTTTTAACCTTAAGTGTAAAAAAAAAAATCAAAAACAACCAAAACTGCATCCAAAATGCACCAAAAATAGCAATAAAACTGCCGAACAAAGGCACATTTGCGCCTATGATTCTTGGCATACAAAACTAATTTTGGGGTCACAAATTATCACTATCCTTATCCCTAAGAATACTACCATAGTTGGACCACTCCATGGGAGGATGGATTTTTGACAATTTCATCCCCAAAAGGCATCACAAAAAGGGTCAAAACCCACCCAAAAACAAAAATAAAATCACCGAAAAAAGGTGCCTTTGTGCCTAACATTATTGGCATAAAAAATAGATGTCGAGACCACAAATTATCAATATACTACTTCCTAAGAAAGCTACCATATCCAGGCCGCTCCATAGGAGGATGGATTTTCGACAATTTCATCCCCAAAAAGCGTCACAAAAGGGGTCAAAACCCACCCAAAAACAATAATAAAATCGCCGAACAAATGCGCCTTTGCGCCTAACATTCTTGGCATACAAAACTGATGTTGGGGTCAAAAATTGTAACTATCCTACTCCCTAAGAAGTCTACCATATCCGGACCGCTCCATGGGATGACGGATTTTTGACAATTTCATCCCCAAAAGGCATCACAAAAAGGGTCAAAACCCACCCAAAAACAACAATAAAACTGCCGAACAAAGGCACCTTTGCGCCTATGATTCTTGGCATACAAAACCAATGTTGGGGTCACAAATTTTCACTATCCTACTCCCTAATAATTCTACCATAGCCGGACTGCTCCATGGGAGGACGGATTTTCAACAATTTCATCCCCAAAAGGCATCACAAAAAGGGTCAAAACCACCCGAAAACAACAATAAAATCGCCAAAAAAAGGTGCCTTTGCACCTAACATTATTGGAATACAAAACCAATTTCGGGGCCATAAATTATCAATATCCTACTCCCTAAGAAAGCTACCATATTCGGACCGCTCCATGGGAGGACGAATTTTTGACAATTTCAGCCCCAATAAGCGTCACAAAAAAGGGATAAAACCCACCAAAAACAGGTCCGATTGTTGGGAAACTGCATAAGCATTCAATGCAAAACAACTGAAGGCACCCTTACAAAAGTCATCTTGGATCAAATGACTCATCGCTTTTCTCATTTCGGTCATTCCATCATCAATTCGTCACTTGAGAGGGTAGTCACACTTAGTCACCAATCAACAAATACACACCCAATCAAGGAAATGGCATGCATTCAAATAATCATTGACAAAGATAATCACGCTCCTGCTTGGGGCAGAAAACAAGCAATAATCATAAGCTTATCAAATATTTGGCATTATAGAATCATGAAATCAAGGTTCCCATAGACAAAAGGTTGCACCCTTTGCCTATTCATGACTGAACAATGTCCAATATCAAGTAACACCTCACCGAAAAAGGTTAACATTTGAATTAAGCTCCTTAGCTCGTCAGAAGCAAGGATTCAAGAATGCATGCCCTTTACATACTTAGGGTATCAAAAGTTGGTTAGGTTACTAAGAAATCCTAATCATTAAGTGCTTTGGTTATCTATTTTTGCTCAGCACTATGCCACGCACAATGCATCCCAAAAAGAGGCATCTGTAGACACCAAAACAACACCAATATGATCATGTGGCTACAAGCACTGACCAAATTGGCATACATAGCCCCTAGGGCAGCCCCCAGAGGTTAAAAAGTGGTCCTAACCACTCCCAAAGTAATTTTGGAAGGTTAGAGGTCAATTTTGCACCTTTCAAGCACCCTAATACTTACTTGTTCTATCCTGGGATGATTAGAATGCTATTCGCCCCACCCTGGGATGATTAGCAGTAATCGCTCCAGGGTGGGGTGAATAGCAGATTTGATGGGCAAAAAGTCAAACCTCAACAAATGGCAGACCAAATCTGCCACTCAACTCCACCTTCAATACATGGGAGGAGTGAGTGTTTCAAACCTCAAAGAGGCAGTCATAGAGGCAGTCATGGAGCCCTTAATCAGGGAGGAATATTATCTCCCCTGACAAGGCATGATGGCCAAGTGGTGCCCCTACATGCACATTCAAAGCAGACCTTTAGGTCTATAAAATGGTGAGTCTTCTCACCCCAAAATGAGGACAAAGCAGGAGCATTTGGAGCAACGAAGTGCTACCGAATTATACCCTCACCCTCATTGTGCTTCCTACATCCTTGATCTCTATTTTGGAAGGGAGGTTATTGGGTGAACATTAGGAGTGCAATCCGGAACCAAAACCCAAAAAATTGGCCACAATCCCACACCCAATTTTTTGATACAACCCCCTAGGATGTTTTGGACCCATCCCAAGTGGATTGGTGTCAAAACCAAGCCCCAAATGGCGAGCATCCTGCCCCCGAGCACCCCCCCACTGTTGTAGTCCTAATTGCCCCACCCTAGAGTGATCTATAGTATATTTTTTCACTATTTATTTTGCATCATGTTTTGTGTGTTTCATATATGTTGCAGTTCAAATTTCAAAGCATTCTGACTTGTTTTGACTATGTTTTCATTGTTTTATGCTTTTATAACACACAAGGAGTGCCTTCAGATACAAGGTGATCGGGGAAGAATCAGCCAAATCCGACCTTTTGGGTCATCTCAAAATGCCCCATTTTTCCTAACCCCAAGTTTGTAGGTGTTTTGGAGGCATATGGATGGGACATTTGGGAGGTCGCTTTCAGGAGTTTTATGACAGTACTAATCATCCCACCCCAAAGCGATTACAAATATATAGCAGATTTCTCGACTGTTCTTTTTGTAATGTGTCCCTAATGGTTTTTACATGCTTCTATTTAAATTTCATTCTGTTTTTATATGTTTTTATCATTGTTTTAATTATTTCATGTATGCATTAATCGGAGGCCTTAGGGATTGCATGTTTCCTTCCATCTGCATGTGCTATTAATCATTTGATATTTCTCTGTATGTAGGATCTCAACACTGGAGGGGTAGCAAGGAACTATGAACATATTCATGCAAGCAACGGTGATGTTTTGCCTGCCCTTTTTGAATGTGGGCACACGGAAGATCCCAAAGGGAAGCGTACTGTCCGTTGGTGTAACAAAATTGTATCAAACGCTTTGACCCCCTAAAAAGGGGGGGGAGATGTATTGTAACCTTATCATAAGTAAAATTAATAAAAGAGGCTACACCTTTGTCTTTGCTTTAAATCTCGTTTCATTCATGCTTCACTTTCCATTTTTCATGCACTTAGTATTTCGTTAATACAACTGCTTTTGTTTGCATCGCACTCGGTGTGCCTATGCTTCCGTATCCAAGTGCTTTCAGTACCTATTATATATTATCGATGATAGGGTGACAAGGGGTAGTTGTCTATAGTCTTACCATGGACTGGTGAGAGGGACCCATTGATGGTGATCACATATGTGGATAATGAGGGGATGACACCAGAGTATGATGCTTGATGGGCAATGTAGAGCTAGGAGCTGGGTGTTGGGGTAGTTGATTGATAGGTATTGCATGGTGGTGGGGTACCTATAGCAAGAGGGAGGGAAGCAAGAGGTACTCAAGCTAGGTTGCAATATAGATCGGGTAGTGAGACAGAGGTGCCTCTTAGATGATCCAAGTGATAATTTGATGGAACCTTGAGATCCTTTGCAGAGAGAGTGGAGGAGGTTCCTACGAGTAGTGGGACACATCCTATGGATGAGGCATATGAGGGTATGGATATGGGAGGTTTTTATGATACTATGGAGATGTGTTTCTTTAATGATATAGAGGAGATTCCCATTGAGGAGCAAGAGATGTAGGATGCAGAGGAGTAGGTATTATTACTATGAGATCGAGTGCATAAACTAGAGGGAGAGCTCCACGATGATGAGACGAGTAGGCTAGCAGAGGTAATAGATTTAGAGGAGAGGCTAATAACCTTGGAGGCTAATGGTGATGCTAAAAAAAAGACCTTTGAGGCTATGTGAGCTAATATGATAGAGGAGATGGAGTAGCTAAGGATAGAGGTGCAGAGGGAGTGATCTACAATGGAGGCCTGGGATGCAAATATTGTAGAGCTAGATGATAATATGGTGAGGCAGTAGTGAGCACAAGAGGAGGCTAAGGTAGCCCAAGTGGTAGGGTAGGTTTCGATTGATGTGGTTGCTCTAAGGGTGGAGATAGAGCAACTATGAAGGGGTAGTGAGAATGCAAGAGGGTTGCTGACTATGAAGGTAGAAAATTGGATAGCTTATGAGTTTGCTCTGGTGATGTATGGTATCCTACTCGCTAATTATGATCAGGTGGTATCATAGTCTAGGTCACAATAACATGTATAGACACACTCATAGTAGAGTCATCGGAGTGCGGCTTCAGTGGGTCGAAGAGGCATGAGGTTTGAGGTGTGAGATGTGGCACAAGGTGCAGATGTGGTATTTGGTTCAAGGGGAGTAGAGAGGCTCCTAGTGGTAGTTAGATTGATTATCATTGTATCCTACGAGCATTTTTGGATTATGTATGGTGGGCATGGTCCTGGTTTTTAGCCTACGGGTATTTTTGATAGATTATATATATATATATATATAATTTTTTGTTACAACTTATATATATGCATACATTTTAATTATGATTTGAATGTGTTAGCATAGTGTAATGTGTGAGTAAATGTACAATGCATGAATGTATATGTGGTAGGGTGTAGGCATATGATTATCCTATAGTATAGGTATACTATAGAATGATATGAAGTTGTGTAGGTTGAATACAATGCAATGTGATTTGATGTGAATGTGACAATGTATGTTAGAATTGTAGTAAATGTATGTAACATAAATGTGATGATGCAATGTGAGAGAATGTGTGTAGGATAAATGCAGGACTATAATGTTTAATGACTCTATGTAGCATATATGCATAAATTCCTATATGGGAGGACTAAAATGCGTAAAGGAAGCACTTGTATCATGGCATGTACCTATGTGAATATGATCCATTCCATAATCTTAGGGATGTAGGATGAAATAAGGTATACGTAATGGCTTTGACAAACATAGTTATAGTAATAAAATCTCCAACCAAAAATTGTGCAAGTGTTTGTGACAACTCACAACTAAGCTGACTGGTTCAAAGACTATCATGGACCTGTGTGTGTAAATGAGTGAGATTCATTTATCCATTTTGAGGGAGTTAGGATTAAACCATTGTGAACATAGCCAAACTAGCTAGCTTATCCACAAGCGCGCAGTGATATGTACAAAATAAGGTCACTAATATGACAAATATGTTGCCACTTGTAAGACTATTCTACTAGTAGGCAAGATCTTAGACCTTATTGCTAGCGATGGAAATCATCCCATAGTGTTATGTTAAACCTAATGACCAAAGGTGATGAAGCATACAAATTATGATATCTTGAGGCTTTTCCTTTTATTTTCTACCCCTCGTTTATTGCTTGTATTTGTTTTGTGGTGCTCTTTTTCTTTTTTTTTCTCTCTTTTTATTTTTATGGGCATTGGCTTTTGTTTTCTTCCCATTTGTCTTATTTTTGCTTATGCTTATCCCTTTGTTTATCCCTAGGTCATATGTTGACCATGCAAGTGATAGGATGAGTAGGGGAAACCGTTCACTATATGGCAATATCTATGCAAGGTGTTATCTTCCCTAGACTCAAAATTTGTTTAAGCATGTAACCTGTGTGAGTGATACATGATAGAAGTTGAACCAACCTAAAATAACTATAATAAGTGTAGAAAAATTGTTAGCTAGAGGTGACATTTGATTGACTAAACTAGTGAATGGTCAAAAACTAAACAAGATACCTATATACACCCTAATCTTGAAAATAAGGAATGGACATGCAATTGGTGATGCTAACAAGTGTATATGTTATTCCTATAGAAGGTGCATTTCTAGGGGAATAATATACAAACATGAAATGAAATCGTAAGAAAAGACAAATGGATATATGCAATGGATGTAATGTAAATGATGCAAATGGGAGAATGGCATATCTACAAGAGGAAGAGCATGAAATGTAGTGATTGTGGATTTAAAATCTTATTTACAAAGAAGTGTAAGGTGTGATGAGAATGGAGGTAGTGTGTTGTGGTAAAGGTTTCCCCAACATGTGGGGTGTGTGTGTAGTAGGTGAATAATATGTGACTAGTGGGGATGCATGCAATAATGACAAAAAGAAGAAGAATTTGAAGTTGGGATTTACAAATGGAAGAAGTAAGAAGAAACAAGCATTGGTAACCAAAAAAATGAGGGGATTACCAATGGAGAGGGGTAAGAAGAAGGACACTCGATCAACGTAGGTATGTAGCCACTCAAAGCATGACCATACAACTACATGAAGAAATAAGAAGAAGAAGAGAGAGGAATGAAAATAAAGTATGGAAATAAACTACTAATGGTAAAAGTAATGATGGTCAACTCATGAGTGAGGAGGTGAAGTGATAATACTACTAGGGCTTTGGTGGTTTGTGTAGTTTAACATGTGGTGGATGTAGTAGGAGGGAGATATCAATGATTCAAATAGTGGCAACATATGAGGAACGATGCAGCATGGGGGACTCTGAAGTCATGTGGATGAACATGAATGCTTAGATGATGGGATGTGATCACCAATCAACATGGTGTCTACTAGGGTTTAAAATATATGGTAGGAATCAATGTCATGGATAAGCTAGTGATGGTATATACAGAACTGATGTTCATGGTAATTCTATGATTTGGGATGCAATGGGTCAATAGGCCTGTTTTTAGGTAACTCTAGGAGACCTTGGTGAAGGAGATGGTCAAAAATTTTGGATACTGCCATGGACGGGATAGGTTCAGGATAGATGTAGGGTTCCATAAGAGGTGAGTGAGAAGCATATGGAGTGAGGTAAAATGGTGGAGGAGTGGGTCGAGGCTCGAACATGGGTCAAACTTGGGGATGGGGAATGGACCTGGGGGAGGTGAAGATGTACGGGATATGGTGGACTAGCGAGTAGATGTGAGATAGTGACAATGAATCAGATGTAGCTCGATATCATCAAGTCAATATAGGAAGTGATACAGATCAGGATGTGGAGGTGACAATATTGGAGAAGGTGGAGAGCAAGAATCCAAGGGATAATAAGTGAAATATAGATGTGAAGAGGAGTTTGCATGAGAGGATAATATGGGTGAGTGTAATAACTTCATAGATTGTGAGGTTGGCTGGAATTGTAGGCTACAAAGTGGTGAAGGTGGTGCCTGAAGGATGGGTGGTGTAGGAGAAGACTACATGTAATTCCATGTATGGTATGGAGGTACATGTGTGGCAACAACTTGGGAAGCATGTATGTGAAGATCTTGAGCATATGGGGACATCCCACTAAGAAGTGGGGAAGGTAGGTATGAAGGACATGCAGGATGAGGTGTGTATCCTTGATTGGGAGGGTGATAAGTTTTGGAAGGATGGCAAGGGGAAGAGTATGGTGAGTAGGAATTCCTTGCATCCTCATGTGGAGGTGGAGGATACCCCTAGGTGTGAAAATGGGATCTTTCCTTATTTTCATCAAAGAAGGATAGGGTGACCTGGCTATCTCCTGAGTGAGGTGAATAAGAGGAATCTCTATGGTGGGGTGAAGGGCATCAGGGTGGAGTGTGGTGATATGAATGAGATGAAGGTGAGGATTGTCTGGTATGTACAGTGGTAGGTGGCATGGCCATATCGATCAATATGATTAGAACTAGGGGTAGTGGGGGATGATCTTGCATGGTGGTAGCTTGAGATATTGATAGTGTGTGTGGATAATCGTGTATATTTGTTGATGATGTAGTGGTGGATGATGTAAATATTGAAAATAGAAACATATACCAACAACATATAAATAGCATAAAAAATAAATGTACATCTAGAAAATAGAAAGTAAAGACCGTGTATGGGGTGATGTGCATAGTGAATGATGTGTATGTAGATAACACTATGTACAATGTGTGGTGATGGAGACCTACATAAGCTACACATTAAATATACAAAGGTGAAGGATATTAATGGGTTCAGGTTTGGTAATACCTTTTATATTAGCCAATTGATAGGTACCTAAAATAAATTTGTGTGTGATTATGAATGGGCCCAAGCAGTTTCGGGTAAACTTATCACGTTGTTGGTGAGGTTTACTTGTGATTTTTTGGTTCTCTTTGAGAACTAAGTCGCCAATTTAAAATTTATATTTGTGGACCTTATTGTTGTAGACATGTCTAAGGTTATCTTGATATACTCATGTGTGCTCTATGGTGTGAATGCAGTGTTAATTGAGAAGTGTGAGCGGATCGAAGTAGGCTTGATGAGCAGTGCCATTGTCAATGAATTTTTTCATGGATACTCATAGGGATGGTATCTCGAGTTCCATGGGCATAGTAGCTTCAACACCATGGACCAATGAGAATAGGTTTGCCCTAGTGGGAGTATGAATGCTCATATAGTAGGCCCACAAAGATAAGGGTGTTTGGTTATGATAATCGTGATGAGACTCTGCTACTATCTTACAAAGTATGGAGCAGATTATTTTATTCATTGCATCTACCTGACCATTACCCTATGGGTAATACAGGATGGAGAAACTATGATGGATGTTGAATTTGGCACAAAGAGCATGAACATTTTTGTTCTTGAATGATTTCCCATTGTCAGAGATGATTTGGGAGGGGATTCCAAAGAGACATAATATATGGTTTGTGATGAATACCATAATCTTAGATCCCATGGTTTGGATGAGTGGTATGGCTTCAAACCACTTTATTAAGTACTTTGTGGATGTAATCATAGGTTTGGATGAATGGTATGGCTTCAACCCACTTTATGAAGTACTTTGTGGTTGTAATCATAAATTTGTGATTACTAGGTGAGGAAGGTGTTATTTGTCTGATAAGGTCAAGGCCCCATTGAGATAAGGGCCACATGGACTAAATAGGTTGAAGCACTTGATATGGGATATGTGTGAGTTTTATGTGTTGTTGGTGCTTGAAACAACACTTCACATACTCACAATAATCATGTTTCATCTTTGGCCAGTAGTATCCCATGCAAAGGATGCGCTTTGTGATTGCCATGCCACTAAAGTGGCCACCACATGTACCATCATGGTTTTATTGTACAACCCACTAAGATTCATATGGTTCTAGGTAATGTAAGAGGATGCCATAATAACTACGATGGTATAGGATGTTCCCTATAAATGTATAACGAATCACTCTTTGTTTGAATTCTTGATGATGAGCATGTTGTAAGTCACACGGTAGGAATCCTAACTTAATATAATCCTTGATTTGTGCAAACCAAGGATCATGTGGTTGGGTTTTGACTACATGAATACCTCCATCATCTATGGGAGGCATAGGAGATATGGCAGATTGGATGAAAATATGAATGGATACACATGTGGTATATGATAGGGGGTTTTGTAGGATTAATTATCTTAGAGAGGCCATTGTATCGACAAAATCATTTGATTATCGAGGAGCAGCTTTGATGTACCACTCAAATTGGAAAAGAAGTTGTTGTGCAACATGCTAGCATTGTTGAAGGACGAGACAACGACATTGCTATATTTCTTGTACTTGGTTGAATATTAAGAGGGAATCACCTATGATGTGGAGGTACCTGATATGCATGGTGTGGGTCTATTTTAATCTTAGGATTAAGGATTCATATTCTGCATTTTTGTTCATGTAAGGGAAGTCTAATTTAAATGAAAAGAGGACCGGTTCCCCTTCAGGTGTGAAGAAAACAATACCTACACCCCTAGAATGAGTGCATCAGGAGACATCAAATAATAGAGTTAAATTAGCCAGTGATTTGGGCTCGATATATTCTTTGGCTTCAGTAATATGGAATATGGAATCATCTAGAAATTGAATAAGGATATTGTTGATCCTTTTTTAGTGGGTCCTCTGCAAGTTGGTTTGTGATGACCTATCCTTTTATGGATTTTTGTGAAATGAACTCTAGGTCGAATTCAGTTAGGGGAATAATCCATTTTGCAGTGCAAGAGTTGTGGTAACCTTTTTTCATCATATATTGCAAGGGATTATCTTGAGTGATAACAAAAGTAGTGTGGTTTGACATATAATGACAAAGTTTATAGGTGGTAAAAACTATAGCTAGGCATAGTTTTTCCATGTACCCATATCAAATTTCATATCTGACTAGCATATGATTGATATAATATATAGATTTCTCTTTGTCAAGCACGTTCTTTTGAGCTAGAAATGTGCCTAGTGTAAAATTTATGGCTGAAATGTATAGCATAAGTGGTAACTATGGGTGTGGGGGAGACATAACTAGTGGAGAAGTGAGGTAGGCTTTGATAGAATCAAATGCTTGTTGACAATTGTCATCCCATTTGAAAGCAAATCCTTTTTGTAGGAGATGATTGAATGGTTTGCACTTGTCTGATAATTGTGCTATGAATCGATGAATGGATGTGATTTTACCCTAGGGGCTGTGTAGTTGCTTTAGGTTGGTAGGTGGAGATATCTCGATGATGGAATTTACTTTTTTAGGGTCTACCTCAATTCCATGTTGGGTGATAATGAACCCTAGTATTTTTCTTGAGGTAACTCCAAAGACACACTTATTTGGGTTAAGGTGCACATTATGTTCTAGTAAATGGTCAAATATATTTTAGAGGTCTTTTAAGTGTTGTGAGCATTCTTTGGACTTTGCTATGAGATCATCAACATAGTATTTCATGATTTTGTGCATGTAATTATGAAAGATATAATTCATTACATGCTGGTAGGTTGCCCTAGTGTTTTTAAGTCCAAAGGGAATGACCTTGTAGCAAAAAGTCCTCTAAGGGGTTGTGAATGATTTTTTATGTTGATCAGTGGGATTGATCTTAATTTGGTTTTACCCAGAGAATACATACATAAGGGAAATCATCTCATGGCCTGCTATGGAGTCGACTAGCGAGTCAATGTTAGGTAGAGGGAAGTTGTCTTTGGGATATGCTTTGTTTAAATTCATGGAATTCAGTGTAGAAACAAACTTCACTGGAAGGTTTAGACAATGGAACCATGTTGGACACCCATTCAGGATAGTCGATGGATATCATAAAGTCTACATATAAGATCTTTTGGAGATTATATTTTACTAACAACGCAATTGTCAGGTGCATGCATCATAGCTTCTACCCGACAGGATTAGCCTCTTTGTCTAATGTGATATTGTGGGATATGAGGGCGGGATCAAAGCTTGGCATATCCTTGTAGGACCATGTGAAGAATTTGATGTACTTTTTGAGGAAAGCAGTGAACAAAATATGCTCTTAGGGTGAAATTCTAGTGGATAGTTTAACAATGTGAGGATTGTCGAGATCATCAATGATGTCTACATCAATTGTTTCTTCAATTAGTATGTGAGAGCCATCACAAAGTTTTTCTAGGATAGTAATGAGGTGGATATCATTGATGGCCTCAAGAATTTTGTATTCATAATCTATGTAGATGTCTGTGTGATGAATGCATGGAATGTGAGGTGGTGTAGAAGGTGAAGGAGTGTTAGCAGTACATAGGACATGAGGTGAAAGTAGAAAATCTTGAGGTGATAGTATGGGTGAGATGTGTGTGAGGTTGAAAAATTTATATTTGGTATTTTATCACAAATTTTTTGATGTATGTATCAAAGTGGGGATAAGAGATTCGCATCGACCATATTAATCGATGTCATGGGGGAAGTAGGTGGTGAAGAGTCTGATGATGTAGACTGAATAATGTATGGATGTTATAGGAGGCTTAATGGAGGGCACAAGATGATAGGTGGAGAATGTGTTCGAGTAGTATATCAATGGAGTTGCCAATGTATAGGCAAAAATATGGCCAAATATATTGGTGACGGTCGGGGATATGCCATGTCATGCTCTGGATCAGGAGCATTTAGATATAAGGTGGCCAATTGACTTATTAATTCGTCAACACAACATGATGATGTGGTGTCAAAAAGAGGATTTTATTGAAAGAAGTCATAGGAAACTATGAAATTTGAATGGGGGGATGGATTGTTCTCTAAAATATCCATATCGATATACTATTCCAAGGTGTGTGTTCGAATTTGAGAAGGGTTTAGGGATAGGTCCAGGAGTTCATCCTCTAACATGTGAATGGTGGTTGGGCGATAACCTAGGATGGATTTGTCAATAGGTAATTACACATGAGGGTTAATGGATGTACGCAACCCTTGTTTATAATGAACTGACCCAAATCCATGCCAATATAAGTGTTGAAGGTAGCATAGGGTGAAATACGGGTTAGCCATGTGGTCTAGTGTACCACAAAAACTAGATTGTGGTGGTGGAGGGGCTATAGGCAGGATTGAAGAATCCAATCTTACATACACAAATCTAGTTTGGTTGTTAGGAGGCCCTAATTGTATGATATTTCCAATGGTCAAAACTGAGGCTAAAGGGCTGTCAAAGTCACACGTGGACTGAAATATAGGTGGATGTACACTGGTTCTAAATTTGTCATAAAAATGGAAATGTAGGATGGTGTATGCTATGGTGAATGGGGTGGAAAATTTGAGTTGAAATACAAGGATGCAAACTAGGAGTCTCTTATGGTAGTGGCAAATGGATGTAACAACTAATCATCGAGATGGGAAGCTCATTGTTCCCACTCGTGGAATTCAGCTACCATGGCTAGGATAAGGTGATCCACATGTGGGAATTGGGAAGGAGGAGTGGCAACTGGTGTTGGGCTATGAGGTGTGGTGAAGGACCTAGGTTGTGGGAAAAAAGTAAGGGGAGGTGTTTGAAGTGTTGGAAGAAGAGGAGGTTCTATGGAGGAATGTGGGTGAGATAGAGTGGTAGGTTGTGGTGTAGGTAACAAGGATGGTATCGATGTCGTGGGTGGACTTTTAAAATATGATGACTAAGACGATGGTGGTGGACATAAGGAAGGTAGTGAAAATGGTATGGTAGCCATATTAGATACTGTAGTGGCTAGTGCTAATGGTGTAGATTTTGAGGTGTGCATCCTTGGTGATGATTGTGGTAATGAAGAGGATGTAGGGGATGATGTTGATGCTCCTATAGACTAGTGAGAATAAATAGGGAATAGTTGTATGGAGGACGATGAAGTTATGAGTGGTAGGTCTACAATGTTGTAAAATTGAAAAGGATACCCATCAGTAGGAACATAGTGGATAAGTTTGTCATGGACGTATTTTATGCAATGATGCAATGTAATGGAGATACATTGTATGTCCTTGATCCATGGATGACCAAGTAGGATGTTGTACTCTATTTCATCCTGAATGATGTGAAAGAGGATGGGGATAGTGTGGATACCTACCTAGATGGGTAAGATAATGGATCCTACTGTAGGTCACATGGATCCATCAAACACAAGTAGGTCGAGTGATGGGGTGGCAAAATGAACTAGTGGGATATGTAGGTGATGTAAAGCTGATGTGGAAATGATACAAATGAAGGAACTTGTATCAACGAGAACATGCTTGTATGTAATATCGTTGATGGTCACTTGGATATGGATAAGAGGATTTTCTCCTCCTACAAGTTTCATGATCTCATAATCATGAAAGCTTATGGAGGGCTAAATGAAGCATGGAATATTTCCTACAAAGTTTACAAAGGTATTCATGTTATATGTCTCAAGATCAATAGAGCATAGAATTTCATTCAACACCTCACAATGGGGTTGAGACTATTGTATAAGATCAAATATGGATAAGTGAGTAGGAGCATTGCACAACTGGTGAATAAGACTACCACAAATTATGATGATGTTTTGTGGTGGTGGAGGTATGGCATAAAAAGTCATAGGAGATGGTGGGGATGTAAATTGTATAGGCAAGGAAAAAATAGGTTGAGTTTGGCATGGGGGTACCATTGATTTTAGGTGGTAAGTTTAATCATGCCTATGATGCCACATGAAGGGGGGTTGTGTTGGACACTATTTACCTGCCTAGGTAGCCCTTGGGGATTTTGTGGTGGTCTTTGGGGGTTAGTTCCCCTGTGATCAAGTAAGGGGTTTTGGAATATCCCTAGGTTTTGATTTTATGGTATGAGGGGGTTTGAGACCTGAATGGTACCCCTCTTAATAAGATCTTGGACTTTACCATGAAAGGAATGACAACTATTCATACTATGGTCTCGCTATTAATGGTATTGACAGAAGGCTTGCTCATTATATACATGAGGTTTAGGTAGGTTTGGATCAAGTGGTTAGATTTTAGGTAGGATGATGTGGCCTGCATTGTATAACCTCTAGAAGAGGGCTGATAATAGTTTAGAAAGTGGTGTAAGATCACACTGTGGAACCTGTGGATGCATACCATGAGGTTAATGAGGCCTCAGAGGGGGAGGTGCATTGGTTTGAAATATTTGTTGTTGTGGAGGAGAGAATTATTGGACCAGTGAGGGTGCTAAGGTAGTAGCTACCTCTTGGTTGGCTAGTGGTAATCAAGAATAAGGTTGGTTAGGTGCATTTCTATTGAAACAAAAATTGGAATTATAGTTTGGTTTCTATTTCAACTTAATATTGCCTGACTGGACCTTGATGTCCTCAATTAATTTGGCTTGGGAAATGGATTCTTCAAAGGTATGGCTTTGATGAAGTTGCAAATATGTAGAGATGTATTTGTGGTAACTCTTAGAGAATAGTGTCACTTACTTGGTGGTAGGAAGGCTATGGGTGATGTCATGGATGATAGATATCCACAGTGAGATAAACTCAGTAATAGGTTTATTATCTGTATATCATAGGGTATAGATGTCTAAAAAGTTAATAGTTTTATTAATGTTTATGGAATCATGTTCTAAAAAGGAGTTGGCCAATTGTTTAAAGGTATACAGGCTATGGCATGGGAGCGTGTTGTACAAGTCTAAGGCTTATCCCCAAAGTTAAAAGGAGAATGTACTTAACATGAGGAGATTGCTACTATGAAGCTGGTATAAAGCTAAGTGGTATTTTCTCACATGTTCTCTAGGATATTTATTACCCTTGTATTTATCAAACTTTGGGATATTAAAGTGATAGGGATAAGGTGGGATTGACACTGATGGGTGGATTGGCTCATTACAGAGTTCATCGTAGGTTAGTTTCTATGGTCCATAGCTAGATATGCATAGGTTGAGAATATTAACTTCATCTTGAAAAAGTTGAAGTTCGGGTGCTAAGGGTGTAAGGGAAGGTGTGAAGGTGGGTGGAGCATGTGAGTAGGAGTTGTTGTTCTTCCTAGACCTAAGGAGGGAAGTATTGCAATTTGTCCTAGTAGGGTGGATGCTGAGTGACATATGATGTTGTGATCAATGGAAAACTAGACTATGGAATAGGCATTTACTAAGGGTAATAGTATTGTGGTTATGGGATGTGCGGTTGTTGCATGGGTATCTATTGGGGATGAGCCTATTATAATGGTTGGGCCATGGGAGGTGATGACCAATAAGGAGGAGGCATAAAGAATGTAGGCCCTATAGATATTAGTGGACGTATCAGGAGTGATGATGTGGGAGGTGGCTAAGATGAGGTGTCAAAGGATGGCACTTGTCTCTATCCTAATGGATGAGATGTAGGAAAACTAAACTAGGTGGAGTACCCTGGGGAAATAGGAGTATAGGCTATAGATCTTGGTCCATAGGTGGGAAGAGGACTAGTAGTGGAAGCTTGAAAAGGAGGATGAGGGGGTAATATAAAGGTAGATAAAATGAAATATGGAATGGTAGATTGGGTAGCATACCCTCCCGTTACCTGAGATGTAGATGGGAAGGATGAAGAGAAAGAAGGGTAAGCTTCCAAAGTAGGAGCTTGGGAGTGTGAAGTGGTAAATGTATTTACTCGAGATTGGGTGTTTGTGATTGGTTGATGTTTTTGGTATTGAATTGGTTGCATTTGAGGAGGTGGTTGGGACAAATCCTCAAAGGTTGGAAAAAATGGTTGTTGGTAAGAAGATGGTTGCGAATCTTGGGAAGAGTGTGGGTATGATTATGGAGATGGTACTTGTGATTGTTGCAAAGGGGGGTGTTGACATGTATATTATAAGGATGGCATCTGGGTTCTTGGTGTATATGAGGAGGGTTTTGAGACCATCCCTATGGTAGGGGAAAAATATTTTACCTAAGGGTAAGTACGATTTAGTAATGAGGAGTCATTCTTAAAAAGGTATTGATATAGGCTCTAAAATAAAGGGTGTGTGAATGTAGGAGAGGTAGGTGGAGTCTCCTCTTCTATGGTGAATAGAGGAGGGGGCTATCCTAGAGTAGTGTAGATCACATGGTCACAGAACATGGAATGTGGATTAGGTGATGATGAAGAGTAAGTAAGTGGATGGTCTTCTTCAAATGAAGTGGCAAGGGTTTCACTCGAAGTGGATGTCTCACCATGAGATATTGTGGGTTTGTAACATGGATCACATTCTATGAGAATATTAGGTGTGCATGTGGAATTCTCATTTTTGGATGAAGGAGGAAGGATATACTGACTATAAGTGGCTATAGAAACCTCCTCTATATGACATGCTTGCTCGTGCACTCGACTATGAGTAATGATGGTGTATATCATATCATGAATCTTCAGAACTACATAGAGACTAGAGTCTGAGGTCCTGTATGTGATGTGTAAAGGAGTTGTGAAATAGTCTTGTGATGTGCATACTCAAACTACAGTATCAAGCTGTGTGGAGCTGATAAACAAAGTCTTGCATGGTGTGATGTGCTGAAACTAGTTTGTGATCATGCAAACAACATAAAATTAGAATCAGTTCTAAATGCAAAAAAAATAAAGTATTTTATTTTTTTGAGTGTGTTTTGATGTTGATACTTCTTAGGTAAAATCATGGGTAGGGGAGTGAATACTCTAGAAATTCAGGAGTGTCATTGGTATAGAACCTCCTACAACACTCAAATATGCATATAATAGAACGATATCATGATGTGCAAATGGTGACCTGTATGGAAGGCACAATAAATGATAACCTATGGGGGGAGAAATCAAAGGGCTAAAATGAGCTCATTGTATCCTCTCATAAGAAGATGTGGAACTATCTGATACTTTATATTGGTATGGTAAAAAAGCCCATGCTTTCACTTCACCCTTGGGTGGGCTTAGTCAATAAGGATAGTTATCGTGTTCACAAATTATGTAAGCCTTGTGAAAAAAGGCATCTAATCCTATCCTACTATGAAGGTAACTTCTGGTGATGAAATCCAAAAGCCCAGTCTCAAAAGTGGGCAGTTTTCTAGTGATGAAGTCCAGAAAACCACTCTTGTGGGGTTGCTAGGTTTCTATGGAGGTGATATGGTGGAGGGTACAACTCATACCACACTAGTCTTGAGCAATGGATTAGGGATGAAATTCAATATCACCACTTTTTTTGAACCATGTGTGTGTGGGTTTGAATTTTCGAATGATGATGTACAAAGAAATAAATCTAAAGAAATACCTTTTTGAAATGAAATCTAGGCCCTAGATGTGATTTTTGGAAGCAAAGGCTAAAGTAAGATGTGTTTTAAAAAGAAATCTAGTCCTATGTACCTTTTTGGAAATAATATAGGATCTATGCTTATGAAATAAACAAGCAAACCAAAGAAATCATGTGATTGCTAAAGAAATGAGAAGTCTAAACTAAGGACAAGCCATGAAAGTGCAATTTTCTTTTGTAAAAAGGAAATGATTCATGATCATAAGGGAATGGAAGACGGAATTTGAAAGTCTAACATAGATACAAAAAAGAAATGGGAAAGTGATATTTGGTACAAAGAGATATTTGAAATTGCATTGATAAGGAAATGCAAAAAGAGATTTGAAATTCTAAATCCTAAATGCATGAAATGAAATTGGAAATTGCATTTGTACAAAAATAGACATGAAATATGCTTTGAAAATTTGATGCAAAAAGAGATTAAAAAGCTTTAATCCTAGATGCATGAAAGGAATGGAAATTGATTGTGTTGATGTAAAAAGAGATTTGAAATTTGCCATAATGAAATGTTCAAGTGAAAAGTGTAAATCGTAATCCTAAATGCACTTTTGGAAAAAGGGAATTTGAAATGTACTTTCAAGAGAAATTGATAGACTAATACAAAAGAAAAAATAAAAACCTATTTAAAATATGATTTGAGAAAAGAAATGAGAGTATTATTGAAATATAAATGAACTAAATTTTTTTATTTGATGAAGGTTTTTGGATAGCAATTTGTAAAACCTAACTATTGAAAGAAAGAAGGACTTTAAGAATTGCAATTTACAAGAAGAAATGACTATAAAATAAAAAATAATTTGATGCTTTAATCAAAGAGGAATGTAAATATGATTTATATACAAAAAAATAAAGATAGGGCAGCTAACCTAAATGTGCTTGGCATGCCAAGTGCATTGAAACAAGAGATTCACTGAATGACATGTTGCATTTTCTAGTGAACTTTTCATTGCAAGAAAATGATAGAACAAAGAAGGAAAAGGGGAATACCTAATTCCATTTACTCTAGATGAGTTGGAATATCTTTTTGTTGTTGAACTCTACAATTTTAAGGGTTTTTGGGGCTATTATGCTCAATTCACATGCCAAGGGGTGAATCGGATCTAGATTCATAGGTCGGGGGGTGAATTAGATCTAGAGGCCTACAATATGTATTCTGAGTGCTTGAGGAGGTTGTTAGGGCTTCAAGGGTTTATGTAATGATTAGATATTATACCTGCAACAAAATAAAAATAGTAAATTGTGTTAGATTCGCGATAAAACTACTCTAGCATAATCCTTTGTGGGGGTCCCATCGAGTGTGCTAGAATGAAACATACAAAAGTAAGATTTTGATCTAATAATTTTCTAAAAAATAGATTATTCAATGATTTTTATTTTATTCATGATAGAAGTGCTTTGGTGTTACAAATTGGGGGAAATTCCCCTTCCTTTATTTCACAAATTTACAATAAATCTGATGCTTTCTCTTGGGCTCCTCAATGTAGGTGGGCTTCATGCATAATGTATGCCATCGGTAGTTGTATTTGCTATTGTTTTCCTCTTTTCATCTATGTTGGACCTAAAAAATAGAGTTAGTATATTTGGGAAATTGCCTTAGTTAGGTCCCATCGTAAAAGGACAAATCAACTCAAAATATGTAATGAAAACTGAAATAAATTGCATAGAACATCATCAAAAATAAATAGAGCATACATGATAGATTCAGAGTGAAAATTCTTCTGTAGGACCAATTCGTAGGTTGAGGGGCAAATTGGATATCAAATTCATAGGCTAGGGGGTGAATTGAACTGTGAGTACTTTCTACTAGATATCCCTATTTAGATGGGCTTCTCAAGTGCTGCAATGTTGTTGGTACATATCATATGTCTTTGCTTGCACTTCTAGTTGCAATTTGATAGAGTTTATGTAGGTCAACTAAAAGGGGGGAGAGAGATAATGGGAAATTAGGTCCACTATTTATAGAAAAACCTAAGGTGTAGGGGGTGTGGTTAGGAGTACTAAATCCTAAGGTCAAGTACTAAGGTGGTTAGGTTAGGGTTTATGAGGTGTCATTCCTACATTCCCTAAGGAAATATCTCATCCTCACACATGTGTGAGGAGAGATTAGGGTTTACTAGGGTTAGGTGGTCCCTAGGTTATATTAGGGTTAGGTTAGGGTTTCCTAGGAAATATCCTAGCTAACTTGGTGCACACACATGTGGGAGGGAGTAATTAGGACTAATTAGGGTTTACGGACCAAATTAACATTTTTAATCCAAAAATTATACTTTAAGTGAAGTCACTTTAAAATTATATTTGGAATTAAATTTAATTAAGACTTTTTAGGAACTAATAGTCCCATGGGATCCTACTTAGGTCTAGGAAGGTCTTAGGCTACATTAGGTGATTGATAAGTGGTCTTTTGATGTATGAAAGGTGGTTATGATGTGGATTGTGTAGTTTAGTAGGGTTTCATGCCTATAGACCAATGAAATGGTCTACATGGGTCTACAAATATCTGCATGGCCTACACTAATTTATAGAGGTCTAATATATTCTAAAGTGGTATACTATGGTCTAGAATATCCTACACAAGTCTACAATAGTATACACTAGTCTACAATAGCCTAGAGATATCTAGAATGGTCTATGCAAACCTACAAGTGTCTTGATGGATCTACAAGTACATAGAGGTAGATATGTGCAACTTTTGGGTGTCTACAACTCTATTATACATAACATATGGGTGAACTATGTACTTTGAAATTTATACATACATATATATACATGGCTTTTTATGTATCATTTTTATTATGCTTTGTGTGTGTTGATTTTATTGTGAATGTATGGATGATGGTATATGCATGTGATGGAATGAATGTACTATGAATGAATGCATATGATATTTTAATTATGGATGTGATTGAACTAATGGTATGACCTCATAAAATGTTATTTGAATAGCTTATGGACCATTTTTTATTAGACTTTGTCTTTATTGCTTAATCAAGGAAACCAACAT
Source organism: Wollemia nobilis (assembly GCA_028583015.1). Lineage (NCBI taxonomy): Eukaryota > Viridiplantae > Streptophyta > Pinopsida > Araucariales > Araucariaceae > Wollemia > Wollemia nobilis. The sequence goes on from JAQPPZ010017073.1 coordinate 6,507,025, forward strand.
CTAATGCTAAAATATGGAGACTGGAATACATATATAATATTATGATGGTTATATGGAATGGAAGCTCAATTATAACTTTATTTATCCTAGGGATAAAGGATCTAGAGTTGCTTTCCAAATACTCAAACACCCTAGTGATCTCAAACAAACTCATCTATTTATCTCACAAATCCAAGAGATACTAAGGGTATCCTAGCAAATTCAAATCTCTCAAGGACCAATTGTATGTGCAATGAATGTTCATTACCAATTATGAGCATGGGTAGACTAATCAAATGCAACAAGCCAATAATCTAGATCATACGTAAGCATCCATATGTCTATACAAAAGAAGATCACTAATGTGATAGACGTGTTGCCATGTGTAAGACTACTCCACTACCAGTTTGGCATCTATAGCCCATTGTTGGTGATGGATATTGCCCCATGGTTGTCAAAAACTAAGAATTACAAGGATTCAAGCTCTTAGCCCTCTTTTTTTAGGGGGGGAGGTATTTTGGGAATTTGAGGGATTTTATTTTTGGGGATTTTGCTTGTTTTATTGAGGAGAAAATGGGATTTTTTTTTTTTTTTTTTGGGGGGGGGGAGATTTTGCTCATTTTATTTGAGGAGCAAAAGGATTTTATTGCTTTTTTGGGACTTGCTTATTTTGTAGAGGAGAAAGGGGATTTTTTCATTCTTTTTCTTTGGGGGGGAGAGGGAGAGCTTGTCCTTTTGTCAATTCTTAGCCTTTTAGACCATGCACATGATCATATGAATAGGGAAAAATGATTACTTTATGGTAATAGCTACACATGATTTTGTTGTTCCAAGGTATCACAATGTGATTAATATGTGATAATGTTCATGGTCCAATAGGAAAATTGATCTATCTAGGAACAACTTGTAGCACCTAAGTACTATTTGACGTTAAATAGAGGTTGCCTAAAACACTAGAAATGATTGAGTGATTAAAAAAACCTAAAGATTCCTCAAATCAAAGACTAGCAAAGACATGAGGTGTCTTGGGATTTATTGCAATTTTAATTTTGACATGATTATCGATGGTGAAATGAGACTAATATTAGACCAAGGGTACCTTTTATTAAGGCAACCAAAATTAGTGGACTAAAAATTATTCAAACTAACTGAATGATCCCTAATATGACAAGCAACATGAACAAATGCAAATTATAGGAATGTGTGAATGCAGTGTAATTGGAATATATGATTTATGAATGCATGAATGGATGCACAAAATGTAATGTGAATATGTAAAAAAATATTTATTGTTTATTGTTTTTTAGCCATGTACATGTGTATTTATATAGTTCGCATTAGGTTTAGAGTGCTCTCAAGTGAATAATGTTCAATGGCTCAAGATCTTCTATTCCATCAAGACTAGAAAGCCTATACAATCTAGGACCCAACTTATATTTAATTATGAATATACCCAACCAATTTGCCACAAATTTATCATGAAGGTGTGACAAGGCATTAGTGTTTTGCTAATTCTCTTTGAGGATGAAATATCCTACTTGGAATTCATGTGGATGAACTTTTGCATTATAATCATGCTTGATATGGTCTTGATATACCCATAGATGCTCCAAGGTATTGATTCACTTTTCATAAAGGAGTGTAATTTGATCAAGATGCACTTGTCTAGTAGTGTTGAAATCCATGAATTCTTGTAATTAAATGTGTAGGGAGGAGATCTCGAGCTCAAGAGACATATTTTATTTAGCCCCATAAGTCAATAAAAATGGAGTTAACCCTATAGGAATACGAATGCTCATTTGATAATCCCATAATGCTAAGGGGATTTGAAGATACCAATATTTGTGATTTTATGTAACGAGTATATTTAGAATGGCTATCAAGGTCTTATTGGTGGCCTCAACTTGTCCATTTGTTTGTGGGTAATAATTAGTTGAGAAAATATGATGGATATGATATTTATCATGAAGTGCTCAAACATCCTTATTCTTAAATGACTTGCCATTATAAAAAAATTATCTTCGAGGGAATGTCAAAATTATAGATTATATGTTGGAGTATAAACTCTACAACTCAAGGTCCTATCATACTGGTCATGAGAATTACCTCGATCCATTTTGTGAAATACTCTATGGTACTGATAATAAATGTGTGTTTTCCCAATGAGATAGGTTAGATTTTGCCTATCAAATCAAGATACCATTGTGAAAAGGACCAAAGTCTATGAATTGGTTGTAACACCTATGATGGTACATGAGTTAAATTGGCATGCTATTGATAGTTTTGGTATCTCTTTAAATGGTTGCAATAGTTTCTTTGTATGGTAGGTCAATAGTAACCCATATGTAAAATATGCTTTGTAATGGTCATCCAACTAAAATGGCCATCACAAGTACCATCATGGGCCTCAAATATGGCCCATTGTGCCTCTATAGGCTCTAAACATTGGAGTAATATCCCATCATAGCCACGTCTATACAACACATTTCCTAAAAGAGTGTATCGAGCTAATTTCTATTTGAAAGTGTGTTTGATAGTTACAACAAATTTTTTGGGAGAGTACCAAACTTGAGGAAGTCCTTCACCTAACTAAGACATGGTTCATGTGGCTCTGCATGAACAAAACAAACATATTTTTCATCTTTAAAATTTGCTCATGAAATTGTATATTTGAACATTATCATAATAATGAGTTACTAGACCTCTCCTATAAGGTCTTTTAGAATCAATAATCCTAGAGAGTCCATTGCATTTGCAAATTGATTAGTCAAATGAGGCATGTTATCAATTTCATACCAATCAAGTTTTGCTAGCAAGTTCATTGCTATTTCATTGTAAAATTTTAGGATTGGATCTCTGCATTGGTAATTTTCTTTCACTTGATTAACTACAAGTTGGGAATCATCAAATATTCTAATATGCTTAATTCCCATAGTAACAACTACCTAAAGTCCTAAAATTAGGGCTTCATACTCTACACTGTTGTTCATGCAAGGGAAGTCAAGTTTGAATGATGAAGGGATAGTCATCCCTTGTGGTGTATAAAAAATGACTCCTACACCTTGTCCTTTCTTATATTTAGAGCCATCAAATAATAGGGTGATTTCCACATCATCTTCAAGAGCGACACGTTCTTCTTGTTTAGTGATGTTAAGGATCAAATCATTTAGTAGCTCAATAAATAAAGGTTGATAATTAGGAAGTGGAGCTTTTGCAAGCTAATTAGCTATCATTTGAGCCTTAATGGATCTTTAATTGATGAATATGAGATAAAATTTTGGTAGAAGAATTATCCATTTTATGGTATGGGTTTTGTTGTATGTGTGAATAATCATGTAACGTAGAGATTTTTCATGAGGTATGACATAAGTGGTGTGACTTAACATGTAATTTTTTGATTTTCTTAATGGTAAATACCACTGCTAGACAAAACTTTTCCACATATGCATATCTAGTTTTGTAACTCACCAATGTTTGACTAATATAATAAATTGCTTGCTCTCTATGATTTTCATTCTTTTGTGCAAGAATCATCCCTAGTGTAAAATTCATGGCTGAGATATAAATATGAAATGAAAATATAGGGTATGGAAGTGTTAGAACCAATAGAGAGGCTAGATATTATTTAATATTAATGAAATTCTATTAACACTCCTTGGTCCATGTGCAAGTGACCCTCTTTTGTAGCATGTGATTAAATGATCTGTATTTGTGAGAGAGTTGCACGATGAAGCAATAAATCGGTTGAATATTTCCTTATAAGCTACGTAAATCCTTAAGGTTTATTGGGGGTAATATTTTTCTAATGGCCTTGAACTTGTTTGGATCCACTTTGATGCCTCACTTGGAGATAATAAACCCTAACAGTTTACCTGATGTAAGTCCAAAAATACATTTCTTAGGGTTCAATCTCACCTTATATTTTAGAAATTGGCCAAAGACTTTACTTAATACATCGATATGATTAAGATGTATTTTATATTTCACTATTAAATCATCCACACAATATTCAATGATATTTGCATGTAGTCATGAAATATGTATGTCATGGCACATTGATACATAGCTCCTACATTTTAAGGCTAAATGGCATTACCTTGTAATAAAAATTCCTTCAAGATATAATAAATGTTGTTTTGTGTTGGTCATCAAGATTGATTCAAATTTGGTTGTATCCTAAAAAATCATATATTAAAGGAATATTTCATGGCCCATAGTAGTGTCTACGAGAGTATCGATGTTTGGTAAGGAAAAATCATCCTTATAATATGCTTTATTTAGATCTAAAAAATCCATGCATATGTGAATCCTCCCATTAGGTTTACGAATGGATACCATGTTTGAAATCCACTCAAGATATTCAATGGGTTGAATGAAACCCACATCTAATAGTTTTTTAAGTTCTTCTTTGACCATGAGGGTAATGGTAGGATGTAAATTCCTTAACTTTTGTTTGACCGAATTTGTATTAGGACCCAATGTAAGATTGTGGACTACCAAGTTAGGGTCAAGGCCAAGCATATATTTATATGACCATGTAAAAATACCTTTCTTCACTACTAGAAATATTGTAAGCCACTTTTTTTCTTCTTTATATATAATTTGTCCTAATTTAATTATTTATGGATATGCTAAGGTTCACATCAAAATTATCTTTGATAAGCATGTGTGAACTCTCATCCAACTAGTTGGGATTACGAACTAAATGAATGTCATTGGCTACATCCTTAAACCTTTTTTGGCATTATTTCTTCTACTTTGGTATAGAAAATGGATGAATGGGAAGGCAAAGGTTATGGAGGGGTATAAGAATTGGAATATTTCAATAATTCTTTTGATATGATGTAACAACCCAAGTTTGCACACTTGGTTGCACCTCAATAAAATAGGCTAAGCAAAATCCTAAGGTACTTTTTTCCTAAGTTTAAATTTTCAACCCTATAAGTGATTTTGTGATCCTTGTAAATGCTTTCATGTTCACAAAATTTTTGTTTCACCCAATATTATGTTATTAAATTAGTACAAACATATCATACCACTTTTGGGTTTCAGACTAATGCAGATAGTCACCTAAGTGGATGAGATTGGCCAAATCCCATGATGGTGCTCTTTTATGGAATCGACTTGACTTATTTAACGTCCTCATGTTCTAGTATGAGGATTGAACCATGGATGGGATTATCCTCTAGGGCCCATAATATCTAGAGGATGGATGCATACTTCCCCATACCTTATCATACTAAAACCTTGACTAACTAGTTAAATTATTCTAATATATGTATGCAAGGGGGTTAGCATACATATGCCTAGTGTCTAGAGGATTTTCCACTTCTTGGAGTCAACTAGAGCCATGTTAATACCTTGAACTTGGAATTAATCACACATGTCCATTGTGACTCATGATCATTCATCCCATACCAAACATCATGGATAAACTAGCTAAGTCAGATAAATATTGGAATTATCATAGTACTACATAGGGCAACAACCTAGATATGGCATTCCATACCACCTCTCATTAATAGTTCTGATCAAGTCACCTATTCAAACCAATTCTATCAGACTACGGTTGCTCTCGAGATATGTTGTATGTATACCTGTACCTCAACATCATTGGGTGTTTAAGATCATCCTACTTGACATCATTATTTCATGATTAGTATATATTATTGTTTATACTTTTACACCTACAGGGTTAAGAGGTTCCAAGCTATAATTATAGATACAATGACCTAATTCACTTATATCTCACCTCTTTTAAAATATAACTTCTCCATATTTAATTTGCCAAGTTAAAAAAAACAATATTCAAACCTCATCAAGTACCACAACTCAAAGTATACTTTTTGCAATAATAGACTGATTTAATAGTCTTGTTGATTCTACAAATTTCCTAATAGAAGGGTTCACATCGTAGCTACCAAAAGGACATTATAGTAAGTTCTATGCATAAATCTTATTTACTATTTTATTCAACTAAAACATAAAGGACAACAAGAAGATATTTATGTTTTCATTCTTCTAATCCATTCATTGTAGTCAGTGGCATTCTAATTAGATTGTTCAGTTTATTGGTTGCTTTACATCCAGATTTCCTATTTGAAGCAAACCATTCAGGTTTCTTGGTAGATATAGATGATTTTACAATATAAAATATTATCTTTAGCTAAAATATCTAAGTGTTTTATTTTTACTTTATATCTTGTGGATTTCCACCAAGTATTTATTATATGATAAAATACCAAAACTATTCTTTTCTTACCAAGTCCATTTTTACTTATGATTTCATAATTAATATCTTACTACAAATATTGGAATAGATGTCATTCACACAACTTCCCCATTCATGAATATAATCATAAAAAACATTGATGTAGAATTCTAAATATTTTCTAGTTTTCAAGCTTATAAGAGAGGGCATATAGTCCCCCAATATATCTCTCAAGTGTCTATTGAAATTCTACTTCCAATTTATGAGTAACATGGGTCTCAGGGGTCGTAATTAACTATTTACACTACTATATATATTTCAATCTTCATTCTCATTATTTTTATAGATTGAGAACATGTATGTTGCTATTAATATTTCGAAGACATAATTATTCTAAAATACAAATTAAAATATGTTTTAGCATACAATGTTATTATTTTCCAATACAAAGGTTTAAGGTAGCTACACATTTAGAAAATAATAAATATCAAATCAATTTCCTTCCAAAGGAATATCCATGAAGTCTCAACATAAGAAATAAGGTAGTGTGTTCTATTAGTTTAACTCTAGCTTGCATCACAAACAAAGAATTTGTAGCATCTAAAAATGTAATGGAATATTTCTATTAAAGTTATATTCCTCTACATGTTACAATATGTTGAATACGTTTTTAAAGTTTCTATACATCAATAATTCAATACTTCACAAATTATAGGGTAAATATTGTTATAGTAAATTTTCAATAATAATCCCCTGATGTGGCTTATTTACTCTAGGTATTACCTACTATAAATAAAATTGGCATCCACATCAATTCACTAGATCACTTCTTCAATGGTTTTATTAATATTGGCACCTACTCCTATGAGTAGATATTCTGACCATAGCTTCTTCATTGCTAAGTGAAGAAAGTTATACGAAGCCAATAATCACCTCAAATACTTCTCTTCTGCTATATTATATAGTGGTTGAAGTGTTGGGTGGTGCTCTTAAGGGGATAAAAAATGCTCATTTAATTTACATGCAACTAATTATATATGCAGTTCCTAGAACTTTCTCATGCATTCATTTCACCCAAAAAACACAACATCCAAAAGTCTATCATGGAATTTCACTCTACCCAATATAATAAATAAATAATATTTTCAAGTGCATTTAATCTACCTGAAATACACATCAAGTAACATTTTTGATTGTATTCTCTCTCCTTAGTAATACACAATAGTCAAATCATATTTGAGGTAATTTAACAATCACCAATAAGTTATAAAAAAACTAGAAAAACTTTAATCACCAATTATTGGAACATGGCTGGAATAAAATAGTCCACAACCAATTTCATAATAGTAATATATATTCAAAATATTTTGAATAACATTCTTCATATTTTAAATGAAACATTGTATTATCTCTTGGTTTATATCTAGTATCTGAATCACCAATGTATCCAAAATCATAGTCATATTGAACACGCATGTCTATCTACTGGTACAAGATACAACATCAAAAAAATAATTCCATACAACATAGTTGTTACTTCACAAACAACAAATTTTAGCAAGGAAATTTTTATGCAGATTATACAATCTATCTAGAGCCATCCTTTTAGAAAACAAGCATAAATTTGTCTTTTGAAGCAAGTTTTAAAAAATAAAAAATAAGTGGGAATGAGTTCCAATATGCAACTTGCACTTTAGTAAATTAGTTTCTTGTGCAAGCAAAGTAGTGAGAACATGTTCATAATTTATTTTTCATTCCCCTATCTTTTCTCCTCCTGTTTGCTTTTCTCTAGCTCTCATTATCTCCAAAGATCCAAAATTTTACTCTAATCCACTATATTTTCCTATTTTTTTGAAACATGGAGAGAGGTTATTGTAATCATTGAATCATATGCTTGGATTTTTATATTTAAGGTATATGTTAACACTTCACATTGATAAACAACTACCCAACAAAATTCTTATATTATTTTACTATTCTTTATATAACCTAAGTGACATTTATTTTACCTTTATCTTTCATTTCACTAAGCCCTATTACATTTTTAAATAAAATATCTTTTATTATAAACTCATAAAACAACAAATATTAAGTACCCAAATAAAACACTAAGTTGGATTTCATATTCATGGTACTTTCATTGCTATCAACCAATCAACTATCAAGCTACTCAAAGATAAAACATTCATTAAATATGTAAACAAACAATTTACATGCTCCTATATGAAATGCATTTAAGTGAGATTCCATGTACTCATGAGCCAATAATCCTTTCCCATATTACCTTTTTTTATAGATCAATTTCATTTATCAAATGCATACACCTGATCCTGCATACATAATGGGCATCAACAGTACCACACTCTATAGGAAAAGGCAAGTATAATTCTTTAATTAGTCCATAATAAATGGTTGTGTGAGGAGGGTCATTATATTATCCCCCACTAGAAATAAAAAAATTCCCTACATTTCATGACATGGTTAAGCAAATTGATTATATTCAAAAATATCTTTTCACATATGCCAAACTAATCATAACAATTTATAAATTGTACTTCAATTTTATTTTTTGTAGGACTACCCAAATTGTAAAACAAAAATTTGGCTATATTTAACTCATTTGAACTCGGATTGAGCTAAAATGTTGAGGGTATATGCCTGATAAACCCTACAACATCTCCACTAATTTTTATATCATTTGGTGCAACACAGATCCTAGCACATCCTTATGTGTAAACGAGATTTTTGACAAGAAACTATGCAAGGGTTTTATCTAGGTTGATGCAAGCAGTTCCATAGATGGCATATACAAATTTTAATGCAAATTAAACTATGACTATGATGGGAGGTAGGAAATTGAATAAGGTGAATCAAGATGGAATTCCCATAATGCTCAAGGGTGGTACAATATCTACAGACACTAAAGGTGTTGGTTCAGATTCTCATGATTTTAGAAACATAAAGACCATAGAGAGCAAGGATCCTCCTGATAAGGGACACATGTATAATGGGTCCCTCTCTCAAGACCATGATTCCTGTCCTCGATATTATTCTAAGAAATTAATAGGATCTGCAAAACCTCCTTCAAGTAGTGGAACCCTCTTACTCCCAACGGGTGAAGAACTGGTAATTCTTGAAACCCTAATGGTGGATTAAATTTTTGTTGAATCTTATAATCTAGTGGGGAAAATTATTGGAGGATGGATAGATATGGAATCTATTCGATGGTGAACCTATACCAAATAAAAAACCCTAGGCAATATGGAGTTGGTTTCCCTTTCAATTTTTTTTTCCTCATTTGACTCAACAATGAAGAAGATGCCTCTCAGATCCTTACCAGTGGTCCTTGGTTATTCATTAGGAAGAGTCTCTTTGTTTAGAGGTGGGGTGAATACTTCAACCCCAAGGTACAAAGCATAAATTTTGCACTAATCTAGGTATGATTGCTAGATCTACCTACCCATTTTTGACATGGAGATATTTTAAAAGCTATTGACAAATATATAGGTGATTTGGTTGCTATCGATCCAGTGACCAAAGCATGCACTTGCATGGTACATGCTAGAATTTGTGTTAGAATAAATCTGGATTCCTAGCTTCCCACTCAAATAGATATGTTTTATGTTTCCTATCATAGATATCAGGCCATATAATATGAGAATAAGTTTGCATTCTACATTGAATGCAAGGCTTAGGGCCATCTCAAAACCTAATGCCCATTGCTAAGAACCTCAAAGGGGATGAAATTCCCCAATACCTCATGAAGTGGGTTGTAGTCTAGGTAGCAACAAGGTAGACCCTTGTAGGGTAAGCAAAAAAGTAGCTACTAGAAGAAGGAATAAATTCTAGAAAATTCCAAATGAAAGAAGATTGAAATCCAATATTTAGAGAACAATCATCCAAAGGTGAGTTCAATTTTACCTTTCAAAATCATTTTGATGTTTTAAAAGGAACTACTTTTCATGGGCCTAAACCTAGTGAGGGTGATAGTACCTCAAATCCAACTAAAACCCTAGTTTCAGACCAAGAGGATCCTTAATCCCCATCCAAATCTAGTCCCTTCAATACTGTCTCAAAACCTCCATCCACCCATAAGGGGCATATAGAAATTGGTAGTCCCATCTCAAACAAAGTGGAGAAAGAAGATAAATATTATTTTAGCTCCATTAACACTAGAATACTCAAGAAAGCTTCTATTGATATCAACAGTGAAAAGAAAAATAAGGGAATACCCTCTATAAATGATCAGAAGAAAAAGAAAACAAAAAATGATATTGCAAATGGTACCTAGAAAACCCTATTCCAAGATATTCTCAAACAAGAGAGGATGAATAAAAAATACCCAAACCTCCCTTGCAGCAATCTAAGGGAGGCTAAAAACTTTCCAAAAATTCAAAATTAGGATCCTATCATGGAATATGAGAGGCCTCAACAATGATGTCAAGCAAAGGCTTGTTTGGACTATGAGGAAAGAACATAGACCCACTATCATAAGTCTGTAATAAATGAAGATTGACCAAAATAAAATCCAAAAAATCACAAATTCTATTTGTAAAAATGATGAGTTTACTTTTTGCCCCACTTAAGGTACATCTAGGAGACTTCTCTATATTTGGGACTCAAACAAGTTATAAGGCAAAATCATTTCCTCTTTTGACAAGGTCCTCAATATGATGTTTTTCTATAAAATTAGTAATTTCTCTTGGGTTATGTCCAATTTCTATGCCCCTAAAAATCCTCTCAACCATAGGGGCCTATGGGATACTTTGAATCAAATGAGAAGTGATTTCTTAAACCTTTCATGGATTATCACTAAATATTTTAACTCTCCCCTTTTTCCTTATAACAAGCAGGGAGGAAACATGATGCCCTCCAAGAGCATTGAGGATTTTTATAACTTTGTCACTGATTGTGAGTTTATGTATGTTTAGACTAAATGGGTAAAATACACTTGGAGAAAAAATAGAATTGGGGATTTGCACATTCAAGTAAAACTTGATAGGATATTTTTTGTCTCAAGAAGCTATATTGATGATGGGTGGTGGTACTCTTATCTATCTTCCTAGATTTGGATTTGATCATTGTCCTTTACTGTTTGAATCTGATAAAGGTCCTTGTTTCAAAATCCCCTTTATATTTAAAGCTATGTGGACTCAACACCCAGATTTGCGAATGCAAATTGTTGACTAGTGGAAATTTGACTATCATGGGTCCTTTACTTTTAGGGTTTCTCAAAAACTTAAGTGTGTCAAAAAAAATTCTGAGTCTAGAATAAAAGAAAATATTTTGAAGTTTTTGATAACATCTTTAAAAATAAGAAAATATTTTGCAAAAGATTAAAAGTATTGAACTCCAACAACTCAATGAACAAATCATAAATGAAGAGAGATAGGTTCTTACAAACTATCACAATGTATAGGCTAAAGAGGAGACTTTTTCGAGGCAAAAATCAAGGGCCCTTTGGCTCAAAGAGGGGGAATATAACACAAAATTATTTCATACCACTACTCTGAGGCATCGAAGTTTGAACAAAATTAAATAATTAACCAGAAGTGATGGCACCGTCAGCAAGGATATTTTTGAGATCCAAAATGAAGCTTCATATTTATTTGAGAGACTTTTAGGAGCAAACCCCCAAAATACTACCCAAGTTGGTAGATAATTGCTCCACCATATTCCCATCCTAGTCAATTTAGATATGAATTTAGCTCTTATCAAATACCTCACCCTTGATGAAATTAAAATGACTCTTTTTTTATATGCATCTTGATAAAACCCCAGTCTTCGATGGGTTTTCCCCCAAGTTATACTAGAATTTTTGGGATATCATTGAGCCTAACATATGTAATGCCATCATTGAAATTTAGAAAACTAAATCTATACCCAAAAGTATCAACTCCACTTTCATTGCCTTGGTTCCCAAAGGGCCTGTTTGTAAATCTATGTCAGATTTCAGACCCATTAGTCTCTACAATATTCTTTATAAAAATCTCACTAAATCCATGGCTACAAGACTCAAGGATATCCTTACTTAGATCATAGACCCTTGTCAAGGTAGCTCTTCCAAAGGAAGAAATATTACTGATGGTGTTATCATGTTACATGAAGTCCTTCATTCTGCCAGCCTTAACAAAAAAGCTACCATGTTTTTCAAAATTGATATGAATAAGGTATTTGATAGACTTAAAATAAAATTTTTTATTGTTTTCCTTATAAAATTTGGATTTCATAGGGAATGGGTTGATCTTTTTCCCAATCGCATCTCTAATCCTTGGTTTTTAGTCCTGGTAAATGGTTTTACAGTAGGGTTTTCACTAGTAACAGGGGTCTCAAATGAGGAGATCCTCTCTCCTCCATCCTTTTTATTATTCTTGCTAAATCCTTGGATAGAATTCTCAAAATTCCTACTCCAATGGTATTTTAGGCATTAAGTTTGTGTCCAATTTAAGAGACCTATCTCACCAATAGTTCATTGATGATACTCATGCTTCTGTGTGGGAAGAAAAAACCATTAAGAGTATTCTTGATACACACGAGGAGGCTGTAGTTCAGAAAATAAATTATATTAAAAGAAAAATCTATTTCATTAACACTCCCCAAGAGAGACAAGCAAATATTGCACACATTTTTTAATGTGTTATATCTTAGTTACCTACTACATATTTGGGCCTCCCTCTTTTCACTAGTGCTCCGAAGGAATCCATGTGGATTAATGTTATTGAGAGTATTAAAAAAAAAAATTTAGGTTGGAAAGGGAGCCTCCTCTCTCAAGAAGCCAAAACCACCCAAAAAATGGCTTGTCTTCAAAGTGTTCCTATTTATTTCATTTATGTCTTGAAAATTCCTACTAGTGTCTGTATGAAAAATGAGCAAATCTAGAAATGATTTTTGTGGGCAAGTGCTGAGGATAGGAAAATATTTCATGTGGTCAGTTGGGACAAGGTGTGCTCTCCAAAAATTTAGGGGAGATTGGGGCTCTAAAGAGTTGGTAATATAAACATAAACTTTTTATCCAAGCAAGCATAGAAGGTTTTCACCAACAACAACCTTGAATGAGTTTCAATTTTCAATAGAAAATATCTTTAAAATCATTGTTTCCTGAATGATGATATTCCCAGAGATGGGTCCACTTTATGGAAATCAATTATCCAAAAGAGATATCTAATTCATAAGGGGATAAGGTGGCAAATAGGCATAGGGAGAAAAAATAATTTTTTGATAGATAGGTGGATTTCTAATAAACCACGTTTAGAGAACAATGAAATTTAGTCTTACAGCCTTTCCTGGACACATTAATTGACAACAAGGTTGAATATTTTATTAACATTTCATTGTATTCCAATTTTTGGAAATATTTCCATTTTCCATGTGCTAATGATCAAATATTTGTTGCCTCAGATGTTCTCAAAACCATCTTAAATGCAATAGTCATCCCCACTGGTAATTTCCCTAAATCTCCTTTTTGGAAAGAAATTGATTTTAGGTTGTTCACTGTTAAATCTACTCATGATCTGACTATTGATTATAAAGTGGTCCATATATGATAGAGTGTGGATTAAATACCTCATATATAAATTTTCTCATTTCAGCCGATTGGCCCTTAAAAATAAGATTCTAACGATTGATAACATTATGAAAAGGGGCATGTCTATCCCCAATAAATGCTATTTATGCATGAATGCTTGGGAATCTACCAATCACCTCCTTTTGGAGTATTCTTTATTCAATATAGCTTTGGATCACCTTATGTCCACTTTTCATATCTCTTGAGTTCCTCCTAATTCATTGAGTCACCTTTTCACCCAATGGTCTGCTCCATTAAAAAATATCAGATTATCTTCTTTATGGAAAGTGAGCCTTCATCATATCTTATGGCAATTATGGCTTGAAAGAAATAGCAAGGTTTTTCTTCCTCCGCTAAGGATCCCATCTATGTTGCCAACAAAACTATTGCCTTTGTTGTCAAGAATTCCCATCTCTTTCCTTGTCAAGAATATATTGGAGTCTATTCTATTCTCTTCTTTAAATATTCCTTATAACTCTAGTTCTAGTTTACCAACTCCCATCCTAGAGTGGGTGCCCATTGGATTCCTCCCCCAAGTGAGTGGTTTAAAGTTAACTTTGATGGTGCCTCCAAAGGTAACCCAAGAGATTCTAGTGTAGATGGCCTAGTGAGAGAAAGTAGTGGACAAGTTATTATGGCTTATGTTGAGTATCTAAGGTGCCAAAATAATCATTTTGCTGAAGGTCATGTGCTGTGGAGAGGGCTAGATCTTTTCAAGGATTATAAAGGTAACATTTTTATTGATGGATATTCTTTGAAAATTATAAATGCTCTTAAAAATAATAGAAATTCCTCTTGGAATGTTAGAACTATTTTCAAGAAGCTAAGAAGGTGTACCCAAATTTTAATGATATCTCTATCAAACAAGTGTACCGCAAAGCTAATAGACCTACATATATTCTTGCCAATTGGGGAGTTATCCATAAATATCTCTCCATTTGGAAAGAAATATTTCTCCAAGAATTTTTAAATACTACTATTAATTATTTGGTTTGAAATATGTGGCCATAGGTTTTGGTGGGTCAACTTATCCAATTTTGACTCTACCCTTTTCAGCATGATGTGTTTATTTGGTTCCAGTTCTTATGGTGGAATTTTTTTGATTAGTGTGACTCTTTGTCCTACTATTAGTGCTAGATTTTGGTTCTCCCATTTCCCTTCCATGAAGTTTAAAATATCCTAATATAGGCCCTATTAGTGGGGTTTACCTTGTGGTTGTCTTCTCCAAGCATGTCAAATTTCTGAGTAGGTATAGACTATGCAATTAGATGTTATTTAACAATGTTAATATGTGTCAAGTCTTGAGATGCTTAATTTTATGTCTTGTGAATTTCAAGATTCATTTTTTAGTCATTTGGTACTCTCAATCCTTTCCTAGCCCTATCATGTGCGAATTCTATCTTGTGCCATATCTATTTTTTTTATGTTAATTACCTAAGGAGAATTATTATGTGGTCTATCAATCACACCAACTTAGCTTTTGAAAAGGGCATCTATGGTACCAAAAATTTCTATATTTACATCCTTGGTCTATGTCAGCCCATCACCATCTAGTTTTGTTCACCGTTGTGTGTCCTAGGTAGTAAGAAGTTTTTATGGTTTTCCTTTCTCCTTAGTCTTGCAAAAATAGCCTTATTTGAGCCATCTACCCTTCATATTGATACCCTATCTCACATCTTTCTGGAATCTCATGGTCTCATTTCATTTCTAAGAAAGTTTAAAGGATCTGAGCAAGATATCATAGAAGTCTTCATCCACCTCAATTTAGCAGGTTATTTTGGCTTAAGAAATCAAGGATTGATACTAGATAGAGCTCCCCTTACCACATTTTTAATGAAGAAAGTGAGGATCCTTGCATTACTACTCGCAACACAATCCATGTTACAATCGTTAGTAGCATTATCAATGCCATGGACAAGATCAACAAGACTCTTAAGGTGCTACTACCAAACCATCCTAGAGATGCTCCTGCAGATAAATATGTTACAGAGGTCTAGGTCTAGGTCTATTGAGTACTTGATTTGTTCTCATGTATCTCTCTATTTTTTTTCTTTTGATCCCTTGCATGGGATTTTAATTTTAGTCTATAGTGCCCCTTCATGGGTCTTTTTGAGCACTGCTTTTATTTCTATACAAGTGTTTATTATAGTTTTTATGGATCTTTTGCAAGCTTACCATGTGTGGGTTTTTGTCATAGCTTTTTTACAGGTTTTTTAGTTAGTTACTTCTCTTAAGAAACTCTTGCATGGGTATTGCTTGGACTGTATTTCTATTTATCTGACGTCATCACTCCATCCAACCTTCCCTATTTTTTTTTGGACCTTTTTATTCAGGTTGTGGCTAGCCAATATGTAGTCCTGTGTTATCTTATGCTATTGGTTTAACTACCAATTTATGTACTTGGTTTTGGGGCCCATTTAAACCCCACACTTAATCATTTTTACCTACCAAAAAAAATAATTATTGAATTACAAATATTTCAAGTTTGTACAACAATTAATTCTTCTAATATGTCATATTACATTCTACCATATGTCCATATATAATAAAAGTATACATCATCACATAAGCAAAGCTACTCTACTTAGTAACTCAAAACATACACAAGTTACTCTACTCAACATCTAGTCTCAAATTCATATGCATATATACATATATATCATCAATTCATATGAATGTTTTTTAAATATCTATGTCTACTCAAACAAAGAAGAAAAATATTGTTGCATTTCTACCACATTCTCCCACATGAAATTTCTATCCAATTAGAGGTCTCATTGGACCCTGCATTACCCTATACTCCTCTTTCTTAGGTTATTGGTCCTAAAACCAAGTATACGAACATGCCAAAATTTAATTTTTAGTGGATCGATCATCTATAATTTGGAAACATCCAAGACATGAGGAGGATAAAAATTGTACTTCCTAAGAGAGACACATGAAAGACATTATGGATTTTGGATAAGCTAGGTGGCAGAGCAAGGTTGTATGCAACAGGGTTTATCTTGACCACAGTTTTAAATGGACCCCTATATCTTAAGTCAAGTTTGGAAGATTTTATGGAACTTTTAGTTGGCTTCACCCTTAATAAAACTCTATCTCCCACAAAATATTCCCTCGGTGTTCTTTTGAGGTCCATATAGCTCTTATGGTGGTCTACAAGCTCCTTTAACTTCTTCTAAATTCTTTTCAATTCATCTTCCATTTCTTTTAATGTTTTTGGTCTGGTCACTACCCGATATTCTAGATTATCCCAAGATAAGGAGTTTTGTATCTTCTTTTGTATAAGGCTTCAAAAGGTGCCATACCTAGAGATACATGATAAATATTATTATATACAAACTCTAGTAAGTATAAATAATCTTCCCACTTTGTATGTTGATCCATGCAACACATTCTTAACATATCCTCTAACACCTAGTTCTCCCACTCAATATGCCCATATATCTCAAGGTGATAGGTGGTACTAATATTCAATTTGGTTGCCAATACTTCATGCAAATCCTACCAAAATTTATAGGTAAAGCGAGAATCTCTATAAAAAATTATCATTTCTAAAAATCTGTGTATTCTTACCACTTCCCTGGAAAACTTGCTCTCTATAGAAGGTACATCATCTTGCACATTACTAGATATAAAATGTGTAACCTTGGTTAACTTATCCATAACTACCAAGATTGCATCATGCTTGAACCTTGTTTTAGGTAATCCCACTATAAAGTCCATTGATACCACCTACCATTTTTGCATAGGTATCTCATGTGGGTACAACCTACCCGCTAGATGTACATGTTTTTCTTTTAATTTTTGGCACTCTAAGCCTATAGCCATATAATAAGTGATATTATTTTTCATACCTGGCCAATAATAGATCTTTCTCAAGTTTTCATGCATCTTTGCCCCTCCAGGATGCACTGAATAAGGAGTGTTGTGTGCCTCCTTAAGGATTATTTCTCTCAATCCTTGTGCATTCAAAACTACCAACCTATTCTTATAATACAACAAGTCATATTTATATACAAAGTATGTATCCTTTCCAAGTTCTTGCACAACCTAAACATTACAAGACTGGTAAAATTCATCTTTTTTCTGTAATTCTTTAATCTAATCTAAAAAATCATAATGAAATTTTATCATTGCAACAGTGCACCCTCTCCTACTCAAAGTTTTGGTGACTTTATTATACTTTCCCTTAATATAATCAATGTCAAAATTATACTCAACTAGAAAATCCATCCAATGTCATTGTTTGGCATTCAATAAGGGTTGAGTAAATATGTATCTTATACTCTATTGATTTATTTTCAATTCAAATAGTTTTCCCAATAAATAGTGCCTCCAAATATTCAAGGCATGTACAACAATTTCTAACTCTAAGATATGAGTGGTATAATTCACCTCATGCCTCTTAAGTTTCCTTGATTCAAAGGTAATAACCCATAATATTGGGTCAAAATCCCTCCTAATCCCTTAATTTATGCATCAGTACACACTATAAATTGCTTATTAGGATAAGACAACTTAAAAATTGATGCAGTTTTCAACATTTATTTCAAAACTTGAAAAGCCTCTTCACATTGCTCTATCAATTTGAAGGCTTTACCTTTCCTTTGAAACTTTGTAATGGGTTGGGGAATTCTTGAAAACCCTTTGACAAGTCACCTATAATAGCCTGCGATCCCCATAAAATTTTGCATCTTAGTTACATTAGTAGGTATTGGCCAGTCAATAATTGCTTCAATTTTCTTGGGTTCGACTATAATTCCATTAGTAGAGACAATATGTCCCAAATATTATACTTGTGGAGTGTAGAATTCACACTTTGATAGTTTTCCATATAACCGATTATTTCTTAGAATCTCAACTACAATATGCATATGTTGATCATGTTCCTCATTTTTGGAATAGATCAATATGCCATATAGAAACATGAGCACAAATCTATCCAATTTCTCTTTAAAAATGCTATTCATGAGATTCATGAATGTGGATAGGGTGTTATTTAGCCCAAAGGGTAGTACTGTAAACTCAAAATGTCCATACCTTATCCTAAAAGTTGTTTTAGATGTGTTTTCTTCTCATATTATTAACTGATGATAACCAAATCTTAGGTCAATATTTGATAAGATGGTTGCTCCTTTCAGCTAGTTTTAGAGATCATCAGTTCTAGATAATGAATACCTATTTTTTATAGCAACCTTATTCAAAATTCAGTAATCAATGCACACCCTCAAGGTACCATATTTCTTTTTAACAAATAAAATATGAGTTCTCCATGGTGACACACTAGGCTTGATTAGCCCTTTTTCCAACAAATCTTGAAGTTATATTTTGAGCTCTTGTACCTCAATAGGAGTCATCATATATAGTGCCCTTGCAATGGGTGCAGCTCCAGGTAACAACTCAATAGAAAAATCAAACTCTCTTTGAGGAGGTAACCCTATAAGGTCCTTCGAAAATACATCCTTGAATTCTCCTAAAATATGATGCTTTTGGAAGAGGTCAGAATCCACTTTAGTCTCTTATTTCTTATTTATTTTAGCTATATCATTCCTCTCTTACTAATTACTTTATTTATCTACATTATAGAAAATAAATGTCACTTAACTTTATCACAATCACAATGAATTCTTATCCTTTGACTAGATTCATCCATAAATTCCATAAATTTTTCCTCAAAATTTAGAAGAGGCTTATGGGATTTTAACCAATCAATGACAAGAATAATATTGAAAGCATACAAAGGTGCCACATACAAATGCCAATTAATTTTTCCTTGTGGCAGAATAATATAAGGGTCAAACAAACATTGATCGACTTGGTAGGTTTGCCCTAACATGTACTCTACCTTCTAGCCATTAGCCAAAAATCCAAGCCTTGAAAGTATGTCCTTCACTAATATAGTGGAAATAAAGCTATAAGTTGATACACTATCTATAAAAATATGTACATATTTATCATAAATTTTACCATTAAGCAAAAATTGAGTAACTTGGCCATCAAGCACGAGACTACCTGTCACCTCAAAAATCCTGTGAGTGGCCTCTTTTAACACTTTTTTATGAAGATCAACTCTATGGGAGAACTTGTTGGTATATTTAACTCCTTGTCATATGTATCATATTCTTGGAGGATATCTATTTCCTCTATTATTATTCTCATTCCTTCCCTAAGGCACAATTTCCCTAGTCTTCTCCTGATTTGATGGCCTTTGATCCTGTCTTTTAGAAAACTCTCTACCATCCCTCCTGAACTTATTACTCTGAAAGTTAACTCTATTTTTTCCCCTTGTCTATTTTGATCTCCTCATTTAGGTTTCTTGTTTTTCTCTTTTTTCCATTTCATAAACCCAGTACTCTTTCACTTCTTGAGTTCATATTTCTCTCTTTCAGATAGCTTTTGATAATTAAAGTATGTTCTTCTAGTCTCTTGATTTACTTCTTCTTTCTGTGCCAAATAAAAATCTATAGGAAGATCCATAGGGTTGTGCATATTCACCACCATCATAATTCTAGGATGCAATCCCAAAATAAATTTTTGAACCTTCATCTCTTCGTTACTTTCATATTGGGATGCATATTTTAGTAGTTGAATATACTTTTAGTGGTAATCTCGTATTGACATAGTTTCTTGTTGTAAATTAGAAAACTCACCAAATTTCTCCACATAATAATTCTTGGTCAAAAATATATCCCTAAATTCCTTAAAAAAATCCTCCCACTTGAGGTTTGCAACTTCAATATTATGTCATTTCTTATAGGACTTCCACCAATATAGGGCTACTTCAGTCATATTCATAACTACCAATGCAATTTAGATTCAATGAAAAAACTACCAAGGAAAAGTATGACTATAGTTAACTTAACTAATTTTATTCTACATCACCATCACATTTCCCATTAAAATTAGATATTTCAACCTTCTTAATATTTATATCCAACTCTTTACTCACTCTGGCCCTACCAGTATTGGATCCTGTAGGTTCACTAGGTACTTCCTCTGCCCTGCCTATTCTAGTTTCTCTTCCCCTAGTCAAGTCTTCTATAACTTTTTGTTGTTGAACAATCAATTCATGTTGTTAGGCCATGTGAGTTTTTTGTTGGGTCATATATTTCCTTTGATGTTCCATGTGTGATTGCAATAATTGTATAACCTTTGCAAGGTTTCCTTCCTCTATAAAAATCATTTGGAGGACCCTCATTCAACCGTTTCATCCTTATTTCAAATTGAGAACCTTATCATCTTATACCTAACCTTGGTCTCCTCATAGTTCTTTTGGTGGATTCTCCCTAATTGCCTTTCATAGGATTTTTTGAAGATCCACCATGCAACATTCGTGCCATTTTACCTATAGGTGAAAGAAGTAAGTTATTATATAGATTTAGATAGATATAAATAAAATTATCTAATTAGAGTTCTAAAACTAATGATATCTTCTACTATTATACCATATGTAACAACCCAAGCCTGCTCACCTGCTTGTACCTCAAGAAAACTGGCCAAGAAAAATATCAGGGTTATTTTTTTCCTAGGTTTAAAGTTTCAACCCTATAAGTGATTTTGTGGTCCTTGCAAATGCTTTCATGTTCATAGCATTTTTTTCACCTAATATTATGTTCTTAAATCTATACGAGCATATCATACCCCTTTTGGTTTCAATAATACTACAGACAGTCACTCAAGTGGACGAGATTGACCAAATCTCATGATGGTACCATTTTATAGAATCGACTTACCTCATTTAATGTCCTCGTGTTCTGGCATGAGTATCAAACCTCGACTAGGGTTATCCTCTAGGTCCTATAACACATATAGGGTGGATGCATACTTCTCCATACCTTATTATATTGAACCCTCAATAAATTAGTCAACTTATCCCAATATGTGTATGTAAGGGGGTTAACATACATATGCCTAGTGTCTAGCTAATTGTCCACTTCCTAGAGTTAGCTAGAGCCATGTCAATACCCTGATAATGGACCTGATCACACATGTCCATTGTGACACATGATCATTCATCCCATACTAAAAATTATGGCTGAACTAGCTAAGTCAGATGAACATGGAGCTTATCATAGTACTACCCGAGGTGGCAACCTAGATATGGCATCCCATACTATTTCTCGTTATTAGTTCTAACCAAGACACTTGTTCCAACCAATTATGTTAGACTACAATTTTCCTCGAGACATGTTGTGTGCATACCCAAACCTTAACTTCATTGGGTGCTTAATATTCATCCTACTCAATTTTATTCTTTCATGATTAGTAAAGATTATTGTTTGTGCTTTTACACCTATAGGGTTAAGATATTACAAGCTATCATTATAGAAATAAGGACATAATTC
This sequence comes from Wollemia nobilis, assembly GCA_028583015.1. Classification (NCBI taxonomy): domain Eukaryota; kingdom Viridiplantae; phylum Streptophyta; class Pinopsida; order Araucariales; family Araucariaceae; genus Wollemia; species Wollemia nobilis. Next base: position 6,529,127 of record JAQPPZ010017073.1, read on the forward strand.
ACTTATATCTCACCTCTTTTAAAACAATATTCAAACCTCATCAAGTACCACAACTCAAAGTATACTTTTTGCAATAAAAAACAGATTTAATAGTCTTGTTGATTCTACAAAATTCTCAATAAAAGGGTTCACATCCTAGCTACCAAAAGAACATTATAGTAAGTTCTCTGCATAAATCTTATTTACTATTTTATTCAACTAAAACATAAAGAATAGAAAGAATATTTTTATATTTTTATTCTTTTAAGCCATCCATTGGAGTCAATGGTATTCTAATTAGATTGTTTATTTTGCTAGTTGCCTTACATCCAGATTTCCTGTTTGAAACAAACCATTCGGGTTTCTTGGCAAATATAGATAGTTTTACAATATTGAAGATTATTTTTAGCTAAAATATGTAAGTGTCTCATTTTTACTTTATCTCTTGTGGTTTTCCACCAAGTATTTATTATATTATAAATAACAAAAACTATTATTTTATTACCAAGTCCATTTTGACTTATGGTTTCACAATTAATCTTTTACTACAAAGATTGGAATTGTTGCCATTCACACTTGGCTTCCCCATTCATGAATATGATCATAATAGACATTGACCTAGAATTATATATATATTCTAGGTTTTAATCTTACAAGAGAGATCATATAGTCCCCAAATCTAAATCTCAAGTGTCTATTGAAATTCTACTTCCAATTTATGTGTAACACAGGTCTTATGGGGTGTAATTAACTCTTTACATTGCTACATAGATTTCAAGCTTCATTCTTATTATTTTTACAAATTGAGAATATGTAGATTGCTACTAATATTCCAAAGGCATAGTTATGCTAAAATACAAATTAAAATATGTTTTAGCATACAATGTTTTTATTTTCTAATACAAATATTTAAGGTAGCTACAACATTTGGAAAATAACAAATATCAAATCACTTTCCTGCTAAAGTAATATCCACTAAGTCTCAACATAAGAAAGAAGGTAGTGTGTTCTATTAGTTTAACTCTAGCTTGCACCACAACCAAAATATTTGTAGCTTCTATAAATATAATGGAGATATTATATTAAATTTATATTCCTCTACATGTTACAAGATGTTGAATACATTTTTAGTGTTTCTATACATCAATAATTTAGAACTTCACAAATTATAGGGTAAACATTGTTACATTTAATCTTAATGAATCATCCCATAATGTGGCTTATTTAATCTAGGTATTCCTAACTGCAAATGAAATTTTCATCCATATCAATTCACTGGATCACTTCTTCAATGGTTTTATTAATGCTACCACCTACTACTCTATCTGGATGAGTAGATATTCTGACCACATCTTCTCCACCATTGAGTGAAGAAATTTATACCAAGCCAACACTCACCTCAAGTACTTCTCTCCTGCTATATTATATAGTGGCTTAAGTATTGGGTGGTGCTCTTAAGGGGATAATAAAATCTCAATTAATTTGCATGCAACTATTTATGTATGCAGTCCCTAGAACTTTCTCATACATTCATTTAACCCTGAAAACACATGCAACAGTCTATCATGGAATTTCAATCTACCCAATATAATCAATAGATAACTTTTTCAAGTGCATTTAATCTACCCAAAAATACACATTAGATAACATTTTCAAGTGTATTCTATCTACTTAGTAATACACAATAGTCAAATCATATTTCAGGTAATTTAACAATCGCCAATAAGTTATAAATAAACCAAAAATAACTTTAATCACCAATTATTGTAACAGTCCACAACCAATTTCATAATAGTAATATATATTCATAATCATTTGAATAATATTCTTCCTATTTTAAATTGACACTAGATTGTCTCTTGGTTTATATCTAATATCTGAATCACCTATCTGTCTAGACTCACAGACATCTTGAACATGCATGTCTATCTACTGGTACAAGATACAACATTGAAAAAATAATTCCATACATCACAGTTGTTACTTCCCAAAAAATATATTTTAGCAAGGAAATTTGTAAAAATATTATCAATCTATCTAGATCTATCCTTTTATAAAACAAGTACAAAATTTCCTCTTGAAACAAGTTTTAAAGAAAATATAAAATAAATGGGAATGAGTTCCAACCTACAACTTGAGCTTCAATAAATCAGTTTCTTGTGCAAGCAAAACAGTGAGAATGTGTTCATAATTTCTTTTTCCTCTCCTTATATTTTTCTCCTCCTATTTGCCTTCCTCTAGCTCTTTTTATCTCTAAAGATCCAATTTTTTCCTCTAATCCACTATATTTTCCTATTTTTTCCAAAATATGGGGAGAGGTTATGGTAATAATTGATGCATATGCTTGGCTTCCATAATTTAAGGCATACATTAATACTTCACATTGATAAACCACTATCCAATGCAATTCTTATATTATTTTACTATTGTTTATATAACCTAAGCGATATTTATTTACCTTTATTTTTCAATTCTCTAAGCTCTATAAGATTTTTAAATAAACTATCTTTTATTAAAAAATCCTAAAACAAAAAATATTAAGTAACCAAATAAAATACTATGTTTTCTTTCATATTCATGGTACTTTCATTTCTATCAACCAAGCAACTATCAAGCTACTCAAAGGTAAAATATTCATTAAATATATAAAAAAATAACCTACATGCTCCTATATGAAATGTAGTCAAGTGAGCGACCTTGTGCTCACGAGCCAATAATCATTTCCCCTCTTACCTTTTTTTGTTGACCAAATTCATCCATCGAATGCATACGCCTGATCCTACATACATAATGGGCATCTGTAGTACCATGTTCTATAGAAAAAGGTCAGTATAATTTATTAATTAGTCCATAATAAATGGTTGTGCAAGGAGGGTAATTACATAGGATAAACTTGGAGATGGATGGTAGTGATGAAATTCGATCCATGTCAATGAGGCTAATGTTAATAGGAATTAATTTTGCCAAATTATATGGATTATGGATGGGAGCCAACAAGTCAATAAAAATCATGTTTACTTGATGGGAATATGGTGGTTGTGATGTGGAGGTTGGGTTCTCTTGTTCTTTCTCTCAAGGAATTAGCTAACCTATTATTGGTGGATTATTATGATGTTGTGGAGGTGGCCAAGGTGGATCTGGTCGGTCAACTAGTGCATTGGATAGCTCAAGTGGGAGGAGGAGATGAAATATGGACCAATGGATAGAAAATATTTGAATGTAGAACTCATATTCATCTATAAAGGGTGCAATGGGGATTGACTATTTTTTGGAGCTATCAAAGGTAATTGAGAGTATGTCAATTTCCTCATAAAAATCTTCCTCAAAGTCATCATAAAAAAATGGTATCAATCATTAAAACTTGTAGTCACATTTTTGGAAAAACCTCATATAAAAGAGGTACAAACTTAGGATCTATATATTCATCATGACTATGTTAAACATTTTTTGTGGATGAGTTGTCATTGATGTCAATAATGAATGGTCATTAATGTTGAATGTCAGTTTTAGTAAGCAGTGCAAAAGGAAGCAGTTCCACAATCCGTGCAAAAAGAAGAGTCCACCTTCAGTTGGTCAAGACCCAATTTCAAGAAGTCAGATATGGTCCAAAGTGCAAAGAAGAGGCCCAAGCAAATAATATTATAATATTTTATTATAATATTAAAGAGGGAAATTTAAATTAATTATAAATTAATTAATATAATTTCATTATAAATTAATTTATTAATTAATTTAATTAACTTCAATGTTATTTAAGTTAATTATAAGTTAATTTTAATTTAATTATAAATTAATTTTTATTAATTTAATAAACCCTAAAGAGGGTTATAAGGCTAAGTAATAAATTGAATTGGAAATTCGATTTGATGTGCCGACGTCACATAGCATGGAACATTGTGTATAAAATGTGGTAAAGTTCTTTACCTTACATCCCCCAAGCTATCGATCGAATATCCTATGCTCCATTGTTTTATGCGCAAAAAGAGAAAGGTTATCATATTTTTTAAAAATATATCCGAGAGCGAAGGAACAAATCGAGGAGAGCACAAATGTTAAGCACCAAAGGATCTGGTGACACAGTTGGCAAACGCCACAGGTGCTAGGGTGTGTGTCAAGCAAAACGTGCAGGTTAAAATTCCTTCGGGTTCATTTTTGGCTAAGAAGAGAGGGCATTCATTTTTTTGTGCAATGCCTAACACAAGGATAAAGGGAGGCTTGCACCTTCCATTACCCATGGGAGAATGTAGCCCACATGGTGGGCTAGCACCTTGGTAAGGCGCTTGGTGGAAATATCTCTTGTTTGAAACCCACCGAGGCCTTTTTGGTTGAGACAAAGGTATGCATTGATATCATTTGTGTTGGTCGCTTAATTTTGGATGTGCTAAGGTTGAAGGAAAATAAAAATATTTTTATTTACCTAAGTTTGAAAAATAAAATATTTGATGGTTTATGAGATTTAATTTTTGCTTGAATTAATTTGGTTATTAAGTATTTTTGAGGGAGATAAAAGGGTAGGCAAATATTATTTCTGAAGGGTTAATTTTTGAAGATTGATTTATTAAATTGGAGATTATAAGAAGCAATTTGAGTGATTATTTTTATGTGTGATTTGATGATTGCTAATTTCAAGGAGTAATAAGGTGTATTTGAGATTGATTATTTTTGTAATTGAGAAATATTTTGAAAGAGTTAGTGTGAAATTTTGTCATCTAACCATTGAAATTGGCAAAGAATAAAATTGTGATTGAGACAAGTTTTTTAAAGGTACTTCTACATAAAAAAAAATGTATGGGCACATATTCATAGTGACTGATTGTTGAATGTTGTGAATGCTAAGTTGGAGTGAAAAGGATTTTTCTGGAATAAAAGTTGTTTATAAAACCTTGTTTGATGAGCATTTTTGAAGTGATTTATTGAGTGAATAACTTGAGCTAGGGTTTGCAAAGATCATGAGTATCATTGTTATGTGAGATTTATTGATAAGCATTTTTGTTGAAATGATTTATTGAGTGAAGAACTTGAACTAGGGTTTACAAAGATCATGAGTATCATTGTTATGTAAGATTGTTTGATAAGAATTGTTGGAAATAAGTGAGTGAGTGTTCATATGCTTGGACTAGGGTTTGTGAGCAAATATTATTTCATTGAGTGATTGGTTGAGTAGAGTTGTGATTGATCCTAGTCAAGTAGTGTTGAAGTGATAGTTCAAGTTTTGTGAAACAAATTGTTCTATATTCTAAAATTTATTTGAGAAAGAGGTTGAGTGTTTGTGAGTGTGAAACATATTGAGTCTCTAACAATTCTCTATATGTTTCTATGGTAAAAAGAAATATTGAAAGTGTTTAAGAATTATGGTTAATGTGAAGCATATTGAGCCTCTAACAATACTCTATATGAATCTATCGTAAAAAGAGAGATTGAGAGCAGAGTAGACAAGTTCTAGTGTGGACTTGTTGAGCAAATTTGAGATAAGTTCTAGAGAGGACTTGTGGATATATTTGTGTGAGCTTTTGTGGAAGCTTACAATACAGATTTGAGGATAGATATTGAGAGTAGAGTAGACAAGTTCTAGTGTGGACTTGTTGAGTAGATTTGAGACAAGTTCTAGAGAGGACTTGTGGATAGATTAGTGTGAGATTTTGTGAAAGCTTATAAGGCATATTTGAGGTAAGTATTTGAGAATACTTGTGAGAAAAGTTGATTGATTGATTTTTTCAAACCTTGAGTTAACGTTTGGGGCATATCCAATAGATTTGATTTGTGATTGAGTCAATATTTGTTTTAAGGCTTGAGGACAAATATTGAGGACAAATTTGTGGTATATTGAAGGACTGTGTTTAGTAGAGATCAGAGGACAAAGATTGAGGATAAATTTGTGCTAGACCGAAGGACTATGTTTAGTGTAGATTTGAGGATAGATTTTGGTGCAAATTTAAGGATAGATTTGTATGAGACCAGAGATAGATATTGATCAAATTGGTGCTAGATTGAAGGACTATTTTTATTATATATTTAATATAGAGAAGAGAGTAAGCTTTGAAGGTGACAGAGTATAGAGGATGATAGTATCCAGTGGATAAAGATCCATTAGCCAGGGTAGTGAGGATAGGTCTTCTGAGTGAGGACACGAGTCTTTAGTGGATAAAGATCCATTAGCCAATGCAGTGGAGGTAGCAGTTCTTCTAGAAGATCACCAACCAGAGCTAAGGAGAAAGGAGTTCTCCTATATATAGAGATACACAAACTTGATTAGGGGATTGGTGTCTCCTTTGAATAGAGTTCCATAAAAATTGTAATAGAGAAAGGATTACCAAGATATTTATTAAGATAATTTTAGTGAAATATTTTCTCTATGAAGTAGCGCACATTGGGTGAACCAGGTTAAATTGGTGTCTCTATTGTGTATGGTGATTTATGCATTGCTTTGATTACTATTGTTGATATTTCTATCTATACATTGCATAATATTGATTGAGAAATAAAAGTAAAAAGTGGTCTTATACTATTCACCCCCCCTCTCAGTATAAGCTTGTGTTATTCAATTGATATCAGACAAGGTTCCTTTGGAAGAGTTTAACAGCTTGAAGGAAAAACCTACAAGAACATAATAGATTCTAATAATGGGTCCTTAGATAACTCAACACCAATATTTGATGGAAGCGATTATATATTTTGGAGTATGAGAATGAAGATCCACCTGATGGCACTTGGCAATGAAATTTGGGAAGCAGTTGAAAAAGGATACATACCACAAACTACTCCACCTACATATATATATGGTAAGCTTCTACAACATTACAATTCAAAAGTAATGAATGCAATTTTGAGAGGTTTGCATAGAACAGATTTCATTAAAGTTATGCCTTGAAAAGATGCAAAAGGAATTTGGGATAAATTGCAAAGCATTTATGAAGGAGATAAAAGTGTCAAAAAGGCAAAGATACGAAATCTCAAAGGATAATTTGAAGATTTAAAAATGAAGGATGAGGAAAAAATTAGTACTTATCTACTTCTTGTAGATGAGGTTGTTAACGCCATGCAAGGAATTGGACTTGAGATTGAAGAATATGATGTTTGTGATAAGATCTTAAGATATCTTCCAAAAAGGTTTAGTGAAAATATCTCTGCTATAGAGGAATCAAAAGATGGTGATTCTTTGACAAGAGATATATTACTTGGTATTCTTACATATTTTGAGATAAGAACAAAAGAGGAACCTAATATCCGGAAGGAAGCAACATTCAAAGCTCCTAAGAAGACAAAGGGCAAGAAGTCAAATTCAAAAAATGAGTCATCTAGTGATGAAGAAGAAAATTATGGCAAAAAGAATAAGGATTCAAGAATAATTAAAAATGCAAAATTTGTTATATGCTTCAATTGTGGAAAGTAAGGTCACTATGCAATTGATTTTCAAGAAGCCAAAAATAGCGATGATGAAGAAAAAAAGGATCATAAGAACAGGGAATCAAAAAAATACAAGTACCAAAAGAAAGGCAAGGATGGACAAAGAAGACAAGAAAAGAAGTTCTTTCAAAGATAAAAGAGGAGCTACTATGCAGACAAGGCAAGTAAGTATTCAAGTGATAGTGATAATAGTTTCTCAGATAATGATAAATATGAAGTCCTATTTCTAATAGAAGGAATAGAAGAAGTTAAGAAAAGGTCACCAATAATTCTTAAGTGTTTTAGTTTTGGTAATTTTGGACATCTTGAAGATAGTTGTACAAAGAATGATTTTATTTTTAGTGATGATGAATATGAGGATACACTTGAAGGACCAGAAGAGAATATTCTAATGGCACTAGAAGAAGAAGGAGGTGATCATATAGAAGACAAGTTAGAAAATAATGAAGATGGTTCCAAAGACAAAAAAATAGAGGAAGAATCAAAAAAATGAGAAGTTGATATTGAGGGGGAGCTTAGTTATGCTATTAAAACTTTAAGGAAGGTAAGAAAGCAAAACTCCCAACTTGATCTTCAGTTTTAAGAATGTTATGAAGAGAGAGGAAATATTATAGAGGATCTAAATAAATCAATAGCTAAGACAAAGAAGTTCAAGGATAAGTTAGAAGCAAAGGTCTTAGAAAGTGAAATATTAGAATAATAAGTAGCTCTACTAAGGGAATAAGTAGAGAAGTCTAAGGATAAGTTATACAAGTTTGGAAGAAGCTCAAAGAATTCAGATAATATTATCAAGTCAAAAAAGCCTACATCAAGCAAAATAGGTCTTGGTTTTGAACAAGTACATAAGAAGAAAGAAGAAGAGTCAATCTCAAGTTCTGAAGAAGAAGAAACATTAGAAGAAGATAGTGTGATAGAAAGTGAGATTTTTGAGGATGAATTGGACAATAGAAAATTCAACAAGGAAAGGAACAATGCACAAAGAAGAAACAAATGGCATAGGAACCAACATAGATAAAAAGAGACTAAGAGACCAATGAGGTAAAGAGAAGGAAATTTCAATGGACGATGTTTCTCATGTCACAGATTTGGGCACAAGGCTTCAAAATGCAAGACACATAAAAAACAAGAAAATGGGAACTTCAGAAATAGTCAGATTTTTCATGGGTATTGCTACTTATGTAATCAGTTTGGTCACAAGGCAATGAATTATAGGGTTCATGATAGGAATAGATATGGCTTCACCAATAGAAATCCCAAGACATTTGCACCTCCAAGGAATAATAATATTAAGTGTTATAAGTGCAATAATGATGGACATACAACAAAGTGGTGTAGAGCAGACATTCCAGAATCAAGAATGAACAAGAACAAGAACATGGACAGGAACAAGAATAGTCAGAGAGATCATAAGAATCATATGAGAAGGAAAGTGGACAAAAATAAATATTAGTACTTACTGGGAGTAGAAATACTCCTGCCCCAGAATTAACCACCTTAAGAGGAGGTGGGGGAAGGGATAAGCTAAGAGACTCATTTTTAGTCCTGACCCCCAAAGGTGACCCTTTTCCATTGATGTCAAAGGGGGAGATATTTTAGTAATGGGAAGAGATTTGATTTAAGAAGAGAGTATTGAGTCAGGAGGAGAAGTGTCCAAGGGGGAGTAGAATAGAAACAGGTTAAGGAAATTGAAAAGATAATTGGGTTACCATCAATGACAAAGGGGGAGATTATTGGAAATTTTGTGTGGATGAGTTGTCATTTATGTCAATATTGAATGGTCATTAATGTTGAATGTCAATTTTAGTAAGCAATGCAAAAGGAAGCAATTTTGCAATCTGTGCAAAAAGAAGAGTCTGCCTTTAGTTGGTCAAGACCCAGTTTCAAGAAGTTAGATATGGTCCAAAGTGCAAAGAAGAGGCCCAATAAAATAATATTATAATATTTTATTATAATTTTTGGATATTTTGAGTCAAAGTTGTCATTGATGTCAAGGAATAAGCTATAGTTGATGTCAAAAGGGCAAAAGTAATAATGCAAGAGGTTGATTGAAAAGATATCATAATATTATTTTTATATTATGTGAGGAAAAAATAAAGGATTTTTTAAAAATCCATGGTGGCAAAATGATTTTTTATTAAATTATTATGAGCAAATTTTTTTTTTTATTTAACCCCCAAGGAGGCTTTAATTTTTATAAAGCAAAGGGTTACAAAGTTAATTTATAAAATTTAAATTCTAAATAGAATTTAAATGATTTCTAAATTAATTATGCATATTATAAAGGCACCAACGTCCAATTTTAATACACCGTCGATGTGTAAGATTTGTAAGGAAAAAGGTATTTAAACCTTTGCCTAAGTTCAAAACCAAGAATTCAAATTTCCTTCAATTATTTTCATGTTGAAAATCGTGCTAAGATTCATGGAGAAAGTGCCAAGGAGAAGCGAACAAAAATGTCCATGCATTCAATAATAAGGGAGCGCATCAAACATGCTATGTGGCAAGAGGAGAAGGGAGCCAAGGGCTCTAAAGGATTCAGTGAAATATTAAAGTGCCTTCTATGCTTTTAGTGGGCACGTGAGTGCTTGGTTAACATGACTAGCAAGTCGTGCCCAAGGTGCTAGAAAGGGAGAGAGTGAAAGATCAAATCCCACAAAACACAGAGTGGGAGATATAAAAGGTTTTTATATTTTTGATTAAGTTGCTAATGGAAATAAAAATTATTCTTTGCTTTGCTAAGGCTAGGGAGAGATAAGGGGTAAATTGGTTATGATATTTACCTAAGTGGTAAATGGAAATTTACTAGGGTAATAGTGTTTTTACCATAAGGAATTAAAAATTTATTTATTGCATATTATTTGGTAAAGTGACTTAATCAATTATTGCAATATTGAGAAGAGTAAGGTGTGTTTGGTCAATTATTGTTGATGGATGATTTCTTTAAGATGGAGTAATAAGGTGTATGTAAGTTTTGATATTTACATTGTATCTTTGAGATAGTTTATCACCTTATAACTTCTTTGAGCTTGGCAAAGAAGTGTTTGTGGTTGTGGAAGATTTTGAGGTTCCTTCATCATAAATAAAAAGGTATGGTCACATTCTTCCATAGTTGAGTTGATTGGTTGGTTTTCTGTAAAACAAGTTTGGAGTGAAAAGTACTTAAGTAGGTCTCCTTATTGAGTGTGTTGAGCTAATGCTTCAAGGTTTTAGGGAATAAAGAGTTGTTGTTAAAACATTTTTTTATAAGAATTTTTGTTGAAGCCATTGGTTGAGTGAATAATTTGAACTAGGGTTTGAAAAGAACATGAGTATCATTGTTATGTGAGATTTTTTTATAAGCATTGTTGTTGAAGCCATTGGTTGAGTGAAGAACTTGAAATAGGGTTTGAAAATAACATGAGTATCATTATTATGTGATATTGGTTGATAAACATTGTTGGAAATATTTTGAGTGAAGGTTAATATACTTGGACTAGGGCTTGTAAGAAAGGATTGTTTCATTCTGAGTGCGAACATCTATTTTATGGTGGTTTTCTCTTGTATTGCAGATCATAACAAAGCATTTGAAGGGGGTCCTTATTTCTATAACCAAGTGGGACTCTTTCATAAAACCTGGCATGTGTGTTTCAACCCATAAAAGGAATGACTGTTGCAAGTTCTAGTATGGGTGCAGCTTCCATGGCCTTCATTGGAATTCTGGAGAACTGATATCTTGCATAATATTGCCCTTCTACTTGGGAAGCCGGTTGGACCTTCACAACAAACAATGGATAAAAAGGTAATCTCTATTGCTCGTATTTGTGTTGAAATTGACTTAAATAATCCTATTTCAGATTCTATTGAAATACAATTTGGATCAACTACATGGGTTCAAAAACTTGACTATGAAGCTCTTCCATTTCGTTGCCGGATTTACCGTGAATATGGCCACATGCAAAGAAAATGCCCTAAGTTTGTCTCTCCTGTGGCTTCAAATCCTGGGCCCTCTCGGTTTGTACAAAGTTTGTATAAAGGAAAAGGCCCGATAAAGGAAGGGGAACTGGATAAGGAAGGTTTTGTTCTGGTAAAAGCCTGAAACAGAGGATGAAGGGCAAAAAAATACCTTAAGGATAGCCAGCCAAATGCTCTACTCAACCATTTTAAAATATTATATGATCTTGATCAGTGCATGGAGATACCTGAAATGTCACTACCTAATGCAAATATAACAATGCTGAATCAAATGTCTCTTCTTGAGGGGGAACTTAAGGAATTAGATCTAAGGGGTTTAAATGAAGAACAAAGGGCTTTGGATCTAAGTATAGGGGACATGGTTGGGTCTAGCCCTATAAGGGAAACTATTTTAGAAAGTGGTACAAATTTATTTATGCCCTCTCCTACTTAGGCACTGATGCAGTCATCCTTGGTCTATAAAACTCCTACGATGTTGGGATTGCAACAAAAAATAATTAATTTTTTTTTTTTGGATAAGAATATGAAGGTGGGTCGGAAGAAGGACCAGGATAAAATTAAGTTAATGGGGGATATTTTGGTGGAGTCATTCTTGGTGAGAACATTGGAATCCCATTTTTATAACCCCCAAAAATGATTATCCTCTCATGGAATGTAAGGAGGTTTAATAACATCCCCAGACAAAAAGTTATTCATGATTTGGTTCGTGTGCATTCTTCGGATGTGGTGTTTATTCATGAGACTAAATTGGCTATTGATAGTATGTTCAATATCACTCCCATGTTGTGGAGAAGGGTGTAATGCTAGTGTATTGGTGCATGTGGATATGTTGGTGGCATCGCTTGTTTATGGGATCCGGTTAAGATATCCCCTCTTACTTGGATTTCTAGTAGATGGTCTATTTCAATGGTCGGGCATGATAATGAATCTGGTGAAATCATCCTACTTAAAAATGTGTATGCTCCTATTGATTAAAATTGTAAAGTGAATTTGTGGGAGAACATTTGCTTTGTGAGAAGTTTGGTTCCCTTATACCCATGGATTTTTGCTGGAGACTTCAACTCTATCACTTGTCTAAAGGAGAAACATGGTGGGTGGATGGTCTCAAGCCTTTTTCTTCTATATTCAGTGCTTATATCCAGGCCCTAAACTTGGTTGAAATAAATCTAGATAATGGGATCTTTACTTGGCACAATAGAAGGTGTGGGGAAGCTTCCATCTCAGAGAGACTAGATAGGTTTTTGATATCCAGTTATTGGATGGGTAATAACAGAGGTGCTAGTTCTATGATTCTGGAGGGTAGGGGATCTGATCATTGGCCTATAAAACTCTCTACTTTGGAGTTAGGGCTAAAAAATAATTCCTCCTTTAAGTTTCAACTTATGTGGCTTCGTGATCCTAAGCTTCATGATTTCATGTAAGGCTGGTGGACCACTGGAAAACCTCCTCATGGCACCACTATGTATTCCATTATGAATTGACTACAATTTTTAAAACATAAATTGAAGAGATGGAATAGACTAAATTTTGGGAACCTTTCCTTGGCTAAGCTAGCATCTCTTAGGAGGATGGAAGAAGCTTCAAGGAATATTAGAGATCAGGGATTCATGAAGGAGCTTCTTTTTGAGGAATCTGAGGCTACGAAAGACCTTGCTGAATGGGAACTGAGGAAAGAAATTTTTTGGAAACAAAAAACTCGAGTAGATTGGCTTCATGAAGGGGATAGGAACACAACCTTCTTTTATAACTTAGTTAAGGCTCGTCATAATGGTAACCTGATTACCTCTCTTGTGAATTATCAGGGTGCCCTGCTCTCTTCTTTCAGGGATATTTTAGAAGAGACTAAGAGGTATTTTTCCTCTCTCTTCAAGGAGGACTCCCTATCAGATGATGAGAATGAAAAGCTTATTCTAAACTGTATTCTAGCAATTTTTTCTAAAGATATGAATGAGCACTTTATGGGTCTAATTTCCCTTGAGGAGTTGGAAAATGTTGTATTCAAGATGAAAAAAGGAAAATCCCCAGGTCCAGATGGATTCCCGATTGAGTTTTATTAGGAGTTTTAGGATTTAATCAAATTTGATCTTTTGGAGGTGGTCCTTGAGTCCCAAAAGAACAAACAGATGCTAAGGGCTCTAAATGCTACCTTTGTGGTGCTTATACCCAAAAAAATGGAGCAAATTCCATGGATATGTTCAGCCCTATTGCTATCTACAATGTTATGTATAAGATCATCATAAAAATTATTGCTGAGAGGCTGAAGATACGGTTGAGAAAAATAATCTCTGAGGAGCAAGGAGGGTTTTTTACTAACCAAAAAATATTGGATGGGGTTGTTATTGCTACAGATGCTATTCACTCGATGGAAACTTCTAAGGAGAAAACTATGTTCATTATGTTGGACATGGCCAAAGCCTATGATCGGGTTAGATGGTCCTTTCTTCGAAAAGTTCTTGCTACTTTTAGATTTGAGGAGGAATGGATTAGATGGGTGATGAGTTGTGTTTCTTCTTCCTCATTATCTGTTCTTGTTAATAATGAGCCATCAGAGCTATTTGAGGCCTTAAGGGGATTGAGGCAAGGAGATCCTTTATCTCCTTATTTGTTTATCATTATGGCGGAAGGGTTGGGAAGATTTCTCAAGTCTCAATTCATGTAGGGTCTCATTCAGGGGTGGAAGTGGGATAGTAGTTTGCCACCTCTTTCCCACCTTCAATTTATTGATGATACTACTTTGTTGGGAGTTGCCACTATCAGGGAAGCTGACAATATTAGATAGTCTCTTGACATATATCTTGGTGCTTTTGGACAATTGATTAATGAGGACAAGTATTCTATTTTCTTCTTCAATACCCCTCCTCTTATTCAAGCCAGGATTGCTCGCATTCTAAGATTCCAGGTTGGAACTCCCTCCTTCATTTATCTTGGTATTCCAATTTCATCTCACCCTCTACCTAGATCTTCTTGACAGTCTATGCTTGATAAGTTTATAAGGAAGGTGAATCACTGGACTTTCAGATGACTATTCACTACAGGTAGAGTGTTGCTTTTAAAATTTGTTGTTCAAGCTTTACCCATTTATAGATGTTTTGTACAAATAGCTCCCTCTCACATCATCAAGGACATGGATGCTTTACCAAGAAAATTTTTATGGTCTAGAAAACTTGATCAATCTAAATGGAGTTTGGTTAGGTGGGATTCTATATTTAGGCCGGTGCAAGAGGGAGACCTTGGGTTGCAACGGACAACTCTTTTTGGGCAAGCTTTGGCTGTACAACTTTATTGGAGATGGTGTACCTCCCAAGATCATATTTGGGCTAAAATATTATCTTGTAAATACTTAAGAGGTATTTCTGAGGCTGATATCCCTAGAGTCAGCTTGGTTGGGCAAGGTTCAGTTATCTGGGACACTCTAAAAAGAGGAGCTAATTTAATCAAGCTAGGTTTGTTCTGGATTTGCAATCAGGTATCAAATGCCTTTTTTTGGGAGGATTCTTGGGATGGCCACCCTCCTATTTTGAATTAATAACCTAGGTTACGTTCACTAAGCATTTTTTTCTTGGAAGTAGGATGGTCTCATGTGGAGGAATTTAAAAAAATCAAGTATTTTGGAAATATGGAGATGTATAGGTGGAATGATCCACAAGAATAGCCCCAGGGGAGACTGGCCAAGGATAGATAGGTGCTTACTATTATTATTATAGGGAGGTCTTGTTCTTCATTTAGGGGTAAACATAATCTGGCTTGGAACCTTGATCCTAAGGGAACCTACTCGGTAGCCTATGGTTATCAGGTTCTTGATAAGAAAAAGTATGGGAGTCTTCTTGTCACTTGGTGGAAAAAGGTGTGAAAAAACTTTTCCTGGCCAAAATGTAACTTCTTTCTCTGATTGGTAGCTAGTAATAAATACCTCACTTGGGATAATGTGAGGACAATGGGCTTTTAGGGTCCCTCTTTTTGTGTCCTTTGCATTAAGAACGAGGATGACTCTTCTCATTTATTTTCCAATGCTCATTTACAAGAGACATTTGGCACCATTGGTGGAGCACCTGGAACCATCCATGTTTTCATTTGCTATCCCTGGTGGAGTTTTGGTGTAGTCTGGGAAGACCTCCAGCCAAGGCCCCCTTATTTCAGGTGGCTTAGAATTTGGGCTCTTCTTGCATCATCTAGCAAAATTGGCTTGAAAGAAACTAGCGCATATTTCAGGGCAGTTATTTGGTTGTTCAACATATCTAGCAAAGGATCCTGTATATGGTTTAGGAAACCATCCATAGCAAATGTGATGTGGACCATATTTTGGATTCTATGGAGGAGAATGTACATCAATCCCTTGGTCTCTTTGAGGATGGTGTGATCTCTTCTAGCCCTAGTAGGGTTCCTCAACTCAGCAAGAAGGTTAGGAGAGATGGTAGGTGGAGGCCACCCCCTAGAGGAGTTTTAAAAATTAATATTGATGGATCATCCAGGGGTAATTCTGGACATGCTGGCATTGGTTGTGTTGGGAGAGATTCTACTGGTGGTGTCTATTTTTTCTTTTCCATTTATAAAGGTTTTCACTCCAACAATTTTATGGAAGCTCTTGCAATTCTTGAGGCCTTGCAAAGGGGGTTTTCTCTTGGTTGGCATAGGATTATTTGCGAGTCTGAATCTCAAATTGTGGTTAATATTTTAAATAGTAAAAGGGTGGAGGAAGTTAATTAGAAGTTGGCCTCTATAGCTGTTCAAATTATCAGAATGAGTGAAGAGTTTGAATTTATATCCTTTGTGCACATTCCAAGGGAATGGAATGTGGTTGCTAATTACCTGGCCAAAAGGGCTTCTGAGCTGCTAGATCCTTGGAGTATTGATAATTGGGAGAGACTCCCATCTGGGGACTCTCAACACCTATGGGAGTTGATCCACAAGAATGTTCAGACTTAATGTGGTTTATTCTTGTTGTCTTTTCTAGGTGTTATTCTAGTCTATTGGTTTTAGCCTGTTTGGATGTTTATTTGAGTCTTGGTTGGAAGCTCAGTTGTACTCTGTAATCCAAAATTTTTATCAATAAATTTTTACCCCTTTATTTAAAAAAAGAAATGATTGTTTCATTGAGTTATTGGTTGAGTAGATTTTTTTGAGCCTAGTCAAGTGGATATGTGAAGTAATTTTTCAAGTTCTATAAAAAGAACTATTCTATATTTTGAATTGATTTGAGGAAGTGATTGAACATTGAGGTGATTGTGAAGCATATTGAGTCTCTAACAATTCTCTATATGTTTTTGAAAGAGTGATTGAAAGTGATTGAGCATTGAGGTAAATGTGAAGCATATTGAGTCTCTAACAATTCTCTATATGTTTCTAAAAGAGTGATTGAAATTAATTGAGCATTGTGATGAGTATAGCACATATTGAGTCTCTAAAAATTATCTTTATGTTTCTATGATATTGGACAAGTTCTAGTGTGGGCTTGTTGAGCAGATTTGAGCTAAGTCTTTGAGAAGATTTGTGGATAGATTTGGGTAAGCTTTTGTGGAAGCTTACTGTAGACACCAAAATCCAGCCACTTGCAAGTCATCTATACCTTCCTGTCAGCCACGTGTCGGTCATCCACCTTCCCACAATTATTTGGCCCAAATCCACACCTTCCCGCCATTATTTGGCTCAATTTCACCTTTCTCGCCATTTTTCATCCCCAAATTTATTTAAATTATTATTTATATATATATATATATTTTAATATTTTAATATATTTTAATATATATATATAAATATAGTTTAAGTGATTTAATCTCATCCGTCCATCCATCTTAATCCATTCCACAACCAAGATTTATTCTCTACCCTTGGATCCGCTTTAATCTTAGCCACACGTTCAAAGTGTCGTTAAAACCCTAAAGTGTGCCCTAAGAGTGGATTATAAATAGAGTCAATTTGATGGCTCAAACCCTAGGTCTTTTGCTACTTCTATCTCTGATTCTAATTCTTCTACTGCTATCTCCTCTCTTCTGCTACCCTTTCGTCACATCCATCGTCGCTTTCGTCATCGCTTTCACCTCCATTCCTTCTGCAACATTCTATAGAATCTCCCATTCCTGTCGTAAGTGCCCACGGGCGTTTACCCCTTCACCAAGTGCCCACGGGCGTTTACCCCTTCACCAAGTGCCCACGGGAATTTACCAAGTGCCCATAGGCATTTACCTACAGACACAGACTCAGACCGGCGTTTGAAACCTTAATCTAGAAGCACGTGGGCATTCAACGAGTGCACCAGGGCGCCTTTCGCAGCCTATTCTGACAACAACATTACTTCCAGGTGTCGCCTGGTCTAGCTGCGTTAACAGAGAATAGGTATAAATTAGTTTAAAGAAAGTAACCTCTTTTCTTCTATTTGATCTGTTATTGAATTCTTGCATTTCATTTTTCTAGGGTTTTAGATAGTTTCGAGGGCTCACACAGTGGAGCCCTCTTATTAATCTCTAACTCCTTGATAGTGTTAATGTGTGCAGGTTTTTGATAGCAGATCCGATTTATTGATGGCAGCTGATTAAGCTAGAGTGGTCCAAGCAAGGGATACAACAAAGCCCACTCACTCGGTTGGGATTGAAGATACATTCTTCAGAAGTGCCACCATTTGTGACAGCTAGGGTTTCAGATAACCCTAGCATAACTTGTAACTGTGTATCACAAATAAAGGGTTACAAGCCCAGTTGTATTCAAAAAGGAGTTTTTAAACTCCATCGATTAATAGAAATCGTTTGTTTTGTGCAACTATTTTGTACTCTGTCATTGTGATTTTATTTATTTTTTGGCATGTATTTTCAATCTACAAATGACGATCACAGTGGGACCCCCTAGGGTTTCATATTTTTAATACTTGCTTTAAACTAATCTGTTCTTGTTTTTTGTTTTATTTTGCAGGTTCCAAAAATCATGAAATTCGCTGTTCCAGCGAACTAGGGTTTCTGAGCTTGCAAAAAATGCAGCAGACGCAAAGGGGCATCTGGAAGTCCAATACAAAACACAGAGGTGCGTTTCAGCCTGTGCAGACTCCCGTGGGCATTTGAAGTCAGTTTTACAAAAAAGTGTAGGCTTCCAAGTAAGTGCTGTACTTTTTACGTTTTTTGGTTTTTCTGCCATATTTTGTTTCTTTTTCAGATCATTACTTTAAAATGAACAAAAACTAAGTAATCTGGAAAAGAACAATTATTTTTAATTACATTTTTCTTTGCATTGCATTATTGATTGTTGATTGCATTAAAAAAAAAAAAAAAAAAATTGCATACCTAGCTGCATATTAGAATAGCTACGAATTATTTGTTTTAATTATCTAAGTAGGACTATTGATTGGATGTCAATAGTACTCCTACCATTGGGTGATTCTAGGCAGAGAAGTGGACGAACCTTCCGGTTGCTCCTTTGATATTTGATATCATTGGTAGGCAGGGGGTTTTAAACAGTGTACTCCACTTCTTCAGAGGAAATGACATGTTTTCAGTAGCCTCTTGCTTAGATCATTAGAACTTTTGATTTATACCCTTGTATGTACACATTAGATAACTAAAACATAAAAAAAAAAAAAAAATTCATTACATTTTCATATTGCATTTAAAACAGTGATATCTGGATTTCATCACCGGGTATTGCTTGAAGTTTAGTGACGGTGGAATTCATCTCCATCTATTAAACTTCTGCCTTAGACACCATAGGTCACCCCCGAGCAAACTTGCTGGATTTCATCACCAGTAAGAATCTCGTTGTCCTTTCCTAGCCATAGTTTTTACCTTTTTTTGTGAATAATTCAAGATTAGATCACATGCAAAACTCATAAATTGGACACTTAAAATTTACTACAGATTAAGATCAGAAAATAATTAATTAATCGTAGTTAAGACACATTGGTTGAAACCTAGGTTGTGACTGTTTTCTGATAATTTCTTTAGTGTAAATTTATCATTCCAGTTTTGCATTTTTATTTTCTGAATTTGTTTAGATTTATTGCTTCATGGTTTTAACAAGGAATCAATCTAAAATGTTAAATCTAAATAATCAAATAGGTAATTCACAGAACATCCCCACCACCAACATGGCCACTTATCCTAGTGAATTTCAGGTAGGTTTGCCTGCAGGTCTTTCACGTCCTTCTACCGTCTATCACATGGCCATGTCCATGGAGGAAGACAATTCCTGTCATATTACCCACATTGATATGGCCCAAGTGCAAACTCACTTAAGAGATGGCACTGGCTATATCCTTGAGCCAATCCAAGATTCCCCTATGCAAGATTCTATTTTTTAGCAGGATATTGCATCAACCATACCCGCTGGTTTCACTCAGGTCTACACTAACCCTTTTTTTGAGGCTAATGTGGTATCTGTTCAGCCGACTTCATCTCCAACATCTTCCCGGATGCTCAATTGTTCTCCTTTGGAGACAAATGTAGTGTCTTCCCGACCACTTTCTCCTCCATGTACCCGGGTGTACACCAATTCTATTTATGAAGTTGGTGGAAACTCTTCTAGCCATAACCAATTTCAACCTGCTTCTTCCCAAACTATTTATGGTTTCACCCTACCTGGGACACAGCCTCATCGTTCCTTCCTGGTATCGCCTACTTCAGCCACCTTCATTGCTCCTGCTGTGCAGTCCCCTGTGACTACCATGGCAGCCTGCCCTCCCAACTTCATCGCCCTTGCTATGTAGTCTTCTGTGACTACCATGGCAGCCTGCCCTCCACTTTCATCCAATCATCCCAAATCCCTTGGGTTAGAGATTAATAAGGTTAGGGAGTACCTCGACAAGTTGCTTCAGCAACAATAGCAACAAAATGCCCAACCACCTGTCGTAGTAAATCCTACACCCCAACCAATTTCTACCCAGCCAGCTTTTCTTAGCTCAGGCCCCACCTGGGTACCCCAATCTTTGGTGGTGTCCATTCCTACCCCACCTTTCTCCCAACCTAGTCTAATTCATCATCCACCAGCCACCAATGGTGGCCCCCAATCACCTTCTTTTCGGTATCATCCATACCAACAACCTGTCCATTCCACACCGCCTAATTCAGGCAATTTCATCCCATCTCATCAATTTTCCACTCTTCCATTACATCATCATAATCATCAAATGAGTCAGAATTTTCATGAAGATTCTCGACTCCATGCTATACAACAATAGATTGACAACCTTATGCTCAACATGCCTGGCTCATCTAGTCAGAAACCTATGCTAAGGTCATTGATCAATCAACCAATTCATCCTTCGGTACCTTCACCACCATATCCGACTGATTTCACATTACCGAAGTTTGACAAATTTCGAGGAACTGAGGATCCTCATGAACATGTGAGCTCATTCATGCATGCTTGCTTTAGAATCCAAAATAATTATGCTCTTATGCTCAAAACTTTTCCTCAAACATTAGGAGGAGATGTTGTACAGTGGTATAATCATTTATCTCACCATAGCATTTATGCTTACGAGAAATTGATTAATCTATTTTTAGAACGATTCTCCCTGAATGTACAAAAGAGAGTCTCATTAGCTGACATATACAAGCTCAAGCAACATGACGATGAGACTGTTTATGACTTTGGAAACCGTTGGAGGGCTATCATTAATAAACTGCCATTCTCCCTACCAATGGAGGAGTTAACCAAAATGTTCACCTAGAGTTGTCTAAAACCTATCTCTTGGTTACTCAAATTACAACAATACAGGACTTTTGAAGAGGCGTTGGCCCAAGCAAGTATCATTAAGACATTAAAGTCCAAGAGGGTGTTTTAAAACCCCGTAGAAAAGAATGGCAACAAAAGGGCCAACAACGAAATAATAATTATGGCCAAAACAAACAAGCACAGGCTAGTACGACCTCAAATGTTAACCAAGTTAATCAAGTGGTGGTGAGCCAGCCCGTAATGGCTCAACAACAACAAGTAATGCAAAGTCAACCGCAACCAATTGCTTATCATGCGGTACCCGCCCCTACTCAACCAGCTCCCAATACTGGGCCAACCATGGAAACTCGACCTTGGCAAAATAATCGTCCCAAGCGACAATTCACACCTTTAGATGAACCATATGCGATCATATTCAACAAGTTATATAGCACAAATCAGTTAACTTTACCTGAGTTTAAACCTTTAGACCCATCTAGAAGGGGGAAGTATTACAAGGAGTACCTATTTTGTCCTTATCATAGGCAAAATGGGCATGATATCAATAATTGTACAGATTTCAAACATGTGATCCAAGATCTTATTGAGATTGGAGCCATTAAATTGGATAGCCCCTTAGCCCAACAAAATCAAAATCTTGGTATATTTCAAACACCCCTTCCACATCGGGAGGAAGCTCCAACAACTTCAGGGGGAGTAACTCAGGTAACTCCTCCTAATCAAGTCAACCATGTACAACAATACCAAGGTTTTGTGGGTACTATTAACGTAGTAACCCGGGGTCAAAGGGTGAACCAACCAAATCAGGCTGAACCACAGCCACCTGTACAAACCCCTAGTCCACCTCAGGTAATAGTGACCCAATGACATGCTAGTACTTCTCAACAACCGCTAAATCATTCTACTCAACGCCAATGACCCATCATGTCATTGAGTAGCCGGTTAACTACCAGTTTAAAAATGGCTTCTACCAAGTTATCGATCTATGACCTCATTCAACAATCTCCTCCGCATAGAGAGGCATTAATGGAAATATTAAAGTCAATCGAGCTTCAAACTCAAGATACTAATGCCTTCAACAACTTTGTGGGGAGTATTCAAACATGCATGGAGCCCTCCATCACTTTCTATGATTTTGAAATCAAACCTATGTCAACAGAAAGTATAGATCCTCCACTACATATCATGGCCAAGATCGATAACAAGCCATTCAAGAGAGTCTTAATTGACACCGGTTCCTCAATCAATATCATTACAACATTGGCATTGAGTCATCTAAAGCTATTGCCATCCTTTATCACAAAGTCGACTTCAACACTTAAAGCATTCAATGATGCTTTATCTTCCACAGTTGGCACAGTTATCTTGCCCATTAAGGTAGGGGCCCAAACTTTGCATACCTTGTTTCACATCTTGGAAGGGACCATGGCATACAATGTATTTCTTGGACGGCCTTGGCTTAGGGAGATGAGATGTGTCCCTTCTATACTGCATCAATGTCTGAAGTATGTATATGAGGGACAGAGTTCATTGTGTACCTGTTGACATTGAACCCTTCAAACATTGCAACTATGTCTCAAATCCTTATGAGATTGTGTTGCCATCCACTCATATTTTCTTGACCCCATCTATTTCTTCTATACCATCTTCTTCTAAAGCTCCCATTCCTGAGGAGCTACCCATCATATCGCAACCATCTTCCTCTTCTGCTATTCCATCTCATTCACCACTTTCTTCATCAACTAATCTTTCTTATTCTTCATCAGTGACCACATGCACATGTGGCCATGCCCAATCATCTCTTTCCAAGTCATTACCCCCTTCTTCTATACCTTCTTCAACATCACCTATTATTCCTCCATCTTCCCAACCATCAACAGCTGATGTTTCACAAGTTAGTGAAGCATCAACCCAACCAGATCCTTCCAATTCTTCTATCCCACATTCTTCTATTCCATCATCTAGTCCATCTCCCTCCCAAGTCAAGGTCCATCTCACTGATGCAGGTATTGGTGAGTATGCCATTCAAGATGTCCACATCACACCGTTCAATGTGCAAATAGTTAAATATTTTGGTCGTCCACATGACCAACATTTATCCATTGGATCGATTTATAACATGGGTTCTATGCCAAATTCCATTAATTTTGTATATGGAGGAATAGAGTCATCTTCTAGTCCTACCACCATACTAGAACCTAAGCATCCAGTCCTTGCCAATATTGAAAGGATGGAGGGTTTTCCCTCTCGCTATTTCCACAGACATAATTGGCAGCAATTTGGCCTAGGTCGATATGAGCAAGGGGTAACTGAACACATCGATATGCCATACCAGAGACCCACTGAGCGTTTTGGTCTGGGCTACCAACCACTTCCATCCCTTTCTTCTTTTGAACGAGCTTTTCAAAGCATTAATCTTAATTCAGAAGAAGAAATCCTCCACCCCGATGAATCCGAAGATGAAGCCTATGAAGAATTTGACGTCATGTCAAATGGTGATGAATCTGAAGAAGAGTCGGTGCCCATTGTTCCCCTCACTAAACAAGACGAGTTTTATCTCCAATTGTTTCCTCTCCAAGAGGCCATCTTTCGCTTGCTTCTTCCACAAGAACGAGGTGAACCACCCCCTCCGCCACATCCATAAGCCATAATCCAAACTTGTATTATATGTATATACTAAAATAGTGGTTTTCACTAATACCAAAAAAAAAAAAAATCAAAATATATAAAAATACTTTATTGCTTTATGTATGTGTGTAATAGTGGTTTTCACCACTACAAAAAAAAAAAAAACTCAAAATACAAAAAAAAAAAAAAAACTGAAAAACTATGTTGTTTTGCACTTCAGGTCTTCCGAGGTCTTCACCGGTTTTCCCTTCCATTCTGCCATTCTTTATTTCATAAGTTGACAATGAATTTTGAAGACTTATTCACCTCGCTCCATAATCCATATGATCCGGATAAGCCAATCCCGATCAACCCAAGCCTGATTGACATGGATCGGATTTCATTCCCTCCATCTATTTCAGAGTTCATCCTTTCTGAGGAATTGTTAAGGGCTTCCGTCAACTACATTCCTCCTTCACCTCCACATTCACCTTCATATTCTAAGCCAGAGGTCTTCCAGGTAGACATAGATGAGAGCAAGGCACAGGAGCTTGATGACATTTTAGATGACATAAATTTGATCCCTACTCCCCATCAGCTTGAGGAAGGTTCCCACATGTCTATTGAAGAAACTATCGATGTAGACCTTAGTCCAGACCAAGATGGCACACAAATTGTGAAACTGGCTAAAAGTATATCATCAGAGGAACAAGAGCAAATGATTGCTCTACTCAAGCGGAAGAAGGAGATATTTGCATGGTCTTACAAAGACATGCCAGGCCTAGACCCTAATTTGGTTGTCCATAACCTCACCTTACAAAAAGATGCTAAACTCGTCAAACAGAAACTTAGGAAAATGCATCCTAATGTGGCCCTCCTAGTTAAATCAGAGATTCAGAAACTTTTGGATGTTAAATTTGTCGTCCCGATTGATTATCCTGAGTGGCTTTATAACATGGTACTCGTTCGCAAGCCTAATGGGGGGATACGTGTTTGCACCGATTTTCAAGATCTAAATAAAGCGTGTCCTAAGGATGAATTTCCTCTTCCAAACATTGATACTCTTGTCGACACCTGCACTGGTCATGAAATGCTTTCGTTCATGGATGGATTTTTAGGATACAACCAGATTCGAATAAACCTTGAAGATCAACACAAAACAACATTTACTACACCTTGGGGAACTTTTTGTTACAGGGTGATGCCCTTTGGCCTTAAGAACGCAGGTGCAACCTATCAACGAGCCATGACTTATATTTTCCATGATTATATGCATAAGATTATCGAAGATTATGTGGATGATTTATTGGAAAAATCTAAAACTCGACAAGAGCATTTTGATGTATTGGAAAAAGTTTTTGATAGGCTTCTAGAGCATAAAGTAAGGTTGAACCCTAAGAAATGTGTCTTTGGTGTTACCTCAGGCAAACTCCTAGGTTTTATTATCTCTAAACGAGGTATTGAGGTGGAACCAAACAAGGTCAAATCCATTATTGAAATGTGTCCCCCAACTAATTTGAAGGAGTTGCGTAGTTTACAAGGAAATATTAATTCAATCCGTTGCTTTATTGCACAACTTTATGATAAATGTAGGCCATTTTGCCACCTACTACAAAAGGGGGTAAAATTTTCATGGACAGATGAATGTCAGAAAGCCTTTGATGACATCAAGCAGTACTTAGTGTCTCTGCCAATCTTAGCTCCACCTCGTCCAGGGGTCCCTTTCAACCTTTATATCTCAGCAACGGACTTTGCCTTAGGGACAATGCTTGCACAAAAGAATGAACAAAATCGCGAGCAAGCTATCTATTATATTAGTCTAACATTGGTAAGCTATGAAACCTGATATGCTTATGTGGAAAAGTTGTGCTTAGCAGTGGTTTTTGCCACTAAGAAACTTCGTCATTATATGCTTAGCCATACAACATATGTCATATCTAGAGAAAACCCTCCGTGTTATATGATGTCTCACACTTATAATAACACTCGTACCACTAAATGGATAATTTTGCTTACCGAATTCGATATTGAATTCATTAGCCAAAAATCCGTTAAAGGTCAAGTTATAGCCGATCAACTTGCGAAAGCTCCGCTACCTAGTGATCATCCTTTGATTATTGAGCTCCCAGATGATTCGGTATTTGCTATCACTGAACAAGAAGAGGACATCATTTCGGAGGAAGATGTTGACATCACGTTATTCTTTGATGGCTCTAAGTGCATGAAAGGTCAGGACGCTGGAGTTGTGTTTCATACACCTCAAGGGATTCCCATCCCTTTATCATTCAAACTAGACTTCCAATGCACCAATAATACAACAGAGTATGAAGCCTTAATTTTAGGTCTTCAATCAGCCATAGCTATGAGTATTAAGCATATTCGGATATTTGGGGATTCTCAACTCGTGGTTAAACAAATTACAGGAGAATACCAAGCCAAAGAACCTACCATTAAGCTTTATCATGATGTAGCAATGAAGTTCCTCTCTAAGTTTGATTGGTATGAGATCACTAGTTTGCCTCGTTCGACTAATATATTTGCGGATGCCATGGCCTCTATTGGATAATTGATTCCAAAGGACTCCCTTGGAGAGGTATAGCCCCTAATCATTTCCACAATCTCTAAGTCTGCAATTGTCCATGCTGAGTCTAAGGATGAAAAAGATGTTTGCTTTATCCATTCGGATCCATATGAGCCTTGGTCTAGTGAGATAGTAGCCTTCCTCAAGTTTGGAACACTCCCATATGATTTGTCTCGAACTGCTCGCCGTTGTTTTAAGCAAAAGGCAGCTTGTTTTGTTCTTTTGGGGGATGTGTTGTATAAACGTGGATATGATGGAGTACTCCTCCGTTGTCTAGAAGCAGGTGAAACACATAGAGCTATTGCTGAAGCCCATGATGGTACTTGTGGTGGTCATTTTAGTGGAATGGCCATTGGGAAGTGTATTTTACGTATGGGGTATTATTGGCATACTATGGAACAAGATTGTTGCAAATATGTTAAACAATGTAAAAAGTGTCAAGAACACGCTAATTTAATCCATATACCATCACAAGCTTTACAGCCCATCCAAAGCCTTTGGCCCTTCTCACAATGGGGTCTCGATTTAATTGGCAAGATTTCACCTCCCTCTTCAGGACAACATACTTTCATCATTACAACCACTCGAATACTTCACAAAGTGGGTTGAAGCTATTCCTCTAACCAAGATCGACAGGTCCTAGAATTGTGGAGTTTATACTTCACCATATCATTTGTCGTTTTTGTATTCCCTCTAAAATCATTTCTAATAACGGCAAGTCTTTTAAGAATAAGGATGTTCAAGCTCTTTGCAAAAAGTATAATATCCAACATAGTTTCTCAACTCCTTACTACCCACAAGCCAATGGACAAGCTGAAGCTTCCAATAAGACCATAATTGCTATTCTTAAGAAACTTGTTAAAGAAAATCATAAATATTGGCATACACAAATTCCATTGGCATTATGGGCTTACAGAACAAGCATCAGAACTCCCATTGGGGCAACACCATTTTCTTTGGTCTATGGAGCTGAAGCAATCATGCCTCTTGAGCTCGAGATCCCTTCCTTGCGAATTTCTTTGCAGGAATTTATCGATGATGATATTGCTAGACAAGCACGTCTTGATCAACTCACACTCATAGATGAAAAACGAATCAATGCTTTAGAGCATTTACGAGTTTATCAAGACCGATTGAAACGTGCTTACAATGCCAAAGTTCATCTAAGAGAATTTCAAGTAGGGGATCTTGTCCTTAAAGAGAATCAACAAAACACCAATGCATTGCCACATCTTCGAGATAAATTCGCGGCTAATTGGTTAGGTCCATATATGGTCATTGAAAGAGTGGGTAATGGAACTTATAGACTTGCCAGTTTAGAGGGAGAGGAAGAACCCGAACCACTTAATGTTATACACTTGAGAGCATTCTACGCATAGTTTGAATTTTATATGTACATATATACATGGCTTGTAAAAAAAAAAAAAAAAAAAAACAAATAAAATAAAAAGAATTTGCATTTCATTGTTAGTTGCATACATCTCATTCAAAAACATTGCATTTCATGTGCATACATCTCATTGAAAACCATAACATTTCATTTTCAGCCATAGTTGCATATCATGTTAGAGACCATTCTATCTTTTGGATATAAAATTTGGTCAAGAAAAAGTCATGTTGCCTTAATCAAGGGCACCTTCATAAAATCCATCAAACCGAATTGTCATTCGTACACCCATTTTCCATTTGCACATATTTACATTGCCAAAATGTTTTCAGTCACTCAGCCATTTCTAGTGTTTTAAGAAAACTTCGAAATGCATGTTAAAGTTCTCTAGGGCCATATCACAAATTACACTAAATAAAATCTTGAGTATTGGGAAATGATTTCAAAAGTGGTCTTGAACCTATCACATTTTCACATCTTAAAAACATCTTGTGTCAAAGAGAGATAACACCATCTTTGGGTTGTGCCTTGAAGTGAAAAGAGTAATCCTCGTTAGTCCTATCATGCAAAAATAGTCCATAAAATAGTGGTTCTTACCACTATCACAAGCAATTACAAAATATAAATATAAATAGAGTAGTAAGGATAGGGTAAAATTCTCATCATACTTCGGTTGAGAATCCGATTCCCCAAAGCTCTAAGGAAATGAACATTTTTCACACACCACTGATCCCAAATAAGTTGTAAGGATCATACTACTTGTCCATTCAGATGGATAGGTAGTCATCCCCAAGGCTTACAAAGGTCAAAAACAACATGGACTATGGAGTTAACCTTCACCGGGGCTATAGACGCTTGACTGGCAGTGGAGTATACTCATTTGCGTGGCGACATGTCTCTCCTAAAAAAGAGACCTCTGAATGCTCATACGGACAAACTAGCTTTGGGGTCTTCTCCATAACAGGGTTACCTAATTTTTGCAAGATGATGTTAATGAACACACTTGCACACACACAGGTTTTTGATTGCCTAGAGTCACTACCATGCTTCTGATTTGGTTAATGAACTCACATGCACACACATTTGGTCCTAGTTGAATTAGGCAAGTATTAGTAAGTTTGTTTGATACCACTAGCATGTTTGAGTCTTTGTAAAACAGTCTTCCTCCATATTTTCTTCCATATCAACCTCCATATCTTCTTCCATATTCATGTCATTCCATACGTCATTCATTCACAAGCTACCAAGTTCGGTGCCCCTGATTAAACAATTATGATAACAGTTGGCTAAATCTAACTATCTAAAAGTATGAGTGCTTCTTAGTGCATATTTCATTTACTTAGTCTCGCATTAATCATCTATAAGTTTGCATTCCATTCCATCACATATGCATTAAAACATATAAAAACATGCATCACAAAAACATAGGCATTCACACAAAAGAGAGTAAAACACCAAATAAATAAAAGCCATGTATATATATATATGTATAAAGGACAAATTGTACGAGGAATTCCAAAAGGCTACAATATACAATAGAGCACCAAGGCTCATAAAGAGTGCATCTAAGCACTAAGCTAACCATCAAAAGAGGACCCCTGAGACCTAGTAGGAGCCCTAGACCTAGTGGTGTGCCTAGACTCACTACCTCCAACCGGGCTGTCTCCGCTAGCCCCACTGCATCCAATATCTCCCAGTATGCCTGGGACAATGACATCCTCATACCTATAATGATAGGGGAGAATAGGTGTCGTGCTTCTAACACCCTAAGCTGCAAAACAACAAAACAAAAAATTGGTTACAAATTTTTTCCAAAAAAAAAAAAAAAACCGCAAAAAAAAAAAAAAAAACAAACACATAATAAGTACTTGCTTAAATGAACAAATACCTCAGCTGGATGCACTGGTGTGTCCGCTCCCATATTCTCCATAGCTCCTGCGTGCTTCACTCTCCCACACAACCTTTCACTTCACTTCACTTCATTCCACTCCCTTAGACGCACTTCTCTCAAGCTCAAACGCACAAATGAGCAAAATTTTCGCTAAAACTATTTAAATAGCTGGTTTTGGCGCCCTGAAATGCAATGGGGCATTTAATGGTGCATTCAAACGTAGTGGGACATTTCATGATGCATTCAAACACCGGTGGGCGTTTCTGCCACCTCCAAATGCATACCGGCGTTTGGTGTCAGTATTGAATAAAAGAACAAAACTTACAAAATTGAAGCTTACCTCCTCCAAATTTCATCAAATTGCATCCATCCATTCTTATTATCATAATAAAATATTTTGTGAAGGTTACAACAGTTTTGGAAACAAATTTTTTCATTTTGCTCAAAAAGCGCATCATTCATCATTGATTTACAAATTGGGTTAAAAACATTCAAAACCTTCACAAAATTAACAACATTCATCAATTCTTCTGATCTATCGTCAATTTCATTCATTCTTCTTTCATCATGCATATTTTTGCCAAATTAAATTAAAGTAAACCTCGTATCTAGTGGTATATTCTATCACCTTGGCGATTGCAACGATTTGCATCCATGCAATTCGGTAAGAGGATTAAACCACCATAAGGACACTTACCATTTATCATCATCAATTATTTCACTTGTTTGAAAATTGGAAATCAATTTTGGGTATCCTACTTTTCAAGTGACCTCATACCAAGATTAATTTGCTCAACAGCTTGTCATTGATGGCCTAGTTCATGGGGCCTTAAACGTGGACAATCTTCAATATCATCATTATTTTGAGTCTTGCTAGAGATTAAGGCTACCTAGGTTGATTGGTTCCGACCCGAGGAATTATCCATACAGTCACTAGGAGCATCTCTGAAGTTCTGGACTCTTTCATATTGCATCTCTACATATCAATGGTGCCAACAAGGCAATTTCATCAACAGTATGGATTCACCCACAGGAGTTGGGGCATCCGTTATCAATTTTTAACTTTCCTAATAGTAAAATTCATCTTACATGATCATGGAATTTAAAATTTGGCAAAAATCCCTTTCTAACCGTTGGGGCAGAAAACGGTTCATCTTTCACATCACTCATATCGTCTTCAATCATATTCTTTTCTGGTTTGTACACCAACCCCTTTTCTGTTGGGACATAAACAGATGGTTCATACACCAACCCCTTTTTCACCGTTGGGACAAAAACGGTTCATTTTCTTTCGAATTTCTTCCAATTGGCTTGTGAGAACCATTCTCGCTCGCCAATTGAGGGGGTAAGCTGATAAATTCTAAATATTCTTTTATTCTTTGGTCTTCAAAGTTATGCTTTAGTCTTGAGAGAGAGTTGCGTCTGATCCAACTTTCGGGTGTCCTAAGTTTTTGTGCAGCATTGTGTCTTCACACAAAGCAGCTCAAAAAGGGGCATCTGTAGACACCAAAATCCAGCCACTTGCAAGTCATCTATACCTTCCTGTCAGCCACGTGTCAGTCATCCACCTTCCCACCATTATTTGGCCCAAATCTACACCTTCCCGCCATTATTTGGCCCAATTTCACCTTTTCCGCCATTTTTCATCCCCAAATTTATTTAAATTATTATTTATATATATATTTTAATATTTTAATATATTTTAATATATATATAAATATAGTTTAAGTGATTTAATCTCATCCGTCCATCCATCTTAATCCATTCCACAACCAATATTTATTCTCTACCCTTGGATCCGCTTTAATCTTAGCCACACGTTCAAAGTGTCGTTAAAACCCTAAAGTGTGCCCTAAGAGTGGATTATAAATAGAGTCACTTTGATGGCTCAAACCCTAGGTCTTTTGCTACTTCTATCTCTGATTCTAATTCTTCTATCGCTATCTCCTCTCTTCGCTACCCTTTCACCGCATCCATCGCCACTTCCGTCGCCGCTTTCGCCGCCATTCCTTCTGTAGCATTCTGCAGAATATCCCATTCCTGTCGCAAGTGCCCGCAGGCATTTACCCCTTCACCAAGTGCCCACGGGCATTTACCAAGTGCCCATGGGCGTTTACCAAGTGCCCACGGGCGTTTACCTACAGACACAGACTCTGACCGACGTCTAAAAAATTAATGCAGAAGCATGCGGGCGTTCAACGAGTGCACCAGGGCGCCTTCCATAGCCTATTCTGACAACAACATTACTTCCAGGTATAAATTAGTTTAAAGCAAGTAACCTCTTTTCTTCTATTTGATCTATTATTGAATTCCTGCATTTCATTTTTCTAGGGTTTTAGATAGTTTTCGAGGGCTCACACAGTGGAGCCCTCTTATTAATCTCTAACTCCTTGATAGTGTTAATGTGTGCAGGTTTTTGACAACAGATCCGGTTTATTGATGGCAGTTGATTAAGCTGGAGTGGTCCAAGCAAGGGATACAACAAAGCCCACTCACTCGGTTGGGATTGAAGATACATTCTTCGGAAGCGCCACCATTTGTGCCAGCTAGGGTTTCGGAGAACCCTAGCATAACTTGTAACTATGTATCACAAATAAAGGGTTACAGGCCCAATTGTATTCAAAAAGGAGTTTTTAAACTCCATCGATTAATAGAAATCATTTGTTTTGTGCAACTATTCTGTACTCTGTCATTGTGATTTTATTTATTTATTGGCGTGTATTTTCAATCTACACTTACAATACAAATTGAGATCAAATTTGGATAAGTTCTTGTGAGAACTTATTGAACAAATTAGATAAGTTCTAGAGAGGACTTGAGGATAGATTGGTGTGAACTTTTGTGGAAGCTTGCAAGGTATATTTGAGATAAGTCTTTGACAAGACTTGAAAACAGATTTGATTGATTGATTTTTTCAAAGCTTGAGTTAAGGTTTGGGGTAGATCTAGTATATTTGATATTGAGTCAAGCTTTGAGTTAAGGATTAAAGATAGATATTGAGCATATATTTGTGCTAGACCAAAGGAATGTATTTAGTACAAATTTAAGGACAAAGTTTGGTGTAGATTTGAGGATAGGTTTGTGCCAAACCAAAGGTAGAGATTGAGGATAAATTTGTACTAGATAGAAGGACTATGTTTAGTATAGATTCAAGGATAGATTTTGGTGTATATTTGAGGATAGGTTTGTGCCAAACCAGAGATAGATATTGAGGACATATTTGTGCTAGACCGAAGTACTATGTTTAGTACAGATTTGAGACAGAGCTTTGGAGGTGATAGAGTTGAGGACAAAGATCTCCATCTAGAGCAGGAAATATAGGTGTCTTCTATAGATAGAGTTCCATTTGCTAAGGTCAATGGAAGTAGAGGTCTTCTAGAGGATCATTAGCCATAGTAGAGTTAGGATATTGGTGTCTCCTATGGATAGAGATCCATGAACTTTGATTAGGGGATTGGTGTCTCCTTTGGATAGAGATCCATAAAAATTGTAATAGGGAAATGATTACCAAGTGATTGATTGAGAAAATTTTAGTGAAATATTTTCTTCGTGGAGTAGCCCACATTGGGTGAACCACATAAATTTTGGTGTCTCTATTGTGTGTGGTGATTTGTACATTGTTTTTATTACTAATATTGATATTTCTATCTATACATTACATAATATTGATTGGGAAAAAAAAATAAAAAGTGGTCTTATATTGTTCACCCCCCTCTCAGTATAATCTTGTGTTCTTCAATTGGTATTAGAGCGAGTTCCTTCGGAAGAGTTTAACAACATGAAGGAAAAGCTAACAAGAACACAATGGATTCTAAGAATGGATTATCAGGTAATTCAACACTAGTATTTGATGGAAGTGATTACATATATTGAAGTATGAGAATGAAGATTAAACTGATGGCACTTTGCAATGAGATTTGGGAAGCAGTTGAAAATGGATACATACTACGAGTTGATCCACCTCAATATAAGGAAGGTAAGCTTCTACAAAATTACAATTCAAAATAAATGAATTCAATTTTAAGAGTTTTGCATATAACAGAGTTCATAAAAGTTATGCATTGTCAATATGCAAAAGGAATGTGGGATAAATTGCAAAGTATATATGAAAGAGATAAATGTGTCAAGAAAGCAAAGTTATGAAATGTCAAAGGATAATTTGAAGAGTTAAGAATGAAGGATGAGGAAAACATTAGTATTTATCTACTTTGAGTCGATGAGGTTGTTAATGCTATGCAAGGATTGGGACTTAAGGTTGAAGAATCAGATGTTTGTGATAAGGTCTTAAGATCTCTTCCAAAAGGATTTAGTGAAAAGAATTCTGCTATAAAAGAATCAAAGGATGGTGATTATTTAACAAGAGATATGTTGCTTGGTATTCTTATAGCTTTTTAGTTGAGAACAAAAGAACCTAATCCTTAGAAGGAAGTAGCCTTCAAATCAATCAAGAAGACAAAGGATAAGAAGTTAGAATCAAGCAATGAGTCATCCAGTGATGAAGAAGCTTATTATGGCAGAAGGAATAAGGATTCAAGAATACCTAGAGATGCAAAATATGTTAGATGTTTCAATTGTGGAAAGTATGGTTATTATGCAACTGATTGTTAAGAAGATAAGAATAACAATGATGAAGAAAAATAGGATCACAGAAACAAGGAATAAAAAAGATACAGACATAAAAAGAAAATCAAGGATGGACAAAGCAGACAATGAAATAATTTATTCCAAAGGTAAAATAGGAGCTACTATGCAGACAAGGAAAGTAAATACTCAAGTGATAGTGATAAAAGTTTTTCAGATAATTATAATTATGAAGTCCTATTTATGATTGAAGAAAAAGAAGTCAAAAAAAGGTCACCAATAATTCTCAAGTGTTTTATATGTGGTAATTTTGGACATCTTGAATATAATTGTAAAAGAAATGGTTTCAATTTTAGTGATGATGAATATGAATATACAATTGAAGGACCAGAAGAGAATATTCTAATGGCTTTAGAGAAAGAAGAAAGTGATCCCATAGAAGACAAGTCAAAAGAAAATGAAGATGTGGATAAAGGTAAACAAATAGAGGAAGAATCATATAAAGAAGGATATGATCTCAAGGGAGAACTTATTTATGCTCTTGACATAGTAAAGAAGGTAAGAAAGAAAAACTCTAAACTTGAGTTTCAGTTCAATAATGTGATGTAGAGATAAAAATGCTTATAGAGGATCTAGACAAATCAAAAGCTAAGACAAAGAAGTTCAAGGATAAGTTAGAAGCTAAGGTTCTAAAATGTAAGAAACTAGAACAAGAGGTAGCTTCATTAAATATGGAAGTCAAAAACTCCAAAGTCAATCTACAAGGGTTCAAAAATAGCTCAAATAACTTAGATAATTTCATCAAGATAAAAAATCCTACATCAAGCAAGATAGGTCTTGGATTTGAATAGGAACAAAAGAAATGGGAAGAGAAGTCAACCTCAAGTTCTGAAGGTGAAGAAACTTTAGAATAATATAGTGTAAGAGAAAGTGAGACATATGAGGATGAGTTGGACAACAAAAAATTCAACAAGGACAGGAAAAATGCACAAAGAAGAAATAGATGGAACAACAATCAGAATAGGTCAAGAGAGACTAAGATACAAATGAGGTGAAGACAAGGAAATTTCAATGGAAGGTGTTTCTCATATCACAAGTTTGGACACATGGATTCATAGTGCAGGACACATGAAATATAGAAATATAGGAACATACAACTTTTCCATGGGTATTGCTACTCATGTAATCAATTTTGTCACAAGGTAATGAATTGTAGGGTTCATGATAGAAAAGGATATGGCCTCACTAGGATAAATCCTAAGATATTTGCACCTCCAAGGAATAAAAACATTAAGTGTTATAAGTGCAATAATTATGGACACACACCAAAGTGGTGTAGAGCAGACATTCCAAAATCAATTATGAACAAGAACAAGAACATGAATAGGAACAAGAAAATGGACATGGACAGGAACATGGACATGGAAAGGAATAGTCAAAGGAATCAGAAGGATCAGATAAGAAGAAAATATGATAAAGGTGACCAGTGCTTTCTGGAAGTAGAAATACTCCACTCCATAATTAACCACCTCAAGAGAAGGTTGGGGAGGGGCTAGGCTAAGAAACTCATTCTTAGCCCCGAGCCCCAAAGGTGACCCTTTGCCATTGATGTCAAAGGGGGAGAGATTTGACTAAGGGGGAGAGATTTGGTATTTGAGTAAAGAGGAGAGACTTTAAGAGAGCATTGAGCCAGGGGGAGCAGAACAAAGAAAAGGTTAAGTTTTTGGTAAAAAGAATTTGGGCTGCCATCAATGACAAAGGGGGAGATTGTTGGACATTTTGAGTCAAAGTTGTCATTGATGTCAAGGAACGAAGTTGTCATTAATGTCAAGGAATAAGCTACAGTTGATGTCAAAAGGGCAAAATTAATAATGCCAGAGGCTGATTGAAAATATGTCATAATATTATTTTTATATTATGTGAGGCAAAAATAAAGGGTTTTTGTTAAAAACATGGTGGAAAATTGATTTTTATTAAATAATTATAAGCAATAAAAAGTTTTTATTTAACCCCAAATGAGGCTTTACTTTTTATAAAGCCAAAGGTTACAAAGTTAATTTATAAAATTTAAATTCTAAATAGAATTTAAATGATTTATAAATTAATTATGCATATTATAAATGCGTCGACTTCCAAGTTTAATACACCACTAATGTGCAAGATTTGGAAGGCAAAATGTATTTAAACCTTTGTCTAAGTTCAAAACCAGGAATTTGAATTTCCTCCAATTATTTTTGTGTTGAAAATCACACTAAGATTCATGGAGAAAGTGCTAAGGATCAGTGAACAAAAAGGTTTGTGCATTCAGTAAGAAGGGAACTCATCAAACATGTTATGTGGCAAGAGGAGAAGGGAGCCAAGGGCTCTAAAGGATTCGGTAAAATAATAAAGTGCCTTCTATGCTTTTAGTGGGAACGTGAGTGCTTGGGTCACACGACTAGCAAGACACGACCAAGGCGCTATCAAAGGAGAGAGTGCATGATCAAATCCCATGAAACATGAAGTGGGAGATATAAAAGGTTTTTATATTTTTGATTTAATTTTTGATTAATTTGCTAAGGTTGTAGAGAGATAAGGGTTGTTAATAGAAATAAAAATTATTCTTTACTTTGCTAAGGCTAGGGAGAGATAAGGGGTAAATTGGTTATGATATTTACCTAAGTGGTAAATGAAAATTTACTAGGGTAATAGTGTTTTTACCTTAGTGAATTAAAATTGATTTATTGCATAAATTTGGTAAAGCAACTTAATCAATTATTGCAATATTGAGAAGAGTAAGGTGTGTTGGGTCAATTATTGTTGATGGATGATTTCTTTAAAATGGAGTAATAATGTGTATGTAAGTTTTCATATTTACATTGTATCTTTGAGAGGGTTTATCACCTTATAACTTCTTTGAGCTTGGCAAAGAAGTATTTGTGGTTGTGGTAGATTTTTGAGGTTCCTTCATCATCAAGAAAAAGGTATGGGAACATTCTTCCATAGTTGAATTGATTGGTTGGTTTTTTGGAAAACAAGTTTGGAGTGAAAAGGACTTAAGTAGGTCTCCTTATTGAGTGTGTTGAGCTAATGCTTCAAGTTTTTATGGAATAAAAAGTTGTTGTTAAAACCTTGTTTTATAAGCATTGTTGTTGAAGTCATTGGTTGAGTGAAGAATTTGAACTAGGGTTTGAAAAGAACATGAGTATCAT
Source organism: Wollemia nobilis (assembly GCA_028583015.1). Classification (NCBI taxonomy): domain Eukaryota; kingdom Viridiplantae; phylum Streptophyta; class Pinopsida; order Araucariales; family Araucariaceae; genus Wollemia; species Wollemia nobilis. The sequence continues at coordinate 6,566,353 of JAQPPZ010017073.1, forward strand.
TATTATGTGAGATCGTTTTATAAGCATTGTTGTTGAAGCCATTGGTTGAGTGAAGTACTTGCAATAGGGTTTGAAAATAACATGAGTATAATTATTATGTGAGATTGGTTGATAAGAATTTTTGGAAACATTTTGAGTGAAGGTTTATATGCTTGGACTACATTTTGTAAGCACAAATTATTTCATTGAGTGACTATTCTATATTCTAAATTGATTTGAGGAAGTGATTGAAAATTGAGGTGATTTTGAAGTATATTGAGTCTCTAACAATTCTCTGTATGTTTCTGAAAGAGTGATTGAAAGTGATTGAGCATTGAGGTGAATGTGAATCATATTGAGTATATAACAATTCTCTATATGTTTCTAAAAGAGTGATTGAAAGTAATTGAGCATTGTGATGAGTATAGAGCATATTGAGTCTCTAAATATTCTCTTTATGTTTCTATGAGATTGGATAAGTTCTAGTGTGGACTTGTTGAACAGATTTGAAGTAAGTATTTGAGAAGACTTGTGGACAAATTTGGGTAAGATTTTGTGGAAGCTTACAATACATATTGAGAGTATATTTGATAAGTTCTTGTGAGAAATTATTGAGCATATTGGACAAGTTCTAGAGAGGACTTGAGGATATATTAGTGTGAGCTTTTGTGGAAGCTTGCAAGGTAGATTTAAGATAAGTATTTGAGAAGACTTGAAAGCAGAGTTGATTGATTGATTTTTTCAAACCTTAAGTTAAGGTTTGGGGCAGATCCAAAAAATTTTAGATTGAGTCAAACTTTGATTTAAGGCTTAAATATAGAGATTTAGGATAAATTTGTGCTAGACTGAAGGACTGTGTTTAGTACATATTTGAGGACACAGTTTAGTGTAGATTTTAGGATAGGTTTGTGCCAGACCAAAGACAAATATTGAGGACATATTTGTGCTAGACTGAAGGACTGTGTTTAGTATAGAATCGAGGATAGAGTTTGGTGTAGATTTGAAGACAAGTTTATGCCAGACCAAAGATAGAGATTAAGGATAGATTTGTGCTAGATCGAAGAACTGTGTTTAGTACAGATTTGAGACAAAGCTTTGAAGATGATAGATTTGAGGTCAAATATCTCCATCCAAATCAGGGAAGACAAGTGTATTCTATGGATATATTTCCATTTGCTAAGGGTAGTGGAGGCAAAGGTCTTCTAGAGGATCACCAGATAGAGCAGAGTTAGGATATTGGTGTCTCTTGTGGATATAGATCCATGAAATTTGATTAGGGGATTGGTGTCTCCTTTGGATAGATATCCATAAACATTGTAATAGGGAAAGGATTACCAAGAGATTGATTGAGAAAAATTTAGTGAAATATTTTCTCCGTGTAGTAGACCACATTGGGTGAACCACGTAAATTTTTGTGTCTCTATTGTGTGTGGTTATTTGTGCATTGTTTTGATTACTGCTATTGATATTGCTATCTATACATTGCATAATATTGATTGGGAAAGAAAAGTAAAAAATGGTCTTATACTATTCAACCCCCCCTCTCAGTATAAGCTTGTGTTCTTAAATAATATTAAAGAGGGAAATTTTAATTAATTATAAATTAATCTAATTAACTTCAATGTTATTTAAGTTAATTATAAGTCAATTTTAATTTAATTATAAATTATTTTTTATTAATTTAATAAACCCTAAAGAGGGTTATAAGGCTAAGTAATAAATTGAATTGGAAATTCGATTTGATGCACTAACATCACATAGCATGGAACATTGTGTATAAAATGTGGTAAAGTTCTTTACCTTACATCCCCGACCTATCGATCAAATATCCTATGCTCCATTGTTTCGTGTGCAAAAGGAGAAAGGTTCTCACATTTTTTGAAAATATATCTGGTGATAAAGGAACAAATTAAGGGAAGCATAAATATTAAGCACCAAAGGTGCTGGTAGCGTATTTGGCAAATGATGGAGGCGCTAGGGTGTGTGGAAAGCAAAGCGTGTAGGTTTGAATCCCTTCGGGTTTATTTTTGGCTAAGAAGAGAGGGCATTCATTTTCTATGCAGCGCCTAACACAGGGATAAAGGGAGGCTTGCACCTTCCCTTCCCCATGGGAGTGCCTAGCCCATGTGGTGGGCTAGCGCCCTGGTAAGGCACTCGACAAAAAGGTCTCTTGTTAGAAACCCACTAAGGCCTTTCTGGTTGAGACAAAGGTATGCACTGATGTCATTTGTGTTGGTCACTTAATTTCAGATGTGCTAAGGTTGAAGGAAAATAATTTTTTTTTTGTGTCTAAGGTTGAAAAATAAAATTTTTTAATGGTTTATGAGATTTAATTTTTGCCTAAATTAATTTTGTTATTAAGTATTTTTGAGGGAGATAAAAGGGTAGGCAAATATTATTTCTGAAGGGTTAATTTTTGAAGATTGATTTATTAAATTGGAGATTATAAGAAGCAATTTGAGTGATTATTTTTATGTGTGATTTGATGATTGTTAATTTCAAGGAGTAAAAAGGTGCATTTGAGATTGATTATTTTTTTAATTAAGAAATATTTTGAAAGAGTGTTAGTGTGAAATTTTGTCATCTAACCATTAAAATTGGCAAAGAAGAAAATTGTGACTGAGACAGGTTTTTTAAGGGTACTTCTACATCAAACAAAAGGTATGGGCACATCTTCCTAATGAGTTATTGTCGAATGTTGTGAATGCTAAGTTGGAGTGAAAAGAGTTTTTCTAGAATAAGAGTTGTTGATAAAACCTTGTTTGATGAACATTGTTGAAGTGATTTATTGAGTGAATAACTTAAGCTAGGGTTTGCAAATATCATGAGTATCATTGTTATGTGAGATTGCTTGATAAGCATTATTGTTGAAATTACTGATTGAGTGAAGAACTTGAACTGGGGTTTACAAATATCATGACTATCATTGTTATGTGATATTGTTTGATAAGCATTATTAGAAATAAGTGAGTGAGTGTTCATATTCTTGGACTAGGGTTTGTGAGAAAATATTATTTCATTGAGTGATTGGTTGAGTAGAGTTGTGATTGAGCCTAGTCAAGAAGTTGTGTTGAAGTGATAGTTCAAGCTTTGTGAAACAAATTGTTCTATATTCTAAAATTGATTTGAGAAAGAGGTTGAATGTTTGTGAGTGTGAAACATATTGAGTCTCTAAAAATTAACTATATGTTAATGTGGTAAAAATAAAGATTGAAAGTATTTAAGAATTATGGTAAATGTGGAGCATATTGAGTCTCTAACAATTCTCTATATTTTTCTATGGTAAAAAGAGATATTGAGAGTAGAGTATACAAGTTCTAGTATGGACTTGTTGAGTAAATTTGAGACAAGTTCTAGAGAGGACTTGTGGATAGATTTGTGTGAGCTTTTGTGGAAGCTTACAATACAGATTTGAGGATAGAGATTGAGAGCAGAGTAGACAAGTTCTAGTGTGGACTTGTTGAGCATATTTGAGACAAGTTCTAGAGAGGACTTGTGGATAGATTAGTGTGAGATTTTGTGAAAGCTTATAAGGTAAATTTGAGATAAGTATTTGAGAAGACTTGTGAAAAATTTTAATTGATTGATTTGTTCAAACCTTGATTTAAGGTTTGGGGTATATCTAGTAGAGTTGATTTATGATTGAGTCAATATTTGTGTTAAGGCTTGAGTATAGAGATTGAGGACAGATTTGTGCTAGATCAAATGACTATGTTTAGTACATGTCAGAGGACAAATATTGAGGACATATTTGTGCTAGACCGAAGGACTATGTTTAGTGCATATTTGAGGATAGATTTTGGTGTAGATTTGAGGACAGGTTTGTGCTAGACCAGAAATAGAGATTGATCATATTTGTTCTAGACCGAAGAACTATGTTTTGTGTAGATTTGACATAGAGAAGAGAGTAAGATTTAAATGTGATAGAGTATAGAGGATGATAGTCTCTAGTGTATAGATATCCATTAGCCAAGGCAGTGAGGACAAGTATTCTAAGTGAGGATAGGAGTATTTAGTGGATAGATATCCATTAGCCAATGCATTTGAGGCAACATTTCTTCTAGAAGATCACCAACCAAAGCTAAGGAGAAAGGAGTTCTCCTATGGATAGATATCCACATACTTGATTAGGTGATTGGTGTATCCTTTGGATAGAGGTCCATAAACATTGTAATAGGGAAAATATTCCCAAGAGATTGATTGAGAAAAATTTAGTGAAAGATTTTCTCCGTGGAGTAACCCACATTGGGTGAACCACGTTAAATTGGTGTCTCTATTGTGTATGATAATTTGTGCATTGATTGGATTACTACTATTGATATTGCTATCTATACATTGCATAATATTGATTAGGAAAGAAAATTAAAAAGTGGTCTTATACTGTTCACCCCCCCTCTCAGTATAAGCTTGTGTTCTTCACACTATCTTCATCATCCTCCTCATTGAGGTCTAAGGTAAGTTGTTGAAATATATCCTCAAAGGAGGATGTAGAGGATTGTGGCATATATCCTAGTCCATAGTGATCATGTGTCTCTCAATAGTGTAGTTCAAAGATGTCACAAATACCTTGTTCATGTCATCCTAAACCATATCCCTTCTAGTTAACCCATCGATAAAGCATTGAGAAATTTGTATAAGATAGATACTCGATATTAGCACAAAATTGTTGTTGGGGTCCATTTGGAGGAGGTGGATTAGATGAAGAATCGGATCTTCCATACACAAAATTTATTTTATTAGGTGTTGAACCTATGTTATATACTACACCAATGGATAAATGTGGATCATGTGGGTGACCATAATATTTAACAGCCTCAATGGTAGGTGTGGTAATTATGATGTTCTAAATGATGTACTCACCAATACTTGGATTGATGATATGGAATAAAACTTGCATGGGTGCAGTTTGGGATGGAGCATGGAAAAAAGTGGAGGTCTCAAGAGAGATCTATGGCTTAGATGGTGGAGGTGGAGGAGGGTTTGGCTAAGTAGAGCAAATAATAGGTTGGGGTTTAGGATGAGGTTGGGTGATAATGGGAGCTTGCAGAATGGGATTGGTGTGGGATGGGGGATGATGAGCGATTGTGGATGTTGATGAGAGGGTGGTTTGTTGACTTTGTTATGTGGAGGCTTACCCCCCTATGTAAATGTTGGAGGGGTGAAAATATGATTGTTCGGGTGAGGTGATAGGATGTGACTTGATGAAGGTGAGGGTTGATTTATGGGATGATAAGGCATGATGGGAAAGTAGTATGAGGTGGAGGATGAAACATTATTTAGGTTAATGGTTTGGGATGTGGAGGTATGATCAACTTTGGGAATAACCTCTTGATTGGGTGCTTTTGATGAGGTGTCTTGATGTGGGGTTGATGGAGTGGTGAGTGGAGTGATGGATAAGTGGGTGGATGGAAAAGATGGTGCATATGGGTTGGAGATGAAGTTGTAGTACTTGAAAGGTTCTTCGTCTATGAGTATACAATGAATTTATCCCTCATGTATATATTTTAGGCATTGATGTAAGATTGAGGGTACACTCATCATGTCTCTAATCCAAGGGTTCCCAAGGAGTATGTTATATTGCATGGCCCCATATAGGATATGGAACAATGTGTGAATGGTTTTGACCCCCACCCATATACAAAGGACAACTATTCTGATAGTAGAGCATAAAGCATCATTGAAAGCTCACAATGTAAAGGTTGATCTAGCGATATGAGGTGGAAGGTTAAGGTGTTGAAGTGTTAGGGTGGTAAAAATATTGATGGAGAAGCCGATGTTGATTAGCACTCATTTGAAGGAATTTTTATCAATACGAGCTATGATGTGCAACGGAGGATCAAGTATCTTCGCTAGCATAGTTTTGATCTCAAAATCATAAAATGCAATCAATGGTTTTGTGCATGTATGTATATTCCCCATAAAGTTTTTAAAAGCATTGGGATCTTGTGTCTAAACTTTTATGTATTTAAGGATCTCCATAAATGCTTCATGATGTGGCAAGGGGAGGGGTGGTGGTAGTTAGGACACTTGGAAAGTGGAAAGATAGGGTATCCTACGAAATTTTTCCAGATTTTATAAAATCAAAAAAATAGATTAATGTGCAAGAAAATACACCTAAGTTAGACCTTAGGTATATTATTTTATTATGTAGTATTTAGGATATGCAATGTGGATGGGTTTTAAGGAGTGCTAGAGTTTTATGTCTACACTATGTAATAATTCATTTTTTAATGTGGAAACCCCATCCTAATGATATTATATAATGTTTTATAATGTGCATGTGATGCTTGATGTGCCTAGACAAGTGGGGTCATTTAATGTAATAATTATAAAGAATGTAGCTATTTATTTAGTAGAAGATTCTAGCTTGGGACTACATTTGCATCTAAAGTCAACCCTTGAGTGTTAGGATTAGGGTTATGAAGAATATTTAAAAATTAAAGGGGACATAGATTAATATGCCTCTTTCTGCATATTATATCAATGTTCTATTTAGGAGGTTTCCCACTCAAAGAGGTCTGTAATTGTATATTGTGATTTTTTTGTTATTAATATAGTTGTTGTATTTCTTTTTTTATTGTCATATTTCTATTCTTCATGATTTGATATCTTTATTGCAATATATATGTGAATGTGCTTATTTTATTTGGAATATTCCTAACACTTGGAGATTGGTGAAGTGTGACAAAATTTGGTGTCTTCAGAGAGTAAGAAAATTCTACCTATACAAGTTCAAGCTCAATACAAATATATTTAGGAAGGCATAAAACAAGTCCTAAAATTAACAGTTGTAAGGTAGGTTTACAAATTCATAATAGATGTCATAAAGTCTTGGGTTTTTTTATGGAGCTAGTTAATATTGTTCATGTAGATGTGTGGTAGGAGTGTTATATCAAGATGAAAATCACAAATGAACTTTCAAAGCAGGTATTGATGAATGCACCAATAATGTGGTAGAGTGTAAGGCTTTGATCATTTTGATAAGAATAGCAATGGAACATGGAATAACAAAAAAATTAAGTTTATGATGACTCAAATTTGATGGACTAGGCTTCAAGATTAGTGGGGATGTAAATTTTGATACTTAATCTTTATTATGAGGAAGTGAAATTGGTAGAAGCATCATTTGTAGAGATCTCCTATAAACATATCTACAAACAACTAAATGAAGAAGCAAATGGTTTATGAAAAGATACATTGGATATTATAGTATTATGTGGGACTATGATTCCACTACAATCTACTTCCTTTTGACACTTTTTTTATTTTGATTGAAGTTATAATTTAGGATACTTTTTATATTTTGAAAAATTAAAGTCATATCTATATAAGGATGGATATATGGTTGAAGTACCAAAATAGCACTATGTAAGGTGGCTAAAGGTTTACTCTAGGCTACTCATAGTTTTTATTGTATAAGATATGACAGACTTTTAAAAAATTGAGATTCTAAAATAGCTCTTAACAAGGTTGTTTAGTAAAACCTAAATGAGGGTATCAAATATCCATCTCATTGTAATTTTTCAAACACTAAAATAAAAATTACTTATGTTTTTCAAGGAATATATATATATATATATATATATATATATATATATATATATATATATATATATATATATATATATATATATATGAAAAGTCTATGCATGATATTAAAAATTATTTATATTTTAAATTTAATTTTTTATATTATTTAATAAAATTTTAATTATATGTATAATTATATTTAAGATATATAAATAATAGGTCTAAGGTGTAGATCAATTGGTGCAGAGAGAAACATCATAAGCGGACAAACATCCAAGGTTCAAATTTTGGGTCTCTAATTGGTGTAGAGAGAAACCCCGTAATTGGACAGACATCCAAGGTTCAAATCGTGGGTCTAGTCAGACTGAATCATTGTTTGCTTTTCTGGTGCTTTTAATGATATAAAAGGTTTAAAATGAATGTGGCATGGTGGTTATAAGGGTAGACTATGTGTCAAATTTTGAGGCAAGTAATGCAGAATACCATGGTGGCTATGTTGTAGCTTCAAAGGCCAACAATGTAGAATACCATAGTGGCTATGTGGCAGCTTCAAAGGCCAACAATGTAGAATACCGTGACAACCATTAAAATGAATAACACATCTAAATCATCATGACAACTATTGATTCTACCATATAAATTTATATATATAATATTATTTTTTAAATATTATTTTATATTAATAAAAGTAATATGCATTACACTTTTGATAAAAAAAATTGCATAAATTAATTGCTAAATTTATTATGTGAGAATTAATTTATTATGTGAAATATATTTATAAATTAAATAGAAAAGATAAGATTATTATTATAAATCTATATAAATTAACTTAATCAATGTTGCGGGAGTCTTGAGCCATTATCCCATAATGGCCCTCATGGTGGTATATAAAGCACAACATCCACATAGAGGTTTGCAAATAGGGAAGTAGGATTTTAGGTTAAATTCCCAAGTGGATGCACATGAACCATGACCCAACCCCTCAAATGAGTGAATCATGGCCCAAAAATATGCTCCATCCTCTCCCGTGGGAGCATCGCTCAATGGTGGTGAGTGTGGAATTTTCCCCATGTGTGGTTTTCATTGGCTATTTTCTCTCATGGGCCCCAAGTTAATTCTAGGGTCTAGTATTAGCTCCTCCTATACTGCTCAGTCTCATAATTTCTTAAATAAAAAATAATTAAAAAATTAACTTGAGCAACGCTATAGGAATCTTGAGCCATTATCCCATATTTATCCCACAATGGCCCTCATGGTGGTATATAAAGCACATAGAGCTTTGCAAATCAAGAAGCAGGATTTTAGGTTAAATGCCTAAGTGGATGCACGCGAACTATGATCCAACCCCTGAAATGAGTGAATCATGGCCCAACAATATGCTCGATCCTCTCCCGTGGGAGCATCACTCAATGGTGATGAGTGTGGAATTTTCCCCATGTGTGGTTTCCATTGGCTGTTTTCTCTCATGGGCCCCAACTTAATTCTAGGGTCTATTATTAGCTCCTCCTGTACTACTCAGTCTCATAATTTTTTAAATAAAAGATAATTAAAAAATTAACTTGAGCAACGTTGCGGGAATTTTGAGCCATTATCCCATATTTATCCCACAATGGCCCTCATGGTGGTATATAAAGCACATAGAGCTTTGCAAATCAGGAAGCAGGATTTTGGGTTAAATGCCCAAGTGGATGCACGCGAACCATGATCCAACCCCTCAAATGAGTGAATCATGGCCCAACAATATGCTCCATCCTCTCCCGTGGGAGCATCACTCAATGGTGATGAGTGTGGAATTTTCCCCATGTGTGGTTTCCATTGGTTGTTTTCCCTCATGGGCCCCAAGTTAATTCTAGGGTCTATTATTTGCTCCTCCCGTACTGCTCAGTCTCATAATTTCTTAAATAAAAAATAATTAAAAAATTAACTTGAGCAACGCTACGGGAGTCTTGAGCCATTATCCCATATTTATCCCACAATGGCCCTCATGGTGGTATATAAAGCACAACATCCACATAGAGCTTTGCAAATCGAGAAGTAGACTTTTGGGTTAAATGCCCAAGTGGATGCATGCGAACCATGACCCAACCCCTCAAACGAGCGAATCATGGCCCAACAATATGCTCCATCCTCTCCCGTGGGAGCATCGCTCAATGGTGGTGAGTGTGGAATTTTCCCCATGTGTGGTTTCCATTGGCTGTTTTCCCTCATGGGCCCCAAGTTAATTTTAGGGTCTATTATTCGCTCCTCTCGTACTGCTCAGTCTCATAATTTCTTAAATAAAAAACTAAATCTATATTTAAATTTTTAATTTTTAGAAACTAATCATTTTTAAAAATTGTAAGTCTATTTAATTATTTATAAGTATGTCGGTATATCTTTTATGTTTACCTTATGTTTACCTTAGAACATAGATGATATTATTATTATTATTATGATGTAAACTGGTCTAAATCTGTGTTTTTCAATAGAAAACTTATATTTGAGTTTTGGTATATTTATAAAGAATTAAATAAAAAAGCATACAAATTTTCAAAGGAGTTATTTCATATTGATATAGGTATGTGATTACTACAAAAATTTAATAAGGGTATATTGATATAGGTATGTGCTTACTACAAAAATTTAATAAGGGAAATGCATTGGTCCAGATCATATTTTGAAGGATTAGTACATTCTAATTAAATCGAAGACAGAGAAAACAACTTTTTCAAAAAAAATCACTAGTCATTTAAAAAGTACTGATGGACAAATTAAAAATGTGTCTAGAAATAAAACTTAACATAAATAAAACTTAGCAGATAAAGATAATATATAAATAAACTGATTTTTAAATCATTAAAAAAATACAAAAAAAACATATAAAAAATATAATTTTATATTTACTTAATATAAGGAAAAAAATAGAAAACCCATATCAAGCCATTTGATATGGAACACCCAATTTGTTCTTCTCCTATAACTCCACTCCCTCAATCAATTTATTGTCCATTATGTCTAACATGTTAATGCAGATATCAATTTATGATTCCAGTTGTATAAATTTTACCATTTCATTTTTTCCTTGTACATACCCTCGGACCAGGATTGATGAATGTTCTGTCTTAAACGAGTCATTTTTACAAATCAGGATATAGGTATGGTGTTTACGCATTGTCTGACACCGACCATACAATTAAAAACATAACAGTATAGAGAGTTATCATGGTACAACAGTATGCTCCAGCTATCGTTATCATACGTTCGCTTTGAACTCAATAATCCATCTTTACCGGCATTAACAAGGCAAGCAGTATTATTGTTGTGCCTGCACAGACAAAAACGAAAGCACCGTCACCAGTGTCGTAGGCCAATCCAATCAATTGCCTCTGCCACATTTTGTCTGCTGCCAAACTACGCGTGGGAATGTATAATGAGTGATCGTTGAAAAAAAGGGACGCAACTTCCACTAAATCTCAAGCTCCAGGGAATACCCCACACCTCTCCATGTCCGTCATGTCAAGTCAAGTCATTAGCAAAAAAAAAAAAAACTCAATTTTTCCTCATGTTATAGTTATTGCAGCTTCTATTTGAGGGAAATCTCCAATTCCATTGCATAATATTGTCCACGATAAGCATGTGTACTCAGGAAAAGGAAGAAGAAAGAGCAACTTATCCTAAATAAGTAGCTCGTTTCAAACATGTAATGTAATCAAGATGGAAAAAGAGGAAAATATAGTTGTTGGTTGCCACGCCGAATTTTGTTGCGTTTGTATTCTTTAAGGCAAGACTTGATGGCCCCCAGTACATATACGTTATATGGTGTTCTCTTTTTTTTTGTGGCCCTGGGATTCATATTTGGAGTGGAGATTCTCTGGACGACATTCATGAGCCTGCTGAATATAGGTGGCGAAGTTTCACAATGAAAGCGATTTGTAAAGAGAAAAGATGATGAGATCATGATGTTTCGATAAGGATTGTTGTCATTCGATTGTTGGGATTTTTGCTTTCCGAGCACTCAATTTAACTCGGCTGCCCACTTTGGGTTGAAATTTTCTAAAAAGTTTTAGATCATGGTTTCCTCTTTTCTCTCGCATTTGATTCGGTGGATGTATGGCAGTTTTGTTGGGCTTCTAAAATGGGGATTTTTTTGACTTTCTGTTTTAAGAACTACTATGGACAAGCGAGATCAACGATGGCGGGCCATCGAAATTCTAGATTGGGAGAGAGTTAATAGGTGTGGACTACAGAAAATCTGGCCTAGAAAATTCATTATCGATCTGGTCTTAGTCAAGCTGCATCTTTTGGTAATAGTAACGAGTTTGAAGGTGTAAGTTTTTGGTTTTTTTTTTGTAATGGATAACAAGTTTAAAGGTGCAAGCTTTTGTTTCAGCTTATGCATCCTTTTGTTAATGGGTAACTAGTTTAAAAGTGCAAACTTTTAGTTCCGTATATGCATCCTTTTGCTAATGAGTAACAAGCTTACAGGTATAAGCTTTTGATTCTGCTTATGTAGGATTCTTCACTCCTATTATTAACATATTAACATTAAGTTACAGCATATATGTGGGGTAGATGATCCTCTTACTTTCCATTTAAAATAGTTAACCCTCTTAATTTTTATATAAAATAGTTTATCCTTTTATTTTTCAACCAATTTATATAATATTTCTTTTATACAAATTATTTATTTTTAATAAAATGTTCTTATTATAAAATTTTCAACCACATTATTAGTACTTTCTCTTCAATCTCTTTTCCTTTTCAAATCTAAAGATGCATAAAAAAAATCTTATCCTATCAATCGTTGAAGAAATGGCTTCAACTCAGTGGCGTGCCTTAAAGAAATAAAATTATTCTCAAATGCCCGATTGATTCAACCTAGTGGAAAGATATTTCTATTTGTATTAAGTTATATAATAATATTAAATAATTTAATTTACTACTACCAATCAGTTTATAATATTATTTCATTAATAATATATTTAAAATATTAAATAATAGTCTTCACTTTTACTTAAAAGAGAGCTGTGTTAGTTATGAAAAAGAGGATATTTGAATTGAATGTCGCCTCGTTAACTTCCTTAGGATTTTTTTCTGCACCGATAGATTTGGTACTTTTAATTTTAACAATAATATTTTTTATTAAGTTTTAAACCTAATATGATGACGGTGATTTGAAAGACTCCTAACACTTTTTATTAGAGCGTGGACGTTTGAAGAGAATTATTATAATAAATATAGTGTGATAATCACTTTAATTTTTTTATTTAATAAATATTATTTGTCAAAATAATTTTAAAGGCAGAAATTTAGTTTCTCTTAATTTTTATAAAATTATTATGGTGACGAAATATTCTTGGGATGTAAAGTGGAGGTTTTATAGGAGAAGTAGGATATGAGCAACGACTTCAAAGATCTTATCGAAGTAGAAAAAACATTAAAAGGGTTTGATGGAGGAGTAGGAGCTGAAATTTGAATGGTGGTGATCACGGTGGGAAAAGGTCGGAGTGGGAGACTTTAAATTTGGTTTATGCAGGTTTGCTAAAGGGTGGTGGGAGTTGTCAGAAGATGTGGAGGTGGCAACTAGCCTGGATGCAAATGTGGTCAATCTGGATTGGCCAATGGTATGTCTGCAGGAGGTTTCGATACTGGCTTCACAGGTCATTCAGGAAGCCATGGGCCATCAAACAATAAGCTAGAGGTTGGGTCCTGTTCTCATGGCCCATAGTTTTCCCTAAAAACTCAAGCGTTGACATTTCATATGCTATGGTGATGTATAAAGATGTGAGGAAGACCTTATCAAAACTTATTTTCAAAATATCTCCTGTGGAAAATGCCATTCGCATCATGAGTGAGTTGGTTAAGTTCACCGTGGGTGATGGCAATTGTAAACTTGTGGGAAAGTTCCAAGGGGCGAAGCTAGAATTGGATTCAATTCAAATATGGACACTAGCAAAGTGAAAACCTCTAGGCTCCATGAAAATTGTAGCAACCCCTGAAGCCTTTGGAATATCATATTAAACTACATAGAAGATGTAAACCATATTCTAGGGGAAGGCTCTTGGTCCTATGGTAAAAGAGATCTATTTTTGTGGAAGTTAGAATATGATTTCAATCCTCATATGCAAAGGGTTAACTTTATATCTTTACAGGTTCATCTCCCTACCCTCCTAAACTATCTTTGGGATGAAGATGTGTTGAGAGGTGTGGCCAAGGCTATGGGGGATCTCCTTCTTATCGATCCGATAACTAGAGCTAGATCAAGAATGGTGTATGCAAGAATGTGTGTTATGGTAGATCCAGAGGTGGATCTTCCCTCTTCTATCAAGCTTATCTCATTCTTGGGTACTTGGGACCAACCCATTATTTATAAAAATAGGCTAGCCTAGTACTTTGGATATGGAAAATTGGGTTACCAGGTGAACTAGTTTCTCCTCAAGGTACAAGTAGAGAAGGAAAAGAGATCTGCAAGAACAAAATAGATCCTAGAGGAGAACTTGAGTTGAGTCCCCTTGAAGGATTTGGGTGGTAATTCCTCAAAGGTAGGGGAAGGAGAATGTCAACCCTATATGGATAAGGTTCAAAAGCTAAAGGATCTGGAAAAGGAGATTTTACAACCATCAGAATTAACCCTAGCCAACCTAGTGGTGATTGAGAAGACATCTAAGGAGAAGATATAAATTGGATATTATTTTTAAAACTATTGTTTCTAAGGTTGTTGTTCATAATTTATTTGATGGACTTTGTATTATTTCTTCTCTTTAGGAACCTGTGATTCAGTTGGTGACCCCTGAGGTCGGGTCTCTGATTAGCTCCCCAAATACCTATATAGAGAAATGTTCTCTGGGTCCTAAAACTTGTAGATAAAGTAAGGGAAATGTGGATGTGGGTTTTGAGAAAAAGCTAGGAAATCCCCTAACAAGTCTATGAGGAAGAGGGAAATGAATTTTGAGATCATAAATGGATCTCAAGCTCTGCTCAAACTTAAAAATGGAAAGGACATAGGAGTAAGATAGCTAAAGCTATAATTTTTCTACCAGAGTAACCATGGGGTGTTTGGGGAAACAATCTAATTTCAAATATCATAAATGAAGTGCCTCGTAAATGGACTTTCAAAATAATGGGTGGTTGCTTCCCTGCATAAAAATATTTTACCTGATATATTTTCCTATAAGAAACCAAGTTGGATGGTCATGATATAGAAGTTGTTAGAAGATAAATTTGGAAAGAATTCCATTTTGCTACAATTCCAACCAATGATTCCTTTGGGGGACTCCTTTGTCTTTGGGATGTCAATAATTTTGAGGGCTATATAATTTATTTCTCGAATAGGATTATTAATATTCTCTTCTATAGTAGAGAAAGTAATAAAAGGCGGGTTATGACTAATGTGTATGCATCAAAATCTAGTTCTATTAGAAACTTGTTGTGGTAAACTCTAAGTTCCTTTGAGGATTTTTGATCAAGAAGCCTAGTGCCTAGTAGGGGATTAAAATTCCTCTCTATTTTGTTTCAAATAAAAAATAAGGAAACTTCCCAATCTCAAAAAGCATGGAAGAGTTTGTAGATTTTGTGAATGGCAATGATCTATTGGATGTTGATTTGAAGGGTTCAAGGTATACTCGGAGCAATAGGAGAGTGGGTAACTAACTCATCTAAATTAGGTTGGACAAGGTTCTTGTCTCCAAGGAATACCTTCCATTGTTTAGGAAACTGTCTCTCTATTCTTTGTCTAAAATTGGCTTCGATCATAACCCCTTATGTTTTAAAGTGGAATAGGAAGAAACTAGATTCCCTAGGCCATTTAGATTTGAGATAATGTGGTGCCTTCATCCTTATTTGGAAGTTAAAATTAGAAACTAGTGGTTGATAAGGGTCCAAGGCTCTAGCCTTTCTAAAATTATGATGAATCTTAGAATTGTTAAAAGTGACCTTAAAGAATGGAATAAAAGGGTTTTTGGGAATATTTTACAAAATAAGAAAGACCTAAAAAGTCAACTAAAAGCTATTGAATCTAAGATAGAATTTGGAAATCAATCTCAAGAGATCAGATATAGAGAAAAGGAGGTGTTGGCCGAATTTCATAACATTATTGCCAAGGGGGAATTTTTTTGGAAACAAAAGTCAAGGGTACTTTGGCTAAAGGAGTAAGATAATAATTCTAAGTTTTTTCACATCATGGTCTTGAAGCACAGAAGTACCAATAGGATTAGAAAATTTCAAAAATTTAGTGGATCTAGTGCTACTCACATTAAGGATATGAGAGCTAAGGTTGCGGATCTTTTTAAAAATATCATTAGGGTGGAATAGGTTTGTAATGAGAAATCCAAAAATAAGTTGCTTGGTAGTATTCCCAACCCTGTAATAGTTGATATGAACCAAGCCCTTGTCTCTCCTTTCAATGATGAGGAAGTTAGAGTTGTTATCTTTGCAATGGAAGGAATGAAGGCTTCATGTCCTAATGGTTCCCCTCTCTCTTTTTCTAGAGTATTGAAATATTATGGGGAAGGATATTGTTGATGCACTTTGGGAGGTCCAAACCACCAATCATATCTTGTTTGAGGTGAATTCTAATTTTTTAACTCTGATACCCAAGACTGTTGGTGCAAAGGACTTTAGTATCTTTATACCCATTAGCTTATGTAACATTGTTTATAATTTTTTTACAAAGGCCCTTGTTAACAGATTAAAATATTTTATTCCAACTTTGATTTATTCAGTCCATAGTGGATTCATGCTAGGGAGACAGACCCTGGACAATATCATAGTTATCCATGAAATCCTTCATTTACCTGATAAAATTGGTAGAGCTAGTCTCCTCCTCAAATTAGAGATGAACAAGGCTTATGATAGGGTTTCATGGGAGTTTTTGTTAAATTTTTTGGAAAAATTTGGTTTTTTCCAAATTTGGATAAAACTTGTTCATGATTGTATCTCTTCTATCAAATTTTTAGTCTTAATACATGGGTCCAAGGAGGTTATTTTTCAATTCTAAGAGGTACTCGCCAAGGTGAACCCTTGTCCCCTTACCTCTATATCTTAGTGGTAAACGATATTAGTATCAATTCAGAACTCTTTGTGGAAGATATCAAGGCCATTTTGCTGGTGGATCCTATTTTTCATCACCAATTTGAAGATGATGTTCTACTTTCCCTCCTTGATTCAATTCCCCAAGTAAAGGTGCTAAAATGAATCTTAGAAGTATTTGAATTTCTAGCTAGAAACATATAGATTATATAAAAAATAAAATCTTATTTTTTAATACCCCCTTAGTGAGGCAGAGGATAATTGCTTACATCTTGAGTAGTGACGTGGCTACCCTCCCCACTATTTACCTTGGAATACCTTTATCTAAAGGTAAGATCTGGAATACAATTTCGAAACCTATGGT
Source organism: Wollemia nobilis (assembly GCA_028583015.1). NCBI lineage: Eukaryota > Viridiplantae > Streptophyta > Pinopsida > Araucariales > Araucariaceae > Wollemia > Wollemia nobilis. The sequence goes on from JAQPPZ010017073.1 coordinate 6,583,235, forward strand.
GGAAACATTGTAGAGGAAGTTTGTTTTGTGGAAAATATCCCTCGTTAGTCAAGCTAAAAATGTTACGTTGGTAAAATCTACTCTTCAAAGCATTCCAACCTTCTTCTTATGTTTAAAATTTCTAATAAAATTTTATCAAATATTGAACATATGCAAAAGTTATTTCTTTGATCCGGGTTTGATGAGAAGAAAAAATTTCACTTAATTGGTTGGGATAAATTTTGTAGACCTAAAAGGAATGGTGGCTTTAGTCTTTGTAACATCAAGAATATGAATAAGGCTTTGGTTTCAGAACAAGGATAATAGTTGGCAAATCAAACAAAAACTAATTGGGTTAACATTGTGTCGATCAAACACTTGAGATATGAGAATATTTTGCTTGTTGATCCTTGGTTGACTTTTGGTTTAGCCTTTTTTTTGAGTTTGCAAAAGTTGAGGATGCTAGTCTCCAAATATTGTAGGTGGAGATTGGGTAATGTACTAATATTGATTTCTAGAAATATATTTGGCTGATGGACTATCCCTTTGCATAGATTCTAAATTTGGTATGTTTGGAGCCTAGGAACAGATTGGTATTTGGGTCTAAGGTGGCTAACTTTATCAAGGTGATAAATGGGTTGAAGGTTTAAAAACCATTAGACCAGTCTATTTTCAACAATGCTGAACTTGAAGATTGGATTCTAATTTCTAATAAGTTGAATTTCTAAGTCATTAAATAGAGAAATAAAGAGGATGTGATATTTTGGGTAAGGGAAAATAATAGGTCCATTTAGTCAAGTCCAACTATAATAAAATGGCTATCAAGATTCCTCCATGGGTCCCACATTTCAAAGTATAACTTAAGGGTCTAATGTCAAAGGTGAATATATTTTTTTGGTTGAAAATTTAGAATAATATTTTGACCATTGAAAATATTAAAAAAATAGGATGGTCAATGCCAAAAAAATGTTGCCTCTATGGTGATAATGAGGAATAGACAAGCCATCTATTGTTTTAATTATTGTTCTCTGTAGAAGATCCTAACTCTATTTTCATTTTTTTTGGGACTGAGTTGGGCGGTCCCAAGTTAGCTTGTTGATGTTTATGCTTAGTGGTCATCTCCTTTTTACTCTCCAAGGTTGAAATATTTTTGCAAATTCTATTTGTTGTATCTTTTTTTGATATGTGTGGAAGGAGAGGAATAATAGAATTTTTAAAAACTTCAAAAGAGATCCTACCTCTATTTGTGAGAGATCCTTAACTTCCACCCTGGAGAATGTGTCATCTTTGTCTTTAGAGAAGGGTAGAATTGAGGAGGTTGAGATTGAAGTAAAAATTGACTTTCAATAGAGCAATAGGGTTGTTGGTCTTCCTGGTCCTAATCCTTGGGCTTTTGTGACGTGGGAACCTCCTATGGGCTAGGTTAAACTACACTTTGATGGAGCTTCAAATGGTAATCCTGGTAATGCTAGCATTGGTGGGGTGCTTAGGGATGATAGAGGTGGGCTTCTATTGGTGTATGCCAAATTCTTAGATATCTAAACTTACCATATTGAAGAGGCTAGAGCCCTTTATCAAGATCTCCTATTTGTGGAGAAGATGGGGTACCAAAAATTTTGCATTGAAGGAGACTCGCTTAATATTATAAACTTGGTCAAAGGTGATTTAGTCATTGGTTGGAACATTGAGACTGTGATTATGGAATCTAGATGGATTCTTCAATCTAGAGAGGATAGGGATATAAAGCATATCTTCAGATAAGTAAACTACCACACTAACTTTATGGCATACATGGGTATAATTCCAAATGGTTTATCTATTTGGAGAGAGAATTTTCTTGAAGGCCTTCTTCATTTGAATTTAGTGATGTATGCTTCTTGGTGTTATCTAAGATTTTACATTTTATGAAGAATGTTTTTTTTGCATAGCCATGTGGGAGTTTTGGTTGAATGGGGGGCTCACCAACATTGTTCTAGTTTTATTTCTTGTATCAAGTTCTAAATGGTTTACTTGGTTATGGGTGGCTAGTTGTAGTGATTTATAGTTGTTCTTGTCCTTGTATTGTTGGTCTTAGGCCAAGTTTTTTAGGGCTTATCCTATTGCAAAATGTTTATGGAGCCTTTAAAAATACTCTCTATATATAATAATAATTTAAAAAAATATTGGGATACACTCCAATCACGTTTATGTTGGCAATTTTGGGTACTTTGGGTACATTGCCTTTGCTCAAGTGTATAAGTTGTCATTGATGTCAAGAAGGTCTTGAAGGAATTTGATTTGATGTCAAATAATTTGTTTTGATGAAGGTTACGGCATGACAGTTTCAAAGGTATTTTGCAAACCCCAAGTTGGCAGGTTTAAAGATTACAGGTGGATGCATTGGTTTAATGCATTTGGGTCCAAGAGGAAGTATTTATTTAAATAATTAAAAACCTTGTTAAGGTTCCATTTAATTATTTTTAAATAAATAAATTATTATTTGCAATGGGTTCTCCTAATCCATGGCGCAAATGTTTTAACATTGTGGGCGCTAGCAAAGACCTCCATCGACGTGTTAAACTCCTCGTCGACGTCAAAGAGCTTATGGTAAATTGCATATAAATCTCCCTCGATGAAACAAAGATTCATCCCATCCAAATTTTGAAAGGTGTCGCTCACTGTGAATTCGTCTATGTATTCACCATTTTTTGTGTATCTGTTGTTCGTTTATTTGCACTCGCCATTTGTCGAATCTGTCGTAAAGTTTATTGTCATCGTGTTGTGACAAAAGGGACTGTTGTTTCTTTTTATCCCTGGCACAGAAGGATCAAGGTTAACAACGTGAGGTTTAAATCTTATCGGGTGCCTTTGGCACACCGATAGCGGCTAGGCTGTTGGCGCGCTACCCGAATGGGAGGTTCGGCGTTTGAATATCATGAAAGGGTTTTTCGTCGTGAACTGGACGCAGTAGGTGGTGTTATATTTCGTGCGCAATTTCTCCATAGCGATTTTTGATGTTGGCTAAGGTATTTTCGAAATTAATTTTTGCTAAGTGTATTTTGCGGATGGAGGAAGTTTGTTAGAGGGAAAAACAACTTAGGAGTTATAAGGAGTTTAAAGCTTGTTTGTATTTTTGATAAAATATTATTTTTGAAGATGTTGTTGAAATATCTTATTGCATTCTTATGAGAGATAAATTTTATTTGTGATAAGACTATAAGGGAGAAATAAGGTGTATAAGGGTTAAATATTTCTTGTAATGTTGAGAGTGTTTTTGGTTGATTATGGAAATGAAAGCATGATGTTTTAAGGTCAATTGCTTCTTGTGTGAAGTTGTGAAACTTTAAGTGGGCAGCTTTGAGATTGATATTTGCTTTCATTAAATTGGTAATAACCAAGCTATTCTTTACTTGGTTAAAGTGTTGAGCTTACTCTTTTGTTGATGATTTGAAAAGTTGTGTATGCTATTGTGAGTTGAGTTGGCGGATGCTTTTGTTCAAACAATATTGGAGAGAAAAGGAGTTCTACTTGTTCCCTTTTCTGATGTTGATTGTGAAATGCTTCAAGGTTGTGTTTTGAGCTGAATGGTGTTGATTGAACCTTGTTTGATGAGCATTGTTGTTGAAGCCCTAATTGATGGTGAAAAGAACATGAGTATCATTGTTATGTGATTCTTTGCATAGTTGGCAATTGTTGGAGTTTCATGTTCTTGAAAGAAAGCATTCTATCCTATCCATTTCAAATATTGAGTTGAGTTTTCAGATTTGAGATTGAGTTTGAGTTGAGTTTTTAGATTTGAGATTGAGTTTGAGTTGAGTTGATTTGAGTTGAGTTTTGAGATTGGGAGTTGAGTATAGAACATATTGAGTCTCTAAAAATTCTCTTTATGCTTCTATGAGTTTGAAAAATCACATTGGGTCTCTAACAATTCACCTTGTGATTTCGTACTAAGAAAGTTTTTCTTGGTGAGCTTGCTGAGGTTTTGGACAGGTTCTGATGGGGACTTGTGAGCAGGTTTTGGACAGGTTTCGATGGGGACTTATGAGCAGGTTTTGGATAGGTTCCGGTGGGGACTTGTGAGCATTGTGAGCATTTTTGGATAGGTTCTGGTAGGGACTTGTGAGCAGGTTTTGGACAGGTTTTGATGGGGACTTGTGAGCAATTTTGGACAGGTTTCGGTGGGGACTTGTGAGTAGATTTGGACAGGTCCTAGCAAAGGATTTGTGTGCTAAGTTTTGATAGTTCTATCAGAGAACTTGAGGACAGAGGAGCACTGGTTCTTTGAGTAGAACCTAAGGACAAATTTGACAAGTCTTTGAGAAGGCTTGTGTGTAGAGGATTGATTTGTTCAAGCATTGGATAGATCTGATAGACAGAGGAAGACTTGTACTATACTGAATGACCGTGTTTAGTACAGGTTGCTGAGCTGCTATGGACGTGATCATAGAAGGCAAAGGTATCTTAGGCTATGCATTGAGGATAGGAGGTCTTTGGTGGAAAGGAGTTCCACGTGCTGGCAAGAGGTAGAGGCAGTTGATCTTTTGAGGGATCATTTCTAGAGTAGAGGGGAAGGTATCTCCTTTGAGTAGAGGCTCATAAATTTAGATTGAGGGGAAGGTATCTCCTTTGATCAGAGGCTCATAAATTCATATTGAGTGGAAGGTATCTCCTTTGAGCAGAGGCTCATAAACTCAGATTGGGGTAAGGTATCTCCTTTGAGCACAGGATCATAAATTTTGATTGGGGGAAGGTATCTCCTTTGAGTCGAGGCTCATAAACATTGTAATTGGGAAGGATTCCCAAATAACTTTGAGATAACTTTTATAGAAAATTTTTGTGGACGTAGCCCAGCCATTCTGGGTGAACCACGTTAAAATTTGTGTCGCTTTGTGGATGATATTATGCATTGCTTTGATATTGCTTTGGGTATATTGCTTTACTATTTTGAAGTATAAAGGAAAAATTAAAAAGAGGTCTTATACTATTCACCCCCCCTCTCAGTATAAGCTTGTGTTATTCAATTGGTATCAGAGCGGGTTCCTTCAAAAATTTTAACAGCTTGAAGGAAAAACTAGTAAAGAACACAATGGATCATTCAAGTAGTAATGCAACACCTATTCTTGATGGGTTAGATTTTGGTCTTTGGAGTGCAAGGATGAAGATTCATCTAATAGCACTTGGTAATGAGGTATGGGAAGTGATTGAAGATTTGTACACTATTCCTGTACATGGTCCTAATACTAAAGAAGAAAGGCTTCTACATCACAGCAATTCAAAAGTAATGAATGCAATCCTAAAAGGCTTACGGAAGCGAGATCTCACCAAAGTGATTCACTGCAAGACAGCTAGTGAAATGTGGAAACAGTTGAAGGTGGTTCATACAGGTGATACAAATTTCAGAAAAGCCAAGCTAAGACACTTCAAAGGTATGTTTGAACAACTCAAGATGAATGATGATGAAAATATTAGTGACTACATGCTTCGTATGGATGAGGTTGTTAACTCCATGAAAGACTTAGGTCTTGATCTTTCTGAAAATGATGTTTGTGATAAGATTTTAAGATCTCTTCCTAATAGATTTAGTGAAAATATTGATGCTATTGAGGAAGCTAAAGATTTGGATAAATTGAAAAAGGATGAGCTTCATAGTATACTTGCAGCATTTGAGTTGAGAACTCAAGTGAAGGTTGATGTCAAGAAAGAGGCAGCTTTCAAGGCTACCAAGGAATCCAAGGGTAAACAAATTCAAGATAGTGATGAGTCCTATAGTAATGAAGAGGCATATTACAGTAAGAAAGGCAAGATCTCTAGAAAACACAAAAGTATGAAAAATATAAGATGTTTCAATTGTGGAAAGTTTGGTCATTATGCTACTAACTGCATCTTTGTTCCCAAGAATGAAAGTGATGAAGATAAACAGGATTCTAAGAGCAAGGATTCTGAAAAGCACAAGCATCACAGGAAGATCAAAGATGAGCACAACAATCAGGGAAAGAGGTATTCTCATAAGCACAAGAAGAGTTTCTACCTAGAAAAAGCAAGTAAGTGTTCTAGTAGTGATAGTGAAATTTCTTCCAGTGATAATGAAAATGAGATGTTGTTCATATCCAAAAAAGAGGAAGAATCGAAACATAGATTCATTATCATGAAATGTCTTAGATGTGGAAATTTTGGTCACCTTGAGGATGATTGCACAAATAATGATTTGGTTTCTAGTATGTATGAGGATGCTTCAGAAAACTATAAGGAAGATGCATGTATGGTTTTTGAAAAAGGTAGCACCTCTAGTGATAAGAAATTTGAAAAAGGCTTTGATGATTCAAAAGGCAATCAAACAAAGGATCTTGAAAGTGAACTTATTAGTGCTGTTAGTGCTTTGAAAAAGGAAAGAAAGAAGAATGCTAGACTCAAGGATAAGTTAGATGAATGTTGTATGGAGAGAGATGATCTTATAGAAAGTCTTGAATTCTCTATAGCTAAGACACAAGAACTCAAGGATGAGTTAGAGTCTAAGGTTTTAGAGTATAGTGAGTTAGAATAGAAAATGGCTTCTTTGAAAGAGGAAACTAAAGAGTACAAGAATAAGCTTTATAGGTTTCAAGATAGCTCCAAAAAGGTTAAGTCACTCATTAAAGGTCAAAGAAAGACAACAGATAAAACAGGCCTTGGTTTTGTTAAGCCACACAAGGAACAAGTTGGAGAGTCTAGTAAGAGACTCCAAAAGGAAGAGAGTTCTGATGAGGAAATTATTTTAGATCATAAGTCCTTGAATGATAGATGCACAGAAATAGAAAATAGAATTCAGAATGAGAAGAAGAAGTTTTCGGGACCCAAGAGGTCAAATAAAGAAAAATTTCAAGGTAGATGTTTTGCTTGTCACATGTTTGGTCACATGGCTTCACATTGCATGGCTCAAGTGAAGAAGGTAAATGACAATTTTAGAAGTGCTAGTTTCTTTCAAGGGTATTTCTACTCTTGTAAATAGTTTGGGCACAAGGTAGTCTATTGCAAGGTAAATAACTGGAACAGGTTTGGTCAGAATAGGTTTGGTCAGAATAGGTTTGGTCAAAATAGGGTTGGTCAGAATAGGTTTGGCCAGAACAGGTTTGGTTAGAACAGGTGGATTCAAAGATTAGGTTTACCTCAGAGAAACAACATCATCAAGTTTTTCAAGTGCAACAATGAAGGTCACATAATCAGACAGTGTAGATCTAAAATTCTAGAATACAAGAACAGGAACAGTGGCATGATCAGGTCCAAGGATCAAGGCATGGACAAGAACAGGGATGAGAACAAGAACAATAATAGTGTCAAGAATAGGAATATGGACAAAGAGTTCAAGAGAAGGCTCGAAAAGGAAGTTATAGATGCTGATGATGATTAGTGCCTAATGGGAGTTTTACTCCCACCCCAAAATTAATCACCTCATCAGGAGGTGGGGGAGGGACTAAGCTAAGAGGCTCATTCTTAGTCCCGAGCCCCAAAGGTGGCCCTTTGCCATTGATGATAAAGGGGGAGAGATATGAGTAAGGGGGAGAGCTTCAAAGTGAAGAGGAAAGATTCAAGTCAGGGGGAGCAAAACTTCAAAGGAAGATTCTTAGTTGTGGGCATATTTTCTCAGTTTTTAGCACAGTTGGTTTCAGTTTTGGCTCTTGAGAAGTGTTTTCAATAAGGTTTGCCATCAATGACAAAGGGGGAGATTGTTGGTAATTTTGGGTACTTTGGGTACATTGCCTTTTCTCAAGTGTATAAGTTTTCATTGATGTCAAGAAGGTCTTGAAGGAATTTGATTTGATGTCAAATAATTTGTTTTGATGAAGGTTACGACATGAAAGTTTCAAAGGTCTTTTGCAAACCCCAAGTTGGCAGGTTTAAATATTACAGGTGGATGCATTTGTTTAATGCATTTGGGTCCAGGAGGAAATATTTATTTAAATAATTAAAAACCTTGTTAAGGTTCCATTTAATTATTTTTAAATAAATAAATTATTATTTGCAATGGGTTCTCCTAATCCATGGCACAAATGTTTTAACATTGTGGGTGCTAGCAAAGACCTCCACCGACGTGTTAAACTCCTCGCCGATGTCAAATATCTTATGGTAAATTGCATATAAATCTCCCTCGATGAAAACAAATATTCATCCCATCCGAATTTTGAAAGGTGTCACTCGCTGTGAATTCATCTATGCATTCACCATTTTTTGTGTATCTGTTGTTTGTTTGTCTGCACTCACCTTTTGTCGAATCCATTGTAAATTTTATTGTCATTGTGTCATGGCAGAGGAAAGGAAGGGACTGTTGTTTCATTTTATCCCTGGCGCAGAAGGATCAAGGTTAATAGCATGAGGTTTAAATCTCATCGGGTGCCTTTGGCGCATCGATAGCAGCTAGGCTGTTGGCGCGCTACGCGAACAGGAGGTTCCGTGTTCGAATATCGCGAAAGGGTTTTTCGTCGTGAAGTGGACGCAGCAGGTGGTGTTAGATTTCATGTGCAATTTCTCCATAGAGATTTTTGATGTTGGCTAAGGTATTTTCGAAATTAATTTTTGCTAAGTGTATTTTGCGGATGGAGGAAGTTTGTTAGAGGGAAAAACAACTTAGGAGTTATAAGGAGTTTAAAGCTTGTTTGTATTTTGATAAAAGATTCTTTTTGAAGATGTTGAAATATCTTATTGCATTCTTATGAGAGATAAATTTTATTTGTGATAAGACTATAAGGGAGAAATAAGGTGTATAAGGGTTAAATCTTTCTTGTAATGTTGAGAGTGCTTTTGGTTGATTATGGAAATGAAAGCATGATGTTTTAAGGTCAATTGCTTCTTGTGTGAAGTTGTGAAACTTTAAGTGGGCAGCTTTGAGATTGATATTTGCTTTCATTAAATTGGTAATAACCAAGCTATTCTTTACTTGGTTAAAGTGTTGAGCTTACTCTTTTGTTGATGATTTGAAAATTTGTGTATGCTATTGTGAGTTGAGTTGGTGGATGCTTTTGTTCAAACAATATTGGAGAGAAAAGGAGTTCTACTTATTTCCTTTTATGATGTTGATTGTGAAATGCTTCAAGGTTGTGTTTTGAGCTGAATGGTGTTGATTGAACCTTGTTTGATGAGCATTGTTTTTGAAGCCCTAATTGATGGTGAAAAGAACATGAGTATCATTGTTATGTGATTCTTTGCATAGTTGGAAATTGTTGGAGTTTCATGTTCTTGAAAGAAAGTATTCTATCCTATCCATTTCAGATATTGAGTTGAGTTTTTAGATTTGAGATTGAGTTTGAGTTGAGTTTTCAGATTTGAGATTGAGTTTGAGTTGAGTTGATTTGAGTTGAGTTTTGAGATTGGGAGTTGAGTATAGAACATATTGAGTCTCTAAAAATTCTCTTTATGCTTCTATGAGTTTGACAAATTTCATTGGGTCTCTAACAATTCACCTTGTGATTTCCTACTAAGAAAGTTTTTCTTGGTGAGCTTGTTGAGGTTTTGGATAGGTTCTAGTGGGGACTTGTGAGCAAGTTTTGGATAGGTTTCAGTGGGGACTTGTGAGCAGGTTTTGGATAGGTTCCGATGGGGACTTGTGAGTAGGTTTTGGATAGGTTCCAGTGGGGACTTGTGAGCAGTTTTGGACAGGTTTCGATGGGGACTTGTGAGAAAGTTTTGGACAGGTTCTGGTGGGGACTTGTGAGCATTTTTGGACAGGTTTTGGTGGGTACTTGTGAGCATATTTGGACAGGTCCTAGCAGAGGACTTGTGAGCTAAGTTTTGATAGTTCTATAAAAGAACTTGAGGACAGAGGAGCACTGGTTCTTTGAGAAGAACTTGAGGACAGATTTGACAAGTCTTTGAGAAGGCTTGTGTGTAGAGGATTGATTTGTTCAAGCATTGGATAGATCTGACAGATAGAGGAAGAATTATACTAGACCAACTGACCATGTTTGGTACAGGTTGCTGAGCTATTGTGGACATGATCATAGAAGGTAGAGGTCTCTTAGGCTAAGCATTGAGGACAGGAGGTCTTCGATGGAAAGGAGTTCCACGTGCTGGCAAGAGGTAGAGGCAGTTGATATTTTGAGGGATCATTTCTAGAGTAGAGGGAAAGGTATCTCCTTTGAGTAGAGGCTCATAAATTCATATTTAGGGGAAGGTATCTCCTTTGAGCAGAGGCTCATGAATTTAGATTAAGGGGAAGGTATCTCCTTTGAGCAGAGGCTCATAAACTCAGATTGGGGGAAGGTATCTACTTTGAGCAGAGGCTCATAAATTTTGATTGGGGGAAGGTATCTCCTTTGGGCCGAGGCTCATAAACATTGTAATTGGGAAGGATTCCCAAAGAACTTTGAGATAACTTTTTGAGAAAATTTTTGTGAACGTAGCCCAGCCATTCTGGGTGAACCACGTTAAAATTGGTGTCACTTTATGGATGATATTATGCATTGCTTTGATATTGCTTTGGGTATATTTCTTTACTATTTTGAAGTATAAAGGAAAAAGTAAAAATATGTCTTATACTGTTCACCCCCCCCCTCTCAGTATAAGCTTGTGTTCTTCAGTTTAACTCAAAAAAACATTACAAAGGTTAATAAGTTGAATGAAGATCTGATTATTTTTTTTGTATTTAGTTAGTATGAGAAATCCTTAATACCAAGTCTTAGGGTTGACCATTCTCATTTCATCCATGACCTCTTGTAAGACCAAGAACTAAGCTTATCAATAGGGGATTAACACACACCCACACACCATGGTTTGAACCTTAGACCTCTAAAGAAGAACCAAAGCCCAAATCATTATGCTATCCTTGTACATGAAGCTATAATAAATCACATTTATTTATTGATAATATCATCTCTTTCCATTATTATGAAGAACACAAGATTATATTGAGAGGGGGGTGAATAGTATAAGACGACTTTTTAACTTTTTCCTTTTACTTCAGAAAGCAATGCAATGAACCAATAGCAAAATCAAAGTAGTAATAAAACCAGTTTACAAGTCATCACACAATTGAGACGCCAATATAACATGGTTCACCCAAGGTGGGATACTCCACAGAGAAAATATTTCACTAAATTTTCTCAATCAAATCCTTTGGGAATCCTTCCCAATTACAATATTTATGGACTTCCTGTCCAAAGGAGAATCCTCCCCCTAATAAAATATTTATGAGCCTCTTGCCCAAAGTAGATGCCCTATCCCCCAAAGAAGTATTTATGAGCCTCCTGCCTAAAGGAGATGTCCTATCCCCCAAAGCTCTATAAATGATACTTCAAAATACCACTTCCTCTTCTGTCGCTAGTAGGTGGAACTCCTTTCCATAGAAGATGTCCTGTCCTCCTTGCTCTATCTCTAGAGACTTATGTCCTCATTGATCACCTCAATAGCTGCTCATCAACACCTATACTAAACATAGTCAGTCGGTCCAAGACAAGTCCTCTCAAACTCTGTCACAAATATGCACCAAACTTAGTCCTCTGGTCCAACACAAATCTGCTCTCAAATCTCTATCAGATTTGTTCCAAGCTTAAGCCAAAAGCTTGAAAAAATTGATCACGACTACTCACAAGTCTTCACCAAGACTTCATCAAATATTTCCACAAGTTCTTCAACAAGAACCTATCCAAATTAGTCCACAAGTTCTCCATAAGAACCTATCCAAATAATTCCACAAGTTCTCCACAGGAACCTATCCAAATCTGTCCTAGCAAGCTCACCAAGAACTTGCCCAAATCAGCTCAAGAAAGTTTACCAAGAAACTTGCCCAATGTGAACACACAAAGATAATTGTTAGAGACCCAATTTGTTTCATCCAATCATATCAAATCAATATCATAGAAGCATAAAGAAAATTTTTAGAGACTCAATATGTTCTATCCTTCAACTCTCAATCTCAACTCAAATCAATCTCATAGAAGTAGTATACTTTCACAAGATATTGAACCACAACCCAAAAATTGCCAATAATGCAATATCAAGGAATCAACTCCTCCAACATAGAACCATAACTTGCTATCAAACCCTAGCCAAGTTAGTTTTCAAGAACTCAAAGCAATCTCTCTCTAAGCATCAAAAAGGGGTTCAAGATATCCAAATTATCTCAAATAGGAATGCTCAACTTAACCACACAACCAAGTTTATAAAGCAAAGTATAACTTGATAAAATCAAATCTCAAAGGATCAAGCCCAACTCATGTATCAAGTAAAGTATAACTTGATCAACTCAATCTCAATGGAAGCAATATCAAAACCAAATTCTCAAAAACCAAACAACTCAATTAGGGTTTCAACAACTTATAGAAATGGCATAATCTTCTCACTCAAAAACCCTAAATCAAACTTCAAATGCTTCAACTCTCATAAACCAAAATTATGCAATAACTCATAAACTCATCATGATATCATAATGCATAATCAATACTTCCACTTTCAGAAAATAAGATCCACTCCAAATAAGGAAACTTAATTTAATACTTTTCACTCCAAACTTATTTTTAGAAAACCATCAATCAATAATAACCATGGAAGAATGTTCCCATACCTTTACTTTGATGAATAAGGAGAACTCAAAATTCGTCACAATACTAACTCTGAATTTACCACAATTAGAGTTAGCAACAATGGAATAATGCACAATGATAAGAGTCCTAATAACACCTTATCACTCCAACTCATCAATAATAAAAAATCACAAATATACATATCAACAATATTCCTTTACACCTTATAACTCCTTAATATATCACAAAATAACTTCAACCTCAAAAATAATTACAAGAGAATATCCACTCAATAACTCCAAAGACTTTCTAACACCAATATGACATTAAGCACAATTATTCCTTAAACCCTTATAAATCCTAAAATACATTTACTTCTAAATGCATTTACCACATAAACAGTAAGCATAAATAATAACAATGTCAAATCAATATTTCTATTTAACCTTATACCTCCATCCAATTACCAACAATAATTTGCAAGTCAAATAAAATATTCCACATTATCAACAAAAGATCTACCTTGGCCAAAAATCAATTCTCCAACCTTAGGAGAAGTTTAGAAACACCAACATAATCGCCAAAGTGCTTCCTCCTCCAAATTTGTGGCCCAAAGCAACCGTCGTACCATGTGCACAATAACCGTGACCAAGAAAAAACTAAAACACACCTGTCATGAATTGAACTCGACACCTCTGCTTAGCGAGCACCTTTGCTTCACTGCCTCCGCTGTTGGAGCACAAGTACCCAACAAAAATCTCAAGCGCTACTCGTCGTTTTACCTTCCCTTTGCTCGCAAAAGACAACCAGAATTTCCTTCCTCACAAGCGCACAAAATCTGAATTTAACACAGACCAGATTTGTCTTCCTCACTACACACGAAATCAAAATTTAACACAGACCAGATTGTCTTCCTCACTATCACATGAAATCAAAAATTAACACAGAGCAAAATGAGACTCAAAAATCATAGTGCAATCCTAAATCGAAGGTCATAGAGAAATGCAAATTCAAAGGTAATCATGCAAATCGAAGGTGCTTAAAACCTTAGGAAATAATGCCCTTTATTAGTCTTTCATCTCATTCAAATTTATGTCGGCGCTCCTTTCAAACATTGTGTTTTTCATCCCATGCAAGTTGATGTCGGCGAGGTAAGTCTTTTACATGAGCGCCGCTAAGGGTTTAGAAACCCTTTCAATAATAATTATTAAATTAATAATTATTATTTTATTAATAATAAACTTAACTTAAAACCTTTTCAAAGGTTTGAGTTAATTTATTTATTAATAATCAAAATGGACTTTTAAGGTTTTTTCAAGAAGCAAAAACCTTTTCATTAAGCCAATATGGTTTTAATAAAAACCCTTAATGAGTCCAAATGATTTTAAGAAAAACCTTTAACCTTGTCACCATGGTTTTAATTAAAAACCCATAAACAAACATCATGGAACTTTCAAGATATTTTTGTCAGCAAACTCTTTTTGACATCATCACAAATTCCTTTTGACATCAACACAAACTTCTTTTGACATCAATGACAACTCACAAACATGAAGCTAGGCAACATACCTAAAATTGCCAACATATGAGAGGTCATGGTGGGATGAGGATGCCCATATCTAAGCCTCAATTATAGAGGTTTCTCACACTAACCAAATAAAATAAATAAATAATAATTCATATTCTTTTATCCACTTATAAATTAAGATATTTTCATTTTTTGAATTATTATTTTAAGGATTTTTAGTTATATTTAATTAGGATATTCGTAATATAATTTATTATATTAAAAATATGTTCAAACATTCAAGATTTATTTTTTATACTTCAAATTATTAAATTTATATATAATATTTTTTGGTTAACACACAACCCACACCATCATGTTGGAACGAGTGATTCTCCATGATGTACATGAGAATTAAAGCTCAAATAGAATTACACATACATTGTAGTTTGAACCTTGGACCTCCCAAAGAGAAGCCAAAGCCCTAACCGCTAAGATTATATATATTATGTAATTTAATTTATTTTATTTTATTGAGGTTAGTGTGAGAAATCCCTATGATCAATGCTCAGGGCTAGGCATCTCCATCCCAACCATGACATTTGGTAAGATGAGAGATAAGCATATAAATAGGGTCCAAACACATATCCATACACACACCCACCCCCTCACACACTTTTCCACATCATGGTTTGAACCTTGGACCTCCTAAAGAAGAGCCAAAGCCTGAACTATTGCGCTATCCCTTGGACTATGTATTATGTAAATTAATTATATAGATAGATTACCTTGAGAAGTTTTAAGTCCTGGCAAAAAAATGCCTCTACCATTTGTGTATAATAGGATAAGAAATATTAAAATATAAAAATAAAAAATATATATCTTGAATTTGTAAAAATTTTATAAAATAAATAGATAAAATTTTACAAATATATATATATATATATATATATATATTAAACTAATATATAATATAAATATATCAAATGGTATTTGTTAAATCAATGAAGTATGAGATTAAAGTCCAAATCTTGCAAAATTATTCTTGCATAATTGTTAGGATTTTTATAATACCACTCGATGGTCATAATAATACATGTTGTTTCAATCCTACATAATTAATTCATATATCTTTATATACATTGATCTAGAAAGGTATGTTTATATTAATTCTTATAGTAATATTGAAGTATTTTATTTTCTTTATTCGTATAATAAACATATTTTAAGAATGTATATGTTTTAATAAATAAATTGTTAAAATTGATATATTTTTAAATAAGCTATGTTTGGCTTCTATTGGGGACCACTCCCATTACAAAAACAAAACAATACATTGTTTTCATTACATTTGTAACAAGTTAATTAAAGCATACCTATCTTTTATTTTCTATAAAATATATTTTCCATCTTCCTCAAACTACTAAGGTTCATAATCATTTTTTTTTTATGGAACTAAAAACAAGAACAACCCTTACATGACACATAACTCCAATGGAAAGAAGAAAAATAAACATAATAGTCATCCATAAAAGAGGAAATTAGTTTTATTATTTTTCTTTTATAGCAGAGATTCTTCCTCCTCTAGAGTGGCAAGATCTAAGAATGCATTTTTGCACTTCAATATCCTGAGGTAATATCTAGTTGTACCACATTTTGTAGGATCTTCACTTTTAAAAAACTCACCATCATTAGTTGTTTCATAATTAGCTTCAAGTATACCATCTAAGGTGCTAATATTTTCCATAGAATATTCACTTTTAAAAAACTTACCATCATTAATTATTTTATAATTAGCTTCGAGTATACCATCTAAGGTGCTAATATATTCCATGGAATTGTTTGGATGGTCTTTAGTAACCATTTGGCTTTTCTCAATGATTTGATTCAAATTCTCCTTTTGGGATTGAGTATTATGTTTGTCACATGATTCTTATTGGAAAATTGGTGTATCTAGAGGATGAGCTTCTTTCTTTTGAACTGAGATATTTGAAGGTTTTGAATCATTCGCATTTAGGCCCTTCTCCACCAAGGATGAATCAAAGCATGATTGAATGTTCGAGCATCTCTTCTTCAAGTGGCCATATTGCTTATAGCCATTATATCTTAGGGAGAAATTTTATATTCAATATTTTGGAGCCATTCCCCTTTTCTCAAGGAGATAGTAATGGATTGAGGTCTAGGAACTGAAACATCCATCCAAATAGCCAATATTGCTTTACTCATATTAATTTTATTGGACAAATTTTCCTCAGTTTGGGTATCCATATACTGGAATGAACCAATGGCATTACCGATTTTTGTGAATATCTTCTTTTCACAAAACTCCATGGGGAGATCATAAATATTCACCTAGACTGGAAAGCAATTGACTTATTCTATAAAGGGGTTGAAATTAGGAGTCCAAGGTCTTATATAAACACCCCTTTGTCCAAAAAATCAATTATATCTATAATCCATTACCCTATATTTATCTGCTAAATCAGAAAATGAAACATAAAAGAAATTTTTGGGTATGAGAGTTACTTAGAAATTTGAACTCCACCAATATTTAATGTATCCTTTGAGCTCCTCCAGGCCTGGTCTTTTGTCTTTGATTTTGCAAATAATTATTTGGGCTTCATGATCAACCATATCCAACCCAAATTTATCCTCTAAAATCTTTATAGAGGGCATGGGTTGATCCACCTACGAACCCAAAGATCCTTGAAAAATATTTCTTCCAACTGAAGAGGCTTTCTTATAGACTAAAGAGATGCTCTGCGAATAAACCTCTCTATTGCACCTAGGGTTTACATCACTTTTGTGAATCATGTACCCAAATTTATTACTTTATTCCATTGCTTGAATATACCTAGGATTTGCATCTCTTTTGTGAATATTGTACCCAAATTTATCACTTTGTTCCATCACTTGACTGCACCTAGGGTTTACACCCATTTTTGAAAGAGAAGTGTTATCGCTGTTGTTGGTGCTTTGGTTCCCTGTGGGCTTCACCCTTGCTTGCCTCCACATCGCCTTAGAAGCTCTACTTCCCATTTCCATCCTCACCATAGCCTTCATGCTCATATTTGTGCACTTGCTACAACCTCCATGCTCATTGTCGTTAAAATTGATATATTGATCATGTATTTATAAATAATTTTAATATGAAATTTTAAATTATTTTTAATAATTTGTTTGATAAAATATTAGAAATTGGAATAACATGAAGGATTTTTAATTCAAAAACTTATTATTTAGTTTTATTATAAATTTTAAAATAAAAATATAACAAATTGAAGGGTTATAAATATATTAAATCATTTTTTATTTATCTTGATATTCTTTGTTTTTTTATTAGGTAGAAAAAACAAGGGATTTTGAAAGGATCCCAAACCTTTTACAAAGAGTTGCATAATAGAAGCATAGACATTAAATGATCCAATAGTATAACAACCCCATGAGACTAGAGGAGAAAATAAAAATTACCTATAGAAGGTAAGCCATAGATAAGGCCATCAAGATGGAGAATAAAAGAAGAAAACCTTGCAAAATAGGGAAACAAAGAATCCAAAGAGACAAATACATAACACAATAGATATGGCCCCCATCATAGTAAATGAGACTTTACTAGGGATGGGAATCACCATATTTTTCTTGTAAATCTTCTAGATGATTGACAACTTCCTCCATAAGCATAGTAGTCATCTTATTCATTCTATAGAGAGACTTCAAGAGATCTTGAAGAACAACCAGATTGGTGCTAGGAATGACCTTAAATGGGGACTCTCGATGGGATCCTAAATCTCTTATTCACCGAAGAATCACCTTTTTTGAAATAAAAAATGGAATTATTTTTCCCCCTCACTTAATAAGGGGACCTGTCCACCCGTGACATGAGAATCCTTTGTTATTGTTTTATAACTAATTCAATTTTTTATAACACCAAAAATCCATTTCAATTTAAAACATAAGTATAAAATTAGGCTTTCCAAAATACTAGAAGAATATATACATGTATATTAGTTAGTATATATTTAATTACTAAATACCACACATCATGAATGTAAGTGCTTATTGATGAGGCCAAAATAAACCTCATTTTTAGCATGTTTAACTGTCTAGATTGCCCAAAAACTCTTATAAAATATCTTATATGTTGATTAAGTTGGTTTAATATGCTATGTATTAACTGTTTGCATGTTTGAAGTGTTAAGGATGATATATTCTGATTTTTGATAGTTTTTGTGTAGTTTTTATGATATCTTGTCATGGTATGTTGAATTGATGAATATGCTTAGGTTGATAGTAATATTTTAATGTTTTTTACTTTGATGTTTTACATATTTTGTTTGTGCAAATAATGTAGGAAGACTTTTCTGCACAGTAGAAACTGGTTGTAGTATTTCATGCCTTACCTTCAACAAGGCATGGCATTCACATATGACATTTCCACATGGAGATAGTTGGAGGACATCATACTTAGTCCTGAGAGATAACTCACCTGATAAAAACAACTAAAATCCTTTGAAAACCATACAAAAAATAAATCCAAAGAAATTCCAAATGAACACGGTCTCTTCGGATTGAGCAAAATAACTACGGATTGAGGTAGAAAAGCGATTTTCACCTTTTTTATTGTTTCTAATGAGGAAAAGTGGGAAATAAAAGCTGAGAAAGTTAAGGGGAAATAAGTCCAAATGATATTTGTCTTCCTTTCTAAAAATAAGTCACCATGCATGAGGAAATATCTATTTGAACCATTTTCAAGATAGAACCAAAAATCTGCTGCAACATTATAGGAGTTCCCTTGCAGAATAGGAATAGTATATTTTTGTTGTTGTAAATGAATATTTTGCATCTATAAAAGGAGGCTCCCATTTTGGTTGACCAATTATAGATTAGGCTATTAGAAAAATTAGCTATTAAAGATATTATAAATAATATAGGTTAGTGCAGATATAGTATGTTGTCCTGTACAACCATGTACAACAGTTTTGTAATAAAATTTTAGAAGGAATAAAAAAGAGTATTTTTCTATCATTTCGGTCATGTCTGATTTTGTTTAAAGTTTAAAGAGAGAAGAGAGTTTACTCCTTCTTCTAGTAAAGGAGGCTGGCCACTTCTAGACCTAGGAGGAGGAACTAACTGATAGGTTTTACTTTGTTCATTTTTGCTATAGTAGAATATAGTGTGAACTTGCCACTTTCATTTCTTGCATTTACTGACAACATTTCATGTTTAATATTTTTCCATTTTATTTATATTATATTTTTAGCATTAGACTTGAATTACAATTCCATTCTCAACAACTTTTCAATTTTTGTCATTTCATTTCTAGCACACTTTAAATTCTGCAATTTCCTGCTTTGTTGTTTTTGCTTTCAAACCCTGCATAGAATATTGACAACCTTCTATCACATAGAATTGATAGGGAAATCAGTTTTATTTCAGTATAATATTTCCTTATTACAAAAGTAGTTAGACTTTCAATTTTTGCAATTGTAATCAGATTTCAATTCAACAACTGTAATTAGAATTTATTTATGTAACTTAGCATTAGTTTTCATTTTTACAATTACATTTAATTTTTTTTATGCAACTTAGGAGTAGAAGTGACACAAACCCCCCCCACCAACCAGTTCCACCAATAAAACCTGCTACTCCAAATAGACCTGAATTATAGACTATCCCCTTCTTTCGCAGATAGCCTTGTACATTGCCTTGGATTGACAAATTCATTGAGAATTAATGGTGTGCTTAATGACAACCCATCATTTTGGCACCATTATCAGGGAAGAGTGTTGCTAGAAGGTGTACAAATAGGTAAATAGTTGTTAATTAGGCTAAGCTATGATAGTTCAGAGTAAAATTTGAATCTAATAGCTGGTTCTGTAATAGCTACTAATTTATAATTTATGTTAGCTAGGAGTATGCATGAATGAGTAG
This sequence comes from Wollemia nobilis, assembly GCA_028583015.1. NCBI lineage: Eukaryota > Viridiplantae > Streptophyta > Pinopsida > Araucariales > Araucariaceae > Wollemia > Wollemia nobilis. The sequence goes on from JAQPPZ010017073.1 coordinate 6,603,119, forward strand.
GCCAAAGTATGAGAAAAGTAAACCAATCTTAAATGATCCTTGGCTTGTTACACCAAGAAGATATTCATGCTTAAGAGGTGAATCACCTGTGTATGAGTTTCTTGAAAATTTGAAATAGAAAGTACCATCCTCATCATAATTAGAATTGCCTAAGAAAGAAGAATCATCAAATCCAATAGAGGGCTTTGGACCTCTTGAAAAAGAAATTTGCATAGGTTTAATTGTTCAAAAAGAGCAAGAAACTATGGCAAAAAGAGCTGATCCAAATGGGGGTGACCAACATGGTCATGTCCATAATGAGGAATATGATTTAGACATACATCAACCTTTTAGAAAATTTGAATATCCTATTCAGTTGAATCCAACACAGAACTCTCCCATGAAAACCATATCACCCTCAGTGCTTCCAACCTTTCGAGGTGTTGTATCTGAGGACCCTCATCAGTTTTTATTTGAGTTCAAAATAGTATATTAGACCTATGACTATATCAATGATAATAAAAAACTTAATCATTTTCCATCAACACTTAAGGACTTACCATTATGTTGGTTCATGAATTTGCAGCCAAATACCATCCACACCTGAGATCAAATGGAATCTGCATTCTTAGACAAATATCAATACTATTCTTGAGTAAGGAATAGAAAAGATGAATTATTTAGAATTAGGTAAGAAGAGGATGAAACATTAGAATACTATCATGATAGGTTCTCCTTGGTTCAAAGAAGATGTGGAATAGTAGAACCTGAGTTAATAAAAACCATATTTTTGAGAGGGTTACAAGATGAATCCAGAGACATATTAGACTTAATGGGAAACGGGGACATAAATACTCTCAGCAATGAAGAGATTGTGGACCTTTGCAGAAATTACTCTCGCACTAAGCAAAAAATAAATAAGAGAAGTAAAAGTGATAGTGATGTAAACGACCTAATAGAGGAACTTGCAAATTTCAAAACTGATGTTTTGGTGCAATTAAACACAATAATAGGAGAAATGACTTCCAAAACAAGAAATACAAAACCTTTGGCAATTTATTGCCCAAGATGTAGGAACAAACATGCTTTGCAAGAATTCCCATTGAAAAAGACATCTATTACAGTTTTTTGCAGCATTTTCTCAAAATAACATTCAATTGACAAACACAGATTGCTACCACAACTCAGAACTATTTTAGAGAGTCAAACTAAGGAACTTAACTATATTGGACCAAGACAAGGGGGAAAATTCACTCAATATTAAAATATTCCTTGTTTTCTTGCAAATTGGGGACATAACCCCTAGAATATGGCTTGGTGACAATCATAACCTCCCCAATGTCCGTGGAACCATTCCCAATGGATAGATTTTCAAGAATATCCATAACAGGTTTGGAATAATCCACCTTGCAGTCAGAATAAAAAAAAATCCCTCATGGAATCAAAATCAAAACGATCCCTCATGGAATCAAAATCAAAACAATCCACCTTGGAACTAAAATCATAACAACCCCCCATGGAATCAGAATCAAAACAATCCACATTGGATGAAAAATCAACTACAGTGTGGTCAACAATATCATTCCTATCTTAGGCAGTAGAGAAATCAAGGTCAAAATCAAAACTTGTTGCCTGCACCAAATCAAAAATTTCAAGAAAAAAAAGGTCAACAACAACAAAAATAGGTGAAGTAGACTCAATTACCATCCCAACCAGTCACTAATCCAAATAATGTGAGACAAGTACCCCCTGTCTATGTGGCTGAAGTTGAGGAAAATGCTGAGGTGAATGTTCTAGATTGTAGTAATATCCAACTTCATTCATGAAAAGTTGTACCTAAACCAGTTTCAGCAGAAACTAAAGAAAAAGAGCAAGAACCAATCATAGTTGAATAAATAGTAGAGGAGCAAGAAAAAATAGAGCCATAGGCAGAACAATTAGTATCACAACAAAAAATTCCATATCTTGAAAGATTCAATACTAAAAAAAAAATTCTGAGTCTATTTTGATTGAAGAGCTGAAAAATTTAACCATATCATTGCCCTTATTACAAGCTATTAAGGATATACCTATGATTAAGAAGGCTATCCAAGATTTTTGTAACAAAAGAGCAAGAAAAAATAAGAAAGCATTTCATAAAACTGTTCAAGTTGAAAGAAAGATAGCTAATCTTCTCTCAGGGAAACTAGTGCCTTCAAAGTACAGTGACCCAGGAAGTCCAATTATCACAGTGACTATAGGATCAGTACCAATATCAAATTTTTTAGTTGATCTAGGAGCTACCATAAATATCATGACCAAGTATGTAATGAAATAACTACAACTCAAAAATCTCAGTCCCACATTCACAATTTTAGGAATGGCTGATAGGTCAGTTGCAAAACCTGAAGGTATCATTGAAGATGTTCCCATAGAAGTTTCTTCTTGGGAATTTCCTATATATTTTATGGTTTTACAACCAATAAATGCAACACATGGATATCCCATCATTTTGGGAAGACCTTGGCTTGCAACTGCAACAACTTTCATAGATTGCAGGTCTGGAAACATGACCATTTCAAATGGTATTGATCAAAAGCAGATTTCTTTATATCCTCCTACAACACCCTCAAACAATTTCACAATCTAGTTATGGTTTCCTGACTCAGATAAAGAACTAGAGGAGGTTATTTCCACAATAGCCACCTTGGCAGTAAAAGAACACACAGAAGACCTCCATGAAACAAAAATTTCATAAAATGAAACAGTCCTAATGAATGTTCTACATGAACAAGGTTTAGAAGAGGAAGCAACCAATATCCATCAATATTTAGAGAATGAATAAGCTCAAATTTTTGAAGGTAAGTCATCCATACCACTTGTTTCATTACCACAGGGGTGGCACCATCACTTAACCCTTCCTTCTCACTATTCCATATAGGATATGCTTCCATTAGAAATTAATGAAACAAAAAAAAAATATTTTTTCCCATTCCATCATTGTCCTCTTAATTCCCTAATAAACAATCATGAAGAAGTGAACTCAATTCTTCCAAATACAAAGCAAATAGAAGTTGAGCCAGGCAAATTTTTGAACATAAATAGCCAGCTTACTAGGGAAGAGGAAGAAAAGTTAACAACTATTTTGCAGAAGCATGTCCATGCTTTTGCTTGGGATTACAAAGACATGTCAGGTGCTCACCCTGCTGTATGCACTCATAGAATATATACTGAAGATGTCAAGCCTATAAAACAGCCCCAGATAAGACTAAATCCTACCTTGAAGGACATTGTCAAAGAAGAAATTGAAAAACTTTTGGAGGTAGGATTCATTTACCCAATTTATGATAGCCAGTGGGTCTCTCCATTGGTTATAGTTTCCAAGAAAAATGGAAAAATGAGAGTATGCATAGACTATAGAGAACCGAAAAAAGTGACACACAAAGACCACTTTCCATTACCATTCATAGATCAGGTGCTAGATACACTTGTTGGAAAGAAATACTTATGTTTTCTTGATGGATTCAGTGGATATAATCAAATTCAGGTTGCATCGAAAGATCAAGAGAAAACAACCTTTACTTGTCCTTGGGGAAAATTTGCCTATAGGGTCTTACCTTTTGGTTTGTGTATTTCCCCAACAACATTTTAGCGAGTTGTGTTAACCATATTTTCTAATTTGACTTTTGATAGTGTTGAAATATACATGGACAATTTTACAGTATGTGGACAGACTTTTGATTTTACATTAGAACATCTTGACAAGATTTTAACTCACTGTGAAACATACCAATTATCCTTAAATCCAGACAAATGCTTTATGATGATGGAGGAAGGAATAGTTATTGGTCACCACATCTCTTCTCAAGGGATCCAGGTGGATCCGAAGAAGGTGGAAATTATCAAGAATCTTCTCCCTCCTAAAACTCATACTGATGTCAGAAGCTTTCTAGGACACATTGGGTTTTACTGCAGGTTTATTACCAATTTTAGCACAATTGCCCATCCTATGTTTGATTTATTGACTAATAATTTTGAATTTTTCTAGACTGTAAAGTGTTAGGAAGCATTTGAAGCTTTGAAAGAGAAACTAGTCACTCCACCTGTGTTGAGAGGACCTAATTGGACATTACCATTCCACATATATACTGATGCCTCCAATACTACAATTGGAGCAACATTAGGACAAATTGAAAATGGTGAACATTATGCAATCTATTACATTAGAAAAAACATGACAGGAGCTAAGAAAATTTATACCACAACTGAGAAATATTTCTTGGTAGTGATTTATGCTATTAACAATTTCAGGCATTACATTATAGGTTATCAAATATTCATTCATACATATCATGCAACCATTAAGTATTTGATGAACAAGACTATGGTGAGTACAATAATCATTCATTGGTTATTATTACTACAGGAATTTGATATCATAATCATAAATAAGCCAAGAAAAGCTAATGTTGTAGTTGATTTCTTGTCCAGGTTGCAGAACATAGAGGAAGGGGAAGTAGTTGAAGATACTTTTCCTAATGAAAAATTATTTGCTATATATGTTCAACCACCTTGGTTTGGAGATATAGCCAACTATTTAGTCGTAGGGAAAGTTCCCCCACACTTCACTCCAAAACAGAAAACATAGTTGATCAAATAGAGTTCTTATTTTGAGTGGATTAAAGGTATGTTTTTTAAGTGCAGTCCTGACCATGTGTTGCACAGGTGCATTAGAAAATATGAGATATATGATATTCTTAGAGATTGTTATGATGAAACCTTAGGAGGACATTATTCTGTAAAAATCACAATTAGAAAATTTTTAGGAACAGGGTATTATTGGCCATCCATTCACAAGGATGTGAAAAATTATGTCAGGCATTGTGATGCATGCCAAAGAATGGGGAAACCCACTCACACAAATGAGATGCCACTACAGCCTCAAGTGGTTTTAGAACCATTTGAGAAGTGGAGGCTTGATTTTTTGGGACCTATTGATCCACCTTCTGATGCAGGAGCATCCGGAGGTGGAAGAGCAATCTTGCATCATCCAAAAATATATTTTTTCTCTAAGTACCAAAGCTATCGCGATATCGCGACACTTTTTGAGAAAGGGCGCCAAGGGCCGAAACTGTCGCGATATCGCGACACTTTTTGAGAAAAGGCGCCAAGGGCCGAAACTATCGCGATATCGCGACACTTTTTGAGAAAAGGCACCAAGGGCCGAAACTGTCGCGATATCGCGACACTTCTTGAGAAAAGGCGCCAAGGGCCGAAACTGTCATGATTTCGTGACACCTTTTTGAGAAAGGCGCAAAGGGGCAGAGCTGTCGCGATATCGCGACACTTTTGAAGAATGGGCTCCAAGGAGAAGAATCGTCGCGATTTCGTGACACATTTTGCAGATGAGTGCCGAGGAGAAAAGTTGTCGCGATTTCGCGACACATTTTGCGGAGGAGCGCCGAGGGGAAAAGTTGTCGCGATTTCGTGACACATTTTGAGCAAAGGCGCCAGGAGGAAGAGTTGTCACGATTTCGCGACACATTTTGAGCAAAGGCGCCAGGAGGAAGAGTTGTCGCGATTTCGTGACACATTTTGAGCAAAGGCGCCAGGGGGAAGAGTTGTCACGATTTCGTGACACATTTTGAGCGAAGGCGCCAGGGGGAAGAGTTGTCGCGATTTCGTGACACATTTTGAGCAAAGGCGCTAGGGGGAAGAGTCGTCGCGATTTCGTGACGCATTTTGCAGATAGACGTCCAGGAGAAAAGACGTCATGAAATCGTGACATGTCGCGGTTTCACGGCCCGAAGGCAGAAGCCGAGTGCGAAAGGCAAGGACGTCACGAAATCGTGACATGTCACGGTTTCGCGGCCCGAAGGCAGAAAGCGAGTGCGAAAGGCGGAGGCATCACGATTTCGTGACGTGTCACGAAATCGTGGCCCGAAGGAGAAAATAGAGGCCGAACGCCAAAACGTCGCGATATCGCGACCGAAGAGGAGAGAGAGCGTAAGGAAGCAAAAACGTCGTGATATCGCGATAGAATGCTCACGACTCCAGACAAGCCGACGGTTACAGAGGCCATTGTAGAAGGACACGTGACAGCGAATTACAGGTGGCCATGGAGTACTAGGCGATTACAGAGGCCATTACAGGAGGGCACGTGGCAACAAACTACAGATGGCTATAGAGCACTCCTATGAATGATGACTCGATGGGTTGATGGATAGGCGGCTACAGCGCACTCCGCCATTACATGCCATGATGATTCGAGGCACCTGGCAGCATCTTCCAGGTGGCGATAGAACATTCATGTGGGCGGTTAGAAACAAACTTCGCAGTCTGTATAATGATGTCCGAAGGGGGGTCGGGTCCGTTATAAAAGGTAGTGCTTACATTGTAAAAGGGGTTGGCCATTTTGTATCTTCTGTAATTCGAATTTTAAAGCTCTGTGAATGAAATATTGGTGATTTTTTTGCTTGTATTTCCTATTCTGCTTCAAGTGGTATCAGAGCCAGAAGGTTCTGAGTGCGCGAAAAGACCGTCGACCATGAGGCAGTTTGCGCCAAGATTGTGGTTGTGGGTTGTGAGGAAGTGAGCAGGATGCCTCCACGTAGGAACCATGGTGGTGCGAGGAATAGAGGAGCAGAGGTCGATCTCAGGGCCTTGCAGAGGCAAGTGCAAGCCCTGCAGGAGGAAATGAGAAGAGGAGTTGAGCCAAGAAGAGAGGAACCCAGTGAAGATGAAGTTTGGGAAGACGAGGTTCCATCTGATGAGGAAGAAGTGTTGGATCCAGTAGAAGCTAGGCTGTATAGGGCCATATCCCAGATTGGGAAGAAGCCAAAGTTTGATGTCTCCACTTATTCTAGGAATCTCAATCCCGAGGAGTTGATAGATTGGATCAACGACATGGAGGAATATTTCGAGTATGAGGAGATCTCAGATCCAAATCGGATCAGGTTCGCAAAAACAAAGTTGAAGGGACATGCTAGCATCTGGTGGAAAGGAGTGCAGCTGGAAAGGAACAGGAGGGGAAAGGAAAATATCACCAGGTGGGATAGGATGGTGGAGAAATTGAAGAGGCAATTCATCCCCACGGATTATGAGTTGGACCTGTTGAGGAAGATGCAGAGTCTTAGATAGGCAAGTAAATCTGTCAAGGAGTACACGGAGGAGTTCTATCAGATCTCGATTAGAACCGGCCATTCTGAGGCAAATAAGGAGAAGGTTGCCCGCTACATCAATGGATTGAGAACCAGCATTCAAGAAGAGCTGAGTCCGGTTCGGATGAGCACGGTTGAGGATGCATACCAGTTTGCATTAAAAGTGGAAGAGAAACTGAATAGGAGATTTGATGGTAAGTAGAGAGGAAAGGAGAGGGGTGGAAGAGCTGGTGGAAGGACCAGTGGAGGAAGATACAGAGATTTGAGGAAGACTGGTGAAGCAAGCAGTAGCTAGAACTAGAAAGAAGAGAAAGAGGAGAATACCCAACGCCCATGCAATCAGAACAACAACTACCCGAGGGGAAGAGGTAGGCCTGGGCGAGGGTTTGGAAGAGGTGTCTTTCGAGGAACCTACTTCAACTACGGAGAAGAAGGACATCGGGCATACAACTGCCCGCAGCATCAAGAAAGGCCAAATCGAAGACCTGAGGGTCAGGCCGAGCTACTGTAGCAGACGAAGGTGTCGAATCTGAGCACTCTGAGGAGGCGAGAAATGAGGAGAAGCGATGGTCATCGGAAGAGTCTTGTTGAATGAAGAAAAGAAGGCAGATCAGAGGAACAACCTATTTTGCACAAGATGCAAGTGCACAGGCAAGGTCTGTAACATCATCATCGATAATGGAAGCACTGACAACTTGGTCTCTGAGGAGATGGTTGCCAAGTTGTAGCTGGAGAGAAGAAAACACCCGCATCCTTATCGGATTGCATGGTTACAAAAGGACCATCGGGTGCTGGTCAGTGAGCAATGCCTGGTGAAGTTTAACATTGGAACTTACCGTGATGAGGTCCTTTGTGACATCTTGCCCATGGATGCATGTCACATGTTGCTTGGGAGACCATGGTAGTTTGATCGAAGTGTTGTACATGATGGTCGAGCCAATACATATTCCTTGTCAAAAAATGGAGTTCGCCATAAGTTGAAACCCCTGAAGGAGGCGGATGAGAAGGTATGCAGCAGTGCACGAGTCTGTCTAGTTGATGGAAGAAGATTTTTAGATGGCCTGAAGCCAGATCATATGTGCTATGCAATAATCCCTAGGGTTAGGGAAGAAGAATGCAAGGAAACTCCGAGTGGAAGTCATGGGACTGTTAGGGGAGTTTCCAGATATCATTTTTGATAATGTTCCTGAAGGTTTACCACCTGTTAGGAAGATCAGTCACCACATAGATTTGGTGCCTGGATCGAGCTTGCCGAATAAGGCCGCACACAGAATGACTCCTATGGAAACTGAGGAGCTGAATAGACAAGTTCAAGAGCTGTTAAAGAAGGGACTGATTAGGGAGAGTCTTAGCCCATGTGTAGTACCTACAGTACTAGCACCCAAGAAGGATGGAGAGTGGAGAATGTGCACAGACTCTCGGGAAATTAACAAGATCACTATCAAATACAGATTCCCATTGCCAAGGATGGATGATATCATGGACTGCTTGAGTGGAGCTGAGTACTTCACGAAGATTGACCTAAAAAGTGGTTACCATCAGATCCGCATTAGAGAAGGGGATGAGTGGAAGACAACCTTCAAAACCTAGAGAGGGGTTGTATGAGTGGTTGGTCATGCCATTTGGGCTAACCAATGCACCGAGTACCTTCATGCGGTTAATGAATGAAGTCCTGAAGGAATTTCTAGGCAAATTTGTTATTGTCTACTTGGATGATATCTTGATTTTTAGCAGAACCCTGGAGGAACACCTGATGCACATCAGGAGGGTTTTTGAGAAACTGCGGGAGGAGCAGTTGCTGATAAATCTGAAGAAGTGTAACTTCGTGAAGAGGGAGTTAGTATACCTGGGATTTGTTATCTCAGTAGATGGTCTCAAAATGGACCCAAAAAAGGTGAGGGCTATCATAGAATGGCCTGCTCCAAGAAGTGTGACTGAGGTAAGATCGTTTCATGGTCTGGCCAGTTTTTATAGGAAATTCATTAGAAATTTCAGCAGCATTTGTGCATCCCTTACGGAGACAATGAGGGGAAACAAGAAGGAATTCAAGTGGACAGCCGGAGCAGACAAAAGCTTTGCCATGTTAAAGAAGAAGGTCACAGAACAACCTGTCTTAGCACTTCCAGATTTCAACAAGGTGTTTCAGGTAGACTGTGATGCGAGTGGTAGTGCCATAGGGGCCGTATTGAGTCAAGAGGGTAAGCCTGTTGCTTATTTTAGTGAGAAGCTCAATGATGCCGGGAAGAAGTATTCGGTAAATGATCGGGAGTTCTATGCCATAGTTCGGGCTCCGAAGAAATGGAGGCATTATTTGTTGCCAAAGGAGTTTGTTCTTTATACTGATCATCAGGCACTACAATATATTAACAGTCAAGGAAAGTTAAATCAGAGGCACCTGAAATGGGTTGAGTTCCTGCAGAGCTATACCTTTGTGTTGAAACATCAGAGCGGAAGGTCCAATAGAGTGGCAGATGCCTTGAGTAGGAGGCAATGTCTATTGATGGAAATGAAAGTGGAAGTTGTAGGGTTTGCTGAGCTCAAGGGTTTATACCCTACAGACCCCGACTTCGTAGAAGCTTGGAAAGCCTGCACTGCACCTGTTACTTTGGACAGGACTAAGTGGTTAAATTTTTTGATTCAAGATGGAATGTTGTTTAGGGGGAACCAATTATGCATTTCGAGGAGCTCAATGAGGGAGAATCTCATCAAGGAAAAGCACAGTGGAGGTTTAGTTGGACACTTTGGTCGAGACAAGACCATTTCCCTTGTTAGTGAAAATTACTATTGGTCGCAATTGCAACAAGATGTGGCAAAATTCGTGCAAAGTTGTAGGATATGCCAGATGGCAAAAGGTGTGAGGCAAACCTACTGGTTTATATCAACCACTACCTGTACCCGAAAGGCCATGGGAGGATATTAGTATGGATTTTGTTCTTGGTTTACCCAGGACGCAGAGGGGACACGACTCCATATTTGTGGTAGTGGACAGGTTTTCAAAAATGGCTCATTTTATTCCCTTCTAGAAGACTAGCGATGTGGTCCATGTGGCTGGTTTATTCTTCAAGGAAGTGGTACGCCTTCATGGTCTACCAAGGAGCATTGTGTCGGACAGGGATACCAAATTTGTAGGGTATTTCTGGAGAACCCTATGGAAGAAACTGAAGACGGATTTAAAATTCAGTTCTGCATACCACCCCCAAACAGATGGCCAAATAGAGGTGGTAAATAGGAGTTTGGGCAATCTACTGAGATGCTTGGTCGGAGACAAGCCCAAGGGATGGGATTTAGTTTTGCCACAGGCAGAATTCGCTTACAATAGCTCTATCAACAGGAGTACCAATAAATCGCCATTCCAGATAATCTATGGGAGCAGCCCAAGAAACGCTTTAGAGTTGAGAAGGATGGATACAAGAGAAAAATGTAGTTTTGAGGCTGAAGACTTTACTGAACACCTGAAGGGCATGCATGAGGAGGTGACAAGGCACATTGTTAAGATGAATACTCAATATAAGGCCGGAGGCAGACCAGAAGCGTCGGGTTAAGGAGTTTGAAGTAGGAGATTCCGTCATGGTCCATCTAAGAAAAGAAAGGTTTCCTGCCAAGACCTATAACAAGCTGAAGATGAAGAAGTTTGGGCCATGCAGAATCATTGGAAAATGGGACTCGGGTAATGCATACGAGGTGGAGTTGCCGAGTGAACTTAACATCTCACCCATTTTTAACATTTCAGATTTGGTTGAGTATCATGAAGGAGATAGCAGTGCAACACCAAGCCCGGATTTGTGGAGCATTCCCACGGCCACTCCCGATTGCAGATGAGATAGAAGAAGTCCTTGATACGCGTGAGGGCCGAAGTACTCGAAATAGGTGTTATTCTGAATATTTGATCAAGTGGAAAGGCAGGCCCATAGAAGATGCGACTTGGTTGTCGAAGGTAGAGGTTGACCGCCTGGGTCTACCTCAGACAGATCAAAAGTGAAGGTCACTTCTCAAATTCACCTCGGGTGTCTGATGCAGGAGCATCCGGAGGTGGAAGAGCAATCTTGCATCATCCAAAAATATATTTTTTCTCTAAGTACCAAAGCTGTCGCGATATCGCGACACTTTTTGAGAAAGGGCGCCAAGGGCCGAAACTGTCACGATATCGTGACACTTTTTGAGAAAAGGCGCCAAGGGCCAAAACTATCGCGATATCGTGACACTTTTTGAGAAAAGGCGCCAAGGGCCGAAACTGTCGCGATATCGTGACACTTCTTGAGAAAATGCGCCAAGGGCCAAAACTATCACGATTTCGTGACACCTTTTTGAGAAAGGCGCAAAGGGGCGAAGCTGTCGCGATATCGCGACACTTTTGAAGAATGGGCTCCAAGGAGAAGAATCGTCACGATTTCATGACACATTTTGCAGATGAGTGCCGAGGAGAAAAGTTGTCACGATTTCGTGACACATTTTGTGGAGGAGCGCCGAGGGGAAAAGTTGTCACGATTTCGTGACACATTTTGAGCAAAGGTGCCAGGAGGAAGAGTTGTCGCGATTTCGTGACACATTTTGAGCAAAGGCGCCAGGAGGAAGAGTTGTCGCGATTTCGCGACACATTTTGAGCAAAGGCGCCAGGGGGAAGAGTTGTCATGATTTCGCGACACATTTTGAGCGAAGGCGCCAGGGGGAAGAGTTGTCATGATTTCGTGACACATTTTGAGCGAAGGCGCCAGGGGGAAGAGTCGTCACGATTTCGCGACGCATTTTGCGGATAGACGTCCAGGAGAAAAGACGTCGCGAAATCGTGACATGTCACGGTTTCACGGCCCAAAGGCAGAAGCCGAGTGCGAAAGGCAAGGACGTCATGAAATCGTGACATGTCACGATTTCACGGCCCGAAGGCGAAAAGTGAGTGCAGAAGGTGGAGGCATCGTGATTTCGTGACGTGTCACGAAATCACGGCCCAAAGGAGAAAATAGAGGCCGAACGCCAAAACGTCACGATATCGCGATCGAAGAGGAGAGAGAGCATAAGGAAGCAAAAACGTCGTGATATCGTGACAAAACGCTCATGACTCCAGACAAGCCGACGGTTACAGAGGCCATTGTAGAAGGACACGTGACAACGAATTACAGGTGGCCATGGAGTACTAGGCGGTTATAGAGGCCATTGTAGGAGGGCACGTGGCAACAAACTACAGATGGCTATAGAGCACTCCTATGAATGATGACTCGATGGGTTGATGGACAGGCGGCTACAGCGCACTCCGCCATTACATGCCATGATGATTCGAGGCACCTGGCAGCATCTTGCAGGCGATGACAGAACATTCGTGTGGGCGGTTAGAAACAAACTTCGCAGTCTGTGTAATGATGTCCGAAGGGGGGTCGGGTCCGTTATAAAAGGCAGTGCTTACATTGTAAAAGGGGTTGGCCATTTTGTATCTTCTGTAATTCGAATTTTAAAGCTCTGTGAATGAAATATTGGTGATTTTTCTACTTGTATTTCTGTTCTGCTTCACCTTCTCAAGGAAAGGTGCATATTCTTGTATGCATTGATGACCTGACCAAGTTGTTAAAGGTGCATGCTTTCAAACATGCTCATGAAGAGAAGGTTGTTGATTTCTTGTATAATTAGATTTTACAAATATTTGGAGCTCCATGGTTTATTACCACAAACCAAGGACCCCAATTTGCATCTAAAGTTATTGAAGCTTTCACAGAATTGTATGAAATTAAACATATAAAATCATCACCTTACCACCCACAAGCAAATGGCCAAGTTGAGGTAATAAATAGAGAATTGGAAAGGATCTTGACAAAAACTATAGCTATTCATAGGAGGAATTGGATTGATAAACTACCTGAAGCAGTTTGGACTTATAATGTTACATGGAAATCCACTACCAGATTCACACCTTATGAATTAGTTTTTGGTAAAAATCCTATCTTACCTATTTAATTTGGACTTCTAACATTACATACAACATTGGAAATTGGAATTAAATTGTCACAGGCATAGATAGATAGAATCCTGCAACCAAATGCATTGGACGAGCTTCGGTTGGATGCCCTGCACCAAACTTAAGTAATGCAGGATTAGAGAAATTTGTGGCATGATAGTCACATTAAGAAAAGGAAATTTTAGCAAGCATATTGGGCCTTATTGATTGATTATTGCTATGAATATTTTCTTGGAAAACTAAGGACCAGATGGCTTGGACCTTATCATATTGAAGAAGTGTGACAATGGAGCAATTTGAGTATCTCCCATTGATGAATCACGAAGAAATTTAGTTATGAATGGTCATCGCCTTTGGGTATACCATACACATTTGACTAAGGAAGAGTTCTTGCAACAACTTGATAGTTTGGATACACAACAAGTGGAAGAGCCTTCTTCTTCCACCTCAATTTCAACATCAGCATGATCATGGATTTCAAGAAAAGCAAAAAAATAAAAATAAAATGGAAAAACAAAAAAATGAATAAATTCTGGTTGTGAATTCCTTCATGGGCATGATTTCAGGGAAGTCATGAATTCCTTCACTGGCACAATCAGAATCAAGAAAAATAAAAAATAAAATGATAGGAAAAAGAAAAAAAAATGAAAAAAAAAGAGAGAGAAAAATGAATAGCTCAGTAGTGAAAACCTTTTCTAAGGTGCTACTGAGTTGGTGTGCATGAAAACTAGTTTTTTGGCATGCATTACCTTGAATATTTTTTAACACCATTGTAAAAATTCACCCATTGCACTTGTTTTGAAGTATTTTTGAAACCACAATAGAGCCTCAACAAAAGCAACCAAATTTTAAAACTTGCATTAACTCGTTTTGATTAGATATATATTTCTTGCATTTCTTTCATTGTAAATATTTGGTATGTAGTATATGACAATTAACCATTAGCATAGAAGGTATTCATACGAGTTGGCATATTTGAAACATGCTTGAGAAGGGGAGAACATTGATTTTTGCCTAAGTCTTTAGAATGAATATGTCAATGCTTATTGTATCTTTAGAATGACAGTCATACATCTTCAGAATGAGTGACATATTTTCTTCATAATGACTGTCATGTTAGCTTCGGAATGACTGTTGCATTATCTTCAACTTGATGATAGAATATTTTTTAAAATCCTTGTCTTCGGATAAAGTATGTTTTGAATTATTGTTATCTTCGGATAAAGGTATAATTTTTTTACTTCATATTGGCAAAAGTCTTCGGATTGAGCATTTTTGAAAGAAGAAAGAAAAAAGGAAAAAAAAAATGGTTTTAACACAACACTGCCACATGGAGGGAGAAAAAGATAGTCAGCAGGATTTTTGACCTTGTACGATGTTTGCCATGTGTCCTCAGTGTAATCTGCACCATTTTGATTGGCATTTATTAAAAGTACAGCAGTTATGAAAAGGGCCAATAACATGTTGTCGAAGTTAACAAGCATGCATGTGAAAATTTTGAGACAATGGGTGCATTAAAGACAAAATTTAGAAGATTCGAATGGCAAAATACGGTCGATCAATCAGCATGTGATAGCTATCTAAGGTGAAGTAGAGAAGCGTGCCACCCTTTTTTTGAAGATATGCATGATAACGCAAATGATTACGAAGCAAATTTTGTGAACCTAAAGCTCTTTCTGAAGCATTGCAACAGAAAAAAAACCCTTTTTTTATCAGCAGAGAAATTGTCTTTAGAACAACAATTTGGAAATTCATCTTCAGCACAAGTAAAATATGGGATGCGAGACAAATATGGAACCAACAGATTCCACTCTCCTCAAAGAAAACCTAGGAATAGTGTAGATTTTTGGAGTATTCATGCCATTTTTTGGATAAATTTAACGGGAGCTCTGAGGACCTGGCTGTTATATTTGCTCAAAAATTTAGAAATAACTGAGTGCATATAAATGGTATGACAATTTTAGTAACCCCTAAGATTTTAATTCAAATTACTGAGCTTCCATTGCAAGGTCTTTTAGTTTCTAAAGTTGGCAATAATACATTATAAAATTTAGTTAACCAATTTCTAGAAGAATATGATAGGATACCTGAGTATATGAGTAAAAATATGTGTAAATGAATCAAAAGGGCTAGTTTACAGGAACCCTGGGATGAAGTAGCTACTTGGATTATTAGGTTTTTAACCTATGAAGGCCAGTATGTAACTTTATCTGGGCATCATTTCAAAATTTTAAACCATCTCAGACATGGAAGGCAACAGTTTGAATTCAAGGTTAATCTTCCTGCATACCTGCATAGAGAATTGCAGAGTATGGCAAAGAGGTATTAGGAAGGTAAAGGAAGCCCTCGTCATCATGGAATCATAAAATTGATTTGCCAACACTATTTTATGGAAAACCTTAGGAGCTTCAATAGATTTTATTCTACCATTACTAATGTTGTTTATGAAGAAGAAGATGAAGGAGAGGAGAATACTGTTGTAGAAGAAAATATTGTTATAGAAGAATAACCTATAGAAAACATTGTTGTAGGTTCCCCTATTGAAAATGTTGCTATAAATTTTTCTAAGAATAGAATGATATTGAGAAAAATAATGCTGCTACTACATAGGAAGAAAAACAAGGAAAAACAACAGAGAGTTCTTCCACATAACCCTCTACCTCACAAACTAAGAAATAGAAAAATAAAGGAACTAGACCTAGTAGCAAGAAAAATAAATAGAAAAGAGTACATTTTTTGAAAATGTTGTTTATTTTTCTAAACAAGAGAAAGACACTCTCAATGAAGCAGGGCAAGAAATAAGGGAAGAAACAGAAATACCTTTCTCAGAATATGAGAACATCCCTACAACCCTTGTTACCACTAGAAAATAGGGCAAGTAAAAGAGATATACATCAAGGATTAGGAGGTCTGCAAGACTCCAACAAAAAGAAAAGGAAGAACAAGTAGTAGAGGAAGATATTGATCAGGACAACCTTGATGTTGTGGAAATACAACAAGCCACTAACAGTGTAGATGAAATTTTAGAGGATCTCATGGATACTTCTGAACAAGAACAAAGGACTGAAGTAGAAGAGGTAGTCATTGAGCAGTAGACTGAAACTGACTTCCTTAGATCAAATTTTGAAATGGAAAAGGAAATAATTGTTGAGAAACCAGCTAAAAATGACTCCGAGTCAGTAGAATAGGAAGATATAGGCATTGCAAAATAATTGAAAATATCAAGGAGTGTTATCAGAACTCAAATGAAATGGGTTGAACAAAGAGAGAATGTCATTGAGAAATAGGAAAATAAAATTAAGGAATTGCAAAAAGAAGTTGAGGAATTGAAAATTAGGTTAGCACAGGTTGAAAAAAAACCAACCTCATTAGAAGATGACTTGATTCAGTTGTTTATGGGACCGTCTAGGGAGGATGAAGCCACAGGAGCTCATGCTAAAGTAGCACCTCTCCAGTCTGAAATAATGCCACTTCTTGCTAAAACCTAGGACATTCATAAAAGCCCAAAATAGAATGTTGAAGAATCACATCCATTACCACAAGAAACTCTAGCACAACAGCTAGCAATCAATGAACAAGTAATTTCTCATTCAGTTGAAATTTTTGTACCTACATCTGTTACAGTAGAAGTAGAGGACAAAGAGGTTAAAAAAGATTTAATAATAATAAAAGAGACAAGGCTGAAGTAGAAGATAAGGGGGTGCAAGTAAACTTGTTACCAAGATTCCAACCTATGTTAAGACCTTCTAATAATGTGTCCTTGGATAAGTATAACACATACATAGCCAATTGGATGATGAAATGTGAAACACTTGCCACTCAGCTTGATGAAGTGAAATAGGTAGAGAAACAAATGGAGAAAAAGGATAAAGAGATCAGTAAATTGAAAGAGCAGGTATCTGATTTATTTTGTATTTTTGAGTTTTTAGTCCAGTTTAGGTGACCTGCTAGATTTTACAACCTCATTTTGAAATAAATATACCTTAGGTGGCAAGTTATGAGAATAAGTTCAAACCTCCCATATAAGCTAGAAAATGCTGAAGAGTTTCTAGAAGCCTATTTTAACAGTCCCTTAGAGCAAAAGAAGTTGTTGTGTGAGCTATTTTTACATAGTTTATTTATCCTAGAAGAAGTAAAGTTTCTTCCTCAAATTTACATAGGAGATGTTCAGTTGAGAGCTTTCATGTCTACTTTGCAAAATCGGATTTATTGGAATCAAGAAAAGGCACACAACAAGGAAATTGAACTGACAACTGAACTGTTAGTGAGAGCAGTATAGCCTAATCATCCTATCATTGTTAATGAGCATATAGATTTTATGAAGAGGGAAGATACCAAAAGGGTGTATTAGAACAATCTAAGGGACTAAATAATGAAATTTTAGGAATATTGTGTTATCAACTTTGTTTCAGCTTTGACATTTTATAGGAATAGGTGGGTAGAACTATCTACAGTTTTACATAAGAGAGAGCCTATTTCTCCCATTAATCTATAATGGTCTAGAAGGAGGGCATAAGGATTGGTATAGCTTATCATGATATTACATCATCATTGGATAGGTCTTAGGTTTATACCTTCAATCATCATTACTCATGTTCCCACCTATACTGAAGAGGTCTCCCAGCCAGATGAACGATTTGAACAATGGATCAGAAACATGCAATAAGATAGAGGCTATTACATTGGTACCAAATTGTTCTATGAGACATGGAATTTGACTATGAACATCTGTGATTCCATATCCCATCGCAATGCATGAGGGCATTCATTAGTTTAAGTTGGGGGGAATGATGAGGCCAAAATAAGCCTTATTTTTAGCATGTTTTAACTGTCTAGATTGCCCAAAAACTCTTATGAACTATCTTATATGTTGATTAAGTTGGTTTAATATGCTATGTATTAATTTTTTGCATGTTTGAAGTGTTAAGGATGATATATTCTAATTTTTGATAGTTTTTGTGTAGTTTTTATAACATCTTGTCATGGCATGTTGAATTGAGGAACATGCTTAGGTTGATAGTAATATTTTAATGGTTTTTACTTTCATGTTTTACATATTTTTTTGTGCAAATAATTGAGGAAGAGTATTCTACATAGTATAAATTGGTTTTAGTATTTCATGCCTTACCTTCAGCAAGGCATGGCATTCACATATGACATTTCCACATGGAGATATTTGGAGGACATCATACTCAATCTTGAGAGATCACTCACCTGATAAGAAAATCTGCAATCCTTTGAAAACCACACAACAACTCAATCCAAAGAAATTCCAATTGAATCAATGCTTTCAGGTTCACATAACACAGTCTCTTCGGATTGAGAAAAATAACTCTTGATTGAGGCAAAAAAATGATTTTCACCTTTTTCACTATTTGTGACGAGGAAAAGTGAGAAATAAAAACTGAGAAAGTTAAGGAGAAATATCTCCAAATGCTCTTTGTCGTCCTTATCGACCATGAGTCACCATGCATGAGGAAATATCTATCTAAACCATTTTCAAGATAGAACCAGAAATCTGTTGCAGCATTATAGGAGTTCCCTTGCAGAATAGGAATAATATATTTTATTGTTGTAAATGGATATTTTGTATCTATAAAAGGAGGCTCCCATTTTGGTTGATCAATTATAGATTAGACTATTATGAAAATTAGCTATTAAAGAGATTAGAAATAATATAGATTAGTGCAGATATAGTATGTTGTCCTATACAACCATGTACAACAGTTTTGTAACGATATTTTAGAAGCAATAAAAAAGAGTCTTTTTATATCATTTATGTCATGTCTGAGTTTGTTTAAATTTTAACGAGAGAAGAAATTTTACCCCTTCTTTTGGAAAATGAGGTTGGCCACTTCCAGACCTTGGAGGAGGAACTAACTGACAAGTTTTACTTTGTTCATTTTTGTTGTAGCAGAATACAGTGTGAACTTGCCACTTTCCTTTCTTGCATGTACTGATAACATTTCATGTTCAATATTTTTCTATGTTATTTCTGTTATATGTTTAGCATTAGACTTGAATTACAATTCCAATCTCAGTAAATTTTCAATTTCTGTCATTTCATTTCCAGCACACTTTAAATTCTGCAATTTCCTATTTTGTTGTTTTTGTTGTCAAACCCTGCAAAAAATATTGACGACCTTCTATCATAGAGCCTTGCCAGGAAAATTAGTTTTATTTTAGTACAATATTTCCTTATTGCAAAAGTAATTAGGCTTTCAATTTCTGTAATTGTAATCAGATTTTAATTCAACAACTATAATTAGGATTTATTTCTGCAACTTAGCATTAGTTTTCATTTTTGCAATTAGATTTAAGTTTTTTTTTATGCAACTTAGGGGTAGAAGTGACACAAAACCCCTCCACCAACCAGTTCCACCAATAAGACCTGCTACTCCAAATAAATCTGAATTATAAATTGTTTATCCCTTCTTTCGCAGATAGTGTTGTACACTGCCTTGGATTGACAAACTCATTGAGAATTAATGGTGTGCTTAACGACATCCCATCACTTGTGAGAAACAATACTAGTGTAAGCCATGCACTTTTTAATTTCACAAAATTTAAGTTCATAGTTTTTATTGAAAAATTATTTTCCATTTAGATTTTGCATTATTATTTAATGCAAATGTTTCTTTTATCATGGTCACAAGTTTTATTTTTTTCTACTTGGTTTATGGTTTGAATTTTCTAGAACAACTCAAGTGGGGTTGTGCTCCTTTGAAATCATATCAAAGCACTTGCATGATATTTTCATTGCTTGTTTTCCTTTTGAAATGAAATTAAATCTATTATTGTGCAACATATCTCTTCTAAGAATTGATCAATTTATATGTAATGTAATTTTAGTGTATATGATCTTATCATAAGAAGTCATGCTTTAGATGGTTGATTATAAGGTATCACCTATAATTTCAAATATACTTAAGATAATAACACTCTCTCCCCCTTATATATTATATATAGGTAGTTTAAACCTAATAGACACGTATTTTTAATTTAGACTTTGTTTCTCATACTTGGTCATATTCACATTAGGATCAAGATCCTAGGTTTATTGATAATAAAATTAGCTAGTATAATATTTATTTAGGTATTTTATATATTTTATTATTTATAACATTACTATATATTTCCCCACTAAAAATTTATGCATCCCTTGGAAGGATAGAAATAGCCTTATGAAATTCTTGAATAAAAAGTTAATCTTTATCCTATTAATTTTTAGGTTTCAATCCACTCATGAGTGCATGATCAAGAAATTACATAGTTCTTAAGAGATGGTATAAATATGAAACTAGTCAACAAAGATAAATAAAACAATAAGTTTTCTATAAGACATAAAATTTTTGAAATATGTGACAACATTGAAGGTAGACAATAGGAATATTTAACAATATATAAGGCTCTAAAATACCTTTGAAATATTCCATATTTTTTGAAAATATACAAGGTCCTATGGTAGTCTACATAATACTTTAAAAAAGCATGACAACATCGAATACAGGCACTAGAAGATTTAATAGTACATAAGGCTCTAAACTCCATTTAAAAAATTATATATTTTGCAAAAATATTCAAGGTTCTATGGTAGTCAAACTTAACATCCCTAAGAGAGTTAGGAAAAATAGCAAAATAAAAAAAATTAATAATGTAAAGGGAAAAAATAATATGCCTAAAAAGAGAGTTATTAGTGAATTAATAATTTTTTATAACCTTTAGTTGATTTTAATAGAAAATTAATAAATATGTAGTAAGAAAATTTTGAATGTACTTAAAAACATTTAGAATATTGAATATTATCTAGTAGTTTCTTCTATATAATATTTAGGAGGCCTTACAACAATATGAAATATATATGAAGGAGATGGATTTTTGTTTTTTATTATGATAAATCATAGGGGTTTTTTGAAAGGGCCCCAACCATTATGTACAAGACTAATAAAAGATAAGCAATCAAGCTCAAAATACTAGAACACAAAACAAACACACTAAAGAATTACAAAAACCTTACAACATATCTAAATCAAAATTGCAACAAAAAAATATAACCAAAGAAAAAAAAACAACAATAGAGACACATTCGTTTAGTTTAAAAGAGAGGGGAGGGCGCAAGATTACTATCTCTATTTTTTTAAAATATAGTCAACTTTCAAAGCTCAAAAATTTTGTTTTATAAATCCAATTTTCACATGTGATACACCATTGGAGAATTCACTCATAAAATTTCATCAATTTTTGAGCATATTTGGTCCCTCAAATATAGATTGTCATGCTCTACTACACATTCTACACTTTGTTGTAACTCATTACATTTTTAAAATAGTGGGTGTAAATATAGGCTTCTTAATCTCCCTTTTCAAAATTATATTTTTTATGAGGAAAAATGATAACTTCCCATTGTACAAACCAACCTAGAACACCAACTCTCCACCACTGCAATTCACCCAAGCATATCCAAAATACATTGGAATCATCAAAATTGTGAAGACAAAAATGCAACACCAAATAACAAGATATAAATTTAACTCAAAATATAATATTGCACAATGAATGATTTTATATTAATGGGTGGAGCACCAAAAATCTATTGTTACAATAAAAATATTTGAATCCTTTGATACAAATTTTATAATCGCCAGGGTTCTCTAAAACCCTAGAAAACAACACTAGTGGTGTCTTTAGAAAGCGTTCTTGGTCCCAACATAAGTGAGTGGGCTTCTGACTATCTGATGTCAGGCTACTCCAACTTAAGCAGCTACACAAACCTAATGTAATGCTACCATATATGCACACAATAAAATAGCAAATGAGTCAATAATAACAATGAGGGATCTATAGTGTGAGACCCTTAGAAATCAAGACTAAAACCTAGCTATGAAATAACAAAAATGTGAACAGACGCTAACAACATAATAAAATATAACAACAATGACTTTGATTTGCCTTGCTTATCTATTTTTCTCTAATCTGATGTAATATGTTGTAGTGGATTGGTATGGTGATGCTATAGCATCTCCTAAGAGCTAGTAAGACTACAAAACTTTGGTTTAAAACACCCTTGGGTGCTTGGAGACTATAGAAAATAGCTATGGGTACTTGAGGATGATGGAGGACATCTAGAGGTACTTTGTGGCGGAGGAGAAGCATTAGCATTCCCTAGGTTGGATTATTAATAAGATCTATTTTTATGGCTCAATCCTAAAATCCTAAGAATTTTCTTGAGCAATTCCTCCCCTGAATTTTAATGGGGGAAGCACCAAAAATCTATTGTTACAATAAAAATATTTGAATCCTTTGATACAAATTTTATAATCACTGGGTTTATCTAAAACCCTAGAAAAAAACACTAGTGGTGTCTTCAGAATGCGTTCTTTCTCCCAACATAAGTGAGTGGGCTTCTGATTATCTGATGTCGGGCTACTCCAACTTAAGCAGCTGCACAACCCTAATGTAATGCTACCATATATGTACACAATAAAATAGAAAATGAGTCAATAATAACAATGATGGATCTACAGTGTGAGACCCTTAGAAATCAAGACTAAACCCTAGCTATGAAATAACAAAAATGTGAACAGACACTAACAACATAATAAAATATAACAACAATGACTTTGATTTGCCTTGCTTATCTATCGTTTTCTAATCTGATGTAATATGTTGTAGTGTATTGGTATGGTGATGCTCTAGCATCTCCTAAGAGCTAGTAGGGCTGCAAAACTTTGGTTTAAAACACCCTTGGGTGCTTGGAGACTATAGGAAATAGCTATGGGTACTTGAGGATGATGGAGGACATCTAGAGGTACTTTTTGGTGGAGGAGAAGCATTGAGAGGCACTCAACAATGATATGGAGTATCCTAAGGCATTTGGTAGCTGAGGATAAGATCTACAAAAGTAGAATTGGTTAGACAAGAGGGATGGCAATGGATGTAGGGGCTATGGCAAGCAAGTATGGAGGGCATGATTGCTTGGATACTCTAGGGAACAAGGATAAAAAATTCAACTCAAGATTCAGGGGAGGAATTGCTCAGGAAAATTCTTAGGATTTTAGGATTGAGCCATAAAAATAGCTCTTATTAATAATCCAACCTAGGGAATGCTAGGGTTTCAATGACACTAATCATGTGGTTGAGATAAAAGCATATCAGAGGGTGGATATTAAATCTGGGGTGTGGCATGGATTGATATGGTTGGATGGATAAGATTAAGTGAAATTGGATGGTTAGGATTAATTCACTTATATAAATATATTTATTAAATATATAAAAAATATAATATATAAAATATTAATATTTAAATATATAAAATAAATATATATAAATATATGTAAATAAAGGGTGGAAATGGCAAGAAAACTTGGATGGACGACAAGTGGTTAGGTTTTGGTGTCTATAGATACCCATTTTTGTATTGCGTTGCGTGAAACACAATACAGTGCAAAAATACAAGACACCTATTTTGGCTACGTGCAGAAGTAGATTTCTCTTGAGATGTGAAACATGAGCTTGAAGATAAAAGAATAAAAGAATTTAAATTTTGCATAGCGTACCTCCTCAATTGGTAAATGATTTTATGGATGAATATCATGAGCCAATTGAAAAATCTGTGCAAATGAATTGTGAGTGATATGAAGTATGTAGATGTGATACCATTTTTGACCCAACGATGGGAATGGGAATGGTTAAAATAATGCATCTATTTTTGCCCCAAAAGATGAAGGGTTTTGTGAAAAATGTAATAGAAAATATGTTTGTTTTTTCCCCAATAGATGGTGGGTTTTTTTCCAAGTGGATATACCATGATCATGTAATATGTTGTTAAATAATGTTCCTTCCGGTGTCATTAATATGCGAAGATAAAAATGTAAAAATAAAAATAGTCAACTTCGGAGGGCCAACTAGTGATTGTCATATAATTTCTATGATCATAACCAATCACCCTAGTTAAGGCCAATCACCATGATGAATTTCAAGGAGATGTGAAATAATGAGATGTGATTTTATCCATGTGTTAGGCCCCACGAACTAGGCCATCAATGACAACTTTGGTGCAAATTATTCTTGGCAAGGTTTCACTCAAAATGTGAAGTACTAAATATGATTGTGATTTCAAACAAGGATATATGGAATGATGAAAATTACTAAGTTTCCTTATGGTATATTATCCATATTATCAAATTTCATGAATTCAAATAACTACAACCACCAAGTATATAGAATGGACCACGAGATACAAGATTCACTTGAATGTTGCTTGAACTTGGAAAATATGCAAATGATGGCATAGAATGATGTTTGATGATGTGAAAATGATGTATTGGTGATGAGAAGGATTATTATGGTTGTTTTGTGAATATTTGGACCAATTTGGGGTGCTTTTTTTGACCTATTAGGTGAATTTATAATTTATGGTCATAAACAAAATTTATGAAGAACACAAGCTTATACTGAGAGGGGGGTGAACAGTATAAGACCACTTTTTACTTTTCTTTCCCAATCAATATTATGCAATGTATAGATAGCAATATCAATAGCAGTAATCAAAGCAATGCACAAATCACCACACACAATAGAGACACCACAATTTACGTGGTTCACCCAATGTGGGCTACTCCACGGAGAAAATATTTCACTAAAATTTTCTCAATCAATCTCTTGGGAATCCTTTCCCTATTACAATGTTTATGGACCTCTATCCAAAGGAGATACCAATCCCCTAAATCAAGTTCATGGATCTCTATCCACAGGAGACACCAATCTCCTAATCTCTGCTCTAGTTGGTGATCCTCTAGAAGACCTCTACCTCCACTACCCTTAGCAAATGGAACTCTATCCATAGAAGACACCTATCTTCCCTACTCTAGTTGGAGATCTATGTCCTCAACTCTATCACCTCCAAAGCTCTATCTCAAATCTGCACTAAACACAGTCCTTCGATCTAGCACAAATCTGTCCTCAATATCTGTCTCTGGTCTGGCACAAACCTATCCTCAAATCTGCACCAAACTCTATCCTCGAATCTGTACTAAACATAGTCCTTCGGTCTAGCACAAATCTATCCTCAAGCCTTAACTCAAAGCTTGACTCAATCTCAAATCAACTCAGTTAGATCTATCCCAAACCCTAACTCAAGGTTTGAACAAATCAATCAATCAAATCTACTCACAAGCCTTCACAAAGACTTATCTCAAATATACCTTGCAAGCTTCCACAAAATCTCACAATAATCTATCCTCAAGTCCTCTCTAGAACTTGTCCAATCTGTTCTACAAGTCCTCACTAGAACTTGTCCAAATATACTCTACAAGTCCTCACTAGAACTTATCCAAATCTCAATAAGTTCTCTCAAGAACTTATCCAAATATACTCTCAATCTATATTGTAAGCTTCCACAAAATCTTACCCAAATCTGTCCACAAGTCTTCTCAAAGACTTGCCTTAAATCTGCTCAACAAGTCCACACTAGAACTTGTCCAATCTCATAGAAACATAAAGAGAATTGTTAGAGACTCAATATGCTCTATACTCATCACAATGCTCAATCACTTTCAATCACTCTTTTAGAAACATATAGAGAATTGTTAGAGACTCAATATGCTTCAACTCAATACTCAAACACTTCCAATCACTCTTTCAAAAACATACAAAGAATTGTTAGAGACTCAATATGCTTCAATTCAATACTCAATCACTCTCTCAAATCAATTCAGAATATAGAATAGTTTATTTTATGGAACTTGAACAATCACTTCACACATCCACTTGACTAGGCTCAACCAATCACTCAATGAAACAATCCTTGCTTACAAACCCTAGTCCAAGCATATGAACACTCACTCAAAATGTTTCCAACAATGCTCAACAACCAATCTCACATAACAATGATACTCATGTTCTTTTCAAACCCTAGTTCAAGTTCTTCACTCAACAACTCACTTCAACAACAATGCTTATAAAACAATCTTCACATAACAATGATACTCATGTTCTTTTCAAACCCTAGTTCAAGTTCTTCACACAACCAATGGCTTCAACAATAATGCTTATAAAACAATGTTTTAACAACAACTCTTTATTCTAGAAAACCTTGAAGCATTAACTCAACACACTCAAAAAGGAAACCCTAATCAAGTCCTTTTCACTCCAAACTTATTTTCTAGAAAACCAACCAATCAACTCAACTATGGAAGAGTGTGCCCATACCTTTTTCTTGATGATGAAGGAATCTCATAAATCTGCCACAACCACAAACACTTCTTTGCCAAGCTCAAAGAAGTTATAAGATGATAAACTCCCTCAAAAATACAATGTAAATATCAAAACACACATACACCTTATCACTCCATCTTTAAGAAAACATTCATCAACATATAAAAATAATTGGCCAAATACACCTTATAATCTCCCAATTAAAATAATATTCAATACCAAGAATAATATCAATACACTCTCCTTTTCAAAATAACTCAATGCAAGAAGTCCTCTCAACACTTTAAATCTCCAATAGACCAATGTGACACAAATCCTTTATTCAAAAATAAAGCTAACTCCTTATTCCTCCAATTTACCAAAAATAATGATTAATTAAAAACCTTTTCAACTAACCCTTTTAACTCCCTAAGACCTCATGTCAAACCTTAGGCATCATAAAAATTATATTCAAAATTTATTACCTTTGCCTTGGTGGGACTCGAACTCATGATGCAGCCTCAACCAGCGCCCTAGCCGTGGCTCCAACCGTCGTGTGAGCTAGGCGCTCGCTTGGGGAGTAAAGAGCACCACGTGCTCTATAATGCTCCTCTAGTGCACCTAAGCAAAAATGTACACCGCTTCCTTCGATATTTCCAACACTACCAACAAAACAATGCTGCCACCATGATTCGATCATAGGTCACTCCACGCCCAACACTCTAGCCTCTGTCCACTTGCCACTAGGCCACGTTGCCTAGATGGCTCTTGAATTTTGGTGCTCATCGATTTTATCCTTATTCACTAGCACTTAAAACAATACACTTGTCTCTTTCTTCGCACGAGTTCTTACACACACGATTGCACGCTTTTATCATTCGAGCAAAAGGATAATTAAATGCCTCTAAGGCATATTGTTTTTATATCGATTTCCTCCTTCAAACATAAACGTTGGTGCTTTGATTTTCCTTCAAACTTAAATGTCGGCACTTCGATTTTCCTTCAAACTTATTAATTTATAAATTATTTAAATTCTTTAGAATTTAAATTTTATAAATTAAATTTTTAAATCCCTTTGGCTTTATTAAAGCCTTTTTTATTTTACCACTTTGTATAAATAATATTTATTTATAAAATTTAAATTCAATTTGAATTTAAATAAATATTAAAACTCCCTTGGGCTTTTATGAAAAACCTTTTATTTTTGCTCACCCATGGTTTTAATAAAAACCCTTCTGACTTATGCTTCCACATAATATTAAAAATATTATGAAGCTTTTTGCCTTTAACCTGTGCATTGTTCCTCTTGACCTTTTGACATCAATGGTAGCTTATTCCTTGACATCAATGACAACTTCGTTCCTTGACATCAATGACAACTTTGACTCAAAATGTCCAACAATCTCCCCCTTTGTCATTGATGGCAACCCAAATTATTTTTACCAGAAACTTAACCTTTTCTTTGTTCTGCTCCCCTTGGGACATTGCTCCCCTTGGCTCAATGCTCTTTTCAAATCTCTCCTCTTTACTCAAATACCAAATCTCTCCCCCTTACTCAAATATCTCCCCCTTTGAAATCAATGGCAAAGGGTCACCTTTGGGGCTCGGGGCTAAGAATGAGCCTCTTAGCTTAGCCCCTCCCCCACCTCCTCTTGAGGTGGTTAATTCTGGGGTGGGAGTATTTCTACTCCCAGCAAGCACTGTTCTTTACCTTTATCCTCTTTTCTTCTTATCTGATCCTTCTGATTCCTCTGACTATTCCTTTCCATGTCCATGTTCCTATCCATGTCCATATTCTTGTTCTTGTTCCTATTCCTGTTCTTGTTCATATCCATGTTCCTGTTCCTATTCCTGTTCATATCCATGTTCTGTTCTTGTTCCTGTTCTTATTCTTGTTCATATCCATGTTCTTGTTTCTATTCATGTTCCTGTTCATACTTGATTCTGGAATGTCTGCTCTACACCACTTTGTTGTGTGTCCATCATTATTGCACTTATAACACTTAATGTTATTATTTCTTGGAGGTGCAAATGTCTTAGGATTTCTCCTAGTGAAGCCATATCCTCTTCTATCATGAACCCTGCAATTCATTGCCTTGTGACCAAACTGATTACATGAGTAGCAATACCCATGGAAAAGTTATATGTTCCCATATTCCTATCTTTCATGTGTCCTGCACTGTGAAGCTTTGTGTCCAAACCTGTGACATGAAAAACATCTTCCATTGAAGCTTCCTTGTCTTGACCTCATTGGTCTCTTAGTCTCTCTTGACCTATTCTGATTGTTGTTCCATCTATTTCTTCTTTGTGCATTGTTCCTATCCTTGTTGAACTTTCTATTGTCCAACTCATCCTCAGATGTCTCACTTTCTCTTACACTGTCTTCTTCTAAAGTTTCTTCTCCTTCAGAACTTGAGGTTGACTTTCCTTCCCATTTCTTTTGTTCCTATTCAAATCCAAGACCTATTTTGCTTGATGTAGGCTTTTGTATCTTGATGAACTTATCTAAGTTCTTTGAGCTATTTTTGAACCCTTGTAGCTTGAATTTGGAGTTTTCTAAATCTTCCCTTAATAGGGCTACTTCTTGTACTAACCTTTCACATTCTAAGACCTTTGCTTCTAGCTTATCCTTGAACTTATTTGTCTTAGCCTTTGATTTTTCTAGATCCTCTATAAGCATTCTTCTCTCTTCATCACATTCTTGAAACTGAAATTCAAGTTTAGAGTTTTGCTTTCTTACCTTCTTTACTATTTCAAGAGCATAAATGAGTTCTCCCTTGAGATCATATCCTTCTTTATCTGATTCTTCCTCTATTTGTTTGCCTTTGTCCACATCTTTATTTTCTTTTGACTTGTCTTCTATAGGATCACTTTCTTCTTCTTCTAGTGCCATTAGAATATTCTCTTCTGGTCCTTCAAGTGCATCCTCATATTCATCATCACTAAAACTATAACCATTCCTTGTACAACTATCTTCAAGATGTCCAAAGTTACCACATCTAAAACACTTGAGAATTATTGGTGCCCTTTTCTAGACTTCTTTTTCTTCAATCATAAATAGGACTTCATCTCTATCATTATCTAAAAAACTAGCATCACTATCACTTGAGTACTTACTTGCCTTATCTGCATAGTAGCTCCTCTTTTGCCTTTGAAAGAACTTCTTTCCTTGTCTGCTTTGTCCATCCTTGCTTTTCTTTTGGTGCCAGTATATTTTTGATTCCTTGTTTTTGTGATCCTATTTTTCTTCATCATTGTTATTCTTTGCTTCTTGAAAATCAGTTGCATAGTGACCATACTTTCCATAATTGAAACATTTAATGGATTTTATATCTCTAGATCTTCTTGAATCCTTATTCCTTCTACCATAATTAGCTTCTTCATCACTGGATGACTCATTGCTTGATTCTGACTTCTTACCCTTTGTCTTCTTAATTGCTTTGAAGGCTGCTTCCTTCTAGGGATTAGGTTCTTTTGTTCTCATCTCAAAAGTTGTAAGAATACCAAGCAACATATCTCTTGTCAAAGAATCACCATCCTTTGATTCTTCTATAGCTGAAATATTTTCACTAAACCTTGTTGGAAGAGACCTTAAGATCTTATCACAAACATCTGATTCATCCACATTAAGTCCAAGTCCTTGCATAGCATTAACAACCTCATCGATTCGAAGTAGATAAGTACTAATATTTTCCTCATCCTTCATTCTTAACTCTTCAAATTATCCTTTGAGATTTCATATCTTTGCTTTCTTGACACCTTTATCTCCTTCATATATATTTTGCAACTTATTCCACATTTCTTTTGCATTTTGACAATGCATAACTTTTATGGACTATGTTCTATGCAAACCTCTCAAAAGTGCATTCATTGCTTTTGAATTGTAATGTTGTAGAAGCTTACCTTCCTTATCTATAGGTGGATCAACTGAGGGGTCGTATCCATTTTCAACTGCTTCCCAAATTTCATTGCCAAGTGCCTTCAGATAAATCTTCATTCTCAAACTCCAATATATATAATCACTTCCATAAAATACTGGTGTTGGATTATCTGATGATCCATTCTTAGAATCCATTGTGTTCTTGTAAGCTTTTCCTTCAAGTTGTTAAACTCTTTCGAAGGAACCCGCTCTGATACCAATTGAAGAACACAAGCTTATACTGAGAGGGGGGTGAACAGTATAAGACCACTTTTTACTTTTCTTTCTCAATCAATATTATGCAATGTATAGATAGCAATATCAATAGCATTAATCAAAGCAATGCATAAATCACCACACACAATAGAGACACCACAATTTACGTGGTTCACCCAATGTGGGCTACTCCACGGAGAAAATATTTCACTAAAATTTTCTCAATCAATATCTTGGGAATCCTTTCCCTATTACAATATTTATGGACCTCTATCCAAAGGAGACACCAATCCCCTAAATCAAGTTTATGGATCTCTATCCATAGGAGACACCAATCTCCTAATCTCTACTCTAGTTGGTGATCCTCTAGAAGACCTCTACCTCCACTACCCTTAGCAAATGGAACTCTATCCATAGAAGACACCTATCTTCCCTACTCTGGCTGGAGATCTCTATCCTCAACTCTATCACCTCCAAAGCTCTATCTCAAATCTACACTAAACATAGTCCTTCGGTCTAGCACAAATCTATCCTCAATATCTATCCTCAAGCCTTAACTCAAATCTTGACTCAATCTCAAATCAACTCAACTAGATCTATCCCAAACCCTAACTCAAGGTTTGAACAAATCAATCAATCAACTCTACTCACAAGCCTTCACAAAGACTTATCTCAAATATGCCTTGCAAGCTTCCACAAAATCTCACAATAATCTATCCTCAAGTCCTCTCTAGAACTTATCCAAATACTTGTCCAAATATGCTCAATAAGTTCTCTCAAGAACTTATCCAAATCTACTCTCAATCTGTATTGTAAGCTTCCACAAAAGCTTACCCAAATCTGTCCACAAGTCTTCTCAAAGACTTACCTTAAATCTGCTCAACAAGTCCACACTAGAACTTGTCCAATCTCATAGAAACATAAAGAGAATTGTTAGAGACTCAATATGCTCTATACTCATCACAATGCTCAATCACTTTCAATCACTCTTTTAGAAACATATAGAGAATTTTTAGAGACTCAATATGCTTCAACTACACAAAGAATTGTTAGAGACTCAATATGCTTCAATTCAATACTCAATCACTCTCTCAAATCAATTCAGAATATAGAATAGTTTATTTTATGGAACTTGAACAATCACTTCACACATCCACTTGACTAGGCTCAACCAACTCTACTCAACCAATCACTCAATGAAACAATCCTTGCTTACAAACCCTAGTCCAAGCATATGAACACTCACTCAAAATGTCTTCCAACAATGCTCAACAACCAATCTCACATAACAATGATACTCATGTTCTTTTCAAACCCTAGTTCAAGTTCTTCACTCAACAACTCACTTCAACAACAATGCTTATAAAACAATCTTCACATAACAATGATACTCATGTTCTTTTCAAACCCTAGTTCAAGTTCTTCACACAACCAATGGCTTCAACAATAATTCTTATAAAACAATGTTTTAACAACGCTTTATTCCAGAAAACCTTGAAGCATTAACTCAACACACTCAAAAAGGAAACCCTAATCAAGTCCTTTTCACTCCAAACTTATTTTCAGAAAACCAACCAATCAACTCAACTATGGAAGAATGTGCCCATACCTTTTTCTTGATGATGAAGGAATCTCATAAATCTTCCACAACCACAAACACTTCTTTGCCAAGCTCAAAGAAGTTATAAGATGATAAACTCCCTCAAAAATACAATGTAAATATCAAAACACACATACACCTTATCACTCCATATTTAAGAAAACATTCATCAACATATAAAAATAATTGGCCAAATACACCTTATAATCTCCCAATTAAAATAATATTCAATACCAAGAATAATATCAATACACTCTCCTTTTCAAAATAACTCAATGCAAGAAGTCCTCTCAACACTTTAAATCTCCAATAGACCAATGTGACACAAATCCTTTATTCAAAAATAAAGCTAACTCCTTATTCCTCCAATTTACCAAAAATAATGATTAATTAAAAACCTTTTCAACTAACCCTTTTAACTCCCTAAGACCTCATGTCAAACCTTAGGCATCATAAAAATTATATTCAAAATTTATTACCTTTGCCTTGGTGGGACTCGAACTCACGACGCAGCCTCAACCAACGCCCTAGCCGTGGCTCCAACCATCGCATGAGCTAGGCACTCGCTTGGGGAGTAAAGAGCACCACGTGCTCTATAATGCTCCTCTAGTGCGCCTAAGAAAAAATGTATGCCGCTTCCTTCGACGTTTCCAACACTACCAACAAAATAATGCTGCCATCGTGATTCGATCGTAGGTCACTCCATGCCCAACACTCTAGCCTCTGTCCACTTGCCACTAGGCCACGCTGCCTGGATGGCTCTTGAATTTTGGTGCTCATCGATTTTATCCTTATTCATTGGCACTTAAAACAATACACTTGTCTCTTTCTTCGCACGAGTTCTTACACACACGATTGCACGCTTTTATCATTCGAGCAAAAGGATAATCAAATGCCTCTAAGGCATATTGTTTTTATATCGATTTCCTCCTTCAAACATAAACGTTGGCGCTTTGATTTTCCTTCAAACTTAAACGTCGACACTTCGATTTTCCTTCAAACTTATTAATTTATAAATTATTTAAATTCTTTAGAATTTAAATTTTATAAATTAATTTTTTAAATCCCTTTGGCTTTATTAAAGCCTTTTTTATTTTACCACTTTGTATAAATAATATTTATTTATAAAATTTAAATTCAATTTGAATTTAAATAAATATTAAAACTCCCTTGGGCTTTTATGAAAAACCTTTTATTTTCGCTCACCCATGGTTTTAATAAAAACCCTTCTGACTTATGCTTCCACATAATATCAAAAATATTATGAAGCTTTTTGCCTTTAACCTGTGCATTGTTCCTCTTGACCTTTTGACATCAACGGTAGCTTATTCCTTGACATCAATGACAACTTCGTTCCTTGACATCAATGACAACTTTGACTCAAAATGTCCAAAAATATCCTCCTTTGTTGTTTATGGAAACCCAAATTCTTTTTACCAAAAACTTAACCTTTTCTTTTTTATGCTCCCCCTGGGACATTGCTCCCCCTGGCTCAATGCTCTTTTCAAATATATCCTCTTTACTCAACTCCAAAATCTCTCCCTTACTCAAATCTCTCCCCCTTTGACATCAATGGAAAAGGGTCACCTTTGGGGCTTGGGGCTAAGAATGAGCCTCTTAGCTTATCCCCTCCACCTCCTCTTGAGGTGGTTAATTTTCATGTGGGAGTATTTCTACTCCCAATAAGCACTGCTCTTTACCTTTATCCTATTTTATTCTTATCTGATCCTTCTGATTCCTTTGATTATTTATTTCCATGTTCATTTCCATGTCCATATTCTTTTTCCTATTCCTATTCATGTTCTTGTTCATATCCATGTTCCTGTTCCTGTTCCTATTCATATTCATGTTCTTGTTTCTATTCCTATTCTTATTCCTTTTCATATCCATATTCATATTCGTATTCCTATTCCTTTTCATACTTGATTCTGGAATATCTGCTCTACACCACTTTGTGGTGTGTCCATCATTATTACACTTATAATACTTAATGTTATTATTGCTCACAACACACTTGGGGAAAATTTCTAACCTTGGTTTGCATTTCCTAAGTTCTATTTTGTATATCTAGATTAATATTTATCATTTTCATTACATAGGGTATCGAATTTAACTATTTGTATCCTTGGAATCCACAAAATATACATATAATTGCATATTTTTTATAGTTTTTATGCATGCATATGTTAATTCCTTTTATTGTGATAGCCGAAATGTAATTTAATTCATGCTTAGAAACATCATTAGCATCCTTTGTTTTTTGTTTTCTACATTCTACCCATGAATTTGCAAGTTTTTGTCAAGATCGTATTGTTCGATCTCTGATTGGATGGTACAATTTTGAACCGTACTCGTATGATATTGCTTTGTGCATATGATTTTTCTCTACTATGTACGATCTAGACTAAAATCAAGAATCATAATCTCCATAAAAATTCTGGATACAAGTAAGAGATTTAAATCACTTTTTAAGCACTGCATTATCTATTTGGATTATGTTTTCTACTATTTGCTATCTACATATAAATAAAAATAGCATATAGTTTAGTGTAGTTTCATATTGGCCAAAACTAGGTGATTGCAAGAATTTAAAAGGAACACATTAAAACAAACTCCCAAATATAGGCATGGAAATTGCCATAAAATGTTTCCTAGTGAACCCTAAACAATTCGTCAAAAAATCACCATAAGAAGGTATGATCAAGTATCTCTCTTTCGAGGTGTAGACCTATCATTCCCACATTCCCATTCAAGACATGGATCCATTAGCCTGAAGGAAAGGAGTGTGCAAATTTTAGACCTACATTCTTTGGTGAACCTAACATGAAAATATTAGGCATCTTTCTGATTTATAAAACAAAACAAAAACAAAAAAAATAACAAAATCATTAGTTATATTTGCAAATTTTAGTGAATTTCATAGATGGTAGATTACAACATAAGGAGAGCCATCCGAATTGATGTAATAATAGTATTATCAACCCAATAATTTTCTTCACTAGGTAGTGTGCCATACCTTGATATTTGGAGAAGATTAGGAATTATAAGGATTAAAGAACATGAACTTAAGAAAATCATAAGGTTTGACTTGTCTAGAATCCTGGATCCCGATAGTGCACCTTTCTACATTGACCTTCAAAGAGCATATGATAGGTGGCTAGCAGATAAGAGAGTTGTCATTTTCCCAAGTCTTCACTCCTTTGAAGGTTACCTTGAGAATGCAATAATGGTACATAAGTTTTTATCACATGTAGAAAATCAATAAGTTGTCTTAGATGATAAGAGAAGATTTGATAAAGTTCCTAGAGCTGTGCTTTATCAAGAATATTGCCATGAATTGTACTTTTGCATGTCAAACTATGAATTTTATTGCATCATTATAGCTCATTTCATAAAATTCTTAAAATTTAACTTTCAGTTTGAAGAAGAAAAATATATGACCCCTAAGGAATTGGAACCTTCTAATGATATCTAAAGGCTTTTCCAAGAAAATTAAAGTATAATATCTATAATATTATAATTTTTGTTTTGTTTGTTGTATTTTTTGCAAGCCAAAACTACAAAAATCCAAAAACATAATATAATATATTAGTTAGGTATATATATAACATATATACCCCAAGCATTAAGCATATATATATATATATATGCAAGATAAAATATTTTAAGTAAAATACCTAAATTAAGAAGTGGAAAACAAGTAGAACATGAACATATAGGAGAACAAGATCAATAAAATCTTGAAGATGAAGTTCAAATTGAAGATTATGTATCATCAAAATCAGATGAGGAAAACCATGATAAAGAAGAAGAGGTTTTCTATCATAAGCCACAAGTAGATGAAGAAGGTAATATTACATTTACTTCCACATAATATTTCACTTAGTTTCTAAAAGATAATATTTCATTAAACATGTCATACAAATAGAAGCTCAAATCCCTATGGGATATTATTCAACAGATGCTTCCATAGAGGCTACTCTCCGATTGAATTGAAATCCATTAATGTACATGAACAAAAATAAAAATCAAGTTGGCACATATCAAAATATAAACCAGAATTTGAATCAAAATATAGCACAACTACCACCAGTAAAAATTTCAAATTCCAAATAAAAACAACCAACTTCTGCCTCACAAAAGGTAGGACAAATAATTAAGAAGATGCACAAAATTAGTTATAATCAGCAAAAGGTTCAACAAAATAAAATTCCCTATCAAATTCATAATACTCTTCCTAGTAACACTTTACATAATAGTGTTTTAGTTGGGAATCATTATACAACAAAACCAACTTACTATCAAGGACATAAAACTATGATGCAACAAAACCAATTTTGTGGACAACAAAATGGACTTGAAGTCATGGTTAAAAAGTTAGCTTCAAGACTAGATAAAATGGATTCCTACTGTCCCTCTTACAATTATAAAGATATGTGTAGCCAACCCTTGTATCCTATTATGGTTGTTGAACCATATCCTGAGCATTTTCCATGTACTTTTGGAGGTCCAAAACACCAATCATATCCTGTTTGAAGTGAATTCTACATTTTTTAACTCTGATCCCTAAGACTGTTGGTGCAAAGGACTTTAGTATCTTTAGAACTATTAGCTTATGTAACCTTGTTTATAAATTTTTGACAAAGGACCTTGTTAAAAGATTTAAACCTTTTCTTCCAACCTTGATTTATTCAGTCCATAGTAAATTCATGCTAGGGAGACAAATCCTAGACAATATCATAATTGTTCATGAAATCCTTTATTTTCCTGATAAAAGTGGTAGAGCTAGTATCCTCCTCAAATTAGAGATGAAAAATGCTTATGATAGGGTTTCATGGGAGTTTTTGTTAAATGTTTGAGAAAATTTTGGTTTTTTCCAAAGTTGGATAAAACTTGTCCATGCCTATATCTCTTCTATCAAGTTTTTAGTCTTAATACATGGGTCCCAAGAGGTTATTTTTCAAGTCTAAGAGGAACTCACCAAGGGGACCCCTTGTCCCCTTGACTTTATATCTTAGTTGCAAAATATCTTAGTATCAATTTAGAACCCTTTGTGGAAGATATAAGTCCATTTTGCTAGTGGATCCTCTTTCTCATCACCAATTTGTAGATGATGTTCTACTTACCCTCCTTGCTTCAATTCCCCAAGTAAAGGTGCTAAAAGTAATCTTGGAGGTATTTGAATTTGTATCTAGGAAAATATAGATTAAATAAAAAGAAAAATATTCTTTTTTAATACCCCCTTAGTGAGGAAGAGGATAATTGCTTACATCT
Organism: Wollemia nobilis; assembly: GCA_028583015.1. Taxonomy (NCBI): domain Eukaryota; kingdom Viridiplantae; phylum Streptophyta; class Pinopsida; order Araucariales; family Araucariaceae; genus Wollemia; species Wollemia nobilis. The sequence goes on from JAQPPZ010017073.1 coordinate 6,640,381, forward strand.
TGAGTAGTGAGGTGGCTACCCTCCCATCTCTTTACCTTGGAATACCTTTATCTAAAGGTAAGATCTGGAATTCAGTTTGGAACCCTATGGTGGAAATAAAGTTGAGAAAGTTTGTCAGGTGTAAAGGATCCCTCATTAGTCAATATAAAAAGGATACCCTGGTAAAATATAATCTTCAAAGCATTCCAACCTTCTTCTTATCTATGTTCAAAATTTCTAACAAGATTTTATCAAAAATTGAACAAATGCAAAAGTTATTTCTTTGATCCGGGTTTTATGAGAAGAAAAAAATTCACTTAATTGGTTGGAAGAAATTTTGTAGACCTAAAAGGGATGGTGGCTTTGGTCTTTGTAACATCAAGAAGGGTTTGGTTTCAAAATAATTATGTAAGTTGGCAAATCAAACTAAAACTATTTGGGTTAACATTGTGTCTATTAAACACTTGAGACATGAGAATTTTTTGCTCGTTTATCCTCTATGGACTTCTGGTTTAGCATTTTGGTTGAGTTTTTAAAATTTGAGGATGCTAGTCTCCAAAGATTGTAGGTGGAGGTTTGGTAATGGACTAAGATTGATTTTTAGAAAGATATTTGGCTAATGGACTAGCCCCCTATATAGATTCTAAATTTGGCATGTTTGGAGCCTAGGACCAGATTGGTCTGTGGGTTTAAGGTGGCTAAATTTATCAAGGTGATAAATGGGTTGAAGGTTTAATAACCATTTGACCAGTCTATTCTCAACAATGTTGAACTTGAAGTGTGGATTCTAATTGCTAAAAATTTGAAGTTCCAAGTCATTAAATAGAGAAATAAAGAGGATGGGATATTTTGGGTAAGGGAAAATAATGGATACATTTAGTCAAGTACACCTACAATATACTGTCTATCAGGATTCCTCCATGGGTCCCACCTTTCAAAGTATAACTTGAGGGTCTAATATCAAAGGTCAATATATTTTTTGGTTGGAAAATTAGAATAAGATTTTGAACATTAAATATATTAAAAAAATAGGTTGGTCAATGCCAAAAAAATGTTGCCTCTATGGTGATAATGAGGAATAGACAAGCCATCTATTGTTTTAATTCTTGTTCTCTACAGAATTTACTAACTCTATTTTTAATTTTTTGGGACTGATTTGGGTGGTATCAAGTTAGTTTATTTATGTTTATGCTCAATGATCATCTCCTTTACTCTCCAAGGCTGAAATTTTTTTGCAACTTCTATTTATTGTATCTTTTCTAATGGGTGTGGAAGGAGAGGAATAGTAGAACTTTTAAAAACTTCAAAATATATCCTACCTCTATTTGTGAGAGAGCCTTGGCTTCCACCCTAGAGAATGTGTCCGCTTTGGATTTAGAGGAGGGTAGATTTGAGGAGGTTGAGCTTGAAATGAAAATTGGCTTTCAATAGAGCAATAGGATTTTTGGTCTTCCTAGTCCTAATCCTTGGGCTCTTGTGAGGTGGGAACCTCCTATGGGCCAGGTTAAATTGAACTTTGATGGAGCTAGCAGGTAGTGGATATCCATAGTTAGCATTTTGTTAACTAGTAGTTAAGTGGTTGGCCATGTTTGGTAGATTGTTGCAACCACTTAACCTATGTGAGATTCCTATGTAATCCTATATATTACTTGCATTTCATGAATAAAGTAGCTTCATACTTTGATCCTACATCATTCAAAGAGTAATCCTAGTAATGCTAGCATTGGTAGGGTTCTTAGGAATGATAGAGGTGGGCTTCTATTGGTGTATGTAAAATTCTTAGATATCTAGACTTGCCATATTGTAGAGGTTAGAGCCCTTTATCAAGGTCTCCTATTTGTGGAGAAGATGGGGTACCAAAAATTTTGCATTGAAGGAGACTCGCTTAATATTATAAACTTGGTCAAATGTGATTTAGTCCTTGGTTGGAACATTGAGGCTATGATTATAGAATATAGATGGATTCTTCAAGATAGAGAGGATAGGGAGATAAATAATATATTTAGATAATGAAACTACCACACTAACTTTATGGCATACCTGGGTATAATTATAAATGGTTTGTCTGTTTGGAGAGAGAATTTTCTTGAAGGCCTTCTTCAATTGAATTTAGTGATACATACTTCTTGATGTTCTCTAAGATTTTATATTTTATGAAGAATGGTTTTTTGGCATAACTATGTGGGAGTTTTGGTTGACTTGGGGGCTCACCAACATTTTTCTAGTTTTATTTCTTATATCAAGTTCTAGATGGTTCACTTGGTTATGGATGGCTAGTTGTAGTGCTTTATAGTTGTTCTTGCCCTTGTATTGTTGGTCTTAGGCCAAGTTTTTTAGGGCTTATCCTATTGCAAAAGGTTTATGGATACTTTCAAAATCCTCTCTATATCTAATAATAATTTAAAAAATCTTGGGATACACTTCAATCACATTTAACTCAAAAAAATCATTACAAAGGTTAATAAGTTGAATGAAGCTATAATAATTTTTTTGGATTTAGTTAGTATGATAAATCCTTACTACCAAGGCTTAAGGTTGAGCATTCTCATTTCAGCCATGACCTCTCTTGAGACCGAAAACTAAGCTTATCAATAGGGTATTAATACACACCCACACACCATGGTTTGAACCATAGACCTCTGAATAAGAACCAAAGCCCAAACCGTTATGCTATCCTTGTACAAGAAGCTATAATAATTCACATTTATTTATTGATAAGATCAGCTCTTACCCTTATGAGAGGTCATGGTGGAATGAGGATACCCATCCCTAATCCTAGATCATATATGTTTATCACACTAACAAAATCAAATAAATAAATAAATAATAATTCATATTCCTTTATCCACTTATAAATTAAGAGATTTTCATTTTTTTAAATTATTAGTTTAAGGATTTTTAGTTAGATTTTTTTTAGGATATTTGTAATATAATTTATTATATTAAAAATGTGTTCAAATATTCAATATTACTTTTGTTTATACTTAAAATTATTAAATTTATATAAAATATTTTTTGGTTAACACACAGCCCACACCATCATGTTTGAATGAGTGATTATCCATGATGTACATGAGAATTAAATCTCAAATAGAATTACACATATGTTGCAATTTGAACCTTGGACCTCCAAAAGAGAAGCCAAAGCCCTAATCCCTAAAATTTGTGTTTTAAAAAATTATACTTAATATATAATAACTTTGAAGTGAGTTTATATACATTATGTAATTTATTTTATTTTATTTTATTGAGGTTAGTGTGAGAAACCCCTATGATCAATGCTCAGATCTAGGCATCTCCATCCCAACCATGACCTCTAGTAAGGGTGAGAGCTAAGCTTATAAATAGGGTCCAAACACATATCCATAAACACACCCACCCCCTCACACACTTGCCTACATTGTGGTTTGAACCTTGGACCTCCTAAAGAAGAGCCAAAGCCTCGAACTATTGCGTTATCCCTAGGACTGTGTATTATGTAAATTAGTTATATAGATAGATTGCCTTGAGAAGTTTTAAGTCTTGGCAAAACAATGCCTCTACCATTTGTGTATAATAGGATAAGAAATATTTATATATATATATATATATATATATATATATATATATATATATATATATATATATATATATATATATATATATATATATATATATATATATATATATATATATATATCTTGAATTTTTAAAACTCATATAAAATAAATAGATAAAAGTTTACAAATATATATATATATATATTAAACTAATATATAATATAAATATATCAAATGGTATTTTTTTAATCAATGAAGGATGAGATTAAAGTCCAAATATTGCAAAATGATGCTTGCATAATTGTCAATATTTTTATAATACCACTCGATGGTCATAATAATACAGGTTGTTTCAATCCTACATAATGAATTCATATATTTATATATACATTAATCTAGAAAGGTATGTTTATATTAATTCTTGTTAGAGTAATATTCCATTCTTTGGGATATTTACCCTTTTCCTACATTAGGTAGAATTTATTTACCGCATGGTAAAAAGTAGTTTGTTACTTTTACCACTCACATTTACTTTTACCTTAGGATATTTACATTGTTAGTAAATATCTAGGTAGGTTAGTTGTCGTAGTCATTTTGACTACGTTAGTTAGTGTCGGCATCATTGTCATCATTTGCGTTTGTTAGCAATATTTGGGGGGATATTATTTTTATCATATTGTATAAATACCTTTGCTTATGAATAATATGATTAAGGTTTACACCCTGACTTTCATGGTATCAGAGCTATTCCTTTGACCTAGGTAGAGGTGATATTTGGTAGGAGAAGGTGACATTTTTGTCACTCCTAGACTGGACCTATGGGACCCAAATCCCAAGACTCAAGACCCCATAAACCAGCCCACATCCTGAGGTAATGGAATCTATCATGGTTCCTAAGGTGCTCACATTGACATCTTCTTGAGATAGTCATGAGGCTCCTACTCAAAAAGTTAGGTGGGACCAATTCATAGGAATCTACCAAGATCTTGATAGCCCATAGACCTATCAGGGATGACAGTACCTGTTAGCACTACCCTGTACCTATAGGAGCAGCAACGGGCCCACTGAGGAGGGTAGGAGTTCCCTCCCTCAAGACAGACACCAACGGCCATATTATTGCCTCTGGTGATCGACCTCGATAGTTGACTAGCCAAGTGAGGGCTCACAAGCTGATGGTTCCTTGATCCGGTGGTAACCTTCCCTCATGTGGAGGCATGAGGTCTCTCACCAACTAGAGATTGATGACTGGGATACGATAGGGCAAGTGGCCCTTCGAATTAGCATAAATTGAACAAGTCAATTAATGTTTTATTATTTTTGATGTTTAGGGATAAATGCTCTAAGAATTGACCTACCAATTGCTTGAAAATGTAGATGCTATGGTGCAAAAAATGGTTATACCATTCTATATCATCCCCCCAAACATTCGAGGAAAATATCAAAGCATCAACGAATCATTGTCTTGTATTCTAAAACATGCATAGATAAATGCACCTAAATGCTCCTAGGGATCCTCATCCCCTTTGAATTTTTCAAACTTTGGTAGTGTAAAATCAATAGGATAAGGTAGCAATGATACCAAAGGGTGAATGGGGTGATTTACTACTTACCTTAGAGTGGATTTTTATATAACATTTTTTTTGTTTGCATGGCTAAGCTACTAATATGACTTTGCAAAAACTAATAATTTGGGTCTCCCAATGGTTTAGCCAGATCATATGGATTATGGAGTGGTCTGAATAAATCAATAATATTCATGTTGACTTATGGGTAAAGTGGATAAATTTGGAGGGAATGGATGGAACCTAAGAACCGATTTTAGGAGGTTGACTAACCTGTACAATAAAAAGTAACACAAATAAATGCATTTAACTAAATAATAAATACATGCAATGCTAAAAGAGAAAATATGTTTTTGTTGATTTTATATATTTTGATTTTTTTCGTATATGTTACAAGTTTGACTTATGAAATGGATTAATGTAATGGAGGTGGTGGCTCACACTCACTCTTATGGAAGAAGAACGAGAAATATGGGATCATGGATGGGGAACATGTTGAGATAAAACTCATCTTGTTTGATATGAGGAATAATGGGTTCCTATTATTCTTCAAATTCATCCAAAATTATCAACATAAGTTTAAATTCTTCATGGATTTCATCGTCAGAATCATTGGGATGGATGGCTTCTTATCCTAAATTTAGATTAATCCTTTGGAAAGCTTGTTCAAGAGAAGAGATTGTGAAAATTGAGTGGTAACCTATACCTGAATGATCGTGCACTTCTTGATATGGAACATCGATAGGCTGAGACACTCCCTTTTAATGCAATCCTAGACCATGACCTTACTAATTAACTATGTGAAAATAGCAATATGAAAATCTTGACATGTTTTGAATGTTGGCAAGTGTTGGTTCTTTGGGTTCCTCTAGGGGAGCTAGATTTTATGAAGAATAAATCCCCCCCATACATAAAATTTATGTTATTTGGAGCTAGAACCATGTTATATATTGCTCCTATGGGTAAAGGTGGGTCACGCGAGAGACCAAAATCCTTAGTCTTAGGAATGGTAAGTGGTGTGACGGTGATGTCTTGGACCACATATTCACCAATACCGGGATTAGTGAGGTGGACCTCAACTTGGGAAGATATGGAAGGATCATGGTTGGATGATGGCTTGGGAAATGGTGAAGATGAATATGACTCAAAATCCATCAACTCAACTTGTGAAACATTAACTTATGGTGTTGGATTGGTTTGGGAAGTTTGTTGAATGGATGATGACATGGAGAGAAAGGATGTAGATTGACTTTGACCACATGTGCATGTAGTCAATGATGAGGAAAATAAAGGATTGGTAATAAGGGAGTTCTAAAAAATGGGATCATTTGATAAAGAAATGGATGGCACGGTAGATGGATTGGTTGATGATGAAAGAAAAATTTGTGTGGAAGGAAGCATGAATTCATAAGGATTTGAAATGAAATTGCAATACTTGAATGGTTTGACATCTGCTGGTATGCAATGTACTTGTCCTTCATGCATATATCTCAAGAATTGATGTAAAATGGAAGGGAAACATATCATTTCCCTCATCCAAGGTCTTTCAAGGAGTACATTGTATGCCATGTATCCTTCCAAGATTTGGAACATAGTATGTAACATTTTAACCCCTACTTCAATGGGTAAAACAATAGTGTCAACTGTGGAACACAAAGCATAGTTAAATGCTTTTAATGTAAATGCTTACTTGGTGATATGATATGGAGAAAGATTCAAATTATGAAGGGTATATGTGGTGATGATATTGATAGAGGATCTGGTGTCAATTAACACTCTTTTAAATAACTTCTTATCAATTAGAACCATGATGTGCAATGGAGGATCTACTAATTTCGATGAGATTGGCTTAATATCAAAGTCATAGATTGTAATGAAAGACTTTACACATGTTTGAATACTCTCTATAAAAAATTTGAAGGCATTAGAATCTTGAGATTATAATTCAATGAACTTGATAATATCCATTAATGCCTAAAATGTGAGGGAGATTGTTGAATTAACTCATAAATTGACAATTTGGAAGAAGCCATCTTTAGACTTGTGGTTAACCGGATACTCAATGAGATAACTGGTCATGGTGGATGATTTATAGGTGGAATGAGAGGCTTGATTGAATAGTAATGTGTATTGGCGATGAAGTAGTAGGAGAAATATGGATGGGAGGTGATATGGGATGTTGTGACACACTTGCTTGAGGTTGTTACCTTACATTTTGTTGATTGTTTCTTTGATCTCTAGTGACCGCATGGATGCCCCTATAAAACCTTGGTATTTTTGGATGTGATTGAATTGATTAGGAGGATTTTTTGTGTTAGCCTCTCCGATATTTTGTTTCACCTCCTCATGATGAGGAATTGGTGTTTGAAAAATACCAAGGTTTTGATTTTTTTGAGCAAGGGGGTTGTCAAGCTTGATTGCTCCCAAGTCAATAAGGTCTTGCACTATGTCTTTGAATGTATGGAAATTATTAATGCCATACCCATTTTTCCTATGATAAGAATAAAATATATGTTCCTTATAGTGTTTACTATGTTTAACGAGATCATCTGGTCTAATTTTAGGTAAAGCAAGTTTGTTTGTCATACACCTTTGGAAAAGAGAAGAATATGACTTTTCTAAGGGGTGTATTGGTGATTTTATGGGATAGAATATCATTGGGAATGGTTTTCTATAGCTTACAGTGTGTTTTTCATGGCTTGAGTTATCGAGGGTATTGCATGATAAGCAATTTGTTGTGGTGGTTGTTGCACTAATTATTGTTGAGCCATTATCGAATGGCTCATGACCACTTGATTAATGTGATTGGTTTTACTGGTTGGGGTATCCTGTGTTGATTTTGATTGGCCATAATAATTACTTTTATATTTGTCCTTATTTTTCCATTCCTTTTTCTTAGGCTTAAGTATGCCCTCTTGGATTTTTATTTCCTTTATGACACTAGCCTGTGTTAGAGCTTCCTCAAATTAATGATAATTCTATAATTAGAGCATCTAATATATGGGTTTTAAACAAATATTGGTTAATAATTTGATTAGCTCTTCCATTAGTAAGGTGAATGGCATCTTAGTTATGACAACCCTCCAACAGTTTCCAAAATCGTAGATAGAGTCATCATCATGTTGTCTTAAATCATAGACATCAGACAATGAGACTTTCTTTCTAACATTTAGGAGCTCAAAGAATTGGTCAACCAATTGCTCAAAAATATAAATACTATGACTGGGAAATTGATTATACCACTATATGGCATCTCCTCCTAATGTTTGAGGAATGTTCTAAGCATGATAGCATTGTCATTTTGAATTCCAAAAAATGTGTGTACAAACATGCTCACACACTCTTTGGTATCCTCAGTTCCCTTGAATTTGTCAAACTTAGGCACCATAAAATATGTTAGATAGGTGTTGATGGTACAAAAGGATGAATGGGTTGGTTGATCAATTGGTGTAAGGTTGGCTTCTGGTTTGTCAAACTAGGAGTATGTTGTATCAATTGATCTATTAATTTTTTCACGGCCTTAATTCAAGGGTCTTCTTCAAGAATGTGGAAGCCTTGAATTACCTAATGATTTTGAGGTGGGTTGGAAAAATATTGCGGGGTGACCAAATGATGATGAGATTGGTGATAATGACTAGGTGAATTTTATGGAAATTGATGAATGGAATATTGATGATGAAAATATGGAGAATTTTGGAATGAAGTCGATGCATGAGGGTTATGGCTAGGTTGGCCAATGGGAATAGGATGGGTATTGGTATGACTTGGTGGAGGAACATGGATAGAAACCAAAAAATACTATGGTATCCATGATGGACCTTGGTTAATGAAGATAGTATGAGTAGAGTTTGGTAGAGTCTTAGGGTTCAATTTTAGTTTTTTTTGAGCATTTTGACATTACCTAAGAAATTTGTTCAAGTGTTTCCATTCCTTATTAATCTCTCTATTAGAAGTGGAAGGTATGGAAGTATATGGTATGGAATATGTGGATGGGAGACAAATTACACTTGGTATGGTAAATTGGGAGGTTGAAACTTGTGAAGCAACATTTACATGTGCTTCATACAAGGGATTAGTGTATGTGGATGTGTATGAAGTGCTAGGAGCACTTGAGGGTTGGGAAATGGAAACATGGAAGGAAGGTGCAACATATGTCTCAAAAAGAGGGTTAGTGTACACCTGGGTAAAGCTGGATGGTGGCTAGGAATAAACAAGTTCCTACTATAAAGTAGGATCTGATCTAGGTGATTTTGGGACTGACTCTAAGACATAGTTAGAAGGCTTCATGAGGGCTTCTACTCGTGCCATATCTATGTGGGTAATATGGTGATCAATGGCTAGTGAGGTTGACTCTACTTGTGTAACAACCATATGACAGGATATGGGTAAAAAGGAATGTGAGGGACCTAAAGATAAATCTGCCTATGTCACATTTAAGGAATCTACCACATAAGTGGTGGGGCAGGTGGATTAAGGTTCCATTGAATTTTCTTTATTTAATTCTTTCTTTTATTTTCTTCTTAATACCATAAATAAAACAAACCAAAACATATATTATGCAATAAAATGAAACACAAAATTTGAATTTCACAAGAAAAATAAACAATCAATGCTAAGTTTGTTTAACATATGTGTCTTAACTCATTCATTGATTATCTCATTTTAATGTGAATTTAATTTCTTATATTTTGATTTATTTTGTTTCAAATGTGCTAATACAAATTAACCAAAAAAAGGTAAAAACTATGGCTAAGCTGGGGTAACAAGATTGTTATCAGTGATGAAATCCAAAAAGTTTGCTTGAATGTTACCTAAGGTTTCTAAGGATAGATATTTGTGGATGGAGATGAAATCCATCATCACCAAATCTAAAGTAATGGATGGTGATGAAATCCAGCCACTACTATTAAATGTGAAGCATGCAGTGTGTATTTATTTTTAAATTTTTTGATTTACTATTTTATACTTACAATGTTAGAAATATAACTACTTTTGATAGTCTAAATAAGAATCCAATACCCAGAATACCAATTTTTCCAAAGGATGTAGATTACACCACTTAAGACCTGCTCTAGAAAACTTGGGGGTTTGTCTACTCCTCTATATGGAATCACCCAAGTACGAGGATACTTTTGGTATCTAAATAATGTTCCTACTTAGACCTAAAAAAATAGGAATCCCTAACCTTATAATGTAAACTAATTATGCAATTTTTCAATTCACATAAATAAAAAAATAATCATTTTCAATTTGTGAATATAATAGAAAGTTAGAAACTTCAAATAGAAAGTGTGGATGGATGCAATTGACTAATATGAAACCTAAGATGCAAGCTAGTATGAATATTTTTTCTAGATTAATTAGTTATGTTCTTTTTAGCTTAAAAATATTAAAAAATGTAATATTGTCAGAATACGTAAACAACAAAATTAGGGTTTTAACAATAAACTTATAAAATAGCCTACATTTCTGCTCTAACTCTATGTAAAACATCCCTGGGCATTTTCTATGGCCCTTGGGGACCACCAAGCATTCACACACCTTCTACAACTTCCTACAAGTCCTCAGAAACCCTAACTAGTGAAAAATGCTTGATTCACACCTCTAAAATTATTGCAAAATAAGATAGAAAATAGAAAATAAATTAGCACATCAAATAATAAAAAAAACCCTTAGTGGGTCCCACTGTGATCGCCATTTGTGAAGACAAAAACACAACACCAAATAACAAGATATAAATTGAACTCAAAATATAGTATTGCACAATGAATTATTTTATATTAATGAGGGGATCCTCAAAACTCCATTGTTATGATAAGAATATTTGAATCCTTTGATATAGATTTTATAATAGCTAGGGTTCTTCAAAATGCTATCAAACAATGTTGGTGGTGTTTTCAGAATGTGTTCTTGCTCCCAACTGAAGTGAGTGGGGTTCTGATTAACCCATGTCGGGCCACTCCAGCTTAAGCAGCTACATAATGCTAATGTAATTCTACCATATTTGCACTCAAGAAAATATAAAATGAGTCAGTAATAACAATGAGGGCTCCACAGTGTGAAATCCTTAGAAATCAAGACTAAACCCTAGCTATGCAATAACAAAAATGTGAATAGACACTAATAACATACAAAATTATAACAACAATGACTTTGATTTGCCTTTATTATATGTCATTCTCTGATCTAATGTAATTTTTTGCAGTGGATTGGTGCAACGATGCTCTGAGAGCTAGTAGGACTACATAACTCTGGCATAAAATGCTTGCAAGTGCTTTGCGACTGTAGGAAATGCTTGTGGGTGCTTGACTATGATAGAGGACACCCAGAGGCACTTTTTAGTGGAGGAGAATCACCTAGAGGTGCTTTAGAATGATAGGAAGCACCTTAAGGTGTTTGTCAGCCAAGGAGAATATCTATAGAAGCAGATCTAGTTACACAAGATGGGCAACAATGGATACGAGGGCTATGGCAAGCAAGGAAAAAGGGTGTGATTTCTTGGATACTCTAGGGAACATGAATTCAAACTTCAACTCAATATTCATATGATGAATTTCTCAAGAAACCTCTTAGGATTCTGGAATTGAGCCATCAAAATGACTCCTATTAGTAATCCAACCTAGGGCATGCTAGGGTTTCAACGACACTAATCGTGTTGCTGAGATAAAAGCATATCGGAGGGTGGATATTAAATCTAGAGTGTGGCATGGATTGATATGGTTGGATGGATAGGATTAAGTTAAATTGGATGGCTAGGATTAATTTAATTATATAAATATATATTTATTAAATATATATATAAATATAACATATAAAATATGAATATTTAAATATATATAAAATAAATATATATAAATATATGTAAATAAATGGTAAAAATGGTGGAAAATTTGGATGGACAATAAGTGGCTAGTTTTTTGTGACTACAAAGATATTTAGGAGGGTTGAAACAAAGGAGAAAAATAAAATACAAAGGCTATCAAACATCAAAAACTGCTAAGATTTCCTTCCAAATTAGTGACCTTTAAAATATTTTTTAAAAATACATTTTTCTAAGTATTTATTCCTTTCAAAAGAATTCCCATTTTTTGCCATTACATCAAAAACCAAGTTACCTTTTGTATAGGTGTGTTGAACAACAAAATTATCCAAACTAGAAAGGATAGAAACTACATCTTGGATAATATTTTCAATGTTCCAGCTTGGAGTTTTTTGGTTTTGTAAGCTATTAATGATGTTCATAGAATATCCTTCAACCAAAAAACTATTAAACTTCAACTTCTTAGCTAGTCCCAACCATACAATAATCGCTCTTGCCTATTTTATATGATTAGAACCTATGCAATAGTTCTATGCATTACAAGTAATCACCACACTTTGGATATTCCTCAAAACTTCCTCTTCTCTAGCCTTACCTAGATTATGCTTAGCGACCCCATAAAAAATTGGTTTTACCTATCCACAAGTTAAAGGTTTCTATTTTATCTTATCTCTTTGATTATCTAGGACAAAACCTCAATATTTTTGAAGACCCCATTCCTCAACAAGTTTTGTTTCCCATTCATTATCAAGGCTTTGGATTTTTAGATTCACTAAAGCATTCTCTATAACTGTAGCTTTAATATTGTTAATAATGAAACTAGAATTACTAGACTTATTTTGGAAGACCCTATAATTCCTTTCCCTCCAAATATGCCAAAGAAAATGAGGAAGCACAAAATTCCAAATCTTCCTCAAGTAAGAACTATGAAAAGGATTACTCCAGCACTCCCAAAGATTCACCAAAGAGTCCACCTAAACCCACTAAATTTTAAGAATATTTAACATTCCATACCACACTTCAAGAGTAAAAGGGCAATAAATAAACAAGTGATCCATTGATTCTTCATCCAAGCAACATAAAGAGCATCTATTAGGAACAATCATCCCTCTTTTCTAAGATTATCTATTGTTAAAATATGATTTTGGAGTGCTAACCATAGTGAAAAGGAGACTTTTGGAATAAGGTCCTTAATCCAAACTTTTTGAAATGTGAAAGTATGATTATCCTTTCCTTTGTCATAGTCAAAAGTGGAACTAGCAATTAAAACTCTTTTAAAATTTGGTTCCCAAATAAACTTATCTTCTTTAGAATAAATGGGGATGTAATATTGTTGTAAATAGAAAATCAAAATTCAATTTTCTTTGCATAGCAATATCATTCCCCTCCAAATACAATTCCTTCCACATTCTAAAGTTATATTCTATTGTAATATAATCCTAATCTAGGCAGTCATATCTTTTTATTAGGGGTTGCATTACATAGTGCCACTACTCATCTAATATTAGGGGTTTCTATGATAACTAAACATCATCCCAAAATGAATTTTATCTCCCTTTCCCACCATTTTAATCAGTCCATTCCACAAGGAATATCCCATTGGAGGATTAAGACTATAGGCAAAGGATACTCTATTTTGGAGATATTTAGCAGATAGGATTTGGGCCCAAAAGCGATCTTTTTCAAGCATTTGTCTCCATCCCACCTTGGCCATAAGAGCTTGATTCATTTGCTTCACCTTTCTAATTCCTAGACCTCCTTCCTTCTTAGGCCTACAAAATTTATCCCAAACCATAAAACCAAAATTTCCTCTAAATTTGCTCTAATTGTTTAGCCACCATTGTTGGAACTTTAAACAAAGACATCATATAAATAGGGATATTTTGAAGAGTAGATTGTAATAGTTGAAGTTTACCTACTTGAGTTAAAATAGAACCTTTCCAACCCATCAAATTTCTATTGAATATTTCAATTACCATATCCCAAAGATCACTCCTCATTCTTCCAACAAAAAGAGGCATTCCAAGGTAAATAGTGGGAATATTATCCACTCTACAACCAAATATTTTGGCAATTCTTTCCTACCTAACCAAAGGTGTATTGATAAAAAATAATTTTCTCTACAAAAATTTAATTAACTAACCTAAATATTATTTGTAGTTTTGAAGGATAACCTTAATATTCTTAGCCTCACTAACTAATGCTTTAGACATAATAATGGTATCATCAACAATTGTTGATGAGTGATCGATTCTAAGTGAGAAGCAGGTCTAATTCCTTTGATGACAACGTGATTCCTTGCCTGTTAGGCTTCTTCCTAGAGCTTCAACAACAATAATAAACAAATAAGGTGAAATAGGGTCACCTTGCCTTAGCCCCCTTCTACCAGGGAAGAAACCCACTAGTTCTCCATTAACTAAAATAGAGTAGCATGGAGTAGAAATACAAAGTCTAATCCAATTCCTCCAATCTTACCCAAAACCAAAATGCTGTAAGACCCTATCTAAGAAGCTCCAAGAGACTCTATCATAAGCCTTGTTCATGTCCAATTTCAACAACATACCCTCTAAACCATTAGCTTTCATAGAATGCAATTTGCTATGCATTATTAGTATCCCATCCAAAATCTCTCTTTTGCACAAAATCACTTTGCTGCAATGAAATAATGTTTAGGAGAATAATATTCAATATATTAGCTAGAAATTTAGTTAGGATATTGTAAATAGAATTACATAAGCTAATAGGGTAGAAATATTTTAACATATTTGCTCCTTGCTTCTTTGGTATTAAAACTAGGAAGGTAGAATTCCACTCTTGAAGAATAGTATTTTCCTATTGGAACTCTAATAAGGCATCCAAGACATCCTTTTTCACAACTTACCAATAAGTCTAAAAAAACATCACCTTTAGCAGCACCATAAATTTTTTGGTCTCATATCTATAAATATGGATCAAACTAAACTTTGCTAGTGGATTTCTTGCATTTAAATTCATGCTTTGAACCCTCTTTTTAATCCCTTACCAACTTGGAAAACAAATTGGTTAAGTCATGATTTTTAGCTTCTTTTTGGCATGTTGAATAGCAGTGTGTACCACAATCCTTGTTTCAGTATCTCTTTCAATAATTCAAAGGCATGTATTGATCTTCCCAATCACCATAATAATCACACTCATCACCACCAATTACGTCTCACCTCATGTCGATGGAATGTAATGATTTCAAGGAGGATTATATGGCATGGAAAATATTATCACCAAATCAAGATGGTGAGTTCTTCAAATTACTTCATTATATGCTTTTATTTGTGCTCCTTCCATGACAATATTTGGAAATTTTATATGAGTTAAACTTAACAATATATTCCCTTCCATTGCCCTCTTTGACTCTTATTTGAGTGCGCTACCCTTTAATTATTATAACTTTTATGATCATCATCACCCTACCATGTAGATATTTTCACTTCCCATCCTTGTCATTCCCATCATCATGGATGAGATTAATGACTTAAGGTTTGAACCTAAGGTCCTTAGAGTTGAGAAACTTGTGGAAGAAATCCTTGATGATGCTAGATTTTTTCCCTTTCTAAGAAAATTTAGTGGCAATGACATGGACCTATCCAAATAGTTGATTTGAAGTTGGAAATATGATGGGAGAATGTGCATTAAAGGTCTACCCTTCACTATTTATATTGAGTTAATAATTAACATATTTGGGTTTCGATATTCTAGTAAGATTCTCAATAGAGAAATACATTCAATAACCATTGAGCTTCTCCTATTCAAATATAAAGAGGAAAATATCAATAAGGACAAGGCTAGATATGTTCAAGAATCTCTCACAAAGTCATAGGACAATGTCTTGATAATTCAATACTCCACCTTGGATGGGTAAACTAATATTCTAAGAAGTTTCCATTCTAATTTCCGCAACCATATTTGAGGAAATAAAAGTATCAATATCTCTAATTTCCTATTTAGGTCCTTAGTCAAGTCCCTAATTGTCTAAATAGAAGCTTAAAGTGTTGTTATAATTATTGGTCTGAGTCATGGTAGTCCTTATACCTCCCCACTGGAACAAACCCAACTGGAAGACTGAGATAAGAACCTCTAGCCCAAAGCAACTATTGAAAACCCATAAAGAATGATGTGGAAGACTTAAATCCTACCTAGGACCCTCATGTGGCAATTCATGGTGTTATATTCTAGTAAAAAATAAAATATGGTACCCCTAAATCTAAAGTTGAGTCCTACTTTCACTCCACAAATTCAATACAAAATTGAAAAAACAATGTCTTATTCAAATTGAATTATGTCTTTCATCAGATGAAGATTCAAATTCCACCAAAGGCACCAAGGGATCTTAGATGCTAAATAAAAAAATTCACTCCCTACATACTCTACCCTACAAGTCATCCACTTAGATTAGCACTCCCTTATTTAATATCCCTCCTCCTATCATATGTGTCCCCTTCATCAATACGAAAGGGTACATGTAGAATTTTGAGGACCTCTTCAATACTACGTTAAGAGTAGCTCAAATGAGCATATCTTTCATCCAACATACCTCTACCTTGTTGGAGTAATTCAAAATAAAATATGGGAATAATAAAATGGAAGAGGCCTTAGACACCCCTACTGATATTGAGGATGACTGAGCCTCTCATTCGAACCTATATTTCTATTATATTTTATTTATTGGTATCTTATGTGTTTTTTTTTGGTGTCCTTCTAGACTGAGAAGATCTATTTTGGTGTTCTATTTTTGTGCCCTTCTAGACCAAGAAGGTTTTTTTTTTTTTTTTGTTTATGTTTAGGGTTTTCCCCTATTTTTTTGATGTTGATAGTAGCCCCTGAGAGATCCCCCTTCTAGGTCATTGTTGGTCACCAATATAGCACCACACACAAGGGTGGGGGTGGACCAATGATGCATTATAGAATGACCACCATGTCGAGATAGGTTAGATGATCTTTAGAGGGGACGAGTTCCTTAGGGTGGTTCTAGCTATCTACATTGCAGAGTATAAAAAGGGAAAAAAGGAAAGAGAGGGAAAGAAATGGAAAAATGGTCATATATAGAACTCACAAGAATTGGTATATCCACATCAATACCTATGCAGGTAGTGCACCATGGATGAAAACATGTAGACAACACCTAATAGATCAGCCAACAATACCTTCATCAAGATCTACTAAGTGGTGGGTGGGGGAAAAATTCTAGAACCATATGCTATGTGCATGAAATACAGGATGCAAAATTAGAGTGCTCCTATCCTACCAAATTTAATAGAAATAAACCCTAAATCTATATTTATGAGTGTGCACTCCTATGTCACTTTAGCAAACCATGAAATACAGATAGCAAAATAATATGAGTCTACCAATGATAACTAAAACCAAGTCGACCATATTGGTGTTGTAACATGGCTCCCCTTATCATAAATCTTTGCCCTAAAAGCTAGAAATGACTCAAAAAATATTTTTTATTTCCCATGTAGCATCTTCTACTGGTAAGTCCTACCATTTGATTAGGAATTATTTGATGTAGTGAAATCTAAGATGATGTGATCTACTTTGCAATATTGCTTTCGATTGAAGATATATACATATTTCTTCATCAAGTACTAGAAGCTCTGATTGAGAGTGTACTCTTTTTCCAATCACATTTTATGAGATATAAAATGTGCAATATTGGATGTATACGGGATGAGGGAGGAATATCAAGTTGATATGCCACTTTGCCTATGCGATGTACTATCTTTTAAGGACCCCAAAATATTGTAGCCAACTTCTAACTAGACTTGATCTTTAATGACAACTGTTTGTAAGGTTACATACATAAGAAAATCGTATTTCCTATATTGAATTATATTTCTAAATGGTGTGAATATTTTTGCTGCTTCATATGATTTTATGCTTGGATCAAATTATCTTTGAGAATATTAAGCATTGTTTGTTGGTGTTGGAACCAATCATCTATTTGAGCAATTTTGAAACATCCTGGAATATAATCTGCTATTTTTGGTGGTTTTACCCCATACAATGCTTCAAATAGGGACATATTAATGGAGTAATGGTACAAAGTTTTGTACCACCATTCTTATAATGAAATCCAACGACTCAAGTTATAATACTTATATTGAGAAAATCATCGTAAATATATACCCAAACATTTGTTAATGATTTCAGTTTGGCCATCAATTTGAGGATGGTATGTAGAAGACATGTTTAATTTGGTACCACTAAGACATAATAATTCTTCCCAAAAATTGCTAGTAAATATGGGATCATGATCACTTACAATATTTTTGGGTATTCCATGCAACTTGAAAATGGATTCCATGAATACTTTAGCCACTTTGTGTATTGAATATGGGTGTTGTTGAGCATTGAATTGAGTATACTTGGAGATATGATCCACTACCACAAAAATCATTGTTTTACCTTCAAATTTAGGAAGACCTTCAATAAAATCCATTGATATGTATTCCCACTAGTGGTCCAAAATTGGTAATGATTGAAGAAGTCCTAGAGATTTGACCGTTTTACCCTTGTTGCATTGGCATACTTCACATTTAGCCACAAAGTTTTTGACATCAGATTTTAATTCTTTTCGATAAAAATGTTGTTTTACCTGCATATATGTCTTCAAAAATCTCGAGTGTCCTATTTATGGAGAAGCATGTGATTCTTCAGGGATCATGGATTTAATACTGGAACTTTACGAAATGTAAATGTAATATTTCTTTATTAACACCTTGTAACTATATGAAAAATGAGGATGCTTGGATGATCCTAGAATCATATCTTGAATAATTTGAGAAGTTTTAGTGTTCATCAACCATTCTTCTTGGTTCTGAGAAACCCAATGATAAAAAGGACCCAAAATGGTATTAATAGAAACTTCATCTTCATATTTATGAGATAATGCATCTACTACCACATTTTCTTTGTCCTTATTATACTCTATAACAAAATCATATCCCAATAACTTTTTCAACCACTTGTTTTGCTCTATATAGGAAAAGCGTTGTTCTAGAAAGTACTTGAGACTACTATGATCCATTTTTATGATGAACCAACTACTGATTAGGCAGTGTCTCTATTTATTGACTGCATGTAGAATAGCCAATATTTCCTTATCACATGTGGACCTTCTCAAATTTTTACCTAAAAGATGCTTTCTTTCAAATTCCAATGGATGACCATCTTGCATTAATATTTCCCCAATACCTATTCCTGAAGCATCACATTCAATAATAAATGGTTTGTTAAAATTTGGAGTTGCCAAAATTGGAGTCGTCCACATAACTTCTTTGAGTGCTATGAATTCTTGAGTAGCCACATCTGACCAGTGAAAGAAATTTTTTTTGTAAGGGCAGTGATAGGAGTTGCAATTTTACCATAATTGAGAATAAACTTGCAATAGTAACTTGTAAGGCCCAAAAACCATGAATTTTCTTGATGGTTTTGGGTAAAGTCCAATCTTGAATGGCTTTAATTTTATTAGGATCCACTTTAACACCTTCATGAGAAACTATATGACCCAAATATTCGACTTCTTGAACACCAAAAGAACACTTGGAGTGTTTGAAATTTTTTTATCCTTGTGTAAAATATGAAGAAATTTCCCCACATGTATCAAATGATCCTTCCATGATTTACTATATATTAAAATATCATCAAAGAAGACTAAGACAAATTTGTGAAGAAATGGATGAAAGACATGGTTCATGAGACTTTGGAAGGTGGAGGAGGCATTGGTAAGACAAAAAGGCATGACTAAGAACTCATAATGACCTTCATGAGTATGAAAGGAAATTTTGGGAATATCCTCATCTCTTACTCTTATTTGATGAAAACCTAAATGTAAAACTAATTTGGTGAATAATTTAGCACCATGTGATTCATATAATAGATAATCTATGATAGGGATAGAGAATTTATTCTTTATGGTGATCTTGTTAAGGGGTAAAAAATCAAGACACATACCAATAATTATCTTTATGATGAGCCAACACTACTCATGATGAATAAGGACTAGTGCTATGATGAATGAATCCATGTTCTAATAATTCTTGGACAATGTTTTCAATTTCTATTTTTTGAGGTTGAGGGTATCGATAAGGATGTAAATTAGGAGGAAGACTTTTAGGGATAAGATGTATGGCATGGTCATGAGATCGCTTGGGAGGAAGCCATTTTGGTTCCTTGAAAAATTCATCATAGTTAGCTACAATATCTTGAAGATCTTGTGAGGTAATGACCACCGTATCTTGTGCTTGCACTTCCATATAATTGAATTGAGCTATGAATTCATAACCTCCTTTCCTTAGTATTTTTTCCATGATATGATAACTCACTACCTATGATGGTCGAGTTTGAATTCCTTGGAGTCAAATAATATTTCCATTTTTTTTCCATTCCATAAATAATTTTTGAAAATTGAAACTAACAATATCGAGTTATTCTAGCCATTCAACACCCAAAATAACATCTGAACTCCCCAAAATCATAACGAAGAGAGTTCCCCACCATGTATAACTTCCAATTTGTATTGCAACTGAAGAGGTTCTACTAAAACATTGAGCATTTTCTCCATTTGCAACTAAAACATGAAACTTATCTTGATTGGAAGAATTAATGTGCAAATTCAATGCTTTAGTAGTCTTGATGTCAATAAAGTTGAGTACTACTTGAACCAATAAAAACATTTAACTTTTTGTGCCTAATAAATCCTAGTACCTTAATTATATGGTGAGCTATTAATCCCTTGAGAGCATGCACTCAAATAGCCATAGTATATTTGTTTCATTGTTATCTATTTGTTCTGCATATATGGGTCATTATGGTTGACTGACATCCTCTACTTCATCTTCTTCATCCTTATTATCATATTCTATTTGAAATGTTTGTCTTGGTACACATGCTTGATCTCTTAGATGATGATTGCAACATTTATAGCAAAAAAATCTTGATGGTTGTTCATTTTTATGGAAATAATTATTGTGATATTGAGGATGTGTATTATAGTCTCATCTAGAAGATGTCCAATTTTAAAACTTCTTTTCAATAAGTTTAGTGATCCGTATAGTTTCATCCAAAGTGTATGGATCATGTAAGTCCACTTCAAGTTGAATATTTTATTTTAAACCATGTCAAAATTTGGAAACCACCACTGAAGCGTTTACTTCTTTCGTGTAAGTGAGAAGACTTGTAAAATATAAAATATAATATTGGATAGAACCCATTTTTTTGAGACCCAATAGGTGAACAATGTAGGAAGAATGACTACATTCATCAAATCTCTTGAGAAAAATATCTCTAAATTTAGGCCATAATATGGGATGATTATTTTGACGTTGCTACCAAGAGAACCATTGGTAAGCTTATGTACCCAATTTGGAAGAGGTGTAAGAAATATTTTTGGCTTTAGGAATATAATAAAAGTGTAGGATACCCTCCATTTTAGCTAACCAACCACATGGATCTCCACCTTCAAAGGTGGACATATCAGTAGGTGGAGCATTAAAACTTGTAGGCCATATTGCATATTGATAAATTTCATTTGTATTTGGATCCATATTATAATTTTATTTATGGTAATTATTTGGGGAAGGAGGAGCTTCTTGGTTTTTTTATCTATTAGTCGTCCAGGAATTATTGACATATTGTTCATATTAGTAGTTATTTGAGTCAAACATGCTTGTAATTCTTGGTGCATGTAGTGCGATTACTCTTTCCTCATGTATGATATTTTCTTGGGATGAGTTGGATGAGTTGGAAGGATCTATGGGGTTGATAGCAGGATGGTTGGGGTTAAAACTGTTAATACATAAAGGGAAATTATGTTATATCTTTATTTCTTGGAGGTCTTCTTGGTGAATTTTAGGGTCCTTCATTTATATTATTTGTGCTATATATTCTTCCGTTTGTTCCTTTATTCCACCTGCCACTCATGCACTTACTGACTGCCAAAAAATGTGTACTAGAAAAATATCTGAATAATTTGGTTTATATCTGCAATATATTTGGTTATAAAAAAATAAAAAATAGAAAATTGTTATGTTCCATTCAAATTCGATCCAACTATGAATTTTTTATTTTACTTCAAATTGAAGTTTGATGTTGATCCCAATGACTAGTTTACTTTAATACCCAATGGCTAATTTTATTCATCCATGACTAGTTTTTCTAGGTTTGAAATGATTCACAATGGCTAGTTGGATGACATGACTATCCTGTACACAAGGAACAATACAAAAACCCGACGTGTAAGAGTAAAAAAAAATGACCAAGACACTAGGAACTATACACAACCAATGTGGACACAATGACTAAGTCACTATATGATATGATACAACGACAAAGACACACAACCAACATGAACTAAGTGACCTAAGATGAATGACAAGATGAAGCATTAATCGGGCATGAAAATATAAGACTAATAAATGAGTATGTGCAAAGGAGACGAGGATGGTGAGACATTGAATGGTGATGACAATGTACTAATTATGATGTGGTGGTTTTAAACCTAACAAAACCCAAAAAAGGAGCAATGTGGGATTTAGAAAAAGAAATATAATTATGTTATGCATGAAATGGTGGAAAATTTACTTAATTTACATGTAGTGTGAGGAACTTCAGAAAGTTTTTTTTTATTGTGGCACTGGTTTATTGTCTACAAATATGAAGGGATTTATTAGGGAATTTAGGGCATGTGAGACGTTGTATATGATTTTTATTTTGTAATAGATACAAGTAGTTTTTAAACTATGAAGTATTTAACACTTTTATACTAATTGATGTACCTTTATAAATAAAATCTAAAATTTTCTACGTCGTCCTCAATTGATTAAATCAACAATGCATCATATTTTAAATTGATTGTTTTATAATATCTCCATTGGAATAGCATTGTCTAGGTCACTAAAATTGCAGAATTTCTATCTTATAATAGCTCTCTTCACCTGAACTTATTGTCCAGCTCGTCAGAATTGCATAAGGTAAGGACAGTCATCACAAAATTTAAACTCATTGATTTTAGGGTTTGCTTCCTTGTTTGAACCTTAGATATTAATAATTTCTTTCTTTTGCTAATTTCGTGACTCATAATTTAGTTAATGCTCGATTATGATCATAGATGCATGATTTCCTATTATACGCAATCCACACATTGTTTTTGGATTACCTTCTCGGATCTGCTTGCTCTTGCTATGTGAATTTCCACATATTTCTATGAAATGATGTCTTAATATGAAATTTATCACAATACTATTGGTAACACTTGTGATACTACTAAATTATTCTATAAATTTCACACATATGATTATCGAGGGTTGGTGGGTGCTGGACTAAAATTCTTGTAAATATAGCAATGCAAAACTGACGATGTTTGTTTAATTTTTTCCACACTTGCCAAGGTCTAGCTTTGATACCACTTGAAGCTGAATTATTATAAAAATAATGCGAGAGAATAATATGAATGGAGAACTAAAATAATATTACCACTTTAGGAGGGCTAAGTCCTTCGCTACTAAGAAGGGCTAAGTCCCTGTGAATACGCAATCAAAATTCAAAGTGATAAGATGATTAAAATTAAATCAACCTACTTCTATTTATAAAAATAAATAAATTAATAAGTGAAACTTGGAAATATAGCCGACTTGACTATATTGGTGTTGTAACACTGGACTACTGTAGCAATGTGTACATCTTCATTTTTAAATTTTAGGAAATGGTAGGAGCTTTGTGTTTTGATTGGGTGTTTCCTTTGTCTTTTATTCTATCCACAGAGATATTAGGGAAGAGGGCAGACATTTGTCCATAGTTCCACCCAACTTGTACTTTGTAACTTATGCCTAAGATGGGTAGGGGCTCATGTCTTCCCCAAAGGTAGGGTTTTTTGACTTTTGTGCTCTCACTAGTTGTTTGACAGGCTTGCCCTAGGATTGGGTGGGCTTTTAGGAGAGTTCTGCCTAGGATCAAGGGTAGATCATATGCCCACTTTACTACCCACCCTAGTTCAATCCACCAACTACTTGCTACTTTAGTCTACCCATTACTACTACTACCACCATTTGATATCTTCCACTCGACCACAAATATCCTTCAAATTTTGGTGTGATCCATTTAGAGGCATCATCCTAAAAAAAGGTATGTGGGTGCAGAGACATAAAATTGCACCCACACTCTTGGTGACTCATAGAGAATTTTCCCTTGCAAGAAATGAGGACCTAGAAGGCTACGGGAATCTAAAACATTCTCAAAGAGAGGGATAAAGGAAGAAATATAGGAAGAAGGACAAATGAGTGGTAAATATGGAACATTTAATACTATGAAAAAATAGGGGAATGAGAAGAAAAAAGGGGAGGAAACAAGGAAAATAGAGATAGACAAGGATAGCAAAAGGGAAAATCACAGGAAGCAATAAAGGTAAGAGGAAGGACCTCACTAACCAACAAATTTAGTGAGAGGGAAGAATTGAGGAAATATAAAAAAGGAGAAGGGATATAAAAGTAAAAGAAACAAGATGTAAGGTGATCCACAGGACATTCCCACAAATCACACTCCCCTTAACATACCTCGGCAAGGATCATGAAGGCTTTAAGAGTAGACGAAGTGTGAGGGGTATTTTTTAGTTCCAATGCAACACCTATTTTTGACACAATCTTGCAAGAAATTATTTTTCTCATATCCACTCTTCCAAGGAATTTTTTAGATGCAATGCCATTCTTAGCTTCATTTTCCTCAACTCATGCTGCTTCTACCCTTTGAGATGCTTTCATAAGCCAAATTTCTTGGTACGTGAGGAGTGGGTGCTTCTTTCAAAAAAGCAACAAATATATTTTATAATATTAGATGTAGAGGTGCTTTATTTTCAATCCTTAGATCCATTGGGTATGGGGTCACAATAATAAATGCAAGGAAGATATGGACCATGAAGGAGAATGCTTTGCATCATGCCTAACTTCTCGAACATGCATCATCATTGAGCTAAAAAGTTGATGATGTCCTACCTGCCATGTGCCTTTTGCACTTTTATTTAATAGTCATCCTATTTACACAAAATTGCAATGTGATACACATACCACCACCTTAAGACTACCTTCGTGAAAATTACTAGTTAATTTATAGTGTCTTGACCAGATCATATTGTACTTCAATTATTGTTCAAAGTCATGCTGATCTTTTTCCACCACTTACCAAGTCACATCCTATATATGACATGGTAGATAATCATGCATGCAATTACTCATAAATTTGGTGATTAATATGGCCCAAATATTTACCACATACGAGCCCTTTTTTGGTACTAGTTTATCTGGCAATAGGCTCTCGTATTGATAGTCTTTGTGATACACCAACTGTGAGGTCCTGGCTCTACATGTGTTTGAAATCCTTGCATACATATTTTTATAGGCTCCATGAATTAGAACTATTACTGATAGGTCCTCCTTGAGAACTAGTGCTAGTCATCTAAGCCATCATGGAAATGAATTGGCTCTTGCTCACCATATCCATGGACATAAAAAATATGCAAAAATACCTCCTCTTTGTGGGTGGATTTTTTGCCCTGGTCGATATCCTCTGTATTTTGGGAATAGGTGCAAGCATTGAAGTTGTCATTTTCAAGGCTATTACTTGCACTTCTCATGCATGATCTCAAGATGTAATCCACCCCTTGTGTTCTACCAAACTATGATCCTAGCTTCTGCATAGCTTGAGATAGACTCCATGGTGAGTACTATGTAGTTGGAATGGAAACAATAATGGTTTGAAAAAGGTATGGGAGGGTAGAGTCATATGAATATGTCTTTCCTACCTAAAGTAGGATTCACTCTACCCGTATGACCTCTTGAAAGACTTGAGGGAATCTCGTTTCCCCATATTGTAGTAGTAGGAGGTTTATATTCAAGCTAAGGACATAAATGTAGTACAAGCAAGCCTAGGTGGGTTATGGTTGGTACTGATGGGGAATCCTCTTTCGGCTTCTCTTGAATTGAATATTGAAGTTGATGAGGGATTTGAAAGGTGCCCTCTTGATGAATGAGAGGTGCATCAAGATTTGGAAGGGATCCATGGAGCCATCAAATGTGTCAATCAAAGCACCTACCAAGTCCACCCATGAGTAGATAGTCTTCAAACCAAGGGTTTGGTACCACATCAATGCCCTCTCTTATATATATAGGATAAATACTCTGACCATGATGTCTTCATGGGTAATACCATGGAGGGGTTCTAGTGCAGTGAAATCTTCTATATGTTCTCTAGAAATTCCCAAGGTACCATTATATTTGGTCAAGGACTTCAGGGCACCCATGGGAATCGCATGCCAGTATTGGAGATTTAGTGGATTGGGATCATTCCTCTAAGGAAAACATGGTTGATATATCATGGCACCATTCTTCAAAGGTCATGGTTCTTCTATAGTAGATAGAGTTAGAATCGCCAGATGAATATGCTATCTTTTCTAGCAAGGTAAAGGTTGTTTAATGTACCTTGAGTCATCTGGGATGTTTGGATCTTTAGTGAAAATAGGTGATTGATATCATAATCTGGATGTGCCACAAAATCAAACTCACTAGGTGATTTTGAGCAGATATGGGTAAATCAAAGAGTCACCAAACTCTAATTTTGTAAAACATAGAAACTCAATGAGTTCCCGAGTAGAGTTACCAAAAAATATTGGTCACCAATCTATAACCACATGCCAAGGTAGGGGTAGACCAATGATGCAACAAATAATAGCCTCCATGTTGGTATGGGGTAGATGATCTCCAGAGGAGACTAGTTCCTCGAGGTGTTTCTAGCTATCTATGCCACAGAGTAGGGAAAGAGAAAAAGAGAAAGAGAGGAAAATAAATGGGAAAATAGTCATAGACAAAACTCATAAGGACAGGTATAGCTGCATCAAGATCTATCCAGGTAGTGCGCAATGAGTGGAAACATAGAGAAAACACCTAATATATTAGCCAATTATGACTTAATAAATATCTACTAAGTAGTGGGTGTGGAGAAAATTCCACAACCAGAAGCTAGGTGCATGAAATACATGATGTAGAATTAGAGCACACTTATCCTACCAACTTTAACAAAAATAAACCTCAAATCCGTATTTATGAATGCGTAATCCTATGTTACTTCAACGAATCCCATTAAATCCAGATAGTAGAATAACATGAGCCTATCTAGATAACTAAAACATAAATGCACATTCACATAATGAACAAAAACAAGAAGATAAAAATTAGAGACCAAACAGTGTTGGGTCTATATTTACAAAGGGGTGAAACCTTATATATGAATTATAATGGCTAAAGAGTCACCCTTGGGAATGACTAGCATTCTACTATTTATAGGGAATGACCAGAATTCCAACATTCAAAATTTATATATTAATGGCGGTAGACGGGAAGACAACTCTTGTAGTTGACAAGTACCGCACTAGTACATTATTTCTCAATATAGTTTCAAACATCTAAAAGGAGGTAGATACATCTAGCTTGATCTAGGCCTTTTGATCCTTTGACATTTCTACGTAGTTCATAAATTCTTATCTACCTCATCCTTTTCCTCGATTGACGATCCTTTGGTTATGCAGTGCATGACAGGCATTAGAGTACCTTGGGAGTAATGCACCTCAAACCAACCACTTTTACATATGATGCTAGGTACCTAGACTATTGCAGTAGCATGTACATCTTAATTTCTAAATTTTAGGTGATGTCAGGAGCTTTGTGTGTCAGTCGGGTGCTTCCTTTATCTCTCCTTCCACCCAAGGAGGCATCAGGGAAGAAGGTGAATATTTGTTCATAGTTCTTTCCAACTTGTGCTTTGAAACTTCTACCCAAGATAGGCGGGGGCTCATGTCTTCCACAAGGGTGGTGTTTCTTCACTTTTCTACTCTCACCAACTATTTTAAAGGCCCACCCTAGGAGTGGGTGAAATTTTTGCAAAGTTCCACCCAATAAGTGGGTGGGATTTTAGGAGAGTTCCACCCAGGACAAAGGGCAGATCATCCGTCTACTTTACTACTTCTCCTACTTCAATCTGATATCTACCCACTACTTTAGTCCACCCATTACTATTGCAACCATCATTAGATATCTTCCGCCCAACCATCAATGTCATTTAAAATTTGGCATGCTCCTTTTAGAGGTATAATCTTGCAAAAAGGCATGTGCATGCAGAGAAAAAAAATCGCACCCAGAGTCATCTCCATGGGTTTTATCTCTTTGTAAAAAGGTTTGAGGACCCTTTCAAAACCTATTATTCCAAAAAAGTAATCAAAAAATAAATTCTACTTCCTTCCAAATAGCATTCTTAACTAAATAAAAATTTGGTTCATCAATATTGATTTCTTGAATTAAAAATACCTAGTTTATGCTATTTTCTCATTTTTCTAATCACCCCTTTCATTTTTGGGGAATTCATACCCCTCATGTTCCAAGAAATCAAATTCATTTTTTTTAATTTTGGTTCTTACCCCCACTTAAGTCCAAAGTTTTCTAAGAACCATTATCCACTTGTTTAGCTATCTCTCTAGATCTTATATATCTTGTTTTTAGTATTCCCCTTATATCCGACACATCCACATCAGCTTCCTTATTCAAATGACTAGTTAGGATCAATTTCCTTAGAAGATCCTTTGATATATCTACCTCCAAATCATCTAAAGAATCCCATTCCTTAACATTGTCCTCTTCATCTAGCTTCAATTTATCCCCTGATTATTGATTCTCAATTTACACCCTCACACTTATAATTTATTGTCAATTCTCATACTTAGACTATGATGTTATTATTTCTATTTGTTGCACATCTCCTACACTCTATTTCAATTTTGGGAGCATCTAATTCAATGGTTGTTGCACTATTTATTATAGAAGTTGCATCTCCTCCCAAGACTGCTATATTTTTTATAATAACCTTTGAGTATCTATATCCACATGTTCCGAAAACATTTAGGTCCCTCGATTTGTATTATTGCTAGTAAAGATAAAAAACCATGAGATTCTAGCTTTATCCTTTTATCATCAATGGATATTTTTCAATTGACTCCCTAAGTTCTTTTTCATGAATGAAACCTAGTTGGGTATTCTCTATAATTTCTATTTCAGTCCTCGTAATCCCTTTGAAGGTAGGGCATTGGATTTTAAGCATATATTCTTATTCCAATTGTTCCATAATTTAAAACTTATTATTATTTATAAAATTATTATCTATGTTTTCTTCTTTTCTTGATCTCTTATATTTTTTCACATTTTTCTCCTCCAAACCTTAGTAATGGGTTTGCCTGCCTCAACTTCTCATTCCTTCCTTTGAGTTAAATTTCTAGAAAAATGCCTAGTTCAATTGCATACCCCACAAAGAACAGGATAATTTTCATATTACACCTTTTAAATCCATTCTCAATAGTCTGACATGAATTTCACTAATTGAGGTAAGGGTTTACTCATGTCTACATTAACACATATTCTAGTTTCTAGAAGCCTTGACTTCACTTTAGTTGAATGATCAAAAGCTAGGAGAGTTCCAATAGAGCTTGCAATTCCTACTAAAATATCTTCATACCAAAAATCCACTAGAAAACCTAGAAAACTCACCCAAATAGGAGCAACTTCCATATTATTTATTAATGGATTGAAACCCAAAAACCATTTCTTTAAACATAATCCCCTCCTACCAAAAAACCATGGTCCTCCCATCAAGACCCTAACCAAATCTTCATTGCAAGTAAAATTAAAAAGGATAAAACCATGAGGGAGAGCTACAACTTGCAAAGAACCCTTTAGATTCCATCTAAAAAGCATCCACTTTCAAATAGAATCTAGATCTGGGTGAACATTTCTAGCAAATTTACCTACCAATGAATTCTCCCTCTCAAAAATAATATTATATGCTAGGGATTTTGGAACCTAAACCACAAAGTTATCTATAGACACCTAAAATGCATTAGACACCTAAAATGCATCATCTTGAGAAGACTCCTAGAAGGCCTCCTTCCTAACGTACATAATCCACCTTGGGTAGTCTTAGGGCTAATTTATTGGTTTTCACCATCAATAGGTACTTTTTCCCAGGGGCAACCTAACCTTATCGATCCGAGATGGTCTTAGAGTCATGATCATCTTGACCCGAGACAGTCTTAAAAAATCATAAATAAAAATAATAATAATAAATCTCAATTAAAATTGTCTATTGATGCCATGCATGATTTCACGCACCCGCCCCAGATGCCCTACATGAGGCAAATTTAATCAAATTTCATATAGTTGTTTTGAGGTATGCATCTGCTTTTTCATATAAATTGTCCCTCTGTTTTTATGTAGGCTACCCTTAACTGGAACTTGCCATATTTAACCTATGGCCAAGAGGTCTATAAGAGGATTCTCACACCTTAGTTTTAAACATTCCACTTTCATTTTTTTGTGCCATGAAGTGCTACAAAAATATATCCCCAACTTTTTAATTTGTGCAACAAAGTGCTATCGAAATCAATCTGCTAGGTTTTCCTTCTACTATAATCATGTTTTTGGACTACCACATACGATTGAATGTTGTGCTTCCCTATCTCATGTAACCAATACCCTCACTCTGGTGACTGCTCAAGTCCTCTAATTCACCTCCCCACCATGATAATCCATTGATAATATCAACTTGCATACCTTAAATGCCTCTCAAACCTAATCAAGTAGAAATGTAGACCCATTATAGCAACTATCTCGCCCTAAGATGGTCTGTAGATGAAACTATATCAACTCAAGATGATATCAGATAGGTAACTATTTTTTTGTTTTCTATTCATTTTAGCTTAGACCTACATCTTTCTATTTTCAAAATTAGATTATATTTATAGTTTATACATGCACACATTTATCTTTCATTTTATTTATCATTTTCATATTCAATATGGGTCCAACTTTGGTGGGCCCCTCATATGCTATTGATATAATTTTTTTATTTGTGTGCAAGCAATAGGAATCAAGGATGATAAAAGGATTTAGATGCACATCAAATTCAATGTAACAATCCCAAAAAACCCACTCCCCCCTGAACTATGCTAGCACAAATATTTTTGATATTGCACCTATAGATTTTATTTGTGATATTGTAATCATTGTATCATTGGTAGCATACCCTTAGAAGGGATCTTATTATAACACTTGGAAATATGAATATAAATATATAAAGGATCCATATTATCTTGTTCAATCATTATGTTTTATTACTATTTACTTTATTTGGTGCATATTTCCATCTTTCAAATGGTGATCACGATGGGATCTAGTCTTTGTTTTTCTAAATGTAGATTTTTTGACTAACTATTGTTTATTTTTGTGATTTGTAGGTACGCTTAACCATATTGATTGGAGATGGTTCTTTAATTACCATTGTGTCAGCTTGATATGGTCTCAAATTAAAGGCCTAACAATAACGGATCTGCAAACTACATCAAATGTAAGACTTTCACAATTAGTAACAACATCATTTTGCTACATATTTTTCTTATTTCTAAAAAATAAGTGAAAAATTAAAAACAAATTTGTAGCATACCTACATTTTTATTAGTTTAAATATATCATATTATGACCATATCAGTCAGAGATGGTATTTTTTTGTGATCATCTCAGGTCGAGATGGTCCTTGTCTATGATCATCCTAGAACAACATGACCTTTGTATTTTGTATTGGTTTACTTGCATTACTACCTATTAAAGGTTAGAACCTCATTCAAGGAATATTGTATTTTCAAATTACGTTTTTGCATTAGAGAAATTCATCATGTTTTTTGCTTTCATGTTTTGTAAAATAAAAATAACCCACACACACTCATGAGGCACATTAAACATTGGTTAGTTGGATTTCATAACCAATGGCCAGTAGTAATCATGTGATTTGGGATTTCATCTCCCAGCATGGATTTTTTCCCTACACACCATAGAAGCCCCCACAAGTGGCTTTTCAAACTTCATCACTGAAAATTCCTCTAATTTTGGGTGCATCCCAAAGTAGTTCAAGATTAGATGCCCTTTAACCATAGGGCTTAATAATCAATATAACATAGTTGTCATTATTTTCCAAAGTACACACAAGTGTGAGGTAAAATCCCAACTGAGAAAGAAGCATGACTCAAACAATGCAACCTCTTTTGGGAGGTAATTTTGATTTCCCTATGATACACCCATTGCCAACCATTCACCTAGAAAGCCTTATCAATCATTCGTGGTTCATCCTTTGTCATAGGGGTGGGTATAGATAAACATTTTTAGATTACATTTCACTATTTAAATTTCATATATTTAGTTATAGGTAACATAAAACACACCAAAACTTTGAAAAATAAAATAAAATTAAAATAAATAAAAAAACTAAAAAACTAAAAAAAATCAACAAACAAAAATAAAAACACAAAAAATACATTGATTTTTCTTTGTTTATAATAGCTTATAATCAATGGGTACACCATTTTTCTTGGCTTATGGTAGTGACACATAATAAATATCAATCAAGAGAGAACATTGTTGAATTAACAATAGAAATCATGGAACACTTTCGAATTGATCCATAGGAAATTTTCATACCTAAATGGCAACTTCACTCCCAAGGTGTGAACATCAATAATATCCCACTAACCATGATATATCAGGCATCACTACTTAGGATCCACCTACAAGTCTTGATCATGATCATGACATGTATTATCTAGACTAGGCCACCTTGCATGCTATGTATAGAAAAAACTATGTTCAAGTTGAAGCACCTAGGAAGTCCCTACCTCACATACATATCTTGACCTGATCTACAACTCCCCTAGATTAGTATAAGGAGTACATTCCACAACAATATAGAAATGCTCAAGTAGCCACAACTGAGCACCCATGAATGGGTTTTGAATGTGATCATGTGGATATGTACACTACTAGATGTCATAACAGGACTACCATGTTAGCTTGTGCATGGAGGGAGGGTGATTTTTATGTTCTCTATACATCTTATCCTCAACCACATTTTCATATATGTTATGTTTTGGCATCCCCTAATTATGAGGAACCTACCCTATGATATTGATATCAAGTCAATGCGACCTCTTATGACCTAGAAAAATAAGTTGTTGATATTTCTGAGGCTGAGTCACAAATCATAATCGATTGCATTACCAAAAAACATGTGAATCACCTAAACATAGCTAAATAAGTAAATCAATGTCACCATGCACCCAATATAAACACTAATTACCAAAAGCAGTTAGAATAGATACCCATGCTTGTGCATCAAAGGTTACCCATGCATAGATCAAATGTTACCCACACATGTGCATCAAAGGTGATCTATCCAAAACCAACCATTTTGTCCAAACCAAAACCATAATTTTCCACCTCAACCAAATTAAAACCTTCCACCTCACCCACACCCAAATTGACCTCATGACCAACATAAAATACCACCACCCATCCATCATCAAGAACCTCATACACCCCAACAATACCAATATCAATAGGAAGAGGAACTCTATGAAGAACCCCAACAAGAATATTAAAAACAAGTTGATACCTATCATAAATTAAATTATGGTGAAGTGCATATTGATCACACTTATCATCCTCCATATCAACATCAAAACTTTCTACATCTACCTAATCAAAGATAGAGGTAAGCAAATTACATCATTTCATTTAAGGCCTATAAAATGTTGACTGACTGAATAAATTCATTAGAAAAATAAGCCTTGGGAATTGATTACCAAAAAACCACCTTAAGGAAGTTTAGAAATCAGGCTCTCCATCCATAAGTCCATTTACCACCATGCCCACCACATTTTGAGATACCTAAACTCAAAAAATTCAAAGGTGATGAAGACACATAAGAGCATGTGACTAGATTCATGAATATCTACTTTCATATTCGATATAATGACCCTTTGATGCTAAGAATATTTTTAATAACACTAGTTGGAGGTTCTTTGGAGTGGTACAATAATATACCAAACCATAGAATTTACACCTTTGAGCAATTAGAAGATGCATTTTTGGAATTCTTCACCATTAGCATTAGAAAAAAGGCTACTCTGACTGACTTGTATAACCTTCATCAATTTAAATATGAGCTAGTCATGGAATATGGAAATAGATGGAGAGAAGTCATAACCAAATTTCCCTTCACCCTACCCATCATTTTTCACCAAAAGTTTCTTAAAATAGATATCACTCTTATTGAAACTTCAATAGACTTTTGAGGAAGCCCTAGCCCAAGCCAAGGTAATTGAGGAAATTAAGATACAAGAAGGAGATATTAAGCTCTGAAAGAAAGAATGGCCTAGAAAAAATATTAAGGGTATTCAAACCCAAAAATAGGCATCTCTAGTAAACCAAGTCATTTTGAGTACCCCTAGGTACTAAAATCAAACTCTACCTCAACTAGTGAATTATAAGGCCCAATAACCACCTGTATAATATCACCCTCAACAATCAAAAAATAAACCACTAGCACAACAATGGTGTCCACATTACTAATACACTCAATTACCAAAACCTTTGGCAAACATATTTCATTGGTTGTGTGAGGCACAAGCAATCACTCTCCCTGAGATTCATTCATTGGACTTGAATCATCCTAAACCGAAAAGTTATAAAGAGGATCAATATTGCATTTACCATATATAGAAGGGTCATGACATTCAGTTATGTTACCACTTCAAAAATTTAGTGTAGGACATGATCAAGAGGTAAGAAATTCAAATAGACAATCCTCTTTCCATGAATAATCAAAACATGGGGGTCTATCAAGATCCTCTACCTCAATGTGGACCAAATATAGCACCTGTCATTACAGTAAAACAACCAAAATAGGTAAATAAATCCCACACCACCCCACCTAACCAATGTTTGATGAGGATGATTAACATACGTATAATAAATAGAAGGTACCCAATGCAACCCACATAAAATTTGGACCTTTTAAATATTCCTTCAATGTCACAAGCATCGATGCAACCAATGCCAATCATACCTCCTCTACCTCACCCGATGCTCATGTTGAGAAATAGACTCACCCAAAGTCTTAAAATAGCCTCAGGAGAACTCTCCATCTATGAGCTCATACAAAAATTGCCTCCACATA
The DNA here is from genome assembly GCA_028583015.1 of Wollemia nobilis. Lineage (NCBI taxonomy): Eukaryota > Viridiplantae > Streptophyta > Pinopsida > Araucariales > Araucariaceae > Wollemia > Wollemia nobilis. Next base: position 6,675,405 of record JAQPPZ010017073.1, read on the forward strand.
GGGAAGCTCTAATGGCGATTTTGAAATCGATTGAATTGCAACCCTAAGATCCTATTGTGACCATTTCACAATGACCCAAAAATTGGGGACCCACCTGAAAAATTGGCAATTTTGAAATTTGGTTGTTATTTTTGTAGATATTTTATCCTATGGTGCTACTGTGTTATGGTTTTTGTTTAGTGTTAGCTTTATCATGTTAAAGTAATAGTAATATATGCTCTTAATGTTTTGGAAGGTTAGTTAATTTATTTTTATTGTTATTTAAATGTTTTAATTTATAATAAAGCTTATATATTTTGACAAAAATTAATTAAAAATGTGTTTATTTATGTTTTTGGTAAGTTTGTCAAAGTGTCTAGAGGTCAAAACATAGTCACAGTGTTGAGAGGTCAACACCCCGGTGCAATTTCGAAGTCTGAAGAGGTTCAATTAAATAGGTGCATGTTTGAAGAGCCAACTGGTGGATTTGGCTAAATCAAATACCTATATGAGTTTTCATGATTATAAATTACTCGTCGTATATAACACTGTACATGTGGTATTAAAGAGTTTATTATATCATGCGTGGATTGAAAAGGTAAATATTTTCACACTTGTAAATTAATCAAAGTATAATTTGCAAAATCATGATACCGATGGTATGAATATTGAAGATAAGCAAGTAATATCACAAATATGATTAGCTATGAAAATGTTTGAAGTATTTGTGGTATACAATGATTTTTTAGATGGAAACATGTGAATGTTCAATTTCATGAGTTTCAAAAAATATTGATGCTCGTTTTGATGACATAGTTAATTTACACAGTTTGCATTTGTTTTCACCACTGGTTCAAAGGATGCATTCAATAATATCAACTCGATGTAATTAGTGATACACACATGAGAATTATATTTTCCAAACTTGAATCACCATCAGGATTTTTATATAGACTTATGAACGCAAGTGTTGGATGATGCACTGTTGAAGTTGAAAATATAATAAGTTGTTAATTTGTGGATATGTTACTCATATACATGCATGATGATGTCTATATATTTATATTTTACACTACCATGTAATGAAGTCCCCTATTTTTATTACTCAATATGTAATACTATGATGTTTTGGACTACAAGAATTATTAGGAAGGCATTGACATGTTTAAATATGAACATGAATGTATGGCCTGGTTATTACATCACGCATAGGTGGTTCATTGGAAAAATATTATTAATTAATAGGTAGTGTGTATAATTGGATAGTATAAAGCACAAAATTAGGAAGAATGATATTGCTCAAAATGATAATGCATACGGATGAGTGGCTTAACAAGTTTTGTAGACAGTCATAGGTCAAACCTGGATTCCCTAGGTTGATTTTTAGATCTGTGACAACAATCATTCGATGTTTGTCTGAGCATGTGGTAGCACATAAGTAAGTATCCAGCTATTCGTGGTACCACAAGAAGGTGATGTTCAATGAGGTGAACAAGGTTGCTACAATTGTAGGGGGTTCAAATGGTGATGAGGATGGACCAAGGAGCATTGATGGATTAACGTAGGTAAATAGGAAGTGGTGCAATATTTGAAGCTGTTTAAATATATCATGGCATAAATTTATTAATAGTGATGGGTAATAAAGGTTACACAAACTATGTTGTTTTATTGATAATCTCAAATTATTACATTTAGATAATCATATATAAGCATAGATTGAAATAACCAATTGGAATCATCAAGACACTATGAAAATTGAACTAATAGAATTTATGATAAAAATGACTATGACGAATATAAAGAGTGTTCATTTAAAAATGTTTGATAGCAGGTTAAATAGGGTATATTGATCTATTGGCATATTTTTGGCTTCATGGATATCATTCTGACATTGCACACATGCATAATATTTATGAAAAGAATGGTGAATTATTGATAATTGATTGGTTACATGAAAGAATGATATTGGAATATTATATTGATATTTAATAAATATTATTTTAATTATGGATAAATGGGTTTAATGAATTCATACATAAACCAATAAAGGACAAAGGTTATGTCATTAAAGATAAATACAACTATTTGAAATTGGTTGCGAAAAGAGGTGATAAACTGAAAGAAAAATGAATTGATATATGGCTTTTGAAAGGATGAGAATATATTTTTTTAATTATCAGTAAGAGATTGAAAATCATCAAAGGGGTCGGAGACTTGGAGGAAAATTGCACAGGAAGTAGAAACATTAGTAGAAGATGAATTTTTGGAACCTCTCCTTCCATGCTAGAGCATAGCATTTCATATGAGATGCCATTTCAAAACATAATATTATGTATTTTTTAGAATTTATTGAAAATATTATTTTATAATATTTTGGAAACACATGAGTTTTATGCATGTTTATGGTTAACTTATTGGTTATTATTCAATATATAGCATTTATCCTTAGAATATTGCACTACATTAAATGTCAGATTGCGTGAATTCAAATCACATTTAATGTTGGTTTTGCAGGATACAAATATTGTAGGTTCTTTGGGCCTCTCATGATGAGGCCATTTAAAGGATATAAACATGAAAATGCCATAACACTAATATAATCAAGAAACTGAACAAAACATGCTATACTTATACCAAATTCATAAATATTTATTGAAACATAGAAATGAAGAATACTGCTATTTATCTAATAGACTAATTGCATGAAATGATGCATGGAAACAAGATATTATTGCAAAGTTACTTAAATGGAAAGAACTTGCATAAAACCCTAATTAAACTGGTCAGTCTCTCTAAAACATGAAATAAACTACTAAAATGCATAATCTAGCCTAATTAAGTACAAAGAAAAATAAATAGTAAGGATATCTATCACCAATTGCAAACCATAGCTCAAATGAGCGATCTACACTGTACATCATGGCTATCAACCACGGTGAGCAAAAAATTAACTTTACCCTCCAAATCTAGGGTTGTGTGCTTGATACTCCTTGTATAATTGATTATCAAGGGTCGCCTTCAATGTCCTCTGACTAGATTGGTGGTTGAATTCCATAATTGGGCCTCTATTTGCCCTAAATTGTGTTTCTTGGCATTCTAGCTCCTTAGGGCATCCATGGCACAAATTGACATGATGCTTGGTGAATTGGCAAGTGAATGGCAACTAGGCTCTCTCAGTGTACTCAAATGAGTCTACAATCCAATAGGGCTTTGCTACTAAAATGCTCCAATGTACTCTCTCTAATTCCACAGCACTTCGCTATCAAAATGCCCTATATTCGATCTAGGTTTGCCCTATCTTGAAGGGGTATTTATAACATTACCCAAGGGCTAGGGGTGGCTTCATGGAGAAGCCAAGATTAAGAAAAGATGGTTAGGATAGTTGGATTGGAAGCTTTCATCATTTAACTGCCTTCTTCTAGAAAAAATGGTTGTTCAAACCAATTTGGCTTGGATGAATGCCAACAGAACTTCAGTTTAGACCATAGGTGATAGCTGCAGCATAGATTGTGAACCATGGGTGTCAACTATGGTTCAGACTATAGACCACAAGTCTCAACTATAGTTTAGACTAATTAGGCCAAGGAGCCCAAATTGAGTGGTTAAAACCACTGCTCTATCTTGGATTCTATCCAAGATCTTCCATATGGTCTTGTAGCATGTCCTATATGAGTAATCGCCTTCGACATGACACATTTTAGGTGTCTACAGATGCCCCTTTTGAGATGCATTGTGAGATTGAAAAATGCTGAGTAAAAATAGACCTCCTAAAATGATGTTAAAGGTTCCATGATGATCATTGATCTGATCAACATTAGATGCTCCAAGTCTTGTAAAAGGACACGCATCCTAGAATCATTACTTCCAACTCAATGAAAGGCTTAAATTTGAAATATCTTGCACTCATCATCAATAATTCGGGTAGCTTTTGATGCTACAATAGGATTTATGCCTATATAACTAAAAGGAGGAGAGCTACAAACTAACTATCATATATGCTATTTTCCCCAAGCAAAGGGGTAATCTTATGATAGTTGTTGATAATGATTCGTAAGGATGAATGCAATTTTGACAAGATCAAGGGATCTACAATTTCAGGGATCTTCTATTGACTTTGATTATGATTATGATTTTATGACTACCCCCTCAAGCGACAATTCAATAAGGGTAATGCCAATAAATGAAGTGACGAGGTCACTTGACCACAATGAATGATCTAAATAAACTTAGAAGTTAACGTTTAATTACTTGGCTAGGCCTAGTTTAGCTTATGATTACAATTGTTAACATTATTTGCACATTATTATCCCATGGAGCAGTTAGGCTACAATAGCCTTCTTAGGAAATAAAAATGATACAAGTTCAATTCGATTTATGTTGAATCAATTTGTCGATGATCTGATGAAAAGGTGTGATAGGATAAATTTCATGAAATGTCTCATTCTTGTGGAGCGGTCCAGCCTTGAAGGCATTCTTCAGGATTGAAAAGAAGCATATCCAATCAATGATGAGAATTTTATCCCAAATGTACTTATGGTTATTTACTCATCTCGTTGGATTGCATGGACTTTCAGTCATTGCAATCATCGAGTTTATAGGGTAAATAACTAAATACGAGGTGCATTTGGCTTTTGATTTGTTTTATAATAATTAATTTTTGACTTTTTGAATTTTTAATTGATCCTAGTGCTTAAAAATTACCAAATTTGATAAATTGATTGCTCTTATTGAGATTTTGATTTGTTAGGAATCATTAATTTATCAGTTAAAACCTTCTCACGGTGGGATTTTGATGCACTTAATGCCAATTGCAAACCACGCTCATGGACTACAGTTAGAAATTTCTATTTTTAGGAACTATCGATTAGAGCTGCGGTTGGTAAACCCTAATTCCAAGACCGCGATTGTCAGCTATGGTCCGATGAAATTAGAAAAAGTATAAAAAAAATTCCATTTTGAAAATTGTATTATTATTCCTTGAAAGTGACTGCAACTAGAGAGATCTGAGAGGTTAGGAAGGATATTTGACATGAAGTGCTGCCAAAAATGCTACCTACAACCTACTACACATCTCGATGGTAGACCCTGGACAACTTTCATCTAGCTGAGGTATCAATGTGGGAAAGGTAACTCGAAACCAATTCCTCACACTCCTTACCAGTTTAAAATGAACCACATTAAGTAATGGGTTAATTAACTTCACTAAATTACTGGTAAAGAACCTCACAGTAGTTTTTAGGCTAGATTAGGATTTAATTTTTTGGTGCCAGGCTAGGAAGTGACCCTTTTAGGGTTACATTCCTAGACCATAGCTAGCAGACACAATGCCTAATTGACAGATTGGGGACCACAACTGTCAGCTATGATGGGATTCAAATCCCAACGGTCAGAAATTTGACCATTATGCGAACCATAGATTTGACCCGCAGTTTCACAATTTTTGAATTTTTTTTCAATTTATTTGATTTTTTTATTTTTCTTGGCAATTAATACCATTTATTGAACCTTTGATATGAATTTATGATTTTTTTTGAAATTTTTTATCATGTTTTGCATGTTTTTATATTTTTAGCAATTTTCTAGATTTATTTATCATTTTTAGGTTTTTTTAACTGTTTTTAGTTATTTTTAGTTATATTTTTCCCTTATGCACTGCTTCTATTCATAAATTGACCTCTAGAGCCCAGGATTTGAATCTCCTCCACACCCTCTATGGATAGCTCATTGACCTAGAGTGAGAGTGGTTCGATGCGGTTGGCTTTGGCTATGTGCCTGATCTACCTATGATCAAGGTAGATCCCACATATATGACTACGTTGGCCCGACGTTGGGATGTGCAGACCAACACATTTCATATTCCCATAGGTTAAATGACTATGACCCTAGAGGACATATACCAGATCTTTAGGATCTCGATTGATGGTGAGATCATCACCTCCTCTCCCTTCTAGAGCAAGGAGGACATCTTTGACCTCATATTTGGTGATCGTAGTGCAGATGCTCAAGGTAGGATCAACCATTAATGCATCCATATCGGTTATTAGTAGGGGAAGGGCATCTTATCAGTCTAAGAGGTAGTCTTCATACACTTAGTTATTCAAATTGTGCTTCCAGACTCCTTGGGTGTGAGGATCCCCTATAACCTCTTGGTAATTGTCAGGAGAGTTACTTAGAGTTCGACATGGTGGCCACTGATCTTAGCTTGTGGGAGCACTCTATTATGTTAGTTGTATTAATATTTGTACCAAGATACACATAAGAGTCAGGTTGGTATCAACTGCAACCTATTACTTTAGATCTAGTGCTAGCAGTATATCAGGATCGAGCGGTTGATTGACTTTTTGCTCACTATTACCACTATTCGTATCACATTACCATTATTCCTACCACATGCTAGTTATATACAACATGCTAGACTCATGAGGAGGAGGGTTTCTATAGTAGGTCCTACACTGGGGATGTGGACCATTATATTTCTATATTTACATAGCTCTGGGCGGAAAACATAGAGTGGCATTCGTACATGGATTATCCTATGTGGCCGAAGGCTAGCAAGTGGCTATGTTAGGCTATAGGGATAGGTGGTTACTCACCTGCAAGGTTGATATCCATGAGTATCAGTACTATTCATGGGACTTACAGTAGTTTGGGCTTGTACAAGATATTTTGGAACTACCTACTATCTATAGGCACCTAGTACTGGAGAGGGATTTTCCCTAGATTCAGCTGACACCACTTGGAGATGAGGTCGATGACTTCCAGGAGTTGGGTGTGGCTAGGGTTGGGACCACCCTAGTGTATGATATTTAGTGTTCCCTAATACAGTGGTAGGGATTAAGGCCCCTCATTTGGATAGACTATGGGGTAGAGGTTGATCTAGAGGGGTGCAATGTGCACCAATGGGCTGAGGGCAGATGGGGTGTAGAGGCCATCACAGAGAAGGCTCCATAGGTTGAGGCCAAGGAGGATGCACTATAGTAGGGTGAGGCACCTCCTAAAAGTGAGGTGGGGTAGCTATTGGCTCAGGTTTCTAATATTCAAAGTTAGGTTGGGAGGCTGTAGACCCAGCTGTTACATAGGGATACTTATATCATCATACTAGAGGTAAAGTTGTCTCATAGCGAGAGGTAGCTATAGCAGGACTAGGAGATGATTGCCCTCAAATCATAGGCTACAATAGTGGAGGGATAGGTTTAGGAGCTCACTAGTGAGAATTATCTAGCACAGGTACCACTAAGTGCAGCTACTGCATAGAGGGATTTGATTCGGGTACAAAGGGGGGATCCTTCATCATCCCAAGCCATCATGGGACCTCCAACCACACCATATTCATTTTTTCCAGGTGGATGAGACCCCATGGAAAAGATCCAACACTTACAAACCCTCATGGAGGAGGGCAATGAGAGACACACAAGTAGGGTAGCCCATATAGATCAGTTAGATGGCCACATCAGGTTGATTGATAGGTAGGTCCCAAAGGATCCACATGCTTTTGGTACTCAGTAGACACAATCCAAGATCAGGATGACAAGGCAGTCCTCTACGATTTTGAGCCATAGGACACATAGGATCGAGAGGACACATAGGTCCTATAGCACACATGGAGCTAGCTCGCACAAGAGCCATAAGGATGGCAGGTGTGATAGCGGTGACTCATAGGCTGGGGGTGCAGGCCCTCTATAGTATATATCTATTGATATTTTGGAGTACTATTTTGAGTGTAAGGTCGGGGACCTACACATATGTAGCCTATGGGTATTTTATGTACCTCTATGTACTCATTGATACACATATTTATATGATATTGATAATTTTGGCTCATTATGTGTACTTTTTTATTTTTGATTTTATATTTATGTTATGGATGAAGATGTTCATATTGATTCTATGCTAATATAATGTGATTTATGGATGACATGCACTAGATAGTTATTTAATTTTATGATGATGATATTATGCAGTGATATAGATGCTTAGATGTGCTACCATAATTTATGATGGATGCAATATTTACTTTTAAACGCATATTTATATTCTTTATTGTATGCATTTAATTTATGACGATGTCACAATATGTTGGTGCAATGTATGTAATGCATTATTTAGATGATGATAATCTAATGTAAATGAACCTGTATGTTTTAATCACTTAAAACATAAAAAATGAATGTGATATGTGTTTAAAAATATAATGGATGACAACACAGAATGTGTAAAAATCATGAATGTAATTGAAAATCCTCATTACAAGAATTTAATAAATTAATCACCCATATATGAAATGCAATGATATGAAGTCGTATGATGCAAATGATATGATATGTCACTCTATATTTATTTTTGCAATTTGAAAAATATGCACAATATAGTCAGTGGCTGTCTAGATATCATTTCTAATATCCATATGGTATCTATCCTATATCCTTGAAAATTTTGTGCTCAATGTAAATGATGTATCACGGATTTGATAATTTTTAGTTTGATGATTGAAATGACTTTATTTTATATGGTTTGTGATATTTGGTATTTTTTTGCTATCAGAGAAATTTTGAGGTTTTCCATGAGATTCAAACACCTTAGTAGACTTCTCAAAAGTCACATACTAATTGTACAATGTTTTTGTTGGACAAATATTTCACCATGAATGACCTAACTGTTCATTATCCCTATGTGTGCACATGAGTATTTTTAGATAGACCATAGGCATACCCCAGATGTTAGTTGGGACTCTTGGAACCCGTATGTGATATTGGGTTCCTCATATGTTCATATAATCTTTTTTTTAAACTTGATTGGACTATAATTTTAGACAACCCCAGGCACCCAGAGCTAGCTCATCTTGTAAATTGATTAGTTTCACCCCTCCAAAAATAGTTGGGACTCTTTCAATCCATTTCTGCAATTGGGGATCATCCAATAGAAATACTACTCCAAAAGCAGGCAGGACTCTTTCAACCCATTTCTGCAATCGAGTTTCACTCTATGGCTTTGAATGGTGAACAATTTAGGGATTCAAGTTCTCACCATTCTTTTTTTTTCTATTCATAGGGATACTTGCTCAATGTAGTGATAAAAATAACTATTTTTCACGTTTTACTTTTAGTGATAAAAATCATTGTTTATTCCCATTTTTCTTGAGCAAGGGATTTATATTGTGCTTTTGATTCACTATGTCACTTTAGCTTTGAATTTGAACTTGATTTTGATATTCATTTGATATTTTATTTGAATACTGGGGGTTTTGACTTTTGAAATGTCAATTTGGGATATCAATTTTAGGATATCGATGTGGGGTATCAACCTCTGATGTTGATCTAGGATATTACTCCTTTATTTGTAAGAAAGGGAATGTATGGGTAGGGAAAATCTTGTCCTTTTTCCAAGGTTCACCACTCTAGACCGACCTATTTGTAAGATAAGTAGGTAATAAAATCTATCTCTCTAAATTCCTAGGACCACTTTCGCAGCTTTCATCCTCCCTTATCTTAGTAAGATTTTAAATGTGCCAATTAGTGACAGGATCTTGATGTTCCAAGTACTATCACAACTAGTGACCTCATATACAAAAGCAAAGCAATATTTCTACAACATCTGAGAGACCTACTAGGTATGGATGAGTGACCAAAAAACTTTGGCATACATTCATACATATTTTATAGAAATAGGTATTGTGTTGACAAACACTTTTGTTCACATTAATGATGGATTTATGATAAATGCAAAGGTGCATGAATAAAACACAAATGTGGCATCATTTGTAAGACTAATAGTACAATCCATTCTACTATGGAATACGACGGATGAAGAATACCTATATGCAATGTGATGCAGTGAATGCATGTGTGAATGCAAATGAAAAATACATAATGTAAATGCAAATGTTTTTGGATTTTATGCTTTACCATTTTTTTTTGGATTTTATTGATTTTTTAATTTTTATTGATTTTGAGCCTTTATATTTGACCAAAAAGTGAGTACATGCCCTCAAAGCCTTTATGAGTGACCAAACAATGAGGAAATACCTTTGGAGCCTTTAATTTGACCAAGTATTTTTTCATAAACCCTTGGAGATTTTAGATTGACCAAGGGGATTATGAGCACCTTTGCAGCTTTTAGGGATTGACCAAGCAGTTTTCAGGAACCCTTGGAGCCTTTTGGGATGATCGAGCGGTTTTAAACAAACCCTCGGAGCCTTTGGATTGACCAAGAAATTTCTCAAAAATCCTTGGTGCCTTTTTGGGATGATCGAGTGGTTATAAGCAAACCCTTGGGGCTTTTAACTGACATGACCAAGTGGTTTTTGGAACCCTTGGAGCATTTTGTTGTGCTATCAAGCATATAATGCCTTAGTATGGATGATGTTGAGAGGTTTAGGCTCTTTAACACCCCCTAGCAATGTTAGGCGATAGGTACCCGGACCAATCTTTTCAAATATGATTTAAGGTCTTAGTTAATTAGCCATGAATTTGTCTCGCATATCAGGAAAAAAAATAGAGTTCTGTTGGTTCTATTTCAAGACAAGATCTCCAAATTCAAAGTCTCTCTAATGGAATTTGTTATTATAACCTCATTTTAATCACTCCTAATAAATGCAAAGATGCTTAAGAGCATTCACGCGATGTTCATCAAGCAATGTCAATTGATCCAATCGATCTTGTCGTGTGGTGTCATCATCAATGAACTCTTTTAATGTGACACACAACATTGGAATTTCCAACTCTAAGGGTATAATGGCTTCAGCACCATATACTAGATGTCCTTGTCAGGTACAAAAGGCATGTATATAAGTCTAACTGTTTTAGACTTCTGAATAACATTGCTAACTGGGCAAAAATTTGATCCTATTGATGCTAACAGGTCTGCATGTTTAAGAATCTAGGGAACAGACCTACGATCATCATCAAAAGCATATGGTAAAAATAGCCAGGTGGTTCGATAAGAAAACCACTTTCAAGAAATTTAAAATAGGTGACCTGGTATTAAAATGGAATGTCAAGAAAGCAAAGCCAGGACACCATGACAAGTTTGATGCATTCTAGGAGGGGCCATTCAAAATTTTTTCAAAAAAGCAATTCAATGCCTTCCAGTTAAAATATCAATATGGATGGGTTCTATCCATCACGGTGAACACTTTTCACCTAAAATTGTATTTCCAGTAAAGCTACATATCACCATTATATGTACAGTATATTACAAGTTTGAAGTTTTGTAAATATTTCCCTTTTTATGGCCTAATATTTCTAGAGGACAATAAGAAGAACTGGCACTCACTCTTGGGGAGGAATTTTCCTTGTTAGAATCCCTCCAAGCATAGGAAGTGGTCATTCTTCTACTCCCGAAGTGTCCCAGCCACCTGAGAAATCCCACCAGCCAGAGCTGGGACCAACTCCTAGAATTGAATTTTTGTGTTCTTCAGACAAAGGTTAAATACCTAAGCGGTAAAAGAAAGGTTCTGATAAGGTAAAGATCACTTATATTCCAAAGTGCATTATTTTTCTTTTATATATTTTTTTCTGCTCGAAAGTTTACTTTTTGCAACTGTGCTGGTGACTTCGTTTCCCAATGGATGAAAGCCTGGTCTCTATTTTTGCAAGAAAAAATTCCCCTGAAAGGCGCCAAGAATGTTAGTAAAAAAGTGACTAACTACAGAAAAATAGCTGATGCACCTTTTTTGCATATTTTCCAAGAAGATCGAAGTGGCCCATATGCTAAAGATCAAAGAAAAAGCAAAATACCACAAGGAGATAAAAGTGTCACGATATCGCGACATGTTGCATTTTTGCGGGAAAAAGCAAAGAGAAAAAGCAAGGAGGTAAAAGTGTCACGATATCGTGACATGTTGTATTTTCATGGCTAAGAGCAAAAAAAGGGAGAAAGGAGGCAAAAGTGTCGCGATATCGCGACATGTTGCATTTTCATGGCTAAGAGCAACAAAAGAGAAAAAAGAGGCAAAAGTGTCATGATATCACATGTTGCATTTTCGCGGTCCAAAGCAAAGATAAAGAGCAAGGAGGAAAAAGTGTTGCGATATCGTGACATGTTGCATTTTCATGACCAAGAGCAACAGAAGGGAGCAAGGAGGCAAAAGTGTCACGATATCACAACATGTTGCATTTTCATGGCTGAAGAGCAACATAAGGGAGCAAGGAGGCAAAAGTGTCGTGATATTGCGACATGTTGCATTTTCATGGCTGAAGGCGACCAAATATTCTAAGCGGGAAAGAATGTCATGATTTTGTGACATGTCACATTTTCACGGCTGAAGGCGGCAAAAGAGTCCAAGCGAGAGACGGACGTCGTGATTTCACGACATGTCTCATTTTTGTGGTGGGAGACAGCAAAAGAGCAAAGTAAGAGATGAATGTCATGATTTCGTGACATGTCTCATTTTTGTGGCTAGAAGCGACAAAAGAGCAAAGCAAGAGACGGACATCACTATTTCACGACATGTCTCATTTTCGTGGTGGGAGGCAGCAAAAGAGCAAAGTAAGAGACAAATGTCATGATTTCGTGACATGTCTCATTTATATTGCTGGAATCGGCATAAGAGCAAAACAAGAGACGAATTTCATGATTTCATGATATGTCTCATTTTCATGGCTGGAGGTGGCAAAACAGCAAAGCAAGGAAAGAATGTCATGATTTCGTGACATGCCAGTTGTAAAGGAATAAAATGTATTTTTGGCAATCAAAGGCATGCGTTGACACCAAGAAGTGATTTTTGACATGATTATCAAAAATCTAGGATAGAGCACACTTTCCAGATGATTAAAAATGTGACAGGCTCGTCTAGAAACTAATCTGCAGAGAAGATATCTAATTCATAGAAGACTTGTGTATTATTAGAAACTGCAGATGATTTCTTGTAAAATAGTAATATGTACTTAGAAAAGATACTCTTTTAGGGTATATATAGGGGTGAGTGACTCCAAAAAGAGGGTTAGCTCTTGGACGTTTACAGGCTTGATGTACATGTACTAGATTACAAGCAATAAAATATTTCTTCTTCTGGATTCCAAAACTACTGTGTGCAAGTGTATGTATCTGGTGTTTTAACTTTTATTCATTCTAAGTTTCATAATGTATCTATTCTGAAATCTGGACTGTGCATCTATAAAACTTGTTTCTAGAGTTGAACATTAAATATATTTACATGTATTTAGACGAACATCTAAAAGTCACACTCAGGAATTCGTGTTTTCTATAAGAAGATATAAAGAAAACTCTAAAAATAGAACTCTGCATCATCAATGTTTGTTGATGTCTAATCTATACTGTGAGAAAAGTTCTAGCTTAGGCTATATTTCCCTTATCTCTTGTTCCCATTTTCTCTAAAAAACTAAAAGGAACCAGCCTTCTCTGGAGACTAGACAGATGATCTCAAGCAAGATCTGTCTATTCAATGTTGGCAAAGTCTAAGGTGCAACACTATTAACCAAAGGCATATTTTGTTCCAACAAGTACCTGAGACCAATATTTTCAAATATGATTTAAGATCCTAGTTAATTAGCCATGAATTTGTCTCGCATATCAGGAAAAAAAATAGAGTTCTGTTGGTTCTATTTCAAGACAAGATCCCCAACTTCAAAGTCTCTCTGATGGAATTTGTTATTATAAGATCATTTTAATCACTCCTAATAAATGTGAAGATGCTCAAGAGCATACATGCGACGTTCATCAAGCAATGTCAGTTGATCCAATCGATCTTTCCACACGGTGTCATCATCAATGAACTCTTTTAATGTGACACACAACATTGGAATTTCCAACTCTAAGGGTATAATGGCCTCAGCACCATATACTAGTGAAAACGGTGTTGTCCTAGTGGGCGTTCGAATGCTAGACCTATAAGCCCATAATGCAAGGGACAGTTGGATATGCCAATATTTGTGGTTTTCATGGACTATCTTTTTCAAGATAGCCACCACTATCTTGTTTGAGGCATCAGATTACATGTTTGTCTACATATAATATGGAGTTGCAAAACTATGTTTTATTCTATACTTAGATGTCAAAGCTCTCATATTTTTGTTCTATAAATGGTGTTTCATTATCTAAAATTATCTCAGATGGAATCACAAAATGACATATGATATGCTCAAGTATAAACTCAACTATGCTAGCTCCAGTCATCATTATTAAGGGTATTGCTTCCACCCATTTGGTAAAGTACTAAGTAGCCATAATAATAAAAGTATGTCAGCTTTATGATAGAGGAAATATCTTATCGATAAGATCTAATCCCCGCTAAGAAAATGTACAAGCTGCTTGAATGGGTTGTAAGACCTATGATGGTAAGTGCATAATATTAGCATGATGATAGCATTTGATGAATTTCTTGACATACACATTGCAATCCTTCTCCATAGTGGGCCAATAATAACCCATTTGAAGGATGTGCTTGACGATGACCTTGCTACTAAAATGTCCACCTCACGTACCATCATGAGCTTGAGAAATCACCCAAGATACCTCTTGGGTCTCTAGACAATGAAGGAGAACTCCATTGTAGCCTCGTTGGTACAAAATATCTCCTAGAAAGACATATTTAGTCGCTTTATTCTTGAATGTGTGTTTTGTGGCACACAAAAATCCCTTTAGGATTAGACCAATTTTTAAGAAGTCTTGAATTTGCAACATCCAGCTTTGGCAAGCCTCGACTTCGACTGCCAATATGACTTGCTCCCCCTACATATCTACATGTGCAAATGTAGATTGGAAAAAAACCCTGTGGATAATGGTGGTACCACTCCCCATTAGACTCTAAGAGGTTAATGATCCCTAGGGTGCCTTCTTTAGAAAATCTTCAGCCCTGCAGAACCATTCAGATTTTGGTTCCATTCTAATTATGTTGATTGACATTTTATTATCAAAGGCTTCACACTTCACTATGAGATGTGAGAGAGTTTTAATATGGATGGTAGTAAAATTGGTAGAAGGATTTTGAGGGATTAAGGATCCCAAATATGCCATGGTGTCTACAAACCTATTTTATAAATGAGGGATTGTCTCGATGTCATATCGTTCCAATTTATCCAAATATGTAACAACAATATATTGATAAGCTTTTAACATGAGACATCAGTATTGAAAGAACCCCTTAACTTGGTTTACTATGAGCAAGGAGTTACCAAAGATGTTTAATATTTTAATGCTCATGGTGATGGTTGTATGGAGGCCCAATAGTAGGGCTTCATACTCAGCATTGTTGTTGATGCAAGGAAAGTCTAATTTGAATGACAAGGGCATTGGAGCTCATTGTGGTGTGACAAATACTATTCATGCACCACCCCCTTGCTCGCACTTCGAACTATCAAATAATAAGGTCATATAAGCATTATTTTTTGGTTCTTCAGGTTCAAGAGCCTTGGATATGATGAAGACCGCATCATCCGGAAGCTCAATGGTTAGAGGCCTATTGTTTGATAGTGGTGCCTCAACCAGCTGATAAGTTATGACTTATCCCTTAATGGAATTTTGGCTTATGAATTCTAGATTAAATTCCATCAGTAGCATGATCCACTTTATATTACATGTATTATGATATGTCTTGCTCATCACAAATTGCAAAGGATTTTGTTTTGATATTACATATGTCGTATGACTTAGCATATAGTGCCACAATTTATTTATAGTGAAAACTATCGCTAAAAACAACTTCTCCACATATGCATATCCTAGATCGTAACTCACCAAGGTTTGACTAGTATAATATATGGCTTGCTCTTTACCTTACATGTTATTTTGGTCTAACATGGTCCCTAATTCAAATTCGATCATTGATATATAGCAAAAATGGCACATCTGGCCTTGGTGGAGCTAGTACTGGTGGCATTGCTAGGTATTGCTTGATTTCATAAAAGGGTGATCGATAGTCCTCATCCTAGTTTAATGGGACCCCCTTGTGTAGCATTCGATTCATGGGTCTACATTTATCTAATAGTTGAGCGATAAATCACTTTATGGATGCTACTTTGCCCTAAAGGCTTCTTAATTATTTGATGTTTGAGGGAGGATGCATCTCTAGAATAGCCTTGATCTTTGTTGGGTCAACTTCGATGCATAATTTTGAAAGTATGCACCCTAAGATATTTCTTGTAGTTACGCAAAACACGCACTTGTTAGGGTTCAACCTAACATTGTAATTTATTAGGCAATCGAAGAGCTTTTTTAGGACCTCAGCATGCTTAGAATGCAGTAATGACTTAGCCAACAAGCCATCGATATAATCCTCTAGGATATTATGATATAGTCATGAAATATATATGTCATGGCCCGTTGGTATGTGGCACTAGCATTTTTAAGGCCAAATGGCATAACTTTATAGTAGAATGTTCTCCATGGTGTTATAAACATGGTTTGATGCTGGTCTTCGGGCTTAATCTAAATTTGATTGTATCCTAAAAAACTATCCATCAGGGAAATCATCTCATGACCTACAGTTGCATCTACAAGAGCATAAATATTCAACAATGGAAATGAATCCTTTGGTGTTTCCTTATTCAAGTCTCTAGAATCTGTACAAATACAGATCCTTCCATCAGTTTTTTCTATAGGCACCATATTGGATACCCACTCTATATAGTCGATGGAGATAACAAACTCTACATCCAATAGCTTTTGCAATTCATCCTTCACCATTAAGGCTACTGTTGGATGTATCTTTCTAAGCTTCTGCTTGACTAGATTATTTCATAGATCTAGTGAAAGGTTATGGGTAACCAATTTTGAATCTAGACCTAGCATATATTTGTAAGTCCAAGATAAAATATTAGGTCTCTCTTTCAATATAGGGATGAGGGTGGAATCCTCATCTGGAGTGATACTCTCTCCAAGTTTAACCTTCCTTTGATTGGTGGGATCATTATTGATATCCACATCGAAGGTTTCCTCTACTGTCATGTGTGATCCCTCCTCAAGCTGATAAGGCATAGGGATCAAATGGATGTCATCGACTAGGTTTATAGGTTCCACATTGGAAGTATCCTCAACATGATAGACATCATAAGCATAACCTGGCATAAAATGAAATGGTTGTAGTATTTCTTCATTAGGGAAGAAATATTCAGGCTCAAAAGGTGAATTAGTGTGATCCCAGTCGATAGCATCTACATTTAAATGCAATTTAGATAGATCAAGTGGATTGTGGAGTGGAGTGGTCAAAACAATGGAGACCATATTGATGGAATGGAATTGATCTCTAGGACCACATGGAAAAACATCTACATCACCAATGCAGCTCCCATACTCAAGATCTGTCTCTATCAATATGAGCACAAATAGGTCCTCTCTATGTGGGATATGGATGACTAGGTCCTCTCTATGCACTGATTGCAATATTGGATCATTCGGCTTAACAAGATCTATGTAAATAGGCGACTCAGGAAACACCATGTGATATATCACATCAAATTTTGGTGGTATTTCCCTAAGGTGAGGATTGATATTGACCTCTCTATGCATTTCCTCAACTGTAAAAGGTGCATTACGATGGCGTAGGTAGGGAGGTCCTAGATAGGCTCTCTCTATCTCATATTTTTCATTGCTATCATAATACAATCCTTCATTTTCCCCCACTAGAATAGGACATTATAGCAAATGTGGCCCCATATAGGCTATTTCCTAATCACTATCATTGTTGTCTGGTAAAATTGGATATAAGAACCATAAATACGATGTTGCCTCATAAACCTGCTCAGCCTTTTTTACCTGACTAATTTTTGGATGAGGAATCATTGTCTACCAAGATATTCTTATGATATGTCTTAGGTGGTGCTATGGTGATGCAAGATACCATTTGACTATCCCTCTAGAATGTAGAAGGATCAGGGTGATATGGCTTGAAATCTACATCGTCCCCTAGACTAAGGTATAGGTGATCTAAAGATGCTACAAGAAAAACACCCTGTCCTCATATTTGCAATCCTAGCACAAACCTATCAGTTGCAAACTGATAATGTAGCTCAAGTGGAGTCCTACATCCTTGATCAAAAATACCAATGCCATACCCATGCCAATGATATAATTCAAAAATGTGCATGGAATATTTAGGGTTGGATAGGTAGTGAACATTCACTTTGAATGGTTCATCATCATCTTCATCCATGGGCGTTCGAGAAGGAATCTGATCCAACACAACGTAGATGAAGTTCATTTTATTGGGTGGCTCTCCTAATGGCACTACTGATCCAACCAAAAACTGATGAGCATGTGGTTGGCCCATCACTTGTGCAATCTCTAGGATTGATCTAAAGGTGGTGTTCTACACAATATATTTACCTAACCCTATGTTGGATAGATGGATAATCACTTGTGGTGCGGATGACCCTTATGACAATGCAGACTGAGGTATCTCCTCAAATTTATCTTGGGCTTCTTCCACTTCCATGGGAGTGGGAGTCTCATTTGTGACTAGTTTAGGCACATGCTTCTTTTTTTCCACCCATTTTCACCTTTATCTTTCTTTCATCCCAAAGCATTGATGATGCAGTCAGTTTCAAAGAAGTTATTGTAGTGTGCTTGGATATGTGTGATACATATGTCGATTATTGAGCACACACTTTTTTTTTTCTCCCATATTATTAATTGGTGACACTAGCCAGACGTCTAGGTGCATTGATGGGAGGATGAAACCCCCTAGAAAATTAGTTAGGTTCACGAATATAAAGGGCTCTTCATCTGATGGCACCATATGAACCCATTCCTCATGAATGTATTTTACACATTGATGTAGTATAGAGGGAATGCAATGCATTCCTTGAATCCAAGGCCTTCCAATAAGGATGTTATATTGCATCATGCCTTTGATCATGTGACACATCATAGGGATGGTCTTTAGGTCCACCTAAATAGGTAGGATGATTGTGCCAACCGTCGAGCATAGCACATCGTTAAATGCTCTCAATGTAAATGTGTGGGCACAATATGTGACTTGGGCAGCTTTAAAGGACCTAACACCTTAGTCATTATAATATTGATCGATGAACCAGTGTTGACCAAGACCCTCTTGAATGGTATGTTATTAACACATGAGATGATATGTAATGATGGGTCAATCATATTTGCAAGAACCATCCTGATTTCATGATCGTATAATTGGATCATAGGTTCTTGGCACTGTTGTACGTGTCCCACAAAATTGGTGAATGCTTGAGCATCCTGGGACTATACCTTTATGGACCTCAGAATGTCCATGAGAGTATCCATGTGCTTAGAGGACTATTATATCAGCTCATAAATAGACAACTTTATAGGAGTTATTTGCAGGTTTTGAACCAAACTGCTTCGTATGATCACCATCGATCTAGTTGGTGGGCCTAGGATATTCTAAACTGGTTGTTGATTTAGCGTAGCTTGTATCCTGATGGGAGCATGAGGTTTATTTAGTTTCTCATACCTCCCATGTCTAGTAGCAACATTAACCATACCTACAAACCCCTGGGTAGGTGGTTTGATGTGCACTTGGTTGACCTGGCCAACATTGTTGCGCGGTGCCTCATGGTTTGGCAATGGATTTTTATAAATCCCCATGTTTTGGTTGTTGAGCACCAGTGGATTATTTGGCACTATAAGATCACCTTTATTGATCATGTTTTGTATAATATGTTTGAAGGACCAACACACCTCGATGTTGTGGCCCTTCGTATGATGGAAGATGCAAAATAGATCATCTTGATACCCCTTTGGCTTGGGCTAATTAGGGTCGACCAACTTAATCTTGGGCAACCTAATTGCCTTAGCCTTGCACAATTGATGGAATATTGATGTCAAATATTTTTTCAAAGGTGTGAACTGGTGAGGTAGGATTTGCTCCTTATTTTTTCCCTTGTAATTATTCTTGCACTACTCGTATTGCATAGGAGGATGTTGGACCTAATAATTCTACTTTTTTTGCCTCTTATCCTCTCTTTGGAGGTTTAACCTCACTTGATTGACATGGTCCTGCTTTCTCTAATGTTTTGTGGAGATCTTCTTGTGCCCCTCCTTCCTATTTTTGAGCTTTAAGTTGCCTTCTTGTAGCTTGATATCTTCAATTACTTTGGCTTCCACCAAAGCTTCCTCAAATATCAAGTACTGTTGTAGTTGCAACAATAACGAGATGTGCTTGTCACAAATTTTTGTAAACATTTAGGTCAGTTCTGTAGTAGGAATGGGGAATTGCAACTTTTCCATTAATCTCCCCCACCTCTTTCTGTATTCTAATATTTTCTCATCATCATGCTAAGCTAGCACAACCAGATCAAAAAGGTTAGCTTGCTTCTTGACACCAAAAGAAATGCATTTAAGAAAGGAGTCGTACTTCTTCAGATAATTAAACCACTCCTAGTTTGGGCTTGAGAGGGTTGTGATGAATGTATGAAAAAGCAATGCATTTTTTCTTACAATCTAGAAGCATATGTCCAAAAATATTGTGATATGCTCTTGCGCATCTTTTCACCTTTGAATTTATCTATCCTGGGCATGAAAAAGTTCTCAGGATATGCTGGAGTAGGCACCGATGGGTCCAAAGGCTCATTATGAATCTTTCTCAATGTTGGATTTTTAAAATTCATGCCTTGCCTATCGATTGTTTTCACTTTCTTTGCTAAGGCCTTATAGGCCTGCGAGGATAGAAAGTCCTCCTCCCTAAACTAATGTAGGGGTGGTCTTGGAGGCACATTCTTCCTTTGTCAAGGTGGAGGACGTTGCTCTTCCTCCTCCTCAACCTAGGAGCTTTTGGGATATCCTTGATTGGCTCCATATCCCTCTTCTTCCTCATATTGTCTTTGCCTCTGATCTTCGAATGGTGGTTGTCGTTCTCTCTATTGGGAACTAACATGAGTGTGAGCATCTATGTGCTCTTGATGCATGTTGGCTTGTGAAAAATCCCTCCTATGAATGCACTATCCGTTCTCAGCATGAGTGAATAAACCAGCCCTATCTAACCTATCCTCTTGTTCCATGCACTCCTTTAAGGTAAGGATGTGTTCCTCATGCATACGTTGATCATATAGTCTTTGTCTAATGAGCCTTTGTGACTGAAGATTCTCATCTTCGATGTGTTGCCTCTCTGCATGGGCATCCTCCAATTGATCTTGGAGGAGTTGTCATCTCTATTCGGATACCAATATATGTGATATATCAATTTTATCGACCGTAAGAGGCCTCTAGTATGTGTGCTCCATGTGAGCAACCTTATGGGTTTTGTACCCATTTTGCAGATTCACCATGCTTTTACCTTTGTTTGTGAAAATTACATTGGCATCATATTGAGTCTTGTGTTATGTGTCACCATGCACATATGGTGGATGCAAACCATGAGGGTGCTTGGAAGCCTCCCCATGTTCTATGGTAGTCCTAATAATGCTCCTGCCTTGCTCACTTGAACCATGAGTGGGCAGATCCAAAGGATTTTAGCCTAACTGCTCGATGACACTACCCAAACCATCCAATTTATTGGATCACCATGGCTCATGAAGTGGCGTACCATTGGCTCCCACCTTGGATATGTCAATAGTGAACTTGTAATGTTCACTACGCATGGGAGTGTGAAAAAACCTATGCTCAAAATTTGGCCTGTCTACATGCCCCTGAATGGGCGGATCTCAATCTCTTCTATACTCTAAATTTAGAGGTATGGAACCTCCTGTAGACCTAGTACGTAGGGGTACCAACTTGGCTCCCTATATGACATACTCATCGACCAATCCTATGGATGCACGTGCACTGTGATATTAGTAATGTCTTTCAAGTGGAACACCCTCATGCTAAGAGGTTCCATGTGCTATCCTATATCTAGAAGAGTGTACAAAAACTCCTCTATCAAGGTTATGCTCAATGGTGTCCCCTCGTGTTGAATTATATCCTCTAATGCTCATCAAACAATGTTTGAGAAGCGCATGTGGGTGAGGGTTCAACACATTTTATTGTGAATTTGGTGGGGCTTGGTCATTGGAATCAAAATTAAGCCTCTATTGACCTCCCCGTGTCTCCACCATGGTGCACCTAGTGTCTAGATTTATATTTTATTATGTAAACAAGGTATACAATGGTGATTATATCGTATTAACTTTTAAATGTGAGACCTAAACTATTTGATGTTGTTTTATGATTTATTGTGTTAGTATTAGAAAATATTATCATGTTTGAAACCTTTTTGGATGATAATATCAGTTTAATTGGCTTTCGCCTATATGCTCGCAACTTGAAAACTTGGCTATAAACCCCAATTCACGTAATCGAACCTATAATGTGTGGTAATGAAGCCCACACACGGTCAGGGGGCACAGGTCCTCCTAGATCCTCACCCATTTTCCCCCAGTTAAATTTATACCCTTCGGTGATAATACATGTAATTTTTCCAAGGTATAAAAGGTTCTCATATTTGGTATTGGTCTAGTATCTAAGGGTATGTAGGATTTGGTCCAATGGATGGAAATCACCTCCACCATCATTGAAACCCTACTAGTGGTTGGATGTCACTTCCAACTCACTAGCATTTAATTGAAACATGGTGTGTGTGGTTCTTTTTAAATTGCGTAAAAGGAAAGATGCATAATATAGCACTCACATGACCATTTCCTACATGATATGCATGAAAATAATTTTTGATATTCAGGAAACATACATGCTACATCCTACATGACCTTTTGACAATGCAAATTTACGATGACTAATGGCCTTTGATTAGGCCTCAAGCATGCAAAACTACCACATGAAATACTCTAGCACAATGGATTCTAGGGTGGAATGCAATCAGAGATCCACTATTCCTAGCAGTGCCTAGCTAAAATGTAGAAAAAGAAACCCTAAGGACCTAATTCATTCTCATGTTCCTTTTATCCTTAGTCTATTTAGGTTTCAATTTTTTTGTTCTAGAAAAACATAGAAACAAATGATAGAGATAGAGAGTGTTAGAAGGGCCTACCTTAGGTCCTCATTTGATCTAGCTTTTAACTCCTATTTTCTATTGTGTATACTTTAAACCCCATATCTGTGGCATGGTTGCTACTACAGACCACGTTTTGTAGCCACGGGACCAACAATGAGACCGCAGTTGTAAGTTGTAGTTTGCACCTGATATAAGGAAACACCAAAAATATCATAAATCAGGGGCATGAATTATAGAGTTCCACCGTGATCACCTTCTATGACCACCAAAATGGCCTCACACCTATGATTCCTACTGCATAAATGAAATAAGAGATACAAAATAATGCATTGCAAAATTGACAACAAATGGGAAAGAAGAAGAACACTTTTATTCCATTAAAGAAGCCAATTCTGGTTACAAATATGTCCCTCTTAGGGATACCATTTTGATACTCTTATTATAGTAGGAAAAGCATATGAAATCCCTCTCAAGGGTGAATGTGAGTTTTAGGCCATTCGGGGTGACACGAACTGCTCTAGGGTGGAGTTGACCCTCTTCTTCGTGTTGAGGAAGGAATTAGATGGTTGAATCTCCTTTAAATTTGCTTTCCTATGGTCAAGAAACAACACAAAAGAATTAATAGCATAGGCAACCTCTCATGATGAGGCCCTTTAAAGAATATAAACATGAAAATACCATAACACTAATAAAAAAAAGAAAATGAACAAAACATGCTATACTTATACCAAATTCATAAATATTGATTGAAACATAGAAATAAAGAATACTGCTATTTATCTAATAGACTAATTGCATGAAATGATGCATGGAAATAAGAGATTAGTGAAAAGTTGATTAAATGGAAAGAACTCGCATAAAACCCTAATTAAATTGGGCAGTGTCTCTAAAACATGAAATAAATCACTAAAATGCATAATCTAACCTAATTAAATACAAAGAAAAATAAAAAGTAAGGATATCTATCACCAGTTGCAAACTACAGTTCAAATGACCATTTTGCATAGTACACCGTGACTTTTAGCTATGGTAGGAAATAAAGTAACTTTACCCTCCAAATCTAGGGTTGTGGGATTGATCCTCCTTGTCCAATTGATGATCAAGGGTCACCTTCGATGTCCTTTTACTGGATTGGTGGTTGAATTCCACAAATGGGCCTTTTTTTGCCCTAATTTGTATTTCCTCATATTCTAGCTCCTTATGGCATCCATGGCACAAATTGACATGATGGTTGATGAATTGGAAAGTGAATGGCAACTAGGCTCTCTCAGTGTACTCAAATGAGTCTACAATCTGATAGGTCTTCATTGTTAAAGTGATCCAATGTACTCTCTCTATTTTGATAGTGCTTCACTATCAAAATGCCCTATATTTGATCTAGGTTTGCCCTGCTTTGAAGGATTACTTATAGGATTACCCAAGGGCTAGGGGTAGATTCATGGAGAAGCCAAGATCAAGAAGAGGTGGTTAGGACAGTTGGATTGGAAGCTTCCATCCTTTAACCACCTTCTTCTAGAACAAATGGTCGTTCAAACTAATTTGGCTCGGATGAAGGCCAAATGAACTTCATTTTAGACCGTAGGTGATAGCTATAGCCTAGACTATGAACCACGGGTGTCAGCTATGGTTCAAACTATAGAGTGCAGGTCTCAACTATGGTTTAGACTGATTATGTCAAGGATCCCAAATTGAGTGGTTAAAACCACTGCTCTATCTTGGATTCTATCCAAGATCTTCCATATGGTCTTGTAGCATGTCCCATATGAATAGTCACCTTCGACATGACACTTTTTAGGTGTCTACACTTACCTTTATGAAATCAATTTCATTAAAGGGGGTGATTTATTTGGCATTCAAAAGGCCATTGTTTTCAAGGCTATAGATTAATTTACCTTTATGAAAATTAAAATTTCATCAAAAGGGTGTTAATTTATAAATATTTTTTCAAGGATTATTACATTTTAAGGTTAATAATTTGGATCATTTTTCTTTCATGTTTAAAGAAATATAAAAATCAATTCACTCATCATTTTATTAAGTTTCATAAAAAATTAATAGCATAGCATAATAAAATATTACCAACACATACCCCTTGTTAACAATTATTTTCAAATCTCTAAGGTATTCTAAGATCTTATTTGACACATTTTCATAACATACAAACATGCATTAAGTAAAGAAACCTTGGAGAAATGTTTATTTCTTTATAAGAGAGGGTTTTCATTTGAAAATCCTAACTATGATGGGTATTTTGCAATTGGGCAAAATTTCCACTCAATATATCCCAACGTTTTTGGTAATCTTATGGGACAAATTCAATATTGCAAAGAGCCTGCAATAACTTTTCATAATCATGATATCAAGACCATACCTATTGACATTATTTATCAACCACTATATATCATGGCTATTTTGGATGGTATAACTTATAAATGGGTCTTTATTGATATCAAATCATCTATTAACATCATCACCTCCACTGCATTTAAACACCTTAACATTCCATCATCACATATCACCACATCCACATTCACCCTCAAAACCTTCAATGATGTATTGTATTCCATTTTTAGGACAATGGTCCTTCCTATTAAGGTGGGACTAAAGATCATTTGCAAACTTTACCATGTGTTGGAAGGGGCCATGCAATACAACTTTTTGCTTGGTCGACCATGGATAAGAGACATGAAGTGTGTACCTTCTATACTACACTAAAGCATAAAATTTGTGTATGAATGTTAGGTCCACTATGTCCTGGTATATTTGAAACCCTTTAAGTTTTTCTACATGGTGATACATCCTTATGAGTCTAATTTTCCATCGACTCATTTGCATATCCAACCTAACCACCCTAAAAAACAACACAATCATCCATACAAAAAACCCCATGCCCTCATCATTAGCCTCTATGGAAATCCCCATTTTCCTATTGGATCCTCCCATAAGGAACCTAGGAAAGGCACCCATGACATCCCCACTACATGAGCCCTTGTTGTCTATTGCATCCACATCCAATTCATCCAACCACCTCCTACACCATTAATCTCCACCATCTCCACCACATGCACATCTAATTGAACCAACCCACCTCTTGCACTATCAATATCCACCATATCCATCACATCCATCCACATTAATCCCATGCCTGAGAAACCACCATCCATTGCCCATATCCCATCACCACCAACCATTCCATCCTTAGCTATTTGTCCATCGTAGGTGATAATTCATATGACTAATCGAAATCTAGGAGAATATTAAGTACAAGATATTTTATTTACCTCCATGATAGAGTCAATAAGAGATTTTGGTAGGCCTTACAATGCACAGTTACCTATGTTCATCATCACCCCTCTTGAATTATTCCCAAATCAAACAAATTTTATCTATAGAAATATTGATGCCTCTATGGATGCTCTTCTTATACCAAAAGAGGAAGAGCAATTTCTTTCTAATATCGATTGTCTATTGAACCCATCCTTTGCTCTGTGATACTTGTATAATTACCATTAGCATGGTAATGGCTTGGATAACTATGATCAAGGTCCTTGAATCCCACAAGAACCGAAGTATCAACTATCAAAAAATAAGTCAATATTAGGATACCATATACGAATGCTTGATGAACTTCTAGCTTATTCCCTTTAGTGAAATATGTGTATTAAGGGAGTAATTTATGGTAATGAGTATGTTGATCCTAGAAATACTCATTTTTTAGTTATCATCTACAAATTTCTATGTTAGTTTTTGATTATTTGTATTCATCATATGAGGAATCAGAGGATAATTGGGAGGTAATATCTATGGCCTCAACTAGCTCAAAAGAAGAATCCACCCTCACTAAGCCTCTTAGATATTTGTAAGAATTAAATCTAAATCTATTTCCTAGGCAACAACTTATTTGGAGATATCTTCTCCCACTTGAGGGTCTAGTCATCCCAGTTCCACCTAGAGCATACCCTGACATCCTGATTCCACCTCAACCACACACTGTGCAATTGTGACCACCTATTTTTAATTTCCTATTCCCACCTAATAATGGAGATCATTAATTTTCCATAAATATGATCTCCATTGACCTAGTTATGTCACTCATCTACCCAGGTGATCCTTCATGATGTTTACCCCTCAATCATGAGGCTATTGATTTTGATAAAATTGCTATTTCCCCTTAACCTGATGAGTTTCTACCCTTTGAGAACATGTCATACTCATATCATTTGGCATTGCAACCAATATTATTAGTTATCCAATATAATATAGAGTCAAACAATGTATATAACTCTTTGAATCTAGTTGACGATATTCATTTGATCTTGACTCCTCATTAGTTGGAAGAGGGATCTCATATGTTGATAAAAGAGATGATCGATATCGACATCAACACTAACTCTAAAAATACTCAAATTCTTAAATTTAAATTTTTTTTGAAGATATATAACATGTTACTTTCACCACTCTTCTAAAATAAAAAATAATTTTTTTTGCATGCTCATACAAGGATATGCATGGTCTGGACCCGAACTTAGTGGTCAATAATTTGATGCTTGATCCAGCGATCAAACCAATTAAGAAAAAACTTAGCAAAATACATCTAAAAATTGCCTTAATTATTAATGATAAATTGTAAAACTTATTGGACAAAAGCTTAATTCAACCCATTAACTACCCTGAATGGGTTTCTAATATGGTACCAATTAGAAAGCCAAAGGTGGGGTTTGCATATACACTTATTTTTGAGATCTCAACAAAGTGAGTCCTAAGGATGAATTTATACTCCCGAGCATTGATAGAATCATAATTGTAGCTTCAGGTAATTAAATACTTTACCTCATGTATTTTTTCTTAAGCTATAATAAAATATGTGTCAATCTTGATGATCAACCCAAAATAGCCTTTACCACACCATGGGAGACATTTTGCTACAAATTCATACCTTTTGGTCTAAAGAATGTTGGTGCCATTTATCAACGATCCATGACATACATTTTTCATGAATAAATAAATAATATTTTTAGATACCTATAACATGTCATGTTGAGGATACTACCTATATGGACTCCTTTAAGGCCATATGACCGACCTTGAGCAACCCTAGGGATCAACAGTGGTTTTTATCACTCAAGTAGAGAGGAATTTACCTTTGTAACCAAGATCATCCCACCAAATAATGGCCTCCAGAGATCGTATTACCATGAGATGGTCCCCAATAAAATTTGTCTCACCTTGAAATGATTGCACCAGAAGAAAATTTCAACACCACGGTTAAAGTGGTTATACAAGCTAGCTGAGATTAACGACATACATAATTAGTTGCAGGGAAGATTCAAAAATGGGTAGTTAGCTTTCATATATTTAACTACTTCTTAGCTTCCCATGTAAATATTAGACTCCCATTTTGGAAGTCTATATAATGGCACCCAACCTTCATGTATTTATCAAGGAAAGTTTCAATTTTCAAGCAATGAAGTGCTACCAAATTTCAACCACAAAGCTTCCAACCCCTGTTGCATTTTTTTCTCCATAGAAAGCATGCCAATGGAAATTTTTTAAGGTTGAATATAAATCCTTACTCTTTGTGCAATCTAACATACTTGTTTCAACATTGAATTCCACTCTACAAGCCATTTCCCATAAACTCACCAATTTTTTGACCAATCCACCAATCAAACCTGGTGTCACCTCACATCGAACACAAGAGAATTGCTTGTATATTAGTGACTATCTATCTCAAATATAACCCATAGGTAGGACCATATATCTCAAATATTACCCATAGGTATGATCATCTTGCACAAAGATAGCCCATAGGTATGACCATACTACATAGATAGCCTCTTGAGCAGAGATTTGTTTCCTATTTTATTTATTTTTTCAAGTTTTAACCACATTTCTAATTACTGTTTATCATAGATAGATTTCATTTTCATGCATACATTTATCTTATTTCAATTTCTTTGTCATTTCTTTGCTATTAATACGGTCCTTATCTTGAAAGACTTTGCATATGCTTTTAATGCTCTGTAATATTTTTATGTGCAGATCACATGTATCTACAAGGAAGCAACAACATAAAATTCACACACCATAATTCATTGCAACAGTCCTAAAAACATGTTCCAAATCAGTTTGTGTATGTGAATATATTCTACATAGTACATCCAAATTGTTTTATTTTATAATCCATTGTATCAAGATTGGTAGCAATACCTCAAAGGGGATCTTATTTGTAACCTTCTTGGAAAAGAATAAGATATTATTTATAAAAGGGCACTATCCATCATTTTATTTTATTTTATTCTTTATCTTTATGGTTACATCTTGATTTGCTACATTTTTATCTTGTATTTCACATCATGGATGTATGATCTTTTTAGAATTTTTAGTGGTGATCACGACAAAACATAGTCCACATCATGCATTCACATTGCTAATTATTGTCTATTTTTTGTGTTTATGATTTATAGGTATGACTATCCCTTAGCGAGATGGCCATCAAGTGCAACTATCTCTTGTAGAGACAATATTAGATCAGAAATTAAAAACACCAAAAAATAGTATCTACATCAGACGTAGGCTATCACTATAAGTCATTCTATATTTCTTTCTTTGTTATCATTAAATAAAGGTAAATTTTTCATGTTTGTGACCATCCCTAGGTCATACAACCTATATCTATGGTTTTTTCTATCCCAAATGGCCCTTGTCTATAACCTTCCCTATGCAAGATTACCTCTATTTGAATATTGTTATGGTTTTCTTGTTGTTGCCTACTCAAAGGGTGATCTCAGTGTATGGTTCTACATTTAGAAGTTTTGATTATTTTAGGATTTTTGAAAATCAAACGTTAATTTTTGCATTAGTGAAAATCATCATGTGCTTCATGATTTATTTACTTTTACATAATAAAAGGAACCCCACACACCATGTTTCACTTCATCTTCATCCATTGGCTTACACCATAACAACCCTAGTGGTCAAAGCAAGTGGATTTCTAGATGTCACCACTAGAAAGTACCCTACTCTTGGGTGCACTCAAAGTGAGAAGGTTAGTAATGTCCTTTTACCATTGGGATTAAAAATAAGTGGAACACAACTATAATTTTTGTCCAAGCTTGCTTGAGAGTGAAGTGAAAGACTTTGGGATCTTACCTTGTATTAGGCAAGTAGTAGGACTCAGATAGCATGAGCTCCTTTATGATGTAATTTTGATTCTTTAGGTTTTATCTTGATCCAATATCCAATAGGAAGCCACTTTTTACCATTTGAATTACATCCCTTAACAAGGGGGGTGTGCTTGAACTACCTTTTAGTAGTTTTCTCTTTTTTTTACCTTTAGTTTCATAGGAATAAGGGTTTTCAACATAAAAACACACTCAAATAGTTATAGGAAGTAACAATCAAAACTTAAATGAGATAATAACATTGTTTTCTTAATCAATATCATGGTAACAACATGTAGTCAATCTCATTTATGAGCTAGTGTCGTTGAAAATTTGCAAGGACACACAAAATATCTCAAATTTTATCCCAAGGACATGGTTATTTCTAAATGACATCAAGGTGTCCATCGTAATGCTAACATCACCTATAGGAAATTTTATCTTCAAGATATTTCTATCTAGGATGCATATATGGATTCTCAATATGATCAAGAATATGAGCTTCTTAGTCTAAACTGATCTCGTGCTACTATTAGACATAACCCACCCACTGAGGGGTCTAGTAGGGGTGTCATGGATTCACATCCCAAATAAATATATCCACCAATCTGAGCAGGAGTAAGATTATACACCATTTATTAGCCTAATGACAAAGCCACTACTTGATCATCCATGGATGAGCCAAAATTTTGCTCACCTAGATAGGTATGACCCTCATCATCCTAATAGGATAGCCTCATTTACTCACATATATCTTAAATATGAGGAAGAGGAAGAACCAGGTAATCCTATTCCTCCCTATGGAGAGTGGTCCATACAAGCACTTTGTACCTCTACATTTTCCAAGTATGTATAATTCACCTTTAAGCTTGAGCACTAGGAAAATTTGGCTTCCCTCAATCATGGGAAATGGGTAGTGTAGACACCTAGAACACATTGTATTTAGGAGAACTACTCATATGGGAATCCATAGACCATATGACTAAACCTTGTGATCTTCCAAGTTCCAAAAGTGGTTTTCACCACTTATTTGGGGTAGCCTTAGCCCATCCAAGCCTAGCCGCTATGAACCATAGTGGTTGAATCTTGGCTGCTGAAGCTCAGAGCAACCATTCCCTAGCCGCTGCAGATGATAATAGCTAAACTTTAAAATGCATTTTTTTACCAAAATAGCCTAATATCATGTGGAAGTGGTATTTTACATGCAAGAAGGCCAAGTGGGGATAAATTTGCATTCCTCCTCACAACAATTTTACATGAGAGACTCAAGTCCAAGTGTAGACATCAGTTTAACTAGCCTTCAAACATAGAAAAGATGAAACTTCTCATGCTAACCTCTAGTGTGCATGCAGAATTCAGTCCTAGGATTGGACATTAAACTAGGGTTTCAAAGACATTATAAGGTGTAAACCTAAGAGTACCAAAAGATAATCTAGAGACTTTTTGCAGAGATACAACTAAGGAGATATTTTCGAGATTTGAAGATATTTTCTTGTAGTAAAACCCTATCATATTGGAGAGCAAATTAGAGTACCTTTTAGGAGCAACGAAGTGCTAGCTGACTGAGGGGTTATCATATATAGGATATTCAATACATCAGACCAAAAATGGCAATCATGTCAACATTAGCAACAAGCCTAGATCCATAGCCTTGGAGCAGTAGAGACATGTTTTCATCTTAGCGACCACTATCTTGGATAGTGGCCCGTAGGCCTAGTCTAGGGTTCTTAGCATTATTTGATTTCATTTATCTTATTACATGTTTTCACACCATTATCATAGATCTAATTTATTGCATTCATAGCATTATTTTATATTATCATTGATCATCTTCTTGTTTATCATTAGGGTATTTTATAGCAACCTCATCCAGGGAGGCAATCTTAGATAGCTGAGTATTTTCTATTTTTTTCATACTTGTAGGACTACAGGTTCATTGAATATGTTATAAACATATGAAAGCAATAGGATCCCTCTAGGATCCAAACCTGGAGAAGGAGGCATCTGTAAGCCCTCATACAATTTCATGTGCATCACCGAGAAGCCTGTGAGAGCAAATCTCCTCTTGCAAGGGGATATTATACATCTGCTTCCCTATTTTGTAAAATATGTATCAAGTGAAGGGAATCTCTCAAAGGCATCTATATGTAACCAAACTTGGAAAAAATCAATAAAAAACATTATCTATTCATGTCTTCATATTTTGGTTGTATATTTCATTTTAATGCATTATTAAGTAAATAATATTCTCAAATAGAGTAGTGGATGGTGCGTCGCTTCCCCAGGGTCACTACATATGGTGATCATGGTGGTATCTGTGCCATGTTTTCATTTTTTATAGTTTTATTGATCCATATTTTTGTGTGCAATTTTAGATGCTCTGGTCTACAGTGGCCAAAAATAAACCGCTCTAGTCTATAGCATCCATAAATCAGTTGCTCCTACTAACAACGACTAGTAATCAACCACTCTAGTCAACAACGATAGAAATTGGAGTGTAGAAAAGGACTAAATATTGGTTCTTTGAGCTAGATTTGAGGTTGTTACAAATTTTTTGATGACTTATGGCTCTCTGTCTACTTCTGTTTTCCTAACATAGTGAAATTAAGACACATTTTTATTTGGAAACTAAGGAATAGAAAGGAAATAACTTGCATCTTGTGCATATTAGGGTTTCTTTATATTTCCACTAGGCATTTATAGGAATAGCAGCTTATTCTTGTAAATTCTACCCTAGCATATAACATTCTAGAAATCATGTGTTGGTTTTCTTTCTTTGAGGCCTACCTAGAGGCCATATTTGCACAAAATAGAGTGCATCCATGAAACTCATACTAATTATGCATATTTCTAGAAAGTGAAACATCATTTATATCAAGCATATAGGAAATTCATTGCTACTGTATGATGAATTTTACTTTATGCAAACTTAAATTGAACCCCACATATGTACACTTGTTTTAAACATTGGAGAGTTGGATTTCATCACCAACCCTCAATTCAGTCTGGTGACATTGGATTTCATCTCCTTCCACTGATTTTCCCCCTAGATCTTTCTAGAATAGAATAAGGAACTTATTTATAGTGGTACTAAGTTACTCATGTTCAAACTGTCTCCTACTATTGGAACAATTATTGGTTTAGAGTGGAAGAGTTAGGTGAACCCCCCATTGGGACTTCAGCAGTGTACCCTAGTTTCTTTTGAGAAAATTATGTTTGACATAGATGTTCTTGATTCCCACTATGTATGAGTCTCGTCATTCCAAATCCAAAACAAGAGCAAGAAAACAAGAACAAGAACACATAAAAATGTAGAAAATTGTTTAGGGCACACATAAATTGATAATCAAGATAAACACTTGCTTGATATTGTTTGGTTATCTCTAATTGCAACATACAATACTAATTCACAAGCACAATGGTCAAAATTAGAAGCAAACATCCTCATTCCCACACTAAGGTAGAATTTTAAGTAACACATAACCATAGGTGAAATCATAGTAACATTGAAACACTTACTCATAAGACTATGGGATGCAGTTTCGTGAGCCTAAGGGGTGATAACTCAACCCTTGTGGGTTCTCCTCGAGAAACTCCATCTAGGGAGTCACATCATGAAACTAAGTCACAAAAACACAAATAGGCTTCATGGCCATCATCATCAAGAAGACACGGGGAGGCCTCAAGGCCCTCCTCTCAACACATAGAAACTTATCAAAGACATGAGGAGGCTTCAAGAGATTCCTCACCACATGGAAATAAAGGGGGTTCTAGACACAACTCTTCACAAAGGGATGACGAGGTTTCCTTACCTCCATCCTCATGAATAAAATGTGGGTCCATAAAGCCCTTATCACCAAAAAGACACATAAGAGTCACAAAATCTCAAAATTCACATGAGACATTGAGAATAGGTCTTCCCATTGAAGGGCAAGAAACTAGAGCTACATCCAGTAATAGACATAAAAAAGAAGATAATATTTACACAAGAGGAAGGATTCCAATATATCATGACCTCATTGGAGTAAATGGCACCCCATAGGATTAGCCATGGAAAAAAATATAGTTAGATGAGTTGGATCAGTTTCATTTGAGAACAACTCCCAAAACTATAGCCATAGAAAATTCTACATCTATAATTTCACAAATCATAAATTCTAAATGCACCACTCAACCTGGGGATGTTTCAAAGTGACCTCATAGTAAACATATAGATTTTGATAATAGAGGCACTTATCAACACACTGAACAAGTTACATTAACTAGCAAGAGCAAATAAAAAGTGGAAATATCTTCGAGTAATATGTGAGTCAGAACCACAAGAATAGAATCAAAAAAACAAGAATCTTCTTTTATAGTGCAATTTGACCACATGTGATGGTTAGAAAATGCATTGCACAAAGAGAAATAGCTAGTGGAATCTCTCAAGCATGATAAACAAAGAGAAAGGATTTTTTACCAACATGAGTAGCATTTAAGGGAACAAGCTGAGAAGCTAGCTCGTATAAACCTACAAGAAAATGGTAGTGATCACCCAAGAAATGAACATGCTGAATCACAAAAAGAAGGGTGCATTAGGCAAGAAGATAGCCCACAGTAAAACCAACACTCAAATCATGAAAAATATCAAACTAGTGGAGAAAGGGTAAACATGATAAATCAGGATCAAACACATCCTAAATCCCCTCGTAGGAAGGAGAATAGAACAAGTCAAGTGGATAACGGGTTACCTCCATTACCACTAAAAGTGAGACTACAAGAATAGGAACTCCTCACCTCAAAGGCATTCTAGGAAATCATGAAGAAAATGAAATCCTTTGAAAATAAATATACAATTGGGAACCAACCAAAATTGAGTAAAATACACAACCAACCATTATGCCCATTAGTTCCTAGCCCTACATATCCTAAGAACTTTGAGATGCCTAGGTTATAAAAATTCAAGGGTGAAGAGGATGCACAAGAGCATGTTACCAATTTCATCAATGCATGTTTTCATATTGAAGACACCGACACTCTTATGCTAATAACTTTCATTATGATATTTTTGGGCGTTGCCACTCAATGGTTCAACCAACTTCCTAAACACAACATATCCACTTTTGAACAACTAGTAAAATCTTTCCTAAAGTGTTTCTACTTTGGTACTAAAAATAAGGTGAACCTTTCAGACCTGGCCAAATTAAAACACTATTATGATGATCTAGTAATGGAGTATGGGGATAGATGGAAAAAATTCATGGTAAAGTTATCATTCTTCGTCCCCATAGAAGAGATTGTATGCATGTTCACCAAGAGTTGTTCTAAACACATTTTACTCTTGCTACAACTTCAGTAATATCTTGCATTTGAATAAGCCTTGGCATAGGCCAAACTCATTGAGTACATAAAATTAGATGAGGGAACCATTAAGATCTGAACCAACAAAGAGTGGAACAAGAATGGAAATAATGACCAATACTAGTGGAAGTAGAGCAACCCTAATCTAGTTAATCAAGTCGTATTGGCTGCACCTAAGGATGGGGCTGCACAAGAACCCCAGAATTATCAAGCACAACCTCCACCAGCCAATTACGATCAAAAGAACAATCAACGACAAAACATGGAACATAAGCCACCTCACTGATTTACACCTCTATCAGAGTCAATGCAATAAATTTTCAACTAGTTGAGAGATGCTGGGAATATCAAATTTCTTGATGTACCTCTTTTAGATCCAAACCATCCTAATCCAAAAGGATATAAGGACAATAATTTTTGCCCTTATCATAGAATACCGGGGCATGACATTGAAGTATGCATGGGTTTAAAGAACTAGGTGCAAAATATGATTGAAGCGTAATAATTTAAGGTTGACAACCCATTGGCTACATATAATAGATATATGGGCATATAAAAAAACCCGCTGCCAAACCATGAAGCCCCTAGAAGGCAAGATGCCCAAATCAATCAGGTCTGAATAGATACACCTACCCATGGATGCATTATAATAGTTGAAATTATTAATATATCCACCAAGAATAGATGATATGGTCAACCACAGCCTCCTGCAGCTTCCATTAATATCCCAGCTACACCTAGGTAGAGGTAGGGGTAAAACAACCTTCCAGGTCCACCAACCTGACCTATGGTAACTATCTGGAGTAGACTAGAATAAAAATTATAAATGAATCCAGCCAAGCTATCTATATATGAGCTCATACAACAATCCCAAAAGCATAAGGAGACTTTGATGGAGATTTTGAGATCAATTGAGCTCCAACCACAAGACCCCAATGCATTCACATGTTTTTTGGGATAAGTACAACAATGCCAGGAACCTATAATTCAATTTTATGATCATGAGATTAAGATAGTATCTACTGCCATACAAGACCCTCCACTGCACATTGTTGCTTTAGTTAATGATTTATCTTTTAATCGGGTCTTTATCGATATAGGTTCATCAATCAACATAATCACAACAACAACAATAGGGCACCTTAATATCCCCAAATCCAATATCATTGCAAGAGCCTACACGTTAAGAGATTTCAATGATGCTTTATGCTCTATTGTGTGAACGATAGTCCTACCTATTAATGTGGGGCATAATACCATCTCTATGATCTGTCATGTCTTGGAATGGGCCATGCAATACAACATCCTCCTAATATGCCCCTAGATAAGATATATGAAGTGTGTTCCTTTGATTTTACACCAATGTGTCAAGTATGTGCATGATGACAAAGTCTATGTAGTTCTAGATGATGAATAGCCATTCAAATATGTCAATCAGGTGAATTTTCTAGGATATTTTGTGATTCCTTCCACCCACATGTATGTGAGACCTTCATCTCAAACTACAAAACTAGATGATATAAACAAAAGGGTATGAAAAGACCCATCCACATTAGCACCTCCTTTTGTACCTAAAACAAATGATGCTTCTAAGAGACCATCAATGTCAAAAACTAAATACAATCAAAAGCTAAAGGTACCCTTAATAAAGGAATAAAAGCCCAAGGAATTACCAACTATAGCCATTGTAGAAATTCCAAGTCCCATGGAAGAAGAAGATTTCCATAATCAAGTTGAGGAAATACTAGAACCCACTTTACTAGTGTCATCTGAAGGGTCATCTACATCACGTGCAATGATACACTTGACAAGTATAGGTATAGGAGATTACCTTGTGTAGAACATAACATTCACACCCTTCATTGAGTCTACACAAGACATGGTATGACCAAAATAACTGAGACCACCAGTGAGAACAGTGGTTATGCTTGGAATCCCTCCCAACCTGATCAACTTTATCTATGCTAGCCTGTACTATGTCCATAAGTCTTCAGATGTAGAATATTACAATGATGAACTATTCACTGTTAATATTCATTCTCTCCAATCCTAAGTTTGCTCAATATACTTTGAACGTTCCCATTGGTATGGCTATGGTCTTGTTATATATGAGCAGGGACGTAGACGTCCATGCGATTCATAATACCAGCTTTCCACTGATAATTTTGGGTTAGGCTACCACATCAGAGGTCAATATGACTCTCTATAAATAGCCTTGGATAAGTTAATCTTGGGATTAGGAGAAGACATTGATTTTATTCCTTATCACCCACCAAGTACAAGATATCTGAGCAAAAGATAAGTGGTCATGGTCAACATACCACCACTAGATATTTATCATCCAAAATTCTCAATTTATGCCACCCCTAAATGTTGTACCTTGTGGGACAAAGAGAAATAAGAAATCAGATATGGGATAAGCAATGATGAAGTACAGGTAATCTTCGCCTATCATGGGCCTCGCTATTTATAAAGCCTTTCCTGGTCCAGCCACAACGAGAGTGGGTAAATATCGTATGAAAGTGGCTATGATTTAGAGGACTCAATAGAAAGGGCCTACCTAGGGCCAAGGTAGTGGACCCACAACTTGGGACAAGATACTAATGCAAATGGCATCTTCATAAGTGATGAATAATATGAGGATGAAACATTTATGGCCTACTTGGGACCAAGACATGTACCCCTTGTATTGGGACCACATACCAATACTCATGGTTTCTGGATAAGTTATGATGACTTTGAAGACAAGACTGATATGGCTTATCTTGGGCGTCACCACTTGTGGTAATTCAACATGCTGGTGGAAAGAGAAGCAACATTTCATGCCATAGACCCTAGTTTGTAGTTTTTGAGGAGTCCTGTCGACTTAAATACCATTTACCATGCAATCAATCCCCCTTTTCCTATGTTCAAAGAGCTTTTGTAACCCAACAATTCTATTATTTGGCCTACTCATGGGCTAGATCCGAAGATTCCTTTTCCTCTAGAGCCTCATCATGAGCATGAGGGAGAAACCTATAAGACAATATTTCACCCATGTGGTCCTAGAGATTTCATTCCATCCATCAATACAATCTCTATTGATTTGACCACTCCACTTAATAACCCATCAGATACTACCAAACCATTGTAGCTTGATATAGGTGCTATTGATTGGGATTGTGCTTATTCACCTATAGAGCCTGACGATATTTTCCCTAGTGAAGAGATGTTGCAACCATTTAATTTTGCAACAGGCTATTCATATGATGTATTCCATGTTAGTTTGGATCCTGAGTCAGTAGGACCTATAAATATTGCTGATGATATTCATTTGATACCCACGCCTCACCAGCTAGATGATGGGTCACATATGGCTATAGAAGCAACTTTCGAGGTAGACATTAGCGATGATCCTACTCAACCAAATAACATCAATTTCAAATAAAGTCTATCTCCATAGGAATAAGCCATCATAATCCCTCTCCTCAAGAAGAGGCTAAAAATTTTCACTTGGACTTACAAAGACATGCCAGGGCTTGATCCAAAGTTAGTTGTTCACAACCTTTCATTGGATCCCATGAAGAAGCCGATTAAGCAAAAGCTAAGGAAAATACATCCAACCATCACTTTGATGGTGAAGAATGAGTTATAAAAACTATTGGATGTGATTTTTATCATTCCTATTGACTATCCTGAATGGGTCTCAAACATGGTGCCCATGGGAAAACCCGATAGAAGAGTTCGTATTTGCACAGAATTTCAATACTTGAATAGGGCAAATCCAAAGGATTCATTTATGTTGCCTATCATAGATGCTCTTGTTGATGCCACTATAGGTCATGAGATTCTTTCCCTAATGGATGATTTTTTGAGTACAATCAAATCATAATTAAACCTGAAGACCAACACAAAACTGCTTTTATTACTCCATGGGGAATATTTTGTTACAAGGTGATGCCATTCAGACTTAAAAGTGTTGGTGCAACATATCAACAAGCCATGACATACATCTATCATGACTATATGCATAAAATATTAGAGGACTACATGTATGACTTACTGGCTAAGTATTTATTGTGACAAGAGCACGCTGATATCCTTAAGAAAATCTTCAATCACCTCATTCAAAACAACATTAGATTGAATCCTAATAAGTACGTATTTGGTGTAACTTCTTGTAAACTCTTGGGGTTCATAGTTTTTAAGAGAGGCATTGAAGTCAATCCTACAAAGGTAAAGGCTATATTGAAAATGGTCGCCCATACCAACATTAGGGAGTTGAGAAGCCTACAAGGCAAGGTAGCATCCATAAAATGATTCATTGCATAATTATCAGACAAGTGTTGACCCATGAATCAGCTTCTATGCAAAGGATTCATTTTTCATTGGGATGAAGAGTGCCAACAAGCCTTTTTAGAGATCAAAAATTACCTAGAAACACCATCGGTATTGGCTCCACCAAGGCTATATGTACCATTTTTACTATACATTTCGGTGAATGCACCATGTTGGCCCAAAATAATGCACAAGATAAAGATCAAGCCATATATTACATCAATCGCACCTTGGTAAGTTATGAACAAGGATATGTGTATGTAGAAAAGTTGTTTTTAGTAGTGGTCTTTACAACCAAAAATTTGCGACACTACATCTTGAGCCATACAACCTATGTTATATCAAAACAAAATCCTTTGCAGTACATGATGAACAAGACCTATCACAATTCACATATTGCAAAGTGTATCATGCTATTGATAGAGTTCGATCTAGAGTTCATAATCCAAAATTCCATCAAGGGACAAGTCATAACTAATCAATTATCAAAGGCACCTCTTTAGAATAGCAAGCCTCTCACCATAGAATTGCTCGATGATGCAGTCTTTGCATTATCAGATCTACCAAAACTTGAAGAACCTAAGAAAGAAAGATACATGGCATTGTTCTTTGATTGTTAGAAGTATAATCAAGGGAGTGGAGTAGGGATTGTATTTATCATACTGTAGGGCACTCTATTACCCTTATCATTCAAACTAGACTTACCTTGCACAAACAATAACACCAAGTACAAGATCCTAATATTACGACTCCAAACAACCATTGAAATGGGAATTAGAAGATTGAACATCTTTGGTGACTTCTTGCTCATAGTTAATCAAGTCAAATAATTGTTCCAATGTAGGTGCCTACTCTTGAAAGCTTACAAGGAGCTTGTTAACACCTACCTAGCTCAACTAGAATGGTATGACATCGAGGTAATACCTCATACATCAAATATATTTATAGACACCATGGCATCTTTAGGATCCTTAATCCCTCAGAATCCATATGCATATTTCACAATAATTCATGTTAAAGTGCTCTTGCACTCAACGATATAGCATGAGGCTTTCGATAATAAATAATCAGTCAACATGATCAATATCGAACCAAATTAGGATTGGTCCTTCAGAGTTAGAGATTTATTTTGAATGGCACCTTGGGGGTATTTGATATCTCAAGGTCCTACAGAGTGTGGTACAACCATTCACCACAAGGTTATTTCTCAATATTTATTCATGAGTTCTAGGAAGCAGGAGGAATAGGTCATCTTTTCTATAGAAGTTGTGGCTTATCAAGATTATATTTCCCAGCTATAATATTTTATAAATTTTGGAATGGTACCACAAGGCCTATCACATGTTGAAAGATGAAAATTTAAACAGAGGGCAACAAGGTACATCTTATTGGAAGATATCCTTTATAGATGAGGTTACGATAGAATGCTTATTCATTGTCTTGAGCCATAGGAAGCATCTTGGGAAATTTTACAAGCTCACAACAATACATGTGGTGGTCACTTCAGTGGCATGGCCATCATTAAGCACATCTTGATAATGGGTTACTATTAGCCCAGTATAGAAAAATATTATTGTGAGTATGTCAAGAAATGCGTTAAATGTCAGCATCATATGAACCTCACACATTTGCCATCACAATCCTTGCAACCCATCTAGGCAGCATGGCCCTTTTCATAGTGGGGACTAGACTTAGTAGGGAATATCTCATCCCCATCCTCAGGCTGATATGTGGGGACTAGACTTAGTAGGGAATATCTCATCCCCATACTCAGTGGCCATTATGATAAATGGGTTGAAGCAATCCCCTTGATATCGACAACTAGACGAAGGATTACGGAGTTTATACTCCATAATATCATAATTCATTTTGAGGTCCCTTCAAAAATAATATCAGATAATGGACCATATTTCAAGAACAAAAATGTGCATGCTTTGATGAAAAAATATCATATTCAGCATATTTTTTTAACACCCTATTATCCACAAGAAAATGGGCAAGCAGAAGCCTCAAACAAAACAATAGTCTCCATCTTGAGGAAGACGGTGAAGGATAATCATAAGGATTGGCATCTACAATTACCTCTTGCATTATGGGCATATAGTACTAGTGTGTGGATGCCCATTGGGGCAACACTATTTTCACTTGTATATGGCATTGAGGCCATCATGCCCCTAGAGTTGTAAATTCCAACCTTGCGCATAGCATTGAAGGACTTCACAGATGATGACACCATATGGCAAGGCTGTCTGGATCAATTAATGCTTCTTGATGAATGCTGAGTCAATGCCTTGGAGCATCTCTGCATTTATCAAGATCACCTTGTGTGAGCCTACAATAGTAAAGTCCATTTAAG
This sequence comes from Wollemia nobilis, assembly GCA_028583015.1. Lineage (NCBI taxonomy): Eukaryota > Viridiplantae > Streptophyta > Pinopsida > Araucariales > Araucariaceae > Wollemia > Wollemia nobilis. The sequence goes on from JAQPPZ010017073.1 coordinate 6,717,430, forward strand.
AGAATTCAAGGTTGGAGATCTTGTTCTTAAAGAAAACCAGCAAAACTCAAAGTTACTGCCACACCTATGAGATAAATTTGTAGCAAATTGGATAGGTCTGTACATAATATTAGAAGGGGTTGGGCTTGTATCATATCGCCTCACATCATTGGGTGGTTTTGAAGAGCTTGAGCCTCTTAATATCATTCACTTGAAGGTATTTTAAAAATAAAATACAAAAACATTAAAATATACATAAAATACAAAAACATCCAAATATGTCATAAAATTACAAACAAATCATAAAAAACATAAAATATTTAAAAGCAAAAATGCTCCAAGGGTATATTCACACCGCTTGGTAAAATTAAATCAAAATTCTCCAAGGGTATCTTCATGCCACTTGGTCAAAATCAATTAAAATGCTTCAAGGGTATCTTCATGTCACTTGGTCAATATTCCTCAAAAAAAATTCTCCAAGGGTATCTTCATGCTACTTAGTCAAATTCAATCAAAATGCTCCAAGGGTATCTTCACACTGCTTGGTCAAAATCAATTAAAATGCTCCATCGGTATCTATAGCACCCTAAAATTGGCACAGTAAACCTTAGCAAATAATTAAAATTACCTTAGTAATAATTCAAAATTCAAATTTCAACTCCGAACCGCCTATTAAACCACTTTCCTCATTTTCCATGCCATTTTTAGGATTTGTTGTGACTGCTGGATGATATCGTCACCAATCAGATGATATCGCCTCAGATTGGATGAATTCGTCTAGAGCAAAACGTCCAGACGATTTCATACCAAAATTGATTTTTCATAATTAGCTTCTATTTCAACGATGTCTCTAACCTGGGCAAAAGTGTGTCTACACGGTTAGATACTTCCCCCATTGGAGATCTCCAAAATTGGGATGATCTCCAACCTCCCAACATCCTTCATCTACCTATTTAATCTTAGGCCCTCCCATTGACATTCCCATGGCTGAATTTTCCTGTAACACGAGTTCTATTTGCATTAGACCATCTTAAATCACCATTTGCCTTCGTATTTTTCCAAGTTTGTTTGCAGGAACTTCATTTTTTTTTCAGTCGAAGCAAGCTCAGATCGTCGTAGATGATCCTGTACAATCTCGGATTATTTTTCACAATTCGAGACGATTTCGACTGCAGTCAACATTGGGGGCAATTAGTTCCCAAAGTTTGCACTTTTCTCTTCTCGTATGTTGTTTCATTCTGCATTTAGATCAATTTATTGTTATTTTCTAGTATTCTGCATTTTGGAGTTCACCCATATAGCTTGAGTGCATGATAAGATCATAATTTGTCATTAGAATACTATAATTTACTTGAATTTCTATTTGTAATTATCATTTTAGTATCTATATTGTCATTTTACATCGTTTTCCTCTGTTAGTATTGTTGCATTTTCTGTGTTCTGTGTCTATTTATCTGATTGCAGGTCTCTAATGAATTCATCTGATGAATTCATTAGATCTCATATGATCTTGTTTGATTTCAGATGATCTTGTCAGATCAGAGGCGATCTTGACTACTTCAAAAATCAGAACCTCCATCAAACATTCAAAATTAGGTTTAACTTGTTTAGTATATTCTATGTACTTGATATTCATTGCTACTTTCTATATTCATTTAAATTTGCATTTCATATAGAACAATTTAGATTCATTTGGCCAAACCTAGGATTTGAATGATTAAAGATAAAATTGAACACATCAAACACATTCCCAACCTAGGTGTGGATACTGCCACTAAACGTTTCCTGGTGAACCCCACCATCCATCAAAAAATCACCTTAATACCCCTCCCCCGAGAGGAGGGACCTTCAAAGGGCCTCTCAGTCCGAGGTATTGTCCCATCCTTCTAGCATCCCCCTTTCGGGTGCGGATCCTTTAGCCTAAAGGTAAAGGTGCAGAAAATTTGGAACGATACATTTTGGTGAACCCGATGTGAAACTAAAACCTTTTGAAAACAAAACAAAAAAACAAAAAAAAAATAGATGCATTTAAAATCATTAGAAAACTACTAAGTTGCATATCATGTTTAGATGGTAGCTCCTAAGAAAAGACTAGTTGTCACTATAAATTTTGAAAATCTATTAGCAGCCATAGAAATTAATTTTGTGCTTGTGCCTGAAATAGATAGAAACCAACTTTTATGGGACGAAATTGATAGGAGACTAGGTATCATTTCATCTAAGTCAATAGAGCTTAAACAAATCAAGAGGTTTGCCTTAGATAGAATCTTGGATCCTCATCAACTCATTTTTTATCATGAACTTCAGAGAGCTTGCCATAGGTGGTTAGCTTATAGGAGAACTCTTGTGTCTTCAGAATTGTTCACCTTTGAGGAATACCTCAAGAACGCAACTGTTATACACCAATTCCTAGGTCATGTAGAATATCAAGAGGTCATTCTTATGGATAGGGAAATATGGAATAGAGTTCTTAGAGATGTTTTATATCGAGAGTATTGCCACGAGCTTTACTTTTACAAAATAGAATCTGAAACAGATAATATCACCATAGCACACTTTGTTGACTTCTTGAAAAACAATTTCTAATTTGAAGAAGAACATTTCATGACTCTTGAAGAACTCGAGCCCATTAATGATATTTATAAATTGTTTATAGAAAACTAGATCATTGCTTTCATTATTACTATTTCTTGTGTTTTGTGTGTTGTTTGTTATCTTTATAATATTGTTGTAAAAGAACAAGAAAAACCAAAAACATAACAAAGTCAAAATATTTTATTTTAAGTATTATGGTAGGTATATAATTAAAGTATATACCTCTTAAGCTTGTTGCATATATATATATTTTTTCTGAAATCTAAGTTTAAGCACAATGACTAGACTTAGGAATGCTAAACAAACTGAAGAAGAAGAAGAAGAAGATTGGTTAGGAAAGAAAACAAAAAAATAAAATGCCCTTCCTGAGGATCCAATTCCAGAAGGAGAAACTCTAGAACATCCAGAAGATGAGTTGGTTGAAGAAAATGAGCAACAAGAAAATGTTAGAGAGGAAGGATCCTCATCCCCTAGAATGGCTCCAGACAGAACTGTTACATTTGATAACATAGATCATTTTTGGAAATTCTTCAATAATAATATTGGTGCTCTTAATATGGTAATTCGTCTTGATAGGGGATAAATTAGTGAAACTCAAGCAATCCTAGAAGAAGGGTTTAACATGCACACTAATCCCTTGTCCTTCATGGATCAAGAAAGTGATAAAGTTGGACCATCTAATATGGATATGGCCACTATAATTCAGAACATGCAAAAAAAACAGGTTACCCAACCTCCTAAGGAACCTGTTATTGAGCCTAAAATCATTCCCACACAAAAGAGACCTTCATTCACCACTTTATTTCACCAAACTATAGATCAATATGCTTCAAATTGACAAAAACCTAAAATGAAGCCAAATACCAATTTTCAACAATCTGGGATACAACATAATACAACTTCAAAACTTCTTCATAACATCCTTCCTACCAACAATTTACATAATATCAATATAGCATCTAATCTTCATGTCCCTCCATCATATGCTCACCAATCCCATATTCATGCTCCATCGAACCAATATGGTGGGCAAACCAGTAATCTGGAAGCCATGGTGAAACAGTTAGCTTCTCGCATGGACCAAATGGATCCCTACCGTCCCTCGTACAATTATCGAGAGATGTGTAGTTAGCCTTTGGATCCCATAGTTGTAGCACAACCATACCCTAAAAATTTTCCCATGCCCGTCCTGCCTATATATAAAGGAACTGAAGATCCCATAGAGCATCTTTGCATGTTTAGGATAGCATGTCATGATATATCACATGATGACTTGTTATTACTAAAAATGTTTTCGAAAAGTTTAGGAGGAATGGCATTAGAGTGGTACTACCAATTGCCCACTCATTCTTTACAAAATTTTGAAGAGACCGTTGAATCTTTTGTGCATCAATTTAGTGCCTATATCGAAAGGCATGTAACCATTAAAGATTTGTACAACTTAAAACAAGACAAAGATGAATGTTTTGCTGATTTCTTAGCTAGATGGAGGTAGTTGACAAGAAAACTGCACTTTGTGCTACCTTATAGGGAAATGTTGGACATTTTTATTAATAATTTGCAAGAACAAATATCTTATGAGTTATCAACTGCTACCTTAACCACCTTCGATCAAGATATAGACTTAGCTCGAAGAGTAGAAGATGCTCTCATTAGGAGAGGCCAGCTTAGGAAGAAAGATGATGAGAAAACATCCAAAAATCAATATAAAAACAAACAAGTTGTAGGTGACGGAGTCACTGACAATAGAAATGTTGCTAATATCAATACAATGAAGACAACAAAAAAATATATATTGAAACCTCTGTTGGCAATTTAGGGTACTTTGGGTACATTGCCTTTGCTCAAATGTATAAGTTGTCATTGATGTCAAGAAGCTCTTGAAGGAATTTGATTTAATGTCAAATAATTTGTTTTGATGAAGGTTACGGAATGATAGTTTCAAATGTCTTTTGCAAACCCCAAGCTGACAGGTTCGAGAGAAAGAGCTCGCAAAGAAAAGTGTCACGATTTTGTGACAATTTGCAAGAGGTATTATACAGACAAAAAAGTATCACGATTTCGCGACAGGTTCGAGAGAAAGAAAAGAAAAGAAAAGAAAAGAAAAGCACTAAGGAGAAAAATAAAAGCGATATCGCGACATGTCAAGTTTTTGTGACCCGAAGAAAAGAAAAGCGCTAAGGAGAAAAAGTGTCGCGATATCACGACATGTCAGGTTTTCGTGACCCGAAAAACATAAAAGAGCTAAGGAGGAAAAATGTCGCGATATCGCGACATGTTGCATTTTCGTGACTTAAGCAGGAGAGAGAAAGCAAGTTAGAAAAATGTCACGATATCACGACATGTCGCATTTTCGTGACTTAAGCAGGAGAGAGAAAACAAGTTAGAAGACAAAGTGGAAGCAAGATAAACTATCACAATTTTATGACATGCTGCAAAATTCAAAATGAGAACTATCGTGATTTTGCGACATGCTACAGAACTCAAAGTGAGAACTGTCATGATTTTGCGACATGCAGCAAAGGGAAGAGTTTGAAATGAGAACTATCATGATTTTGTAATGGGTTGCAAAGAAAGCATACGAAATCTGAAAGCATCGTGATTTCGTGATGGGTTGCAAATAAAGCGTACGAATGCAAAAAGTGTCATTATTTCACGACAGGTTGAAGAGAAAGCATACGGATGCAAAAAGTGTCATGATTTCACGACAGGTAGAAAATAAAGCACACGGATGCAGAAAGTGTCATGATTTCATGACAGATTGAGATGGCAGCGTACGGTTGGAGAAAGTGTCACGATTTCATGATAGAAACAGAAAGCAGGTCTTTAATAGAAGTGTCACGATTTTGAGACAAAAGTAGAAAGGAAGGCTATGAAGACAGAAGTGTCATGATATCATGACAGAAGTGAAGATGAAGTCTGCAGAGGTAGAAGTGTCACGATTTCATGACAAAAGCAAATTTGATACTAACGAAGACAGAAATGTCGCAATATCATGACAAGAGCTTAGTTGAAGTCAACAAAGGCAAAAGTGTCGTGATATCATGACAAAAGCCAAAATAAAGTGTACAGAGACAAAGGTGTCATGATATCGCGACATGTTGTAGTTTTGTGGCATAAGCTACAGAATTATAGAGGCAGTTGAAGCCAACAAAGTTAAATGTGAGCCAACGAAGATTAGGGTTTGCAACCGACTAAGTTTAGGGTTTGCATTTGTTATAACAGTCGACTAAGATTAAATTTTTCATCATAAAAATTCTATTATAAAAGGAGGGCTATTTGGAGAGTTGAAGTTTTGTTGAATGCATCATTGAATGTGCGTTGAAGTGTGCGAGATGCAGTCAAAAGAGTGCAGATAACACAAAAGTGGTGTGATGATGTCAAAGTGTGCAGATTGAGCAAAGAGTCATGGTGAATTGTTTCAAGTGCCATTGTGATTGTGTAGAGAGTGCAAAGGTTGAAGTTTGACCAAGTGCGGTTGTGATTGCACAGAGAGAGCAGAGGGCAAAGAGAGCACAAAGGGCAAAGACGAATGCAGAGTGCTACTGTATGGGTGTAGAGTGTGCAAAGATAGTGCACAGTGTGTGCAAAGAGATGACTGAGAGAATACAAAGTATGACTGTAAGAGTGAAAAATTTGTGTATGTTTTGTGAACATTTTTTGATAGGTTTCGATGGGGACTTGTGAGAAGATTTGGACAGGTCCTAGTAGAGGACTTATGACTTGAGTTTTGATAGTTATATCAGAGAACTTGAGGACAAAGGAGCACTAGTTCTTTGAGAAGAACCTAAGGACATATTTGGCAAGTCTTTGAGAAGGCTTGTGTGTAGAGGATTGATTTGTTCAAGTGTTGGACAAATCTAACAGATAGAGGAAGACTTGTACTAGACCGACTGAATGTGTTTGGTACAGGTTGCTAAGCTACTGTGGACATGATCATAGAAGGCAAAGGTCTCTTAGGCTAAGCATTGAGGACAGGAGGTCTTCGATGGAAATGAGTTCCACGTGCTAGCAAGAGGTAGAGGTAGTTGATCTTTTGAGGGATCATTTCTAGAGCAGAGGGGAAGGTATCTCCTTTGAGCAGAGGCTCATAAATTTTGATTTGGGGAAGGTATCTCCTTTGACCAGAGGCTCATAAATTTTGATTGGGGGAAGGTATCTCCTTTGGGTCGAGGATCATAAACATTGTAATTGGGAAGGATTCCCAAAGAACTTTGAGATAAATTTTAGAGAAAAGTTTTGTGGACGTAGCCCAACCATTCTGGGTGAACCACATTAAAATTGGTGTCACTTTGTGGATGATATTGTGCATTGCTTTGATATTGCTTTGGGTATATTGCTTTACTATTTTTAAGTATAAAGGAAAAAGTAAAAAGAGGTCTTATAATGTTCACCCCCCCTATCAGTATAATCTTGTGTTCTTCAATTGGTATTAGAGCCAGTGCCTTCGGAAAGTTTAATAGCTTGAAAAAAAGCTAGTAAAAAACACAATGGATTATTCAAGCGGCAATGCAGTACCCATTCTTGATGGGTTAGATTTTGGTCTTTGGAGTGCAAGGATGAAGGTTCATCTAATGGCACTTGGTAATGAGGTATGGGAAGTGATTGAAGATGAGTACACTATTCGTGTACATGGTCCTAATACTAAAGAAGAAAGGTTCCTATATCATAGCAATTCAAAAGCAATGAATGCAATCCTGAAAGGCTTACAGAAAGAAAATCTCACCAAAGTGATTCACTGCAAAACAACAAGTGAAATGTGGAAACAGTTGAAGGTGGTTCATACAGGTGATACAAATGTCAAAAAGCCCAAGTTGAGACATTTCAAAGGTATGTTTGAACAACTCAAGATGAATGATGATGAAAATATTAGTGACTACATGCTTCGTATGGATGAGGTTGTTAACTCGATGAAAGACTTAGGTCTTGAGCTTGCTGAAAATGATGTTTGTGATAAGATTTTAAGATCTCTTCCTAATAGATTTAGTGAAAATATTTTTGCTATTGAGGAAGCTAAAGATTTGGATAAGTTGAAAAAGGATGAGCTCCATAGTATACTTGCAGCATTTGAGTTGAGAACTCAAGTGAAGGTTGATGTCAAGAAAGAGGCAGCCTTGGAGGCTACGAAGGAATCCAAGGGCAAACAACTTCAAGATAGTGATGAGTCTTCTAGTGGCGAAGAGGCATATTACAACAAGAAAGGCAAGTTCTCTAGAAAGCACAAAAGTATGAAAAATATAAGAATTTTCAATTGTGGAAAGTTTGGTCATTATGCTACTGACCATACTGTTCCCAAGAATGAAAGTGATGAAGATAAACAGGATTCTAAGAGCAAGGATTCTGAAAAGCACAAGAATCACAGGAAGATCAAATATGAGCACAACAATCAAGGAAAGAGGTATTCTCACAAGCACAAGAAGATTTTCTACATAGAAAAAGCATGTAAGTGTTCTAGTAGTGATAGTGAAAGTTCTTCAAGTGATAATGAAAATGAGATGTTTTTCATATCAAAAAAAGAGGAAGAATTGAAATAGAGATTCATTATCATGAAATGTATTAGATGTGGAAATTTTGGTCACCTTGAGGATGATTGCACAAATAATGATTTGGTTTCTAGTATGTATGAGGATGCTTCATAAAACTATAAGGAAGATGCATGTATGGTTTTTGAAAAGGGTAGCACCTCTAGTGATAAGAAATCTGAAAAAGGCTTTGATGATTCAAAAAGCAAACAAATAAAGGATCTTGAAAGTGAACTTATTAGTGCTCTTAGTGCTTTGAAAAAAGAAAGAAAGAAGAATGCTAGACTCAAGGATAAGTTAGATGAATGTTGCATAGAGAGAGATGATCTTATAGAAAGTCTTTACTTCTCTATAGCTAAGACACAAGAACTCAAGGATGAGTTAGAGTATAAGGTTCTTGAGTATAGTGAGTTAGAATAGAAAATGACTTCTTTGAAAGAGGAAACTAAAGAGTACAAGGATAAGCTTTACAGGTTTCAAGATATCTCCAAAAAGGTTAAGTCACTTGTAAAAGGTCAAAGAAAGACAATAGATAAAACAGGCCTTGGTTTTGTTAAGCCACACAAGGAACATGTTGGAGAGTCTAGTAAGAAAATCCAAAAAGAAGAGAGTTCTGATGAGGAGAGTATTTTAGAGAAAGAGTCCTTGAGTGATAGATGCACAAAAATAGAAAATAGGAAACTAAAAAAGGGGAGAAATTTTAAAGGACCTAGAAGGTCATTTACAGGAAAGTTTAATGGCAGATGTTTTGCTTGTTAAAGGTTTGGTCACATGGCTTCACATTGAGGACAGGAGGTCTTCGCTGGAAAGGAGTTCCACATGCTGGAAAGAGGTAGAGGCAGTTGATCTTCTAAGGGATAATTTCCAGAGTAGAGGGGAAGGTATCTCCTTTGAGTAGAGGCTCATAAATTTTGATTGGGGGAAGGTATCTCCTTTGACCAAAGGCTCATAAATTCTGATTGGGGGAAGGTATCTCCATTGGGTCGAGGCTCATAAACATTGTAATTGGGAAGGATTCCCATATAACTTTGAGATAAATTTTAGAGAAAAGTTTTGTGGACGTAGCCCAGCCATTCTGGGTGAACCATGTTAAAATTGGTGTCACTTTGTGGATGATATTGTGCATTGCTTTGATATTGCTTTGGGTATATTGCTTTACTATTTTGAAGTATAAAGGAAAAAGTAAAAAGAGGTCTTATACTGTTCACCCCCCCTCTCAGTATAATCTTGTGTTCTTCAATTGGTATCAGAGTCGGTGCCTTCACAAAGTTTAACATCTTGAAGGAAAATCTAGTAAAGAACACAATGGATTATTCAAGTGGCAATGCAGCACCCATTCTTGATGGGTCAGATTTTGGTCTTTGGAGTGCAAGGATGAAGGTTCATCTAATGGCACTTGGTAATGAGGTATGGGAAGTGATTGAAGATGAGTACACTATTCCTGTATATGGTCCTAATACTAAAGAAGAAAGGCTCCTACATCACAACAATTCAAAAGCAATGAATGCAATCCTGAAAGGCTTACAAAAAGCAAATCTCACCAAAGTGATTCACTACAAAATAGCTAGTGAAATGTGGAAACAAATGAAGGTGGTTCATACAGGTGATACAAATTTTAGAAAGGCCAAGTTGAGACACTTCAAAGGCATGTTTAAACAACTCAAGATGAATTATGATGAAAATGTTAGTGACTACATGCTTCATATGGATGAGGTTGTTAACTCCATGAAAGACTTAGGTCTTGAGCTTGCTGAAAATGATGTTTGTGATAAGATTTTAAGATCTCTTCCTAATAGATTTAGTGAAAATATTTTTGCTATTGAGGAAGCTAAAGATTTGGATAAGTTGAAAAAGTATGAGCTCCATAGTATACTTACAGCATTTGAGTTGACAACTCAAGTGAAGGTTGATGTCAAGAAAGAAGCAGCCTTCGAGGCTACCAAGGAATCCTAGGGCAAATAGCTTCAAGATAGTTATGAGTCTTCTAGTGACGAAGATGCATATTACAGCAAGAAAGGCAAGTTCTCTAGAAAGCACAAAATTATGAAAAATATAAGATGTTTCAATTGTGGAAAGTTTTGTCATTATGCTACTGACTATACTGTTCCCAAGAATGAAAGTGATGAAGATAAATAGGATTCTAAGAGCAAGGATTTTGAAAAATGCAAGCATCACAAGAAGATTAAAGATGAGCACAACAATCAAGGAAAGAGGTATTCTCACAAGAACAAGAAGAGTTTCTACCTAGACAAATCAAGTAAGTGTTCTAGTAGTGATAGTGAAAGTTCTTCAAGTGATGATGAAAATGAGATGTTGTTCATATCGAGAAAAGAGGAAGAACCAAAACATAGATTCATTATCATGAAATGTCTTAGATGTGGAAATTTTGGTCACCTTGAGGATGATTGCACAAATAATGATTTGGTTTCTAGTATGTATGAGGATGCTTCAGAAAACTATAAGGAAGATGCATGTATGGTTTTTGAAAAGGATAGCACCTCTAGTGATAAGAAATCTGAAAAAGGCTTTGATGATTCAAAAAGCAAACAAATAAAGGATCTTGAAAGTGAATTTATTAGTGCTCTTAGTGCTTTGAAAAAGGAAAGAAAGAAGAATGCTAGACTCAAGGATAAGTTAGATGAATGTTGCATAGAGAGAGATGATCTTATAGAAAGTCTTGACTTCTCTATAGCTAAGACACAAGAACTCAAGGATGAGTTAGAGTCTAAGGTTCTTGAGTATCGTGAGTTAGAACAGAAAATGGCTTCTTTGAAAGAGGAAACTAAAGAGTACAAGGATAAGCTTTACAGGTTTCAAGATATCTCCAAAAAGGTTAAGTCACTTGTAAAAGGTCAAAGAAAGACAACAGATAAAATATGCCTTGGTTTTGTTAAGCCACACAAGGAACAAGTTGGAGAGTCTAGTAAGAAACTCCAAAAAGAAGAGAGTTTTGATGAGGAGAGTATTTCAGAGAAGGAGTCCTTGAGTGATAGATGCACATAAATAGAAAATAGGAAATAGAAAAATGGGAGAAAATTTATAGGACCTAGAATGTCATTTATAGGAAAGTTTAATGGCAGATGTTTTGCTTGTCACAGGTTTGGTCACATGGCTTCACATTGAGGACAGGAGGTCTTCTATGGAAAGGAGTTCCACATGCTGGAAAGAGGTAGAGGCAGTTGATCTTCTAAGGGATAATTTCCATAGCAGAGGGGAAGGTATCTCCTTTGAGCAGAGGCTCATAAATTTTTATTGGGGGAAGGTATCTCCTTTGAGCAGAGGCTCATAAATTCTAACTAGGGGAAAGTATCTCCTTTGGGCCGAGGCTCATAAACATTGTAATTGGGAAGGATTTCCAAATAACTTTAAGATAAATTTTAGAGAAAATTTTTGTGGACGTAGCCCAGCTATTCTAGGTGAACCACGTTAAAATTGGTGTCACTTTGTGGATGATATTGTGCATTGCTTTGATATTGCTTTGGGTATATTGATTTACTATTTTGAAGTATAAAGAAAAAAGTAAAAAGAGGTCTTATAATTTTCACCCCCCTTTCTCAGTATAATCTTGTGTTCTTCAATTGGTATCAGAGTGGGTGCCTTTGGAAAGTTTAATGGATTATTCAAGTGGCAATGCAGCATTCATTCTTGATGGGTCAGATTTTGGTCTTTGGAGTGCAAGGATGAAGGTTCATCTAATGGCACTTGGTAATGAGGTATGGGAAGTGATTGAAGATGAGTACACTATTCCTGTACATGGTCCTAATACTAAATAAGAAAGGCTCCTACATCATAGCAATTCAAAAGCAATAAATGCAATCCTAAAAGGCTTACAAAAAGCATATCTCACCAAGGTGATTCATTGCAAAACAGCTAGTGAAATATGGAAATAGTTGAAGGTGGTTCATACAGGTGATACAAATTTTACAAAGGCCAAGTTGAGACACTTCAAAGGTATGTTTGAACAACTCAAGATGAATGATGATGAAAATATTAGTGACTACATGCTTGGTATGGAAGAGGTTGTTAACTCCATGAAAGACTTAGGTCTTGAGCTTGTTGAAAATGATGTTTGTGATAAGATTTTGAAATATCTTCCTAATAGATTTAGTGAAAAGATTTCTACTATTGAGGAAGCTAAAGATTTGGATAAGTTGAAAAAGGATTAGCTCCATAGTATACTTGCAGCATTTGAGTTGAGAACTCAAGTGAAGGTTGATGTCAAGAAAGAAGCAGCCTTTGAGGCTACCAAGGAATCCAAGGGCAAACAACTTCAATATAGTGATGAGTCTTCTAGTGATGAAGAGGCATATTACAGCAAGAAAGGCAAGTTCTCTAGAAAGCACAAAAGTAAGAAAAATATAAGATGTTTCAATTGTGGAAAGTTTTGTCATTATGCTACTGACTATACTGTTCCCAAGAATGAAAGTGATGAAGATAAATAAGATTCTAAGAGCAAGGATTTTGAAAAGCACAAGCATCACAAGAAGATCAAATATGAGCACAACAATCAAGGAAAGAGGTATTCTCACAAGAACAAGAAGAGTTTCTACCTAGACAAATCAAGTAAGTGTTCTAGTAGTGATAGTGAAATTTCTTCAAGTGATGATAAAAATGAGATGTTGTTCATATTAGAAAAAGAGGAAGAAGCAAAACATAGATTCATTATCATGAAATGTCTTAGATGTGGATATTTTGGTCAGCTTGAGGATGATTGCACAAATAATGATTTTGTTTCTAGTATGTATGAAGATGCTTCAGAAAACTATAAGGAAGATGCATGTATGGTTTTTGAAAAGGGTAGCACCTCTAGTGATAAGAAATCTGAAAAAGGCTTTGATGATTCAAAAAGCAAACAAATAAAAGATCTTGAAAGTGAACTTATTAGTGCTCTTATTTCTTTGAAAAAGGAAAGAAGAAAGAATGCTAGACTCAAGGATAAGTTAGATGAATGTTGCATAGAGAGAGATGATCTTATAGAAAGTCTTGACTTCTCTATAGCTAAGACACAAGAACTCAAGTATGAGTTAGAGTCTAAGGTTCTTGAGTATAGTGAGTTAGAACAGAAAATGGATTCTTTGAAAGAGGAAACTAAAGAGTACAAGGATAAGCTTTACAGGTTTCTAGATAGCTCCAAAAAGGTTAAGTCACTTGTAAAAGGTCAAAGAAAGACAACATATAAAACAGGCCTTGGTTTTGTTAAGCCACATAAGGAACAAGTTGGAGAGTCTAGTAAGAATATCCAAAAAGAAGAGAGTTCTGATGAGGAGAGTATTTCAGAGAAAGAGTCCTTGAGTGATAGATGCACAGAAATAGAAAATAGGAAGCATAAAAAGGGGAGAAAGTTTACAGGACCTAGAAGGTCATTTACAGGAAAGTTTAATGGTAGATGTTTTGCTTGTCACAGGTTTGGTCACATGGCTTCACATTGAGGACAAGAGGTCTTCGGTGGAAAGGAGTTCGACGTGCTGGAAATAGGTAGAGGCAGTTGATCTTCTGAGGGATCATTTATAGAGCAGAGGGGAAGGTATCTCCTTTGATCAGAGGCTCATAAATTTTTATTGGGGGAAGGTATCTCCTTTGAGCAGAGGGTCATAAATTCTGATTGGGGGAAGGTATCTCCTTTGGGCTGAGGCTCATAAACATTGTAATTAGGAAGGATTCCCAAATAATTTTGAGATAACTTTTAGATAAAAGTTTTATGGACGTAGCCCAGCCATTCTGGGTGAACCACATTAAAATTGGTGTCACTTTGTGGATGATATTATACATTGCTTTGATATTGCTTTGGGTATATTGCTTTACTGTTTTGAAGTATAAAGGAAAAAGTAAAAAGAGGTCTTATACTGTTCACCCCCCATCTCAGTATAATCTTGTGTTCTTCAATTGGTATCAGAGCCGGTACCTTCGGAAAGTTTAACAGCTTGAAGGAAAAACTAGTAAAGAACACAATGGATTATTCAAGTGGCAATGCATCACTCATTCTTGATGGGTCAGATTTTGGTATTTGGAGTGCAAGGATGAAGGTTCATCTAATGGCACTTGGTAATGAGGTATGGGAAGTTATTGAAGATGAGTACACTATTTCTGTACATGGTCCTAATACTAAAGAAGAAATACTCCTACATCACAGCAATTCAAAAGCAATGAATGCAATTCTAAAAGGCTTACAGAAAGCAGATCTCACCAAAGTGATTCACTGCAAAATAGCTAGTGAAATGTGGAAACAGTTGAAGGTGGTTCATACAGGTGATACAAATGTCAGAAAGGCCAACTTGAGACACTTCAAAGGTATGTTTGAACAACTCAATATGAATGATGATGAAAATATTAGTGACTACATGCTTTGTATGGATGAGGTTGTTAACTCCATGAAAGACTTAGGTCTTGAGCTTGCTGAAAATGATGTTTGTGATAAGATTTTAAGATCTCTTCCTAATATATTTAGTGAAAATATTTTTGCTATTAAGGAAGCTAAAGATTTGGATAAGTTGAAAAAGGATGAGCTCCATAGTATACTTGCAGCATTTGAGTTGAGAACTCAAGTGAAGGTTGATGTCAAGAAAGACGCAGCCTTCGAGGCTACCAAGGAATCCTAGGGCAAACAACTTCAAGATAGTGATGAGTCTTCTAGTGACGAAGAGGCATATTACAGCAAGAAAGGCAAGTTCTCTAGAAAGCACAAAAGTATGAAAAATATAAGATGTTTCAATTGTGGAAATTTTGGTCATTATGCTATTGACTGTACTGTTCCCAAGAATGAAAGTGGGAAGATAAACAGGATTCTAAGAGCAAGGATTCTAAAAAGCACAAGCATCACAGGAAGATCAAAGATGAGCACACCAATCAAGGAAAGAGGTATTCTCACAAGCACAAGAAGATTTTCTACCTAGAAAAAGCAAGTAAGTGTTCTAGTAGTGATAGTGAAAGTTCTTCAAGTGATGATGAAAATGAGATGTTGTTCATATCAGAAAAAGAGGAAGAATCGAAACATAGATTCATTATCATGAAATGTCTTAGATGTGGAAATTTTTGTCAGCTTGAGGATGATTGCACAAATAATGATTTGGTTTCTAGTATGTATGAGGTTGCTTCAAAAAACTATAAGGAAGATGCATGTATGGTTTTTGAAAAGGATAACACCTCTAGTGATAAGAAATCTGAAAAAGGCTTTGATGATTCAAAAAGAAAACAAATAAAGGATCTTGAAAGTGAACTTATTAGTGCTCTTAGTGCTTTGAAAAAGGAAATAAAGAAGAATGCTAGACTCAAGGATAAGTTAGATGAATATTGCATAGAGAGAGATGATCTTATAGAAAGTATTTACTTCTCTATAGCTAAGACACAAGAACTCAAGGATGAGTTAGAGTCTAAGGTTCTTGAGTATAGTGAGTTAGAACATAAAATGGCTTCTTTGAAAGAGGAAACTAAAGAGTACAAGGATAAGCTTTACAGGTTTCAAGATATCTCCAAAAATGTTAAGTCACTTGTAAAAGGTCAAAGAAAGACAACAGATAAAATAGGCCTTGGTTTTGTTAAGCCACATAAGGAAAAAGTTGGAGAGTCTAGTAAGAATATCCAAAAAGAAGAGAGTTCTGATGAGGAGAGTATTTCAGAGAAAGAGTCCTTGAGTGATAGATGCACAAAAATAGAAAATGGAAAATAGAAAAAGGGAAGAAAGTTTACAGGACCTAAAAGGTCATTTACAGGAATGTTTAATGGCAGATGTTTTGCTTGTCATAGGTTTGGTCACATGGCTTCACATTGAGGACAGGAGGTCTTTGGTGGAAAAGAGTTCCACGTGCTGGCAATAGGTAGATGCAGTTGATATTCTAAGGGATCATTTACAAAGCAGAGGGGAAGGTATCTCCTTTGAGCAAAGGCTCATAAATTTTGATTGGGGGAAGGTATCTCCTTTGAGCAGAGGGTCATAAATTTTGATTGGGGGAAGGTATCTCCTTTGGTTCGAGGCTCATAAACATTGTAATTAAGAAGGATTCCCAAAGAACTTTGAGATAACTTGTAGAGAAAAGTTTTGTGGACGTAGCCTAGCCATTCTGGATGAACCACCTTAAAATTGGTGTCACTTTGTGGATGATATTGTGCATTTCTTTGATATTACTTTGGGTATATTGATTTACTATTTTGAAGTATAAAGGAAAAAGTAAAAAGATGTATTATACTTTTCACCCCCCCTTCTCAGTATAATCTTGTGTTCTTCAATTGGTATCAGAGCCAGTGCCTTCGAAAAGTTTAACAGCTTGAAGGAAAAGCTAGTAAAGAACACAATGGATTTTTCAAGTGGCAATGCAACACTCATTCTTGATGGGTTAGATTTTGGTATTTGGAGTGCAAGGATGAAGGTTCATCTAATGGCACTTGGTAATGAGGTATGGGAAGTTATTGAAGATGAGTAAACTATTCCTGTACATGGTCCTAATACTAAATAAGAAAGGCTCCTACATCACAGTAATTCAAAAGCAATGAATGCAATCCTGAAAGGCTTACAGAAAGCAGATCTCACCAAAGTGATTCACTGCAAAATAGCTAGTGAAATGTGGAAATAGTTGGTGGTTCATACAGGTGATACAAATGTCAGAAAGGCCAAGTTGAGACACTTCAAAGGTATGTTTGAACAACTCAAGATGAATGATGATGAAAATATTAGTGACTACATGCTTCGTATGGATGAGGTTGTTAACTCCATGAAAGACTTAGGTCTTGAGCTTGCTGAAAATGATGTTTGTGATAATATTTTAAGATCTCTTCCTAATAGATTTAGTGAAAAGATTTCTGCTATTGAGGAAGCTAAAGATTTGGATAATTTGAAAAAGGATGAGCTCCATAGTATACTTGTAGCATTTGAGTTGAGAACTCAAGTGAAGATTGATGTCAAGAAAGAGGCAGCCTTCGAGGCTACCAAGGAATCCAAGGGCAAACAACTTCAATATAGTGATGAGTCTTCTAGTGACAAAGAGGCATATTATAGCAAGAAAGGCAAGTTCTCTAGAAAGCACAAAAGTATGAAAAATATAAGATGTTTCAATTGTGGAAAGTTTGGTCATTATGCTACTGACTGTACTGTTCCCAAGAATGAAAGTGGAAAGATAAACAGGATTCTAAGAGCAAGGATTCTGAAAAGCACAAGCATCATAGGAAGATCAAAGATGAGCACAACAATCAAGGAAAGAGGTATTCTCACAAGCACAAGAAGAGTTTCTACCTAGAAAAAGCAAGTAAGTGTTCTAGTAGTGATAGTGAAAGTTCTTCAAGTGATGATGAAAATGAGATGTTGTTCATATCAGAAAAAGAGGAAGAACTGAAACATAGATTCATTATCATGAAATGTTTTAGATGTGGAAATTTTGGTAACCTTGAGGATGCTTGCACAAATAATGATTTGGTTTCTAGTATGTATGAGGATGCTTCAAAAAACTATAAGGAAGATGCATGTATGGTTTTTGAAAAGGGTAGCACCTCTAGTGATAAGAAATCTAAAAAAGGCTTTAATGATTCAAAAAGCAAACAAATAAAGGATCTTGAAAGTGAACTTATTAGTGCTCTTAGTGCTTTGAAAAAGGAAAGAAAGAAAAATGCTAGACTCAAGGATAAGTTATATGAAAGTTGAATAGAGAGAGATGATCTTATAGAAAGTCTTGACTTCTCTATAGCTAAGACACAAGAACTCAAGGATGAGTTAGAGTCTAAGGTTCTTGATTATAGTGAGTTAGAACAGAAAATGGCTTCTTTGAAAGAGGAAACTAAAGAGTACAAGGATAAGCTTTACAGGTTTCAAGATAGCTCCAAAAAGGTTAAGTCACTTGTAAAAGTTCAAAGAAAGACAACAGATAAAATAGGCCTTGGTTTTGTTAAGCCACATAAGGAACAAGTTGGAGAGTCTAGTAAGAAACTCCAAAAAGAAGAGAGTTCTAATGAGGAGAGTATTTCAGAGAAAGAGTCCTTGAGTGATAGATGCACAGAAATAGAAAATAGGAAACAAAAAAATGGGAGAAAGTTTATAGGACCTAGAAGGTCATTTACAGGAAATTTTAATGGCAGATGTTTTGCTTGTCACAGGTTTGGTCACATGGCTTCACATTGAGGACAGGAGGTCTTCGGTGGAAAGGAGTTCCACGTTTTGGAAAGAGGTAGAGGAATTTGATCTTCTAAGGGATCATTTCCAGAGCAGAGGGAAAGGTATCTCCTTTGAGCAGAGGCTCATAAATTTTGATTAGGGGAAGGTATCTCCTTTGAGCAGAGGCTCATAAATTCTAATTAGGGTAAGGTATCTCCTTTGGGCCAAGGCTCATAAACATTGTAATTGGGAAGGATTCCCAAAGAACTTTGAGATAAATTTTAGAGAAAATTTTTGTGGACGTAGGCCAGCCATTCTGGGTGAACCATGTTAAAATTAGTGTCACTTTGTGGATGATATTGTGCATTGCTTTGATATTGCTCTGGGTATATTGCTTTACTATTTTTAAGTATAAAGGAAAAATTAAAAAGAGGTCTTATACTGTTCACCCCCCATCTCAGTATAATCTTGTGTTCTTCAATTGGTATCAGAGTCGGTGCCTTCAGAAAGTTTAACAGCTTGAAGGAAAAGCTAGTAAAGAACACAATGGATTATTCAAGTGGCAATGTAGCATCCATTCTTGATGGGTCAAATTTTGGTCTTTGGAGTGCAAGGATGAAGGTTCATCTAATGGCACTTGGTAATGAGGTATGGGAAGTGATTGAAGATGAGTACACTATTCCTGTACATGGTCCTAATACTAAATAAGAAAGGCTCCTACATCACAACAATTCAAAAGCAATGAATGCAATCCTAAAAGGATTATAGAAAGCAGATCTCACCAAAGTGATTCACTGCAAAATAGCTAGTGAAATGTGGAAACAGTTGAAGGTGGTTCATACAGGTGATACAAATGTCAGAAAGGCCAATTTGAGACACTTCAAAGGTATTTTTGAACAACTCAAGATGAATGATGATGAAAATATTAATGACTACATGCTTCGTATGGATGACGTTGTTATCCATGAAATACTTAGGTCTTGAGCTTGCTGAAAATGATGTTTGTGATAAGATTTTAAGATCTCTTCCTAACAGATTTAGTGAAAATATTTCTGCTATTGAGGAAGCTAAAGATTTGGATAAGTTGAAAAAAGATGAGCTCCATATTATAATTGCAACATTTGAGTTGAGAACTCAAGTGAAGGTTGATGTCAAGAAAGAGGCAGCCTTCGAGGCTACCAAGGAATCCAAGGGAAAACACCTTAAAGATAGTGATGAGTCTTCTAGTGACGAAGAGACATATTATAGCAAGAAAGGCAAGTTCTCTAGAAAGCACAAAAGTATGAAAAATATAATATGTTTCAATTGTGAAAAGTTTGGTCATTATGCTACTGACTGTACTGTTCCCAAGAATGAAAGTGATGAAGTTAAATAGGATTCTAAAAGCAAGGATTCTGAAAAGCACAAGCATCACAGGAAGATCAAATATGAGCACATCAATCAAGGAAAGAGGTATTCTCACAAGCACAAGAAGAGTTTCTACCTAGACAAAGCAAGTAAGTGTTCTAGTAGTGATAGGGAAAGTTCTTCAAGTGATGATGAAAATGAGATGTTGTTCATATCAGAAAAAAAGGAAGAACCGAAACATAGATTCATTATCATGAAATTTCTTAGATGTGGAAATTTTGGTCACCTTGAGGATGATTGCACAAATAATGATTTGGTTTCTAGTATGTATGAGGATGCTTCAAAAAACTATAAGGAAGATGCATGTATGGTTTTTGAAAAGGGTAGCACCTCTAGTGATAAGAAATCTGAAAAGGCTTTGATGATTCAAAAAGCAAACAAATAAAGGATCTTGAAAATGAACTTATTAGTGATCTTAGTGCTTTGAAAAAGGAAAAAAAGAAGAATGCTACACTCAAGGATAAGTTAGATGAATGTTGCATAGAGAGAGATGATCTTATAGAAAGTCTTGACTCCTCTATAGCTAAGACACAAGAACTCAAGGATGAGTAAGAGTCTAAGGTTCTTGAGTATAGTGAGTTAGAACAAAAAATGGTTTCTTTGAAAGAGGAAACTAAAGAGTACAAGGATAAGCTTTACAGGTTTCAAGATAGCTCCAAAAAGGTTAAGTCACTTGTAAAATTTCAAAGAAAGACAACAGATAAAACAGTCCTTGGTTTTGTTAAGCCACCCAAGGAACAAGTTGGAGAGTCTAGTAAGAAACTCCAAAGAGAGTTCTGATGAGGAGAGTATTTCAGAGAAAGAGTCCTTGAGTGATAGATGCACAGAAATAGAAAATAGGAAACAAAAAAAGGGTAGAAAGTTTATAGGACCTAGAAGGTAATTTACAAGAAAGTTTAATGGCAAATGTTTTGCTTGTCATAGGTTTGGTCACATGGCTTCACATTGAGGACAGGAGGTCTTCGGTGGAAAGGAGTTCCACGTGCTGGCAAGAGGTAGAGGTAGTTGATATTCTAAGGGATCATTTCCAGAGCATAGGGGAAGGTATCTCCTTTGAGAAGAGGCTCATAAATTTTGACTAGGGGAAGGTATCTCCTTTGAGCAGAGGGTCATAAATTCTGATTGGGGGAAGGTATCTCCTTTGGGCTGAGGCTCATAAACATTGTAATTAGGAAGGATTCTCAAATAACTTTGAGATAACTTTTAGAGAAAATTTTTGTGGACGTAGCCCAGCCATTCAGGGTGAACCACGTTAAAATTGGTGTCACTTTATGGATGATATTGTGCATTGCTTTGATATTGCTTTGGGTATATTGCTTTACTATTTTGAAGTATAAATGAAAAAGTAAAAAGATATCTTATACTATTCACCCCCCCCATTTTAGTATAATCTTGGGTTCTTCAATTGGTATCAGAGCAGGTGCCTTCAGAAAGTTTAACATCTTGAAGGAAAAGCTAGTAAAGAACATAATGGATTATTCAAGTGGCAATGCAACACCCATTCTTGATGGGTCACATTTTGGTCTTTGGAGTGCAAGGATGAAGGTTCATCTAATGGCACTTGGTAATGAGGTATGGGAAATGATTGAATATGAGTACACTATTCCTGTACATGGTCCTAATACTAAAGAAGAAAGGCTCCTAAATCACAACAATTCAAAAGCAATGAATGCAATCCTAAAAGTCTTATAGAAAGCAGATCACACCAAAGTGATTCACTGCAAAATAGCTAATGAAATGTGGAAATAGTTGAAGTTGTTTCATACAGATGATACAAATGTTAGAAATGCCAAGTTGAGACACTTCAAAGGTATGTTTGAACAACTCAAGATGAATGATGATAAAAATATTAGTGACTACATGCTTCGTATGGATGAGGTTGTTAACTCCATGAAAGACTTAGGTCTTGAGCTTGCTAAAAATGATGTTTGTGATAATATTTTAAGATCTCTTCCTAATAGATTTAGTGAAAAGATTTCTGCTATTGAGGAAGCTAAAGATTTAGATAAGTTGAAAAAGGATGAGCTCCATAGTATACTTGCAGCATTTGAGTTGAGAACTCAAGTGAAGGTTGATGTCAAGAAAGAGGTAGCCTTCGAGGCTACCAAGGAATCCAAGGGCAAACAACTTCAAGATAGTGATGAGTCTTCTAGTGACGAAGAGACATATTACAGCAAGAAAGGCAAGTTCTCTAGAAAGCACAAAAGTATGAAAAATATAAGAAGTTTCAATTGTGGAAAGTTTGGTCATTATGCTACTGACTGTACTGTTCCCAAGAATGAAAGTGATGAAGATAAACATGTTTCTAAGAGCAAGGATTCTGAAAAGCACAAGCATCACAGGAAGATCAAAGATGAGCACAACAATCAAGGAAAGAGGTATTCTCACAAGCACAAGAAAATTTTCTACCTAGACAAAGCAAGTAAGTGTTCTAGTAGTGATAGTGAAAGTTCTTCAAGTGATGATGAAAATGAGATGTTGTTCATATCAGAAAAAGAGGAAGAACCAAAACATAGATTCATTATCATGAAATGTCTTAGATGTGGAAATTTTGGTCACCTTGAGGATGATTGCACAAATAATGATTTGGTTTCTAGTATGTATGAGGATGCTTCAAAAAACTATAAGGAAGATGCACGTATGGTTTTTGAAAAGGGTAGCACCTCTAGTGATAAGAAATCTGAAAAAGGCTTTGATGATTCAAAAAGCAAACAAATAAAGGATCTTGAAAGTGAACTTATTAGTGCTCTTAGTGCTTTGAAAAAGGAAAGAAAGAAGAATGCTAGACTCAAGGATAAGTTAGATGAATTTTGCATAGAGAGAGATGATCTTATAGAAAGTCTTTACTTCTCTATAGCTAAGAAACAAGAACTCAAGGATGAGTTAGAGTCTAAGGTTCTTGAGTATAGTGAGTTAGAACAAAAAATGGCTTCTTTGAAAGAGGAAACTAAAGAGTACAAGAATAAGCTTTACAGGTTTCAAGATAGCTCCAAAAAGGTTAAGTCACTTGTAAAAGGTCAAAGAAAGACAACAGATAAAACAAGCCTTGGTTTTGTTAAGCCACACAAGGAACAAGTTGGAGAGTCTAGTAAGAAACTCCAAAAAGAAGAGAGTTCTGATGAGGAGAGTATTTCAGAGAAAGAGTCCTTGAGTGATAGATGCATAGAAACAAAAAATAGGAAACAAAAAAAGGGGAGAAAGTTTACAAGACCTAGAAGGTCATTTATAGGAAATTTTAATGGCATATGTTTTGCTTGTCACAGGTTTGGTCATGACACTAAAATAAAAATCAAAACCTAATGTCCAATAAAGGGAATAATGCTCCTAATGTTCAATCTACACCTCCTTATAATATTAATGAGTAATTATCCAATACTACAGCTAGAATTTCCCTCTTGGATTTGTTAAGATCTTCTCCTACCCATAGATATGAATTAATGCTTACATTAAGCCAAATGATGGTACCACAAAACATTCAACCTGAAGCCATGGCCAATACTATCATCACTAGAGAAGTTGATTGTATTGACTTTCGAGATAAAGATATCCCACAACATAGTTTACATAAGGATAACCCCTTATATATTACTGCCCTAATAGGAGATGTAGCAATCAAAAGGGTCTTGATTTATAATGGTTCATCTCTAAATATTTGCACTTTTGACTTCTACCAAAGATTTGGGTTTAGAAGTGATGAAATGAAGAAAACTGACATGATCATAAAAGCTTTCAATGAAGAAACACAAGAAATGTGTGGAGTTATCACCATCCCATTGCAAGTTGGTCCGAGAACCTTAGATACGACCGTGTTTATTGTACATTGCACCGCATCATACAATATACTTTTAGGTCATCCTTGGATCAATGCAATGCGGGCTGTCCCATCAACTTTACACCAATGTGTTAAATTCGAATTTAAAAATTAGTTGGTCACTATCCATGGTGATCCTAGACCCTTTGATATGTGTGCTTTGGTAGAACCTGTTGGAGTTCAATTTTGCCCTGCTCTGTCATCCACACATCCTAATTCTTATTTTTCATCTAAAAAATCTTCTAAACAAACCACACTAGAACCTCAAAAAGATCTTAAATCCACAACCAATCCTTCATGTTCCATCCCTATAATTTCAAAACCTATAGACCCATTTATTAACACCTCCACATTTTCTACATCTATCATACCTTCCACATCTAAAGATATAGGGAATGATCCTTCTACATCTTATGCTCTTTCTGATGAACTCTTACCTGATTTATCTAAAATTCTTATATCAGAAAAAACAAATGCTTCTATGCAAAATTCCATTATCTTAAGTAATTTCCCACCATCTCCTTGTACTTTGGGCCTCCCACAACCTATGGGAAGTACTTACCAATTCGGGAGTTGTGCCTTCATTTATAAGGGATATGACTGGGGAAGAATACCCAAGAACATCAAAACTCATCATGAGGGATATGCTCAATGTTATTTTACTAATGAGTATATTAAAGCTAAACCTATAATGCTTAAAATGGGATATAAAGGGAAAGGCTTGGGACCTCTCCAAGATGGTATGAAAGAACCCTTTGAGGTAGAACCATGGCCCGCCCGATGTGGTGTGGGCCTATTTCCTAGTAAGGGTCAACCCTTCCCTTTTGAAGATGATGATCAACTCATATGTTATCAAGATTATTTGGATGGGCGTGATGATTTACCTCTAAAAAATTAACCATTTACATGCAATATGCTATCCATAGCTTATCCTGAAATGATTGTTGAATCCGATGATTTGGAAGGAGATATTTTCCATGATGTCTCCTTTGAAGAGATGTTACACAATGGTTTTTATTTTGATGGTTCTATACCTACTATATCCCAGCTTGAGGCCACTACTCCTCAAGATGAATTATCCAAGTTAACCTTAAAAGAATTACAATAATTGGGTGTTTCACCTGCCCCACCTAATTTTGAAAGAGATCTACACATTGAAGTAGAAAATGTCATTAAATTTAACATTGGAACTGAGGATAATCCCCACATAATCAATTTGAAGAACACAAGTTTATACTGAGAGGGGAGGTTAATAGCATAAGACTTAACCAATTAATAATTTTAAATTTAGATAGCAGTGGCATAAATACAACATTAATCAAGATAGAAAGCATCACACATTGAAGACCCATTTTAACGTGGTTCACCCAAAATGGTTGGGATACATCCACGGATAAAATATTTCACTAAATTTTATCAATCCAAATTGTGAGAATACCTTTCCCGATTACAATTTTTATGGGCACCAACCCAAAGGAGACACCAATCCCCTAATCTCGAGTTCGTGGGCACCAACCTATAGGAGAAACCAATCCCCTAGATCTGCTCTGGTTGGTGATCCTCTAGAAAACCTCTGCCTTCACTACCCTTAGCAAATGGAACTATATCCATAGAATACACCTATCCTCCCTGCTTTGGCTAGAGACCTCTGTCCTCAACTCTAAAACCTCCAAAGCTGGTCCTCGATTTTGCACTAAACACAGTCCTTCGGTCTAGCACAAATGTCCTCATTCATATTTGCCTGTTGTGCTCTACGCCCTCTGCTCTCTTTTTGCAAACACAATAGCACCGTCTTCACGCACTCTGATTCCTTGCGATCTCTCTCACTTAGATGATTCGACAAAATGCACTCTGTACACTACTATCAAATTTTGCACTCTGCTCTCAACGATCGAACTTCTTCTCTTCGCACTATTTCTATGAACGTTGCACTTCAACCACGCATTCGATCTTCCCACAACTCTCCAAATAGCCCTCATTTTATAACAGAGTTTTCATGAATAAAAACTTTGATCTTAGATGGTTGTTATGCAAATGCAAACCCTAATCTCCATCGGTTGCAAGCCCTAATCTTCACTGGCTAAAATTTGACTCTGTCAGCTTCACTACCTCTGTAACCCTTCTGAGCTTCTGCCACAAAAATATAACATGTCACGATATCGCGACACTTTTCACTTTCTTAACCCCTTCTCGGCTTACACTCATGAAAGCAGAACATGTTACGAAATCATGACACTTTCGCTTCCTTGCACTCTGCTCTGCTTGCACTAGCGAAAATGGAACATGTCACAAAATCATGACACATTCGCTGCCTTGTGCTTTTCTCTCCTTTATGCCCGTGAAAATGGAACATGTCACAAAATCATGATGCTTTCGCCTTTGAGCTCTTCCTTCTTGAATTTTTCATGAAATCATGACGCTTCTTCTTCCATGCTCTTTCATTTTGTTTCTGTCATGAAATTGTGACTCTTCAACTGTTGAAGACCTGCTTTTTGTTTCTATCATGAAATCGTGACACTTTCTCCAATTGTATGCTGCCATCTCAATTTGTCATGAAATCATGACACTTTTTGCATCCATAACCTTTCTCTTCAACCTGTCGTGAAATCACGACACTTTCTGCATCCGTATGATTTCTTTGTAGCATGTCACGAAATCACGACAGTTCTCATTTCAGACTCTTCCCTTTGCTGCATGTCGTGAAATCATGATAGTTCTCACTTCAAGTTCTGTAGCATGTCATGAAATCATGACAATTCTCACTTTGACTTCTATAGCATGTCGTGAAATCATGACACTTTATCTTGCTACTTTCTCTCTCTTCGAACTTGTCACAAAATCATGAAAATTCACACTACAGACTCTCTCTTCTGCATTATGTCACGAAATGATGACACTTTTTCTTTTGAAATATCTCTCCTGCAACATGTCCTAAAAATGTGACATGTCTTGATATCGCGACACTTTTCCAACTTACTTTATTTTGAACCTGTCAGCTTGGGGTTTGCAGAAGACCATTGAAACTGTCATGCCGTAACCTTCATCAACACAAATAATTTTGACATCAATTCAAATTCCTTCGAAAGCTTCTTGAAATCAATGACAAATTATTCACTTGAGCAAATTGCAATGTACCAAAAGTACCCAAAATTGCCAACAATCTCCCCCTTTGTCATTGATGGCAAACCTTTACTGAAAACACTTCTCAAGAGCCAAAACTAAAACCAACCGTGCTAACAACTGACAACTGATCAACTGTGCCCGCAACTAAGAATCTTCCTTTGAAGTTTTGCTCCACCTAACTTGAAGCTTTCCTCTTCTCTTGAAGCTCTCCCCCTTACTCATATCTCTCCCCCTTTGTCATCAATGGCAAAGGGCCACCTTTGGGGCTTGGGACTAAGAATGAGCCTCTTGGCTTAGTCCCTCCCCCACCTCCTGATGAGGTGATTAATTCTAGGGTGAGAGTACAACTCCCAATTTCTCCCTTAGATACTCAAACATATCTCTTGGAAGAGGTTTGGTGAAGATATCTACAATCTGCTCTTTAGTAGGCACATACTCTAGCTTGACCTACTTGTCTTGCACTTTCTCCCTTAGAAAGTGATACTTGATGGAAATATGCTTTGTCCTTGAGTGCATTACCAGATTTTTGGAAATACTTATGGCACTTGTATTATCACAAAATATGGAGATGGGTTGTTCATGCCTGACTTTGAAATCCTCCAAGGTGGTTTTCATCCATAAAACCTGTGTACACCCAGCTAGTGCTGCTATGTATTTAGCCTCTGCTATAGATAAGGAAACTAAAGTTTGTTTCTTACTTAACCAAGAAACCAAACTCTTTCCCAAAAAGAATGCTCCACCACTAGTGCTTTTTCTATCATTAATACTGCCTGCCCAATCTGCATCTATATAAGCTGTGAGGGTGAAATTATCACCTTTGGGATACCAAAGCCCAAAGTCCATAGTGCCCTTCAGATATCTGAATATCCTCTTAACTGTTATAACATGAGAATATTTTGGAGCTGCTTGAAATCTTGCTACTAACCCAACTACCTGCATGATATTTTGTCTGGTAGTCGTAACATATAATAAGCTACCGATCATTGATCTGTACAATCTCTGATCTGTCACTGGAGATTCATCATATTTACTCATCTTGCACCATGTAATCATTGGAGTACATACTGGTTTGTTGTCCATAATCCCAAATTTTTTCAACATTTCTTTGATATACTTTCTTTGAGAAAGAAATACACCGTCTTTTGATTGAGAAATCTGAAGACCTAAAAAGAATGATAGCTCTCCAATCATAGACATCTCAAATTCCTTCTGCATGGTGTTAGCAAAAACTTTGCACATATGAGTATTATTTCCCCTAAAAATAATATCATCAACATAGACAACCATAATCAACATATCATCATCTTCATTCTTAATATACAAATTGCTATCTGCCACGCCTTTCCTGAAGCCTTGCTCATGAAGATAACTATCAAGTTTTGAGTACCACGCCCTTGGTGGTTACTTTAACCCATATAAGGCCTTTTTTAGTTTACACACATAGTCTGACTGTTCTGTGAGAGACACTCCTTCTAGCTGTTCTATGTAGACTTCTTCTACCAACACCCCATTTAGAAAAGATGACTTTACATCCATTTGATATACCTTGAAATATTTGAAGCTTAAAAGGGCCAAAAACATTCTGATAGCTTCAAGACGAGCAACAAGAGAGAACGTCTCTTCGAAATCAACACCTTCTACTTGAGCATAACCTTTGCAGACTAACCTAGCTTTGTTTTTGACAATCTTTCCATCCTCATTGAGTTTATTTTTGAATATCCATTTTGTGCCAATGACATTCTTGTCCTTAGGTCTGGGAACCAAATCCCAAGTTTCACTTTTCTCTATTTTATTTAGCTCTTCATCCATTGCTTTTACCCAAAATTTATCTGCACATGCTTCACTGAAATATTTTGGCTCAATCTGAGATAATAATGAAACATTTGTAGAATTGTGTGAAGAGATGACTCTTCTTCTTATTTGCCTACTATTTGGATCACCAATGATCAAATATTTGGGATGATTTTTCTGAACATATCGTGAAGGAGTTTTGGGAAGTAGTTGTCTTTCCTCATCTTCATCTGAAACCTATCTGAATTCTTTTTGACAAATTTCATCACTGAGTTCCTTGACTAGTTCTTTTATCCTTGTCTTTTCATCAATTGTTACATTTATGCTCTCTACGAATGTATGAATTTTTTTGTTGAAGCATCTATAGGCCTTGCTTCTGCTGGAATATCCAAGAAAGATTCCCTCATCACACCTAGGATCAAATTTACCCAAATTCTGATCTTCCCTTTTGATGAAACACTTACTCCCAAACACTGAAGTATTTTATTGTAGTTGGTCTTCCTTTCCACAACTCATAAGGAGTTTTATGATGATTGACTCTAAGTTGGGCCCTAGTGATAATGTAGACTATTGTACTAACTGCCTCTTTCCAAAATCCATCTGAAAGTTTTGACTCATTTAACATAGCTCTAGCCATATTTTCAATAGTAATGTTTTTCCTTTCAACTACTCCATTTTGTTGAGGAGTTATTGCTGCTAAATATTCTCTTTTGATTCCTTGTTGCTCATAGTATTCCATAAATTCATTTGAATTGAACTCTCCTCCTCTATCTAATCTTAAGCATTTTATTCTCTTGTTAGTCTCATTTTCAATCATTTCTTTGAAAGCTTTAAATTTTTCAAAAGCTTCAGATTTTTCTTTGAGAAAAGTAACCCAAGTCATTCTAGAATAATCATCTATAAAAAGCATGAAGTAGCTTTCTCCCTGAATACTCTGAGTTCTGGTGGGGCCACATAAATCAGTATGAATAATATCCAATGGTTTTGAAGAAGTATACCTTTTTGATTTGAAACTAGTTCTGGTCTGTTTTCCATGTTGATAGGGACCGCAAATGATATTATGGGGCCTTTTTATTTTGGGCAAGTCTCTAACTGCTTCCTTGTTACTAATATTGACAAGATTATCAAAGCTCAAATGCCCCAATATTTTATGCCATAGCCAAATCTCATCTTCTTGAGTTAGTAAAAACTTTTCCCTTTTTATCTCACTCAGCATGTAAATATTGTTTGGAGTCCTTGTAGCACTCGCAATGAGTTTTCCATTTTTTCTTTACTTATCTCACATCTATCTGAAAAGAAATATACTATGTACCCTTGATCACAAAGTTGAATCACACTTATAATATTATGTCTTAGGCCTTCTACATAAAGAACATCTTTTGTTTTGGATTTCCCATCCAAACTAAGAGTCCCTTTACCACAGATTTTAGCTTATCTATTATCTCCAAAACTGACTGTTCCTCTGTTTGTTTCTTTTAAGACCAAAATTTTTTCCTTTTCACCAGTCATATGTTTTGAACAACCACTATCAAGATACCATTTTTCTACTTTGTCTTAAGCATGAAAAGCAGTTTGAACTATCATTGACTTAGATTTGATCTCATTTTTCTTTTTAGTGAACTCAAGGCTAGATCTATCCAAACCGCACATCCTTGCTATATGCCCAAAATTCTTGCACTTGTAACACATGAAATTTTTATTCATAAGAGGTGCAAAAGAGTTAACATTTTCCTTACTAAGGCTATTCAAGGATTTATTGCAATGCATAGCTTTGTGACCAAAATTCTAGCAGGAAAAACAATAGCCATGGAAAGTATTATGTAACCTGTTTTTATGCCTTGGATGATTGTTTTTCTTGTGACCAACTGGAATCCACCACTCTTTAGGATGAAGATTGGTCTTGCTCGAAGACCCTATTTCATGAATAGTGCAACCATCCTTATTTTGCTTTTCATACGGAGTATTCTGTCTGAGATCCAATTGTTCCAAATTCACTCTAAGAGACATAACCTCTTCTTCTAGTTTCTCGCAATCAGCTTCCTTTCCTTTTAAATCCTTTGTTAGAACCTGTTCAACCTTCTTCCCTTCTTCAGCTAGAATTTTGAAGTCTATAACTCTTTGGGACAATTCTGATCTTGCTATCTCTTCTTCCTGACATTGATTCTTGAGAACAGAATTCTCTTCCCTGAATTTCTCAAGCTTTCTTAAAGCCAAGAAGAATTCACCTTTGATATTGAACTCAACCCCTTCATATCTTTCTAAAACTGTATGTTCCTCTGATAGATCCTTCTCAAAGCTATTAGGCTCTTTCTGGAGAGACCCGCTCTAATACCAATTGAATAACACAAGCTTATACTGAGAGGGGGGGTGAACAATATAAGACTTAACCAATTAATAATTTTAACTTTAGATAGCAGTGGCATCAATACTACATTAATCAAGACAGAAAACATCACACATTGAAGACCCATTTTAACATGGTTCACCCAAAATGGTTGGGCTACATCCACGGATAAAATATTTCACTAAATTTTATCAATCCAAATTCTGGGAATACCTTTCCCGATTACAATGTTTATGGGCACCAACCCAAAGGAGACACCAATCCCCTAATCTCAAGTTCGTGGGCACCAACCCACAGGAGACACCAATCCCCTAGCTCTGCTCTGGCTGGTGATCCTCTAGAAGACCTCTACCTCTGTTGACCTTAGCAAATGGAACTCTATCCATAGAATACACCTGTCCTCCCTACTCTGGTTGGAGACCTCTGTCCTCAACTCTAACACCTCTAAAGTTGGTCCTCAAATTTGCACTAAACATAGTCCTTTGGTCTAGCACAAATGTCCTCGTTCATCTTTGACTATTGCACTCTACACCCTCTGCTCTCTCTGTGCAAACACAACAGCACCATCTTCGCACACTCTGATTCCTTGTGATCTCTCTCACTTAGATGATTCGACAAAATGCACTCTGTACACTGCTATCAAATTTTGCACTCTGCTGTCGACGATCGAACTTCTTCTCTTTGCACTATTTCTACGAACGTCACACTTCAACCATAGATTCAATCTTCCCACAACTCTCCAAATAGCCCTCCTTTTATAACAAATTTTTCATGAATAAAAACTTTGATCTTAGATGGCTGTTATGCAAATGAAAACCCTAATCTTCGTCGACTGTAAGCCCTAATATTTGTCAGCTAAAATTTGACTCTGTCAACTTCACTGCCTCTATAACCCTTTTAAGCTTCTGCCACAAAAATACATGTCACGATATCATGACACTTTTCAATTTCTTAACCCCTTCTCGTCTTGCACTCGCAAAAGCAAAACATGTCATGAAATCATGACACTTTTGCTTCCTTGCACTCTGCTCTGCTTGCACTAGCGAAAATGGAACATGTCATGAAATTGTGACACTTTTGTTGCCTTGTGCTTTTCTCTCCTTTACGCCCACAAAAATGGAACATGTCATGAAATCATGACGCTTTCACCTTTGAGCTCTTCCTTCTTGAATTTGTTGTAAAATCGTGATGCTTCTTCTTCCATGCTCTTTCATTTTGTTTCTATCACGAAATCGTGACTCTTCAACTGTTGAAGACCTGCTTTTTGTTTCTATCATGAAATCATGACACTTTCTCCAACTTTATGCTACCATATCAATATGTCATGAAATCATGACACTTTCTGCATCCATAACCTTTCTCTTCAACCTATTGTGAAATCGTGACACTTTCTGCATCCGTACGATTTCTTTGCAACCTGTCATGAAATCATGATAGTTCTCATTTTAGACTCTTCCCTTTGTTGCATGTCACGAAATCATGACAGTTCTCACTTTGAGTTCTGCAGCATGTCATAAAATTGTGACAGTTCTCACTTTGACTTCTATAGCATGTCACGAAATCACGACACTTTATCTTGCTACTTTCTCTCTCTTCAAACTTGTCGTGAAATCGTGACAATACACACTACGGAATCTCTCTTCTGCATTATGTCATGAAATCATGACACTTTTTCTTTTGGACTCTCTCTTCTGCATTATGTCATGAAATCATGACACTTTTTCTTTCGGACTCTCTCTCCTGCAACATGTCACGAAAATGCGACATGTCGCGATATCGCGACACTTTTCCAACTTACTTTCTTTTGAACCTGTCAGCTTGGGGTTTGCAGAAGACCATTGAAAATGTCATGCCGTAACCTTCATCAACACAAATAATTTTGACATCAATTCAAATTCCTTCGAAAGCTTCTTGACATCAATGACAACTTATTCACTTGAGCAAATTGCAATGTACCCAAAGTACCCAAAATTGCTAACACAATATTGGATCAGAATTAAGTCAAGAAAAATAAGAGCAATACATTGCATTCCTTAAAGAATATGAAGATGTCTTCACTTGGACATATGAAGATATGCCAGGTTTAGACCCTTCTGTAGTCATGCATCACCTAGTAGTCCATCCGGATGCTAAACCTGTTAAACATAAACTTAGAAAAATGCATCCCAAAGTGGCCTTGCTAGTCAAATGGGAGTTAGAAAAACTCCTGAATGTTGTTTTTATACAAGCTATTGATTATGTTGAATGGATATCGAAGGTAGTTCCAATCACCAAGAAAGAATCTACCAAAGTTAGGGTTTGCATAGAATTTAGAGATATTAACGTTGCATGCCCTAAAGATGTTTTTCCTCTTCCAAACATGGATCAAATCATTGATTTTACTACTGGGAGTGGAATGATGTCCCTAATGGATGGATGTTTTGGTTATAATCAGATTAGGATAGCTCCTGAAGATCAGGCTAAAACAACCTTTATTACCCCCTGGGGTACCTTTTGTTGGAAAGTGATGCCATTCGGCCTAAAGAACGTAGGTGCAACCTATCAATGAGCTATGACTTATATTTTTCATGACATGATGCATGATATCCTACATGATTATGTAGATGATATCATAGCTTGTTCCATCAAATAAGATGATCATTTAAATGACTTAAGGACAGTGTTTGATCGGTTAAGGGAATATCATATCCGAATAAATCCTACTAAATGCATATTCGAAGTTAAGTTCGGTAAACTATTAGGGGTTATAGTTTCTTTACGTGGCATCGAAATTGACCCTCTCAAGATTATGACT
The DNA here is from genome assembly GCA_028583015.1 of Wollemia nobilis. Classification (NCBI taxonomy): domain Eukaryota; kingdom Viridiplantae; phylum Streptophyta; class Pinopsida; order Araucariales; family Araucariaceae; genus Wollemia; species Wollemia nobilis. Next base: position 6,750,868 of record JAQPPZ010017073.1, read on the forward strand.
ATCATTGATATGCCCGCACCTACCAATATATCTGAGTTATGAAGTTTACAAGGTAAGCTTCAAACTATCTGTCGCTTCATCGATAAGCTGGCGAACAAAATCGGTCACTTTCTTAAGCTTCTTAAGAAGGATGTCCCTTTTAATTGGGACGACGAATGCAAGGAAGCTTTTGAACTTCTGAAACAATACCTCCTTAACCCACCTATGCTTTCACTACCTAGACATGATCACCCATTTATCCTATATATTTCAGCTTTATATTTTGCTTTAGGAGCTATGTTAGCTCAACTTGATGATGAGAAAAGAGAACGTGCTAATTATTATATTAGTCGAATTTTAATTAGTTATGAAACCCGCTACACAGCATTAGAAAAACTATGTCTAGCAGTCATATTTTCTACATAGAAATTACGCCATTATATGCTCAGTCAAAAAACATATGTCATTGCTAAATATGATCCCTTGCGGTATCTCATGAGTTGACCTTATTTATCGGGTCGCACAGCAAAGTGGGTTCTTGCTCTAAGCGAGTTTGAACTCACGTTTATAGGATATAAGTCTGTTAAGGGTCAAATCATAGCAGATCAATTAGCTGCTACACCCTTAGAGTCTACCCATCCCCTCATCATTGAGTTTCCTGATGAATGCCTTCAATTAGAGGTAGACCATGTTGAAAAATGGTCCTTATACTTTGATGGAGCCCGATGCATGAGTGGGGCTGGTGCAGGTATTATTTTAATATCTCCACAAAAACACATTATACCTTTGTTCTTTAAATTAACATTTGCTTGCACCAATAATACTGTTGAATATGAAGCTCTAATCCTTGGATTACGAGATGCCTTAGCACTAAAAATTAAACATCTGCTAGTTTTTGGTGATTCTCAACTTGTTATAAACCAAATTAATGAAGTTTATTAGACCGGAGATGATAAATTGCACCCATATAAAGCATATGTTTTACAATTAATATCTCTATTTGATCAAGTTACCTTGGAAGCTATTCCTCGAACTAGCAACCATGAGGCTGATGCTATGGCCGCAACTGCATCTCTTCTACCCTTGGAGTTAGATGACGAATATGTCACCATAATTATTCATCGACTCTAGGAACCCACTTCAAATAAGTCATGCTTAGAACCTTTGTATGTGTTTCTAATCAATGAAACTACTCCTGAACCTTGGTATACGGGTATATTTGATTTTCTTCACAATGGGACTTTCCCTACCAGTTCTAATAGAAACCAACGTCGGTTATTACGTAGACGAGCAAGTCGATTTGTAATAATTGGCAATACTTTATATAGGAGATATTTTGAAGGTATCCTATTGAGATGTTTGAATTTAGAAGAATCCAGATCAACTTTGAGTGAAGCCCATGATGGATCTTGTGGAGGAAACTTCAGTGGTAGTGTCATTGCTAAAAAGCTCCTTAGGATAGGATACTTTTGGCCTACCATGGAGAATGATGCACATGATTATGTGCACCATTGCGACAAGTTCCAGAAACATGCTGACCTTGTCCATGCCCCTGCACAAGAACTATAGGCTATTTCATCTCCTTGGCCCTTTTCAAAATGGGGCTTAGACATTATTGGCAAAATTAATCCTAGGTCATCTGATGGACACAAATTAATCATAACCGCCACTGAGTATTTTACGAAGTGGGTTGAAGCTATGCCTTTAGCTTCCTGCACTGGAACACAAGTCTCTAAATTTATTTTTAATCAAATCATTTTTAGGTTCGTAATTCTTGCAAATATCATATCAGACAATGGAACTTGTTTCAAAAATAAAGATGTTAAGAAATTATGCCAAAAATATAAGATTCAACATTGCTGGTCCACTCCCTATTATCCTCAGGGTAATGGCCAAGCAGAAGCTTCTAACAAAACCTTAATCAAAATTCTCAAAAAATTGGTCAATAAATCTGGCCGTGACTAGCACATTCAATTATATCCAACTTTGTGGGCATATCGCACTAGCACTCGTACTCCCACAGGTACTTCATCTTTTGTTTTGGTTTATGGCGCTGAAGTTGTTTTTCCCTTTGAATTAGAAGTTCCTTCTTTGGCTCTACTACTTCAAGATACCGTAGTAGGAGATGAATATCGAGCTGGCAAACTCAGTCAGCTAGAACTCCTAGATGAAAAGTGCATCAATGCTTTGGAGCATCTTCGTGCCTACCAAAACAAGCTTAAAAGATCATATGCTAAGAAAGTTCGTCATTGATCCTTTGAGGTCGAAGACCTTGTTTTAAAAGAAAATCAAAAAAATATTAATGCAACTAAAGACCTTAAAGGTAAATTTGAACCCAACTATCTTGGACCATATATTATCATTGCTAAATTTGAATCAGGAGCATACAAATTATCTACCTTAGATGGTAAAGAACTTAAAGAACCTATGAATATTATGCATCTTAAGCGATATTACGCATAAAATATGGTCATTTCATCATTGTATATATTGTTATTTTGCATCTTGTTTCATTTTAGTCATCCATATAAAAATTTCAAAAACAATAATAGTATTTATTCTTTCAATTCATACCTTAAAAATATAAAAACACCAAAAACATCCAAATCATCAAAATCTTCAAAACCATATTTTATCTTTATACCTCTCAATTTGTGAAGTATTGCAGTTATATTTTCAGTTTTTTTGGATAAATTAGCATTTATTTGGAATCCCACACTTTCAAATTCACATGAATAAATATCTTGATTTATTTGGTATGATTACTAATCTCTCTTATATCAAAGTCCACAAAATTCAATTAAATAAAGTTTGAGCACAGAGAATTGATCTTGTTATTTACTTAAACCAAGCATATCCTTTCACAATAAAATGATTATATTTGTAATGTCCATGCTATTCTACATAGTAGAAGTGGTTTCTTGAGCGAAAAGTTTCCCCTGCTATCCTATCATGCACATGGTCTAGAATCTTTGAGAATTGACAAAAGGACAAGCTCACCCCTACCTAGAATAAAAATCCCTTACTCTATAGCTAATTCGAGCAAGTATCCCTAGCATAGGAAGAAAATAAAATTTCAAGAAAAAGAGAAAAAGAAAAAGGTTATTTCCGCATTATCTCAAATATCAAAGCAAAAGATACGAAAAATAAAAATACAAAAAAAAAAAAAGAGAAAAGAAAGAAAAAAGCAAAGAAAGCAAAACAAGCAAAAGCAAAAGCAATAAAATCCCTTTCCCTACCCATTGAAAAGAAAATAAGGGTTGATGAGCTTGAATCCCTGGAATTCTCAATTATTCAAAAACTGTGAGGTAAGCCCCATAACAGGTGGTTTGTGCCCAACCCTCTTGGCCTTGGGTAACTCCTAGTGTGGTGATATGTCTGTCACATTAGCAACCTTCTTTTGTACAGACCTATGTCTGTTTATGGATTAGCTAGCTCTTGATAACCTGACTTACATGGTAGTCTGGTATGGTTATATGCATCTAAATCATGGTTAATGAACACTTATTTGGTTAATTCAAATCACTTGTATCAAATTATCTTGCTCAAAACTGGTAAATGCACAAAGCAATTGCACACACATTTGTATTTGAGAGATTTTGTGTATCATTATGATAAATCAAGATCAAAAATGAACTCACATACGCACATGGGATTCCTTATAAATCTAACTTTTGTCTTTAAGATACTTTGAAATATTTTTGCAAATTGTCTGGAATAATTTCATTTTCTTCTCTGAGAACAGTTGTTTAGTATAAACACAACTACATGCATTACCAAAAAAAATCAAAATCATTTTTAAAAAACATACAATAAAGTTACATTTATATATAAATTTTGACTTTCACGACGATGGTATAGTTCCAAAACCAAAATTGGAATTTTATGCCTAGCACAAGTCCTCATCTTCATATTTTCTGTTTATTTTCAAAAATTAAAAATCAACCATGCAATAAAACTATTATTTTCTTCTTTGGACTTCGCGATGATGGTATAAGTCTATACCTATAATTCTATGCCTAGCGCAAACCATCGAACTAATTTTATTTCCCTTTTATTTCAAATCATAAAAAACATATGACTTAAATCATTATGTTACACAATTATGCTTTAAAAGCACGCACATTGTTACTATTTCATGCCATTATGTCAATAGCCAATTTTGCAATGATGGTATAATTCCTAGGGAATTATTCACAAATTTTATCACACTTAGGAATTTATGCCTAGCAAAAATCATTTTTATGCATAATATTTTCACGAAAATTTGAAAACAAATCACCATCGTCATCATCATCATTACAACACCAAGTCTTAATATAGTCTCTTAAGCACTCTTTTACTTTTAACAATATTTCTATACTAGGATTAGCTTGACAACCGAGTGAGCGGCGACTCCATGAAATGGTCTATAATAGCGACAATGTCCTTTGAAATTATTGTTAGAAGTCCCTTTTATTTTTATCAAATTATCCCACAAACAACCAATTTGTTTACATCATATTATTTCATTTAAATTTTAAAAGCATGACATTCAAACCATAATATTTCCAAACGACATAATTACATGAACCATCAAATCAATCACACCAAAACATTAAAGCATTATACAAACACATAAGACAAGTCATATGATCAAAAATATCTCATTTATATATATCAACAATATATACATCATCTCAAAACTGGATTGGTATGCGACAATTTGTACCTCGACATACTAAATCCTCTATCAAAAATAATAAACACTATGTATCAATCTATGTAGTGAAGTCTATAGCAGCTAGCCTCGAGAACCCCTCAAGCTCTCAGCCTCATCTCCTCCCCTGCCCTAAGGTGGACGAGGTGGCCCCATCATAGTACGTGTGGTGCTATGAGTCTTGGACTCTGATCATGATGATGTCCTCGATGACCTCATCATGATAGGCTCCACAATAGGGGCCAACAATGGTAACCTCTACCCCTCTGGCACCATATGGTAGTATAGTGTCTTATAGAATGTGATCTGGGCAATAGCCCATGCTAGGTCCCGAGTGCTCGTCCGTCCACTCTGTGCTCTGAGGCGTGCAACCTCATATCTGACCTGTGTGGCCTCCTCTCAGTGTCATGCAGCCTCATCCTACAAGGATTGCACCTAAGCCTAGAGATGAACAGTCTTCGCCCGGAGAGTAGCCATCTCACTACTCTCTCCTACCTCAACACCCTTGCCCTTATCGGGCGATGGTGGCCTCTCTCTCCGTGGAGAAGGGGGTCTCTCCTCCCTCCTCTCCCACTGCTATGACATCTACTAAGCCTGTGGCCTCCTATGCTCTCTCCCATCATGACCCTATGCTGTCTCAATGGCCGCCTAGTGCCACCTCTCCATCCGATGCATAATTGCATGAATCAGACCCTAAGCCCTCATCATCCAAGGAGGACGGATGCCTACGTACCAGGCATCGTAGCCGTTAGTAACCCCAGCATCGTCACCATCCACTGGCTGGATGGGGGCATCGTCTATGTCCTCACTCCAAAAGCATTGCATATCTAGAGCCCTATTGACTGTAGTGTTATCCTAGATGGTTCAGGAAAACTCATAGTCCCTAAGAGATGGGATCCCCTATTGTAGACTAAACTGCCTCAAAACTTAATCATAGCAGTGGAGCTCCACCTCTCCCCTCTCCATCCTCAACCAGCAGGTTCTTATAACACAAGCTAGCTCCTATCCATCCTTGGCCCACCCTAGATGATCTCTCCAAGGCCTCCAGGTGATCTGGTCGGAGATAAGGTCATCAAGTAGTCTCCGAGACATTGGTAGATCTATCCACCACTATGACCCTCTCTAGAGCCACCAGTAGAAAACTCGGGGCCTCTCCTCGTCAATCCCTATCATTGGGAGCCCTACCAGCCTTCGTACTGTGATGTGCTCCCAGCACTAAACCTACAACAGTGATTTCATGACCAGACATTCATCGCCCTTGTATATGACCTCATGTAGGATCCTATACAATCGACATAGTACAAAACTCCCCCAAGCAAACTTGTACCTATGGTCTCTCATGTCATAGACCACATCTATTAGTAGGCCATGGTAGTTTGCATCCACTCTGATGGTATAGAAATATATGACCTACCATCCTAGCCAAAACCTGTGTCAGTCTAGATGCCCCAGGAATCTGGCATAGTGACTCGATGTTCACTCCACCCTTCTCCAGGGTGAAGCTCGGATCTTCGCACAGTCACATCATCGTGTGGCCCTGATTGGCCATGGGAGTTATTAGCCGTCCTTGTATGGGGATCCTAAAAATCCTCCATACATCCTCCAATGTGGGAGTCATATCCCTTGTCGGTAACCAAAAACAAGAAGAACCCGAATACCACCTCTCTGCTAGGGCTGTCAATAGCCCCATATCTATAGAAACCTGTGGCATATCTGCCACGTGCTGCAAGATGACTTGAGCCAACTAATCTCACTCTTCCTGAGATAGAGCGGCCAAGTCATCCTTCAGCCCATCGTATTTCCATTCTCGGCTCTTTAGTAATCCTCTCTACAACATAAACAACAAAACAATAAAAATCATTAATAAAACAGTGATTAAAAATGCAAGTAAAATAAGTTCACTTTCATACAAATGATGATATCGTCCACTACTGGATGATATCATCCAAAATTTAATAAAATTTGTCTCCGATTTTGCAAGAGGTAATCATCCCTTATTGGACGAAATCATCCCCATATCGTTGATTTTGCCCTTGGATGAAATCGGTGATATCGAGACGATTTCGATGAAATTGAGACGATTTCGTCTCGACGACGTTGACAACCCAAAAATGGCCGCGATGCTCAACAATCATTCAAAATTAATCTAAAAAGCATGAAATTCAAAATTAAATCATTCTAAATTAAGTTTGGACCCTTACCCGTAGCCCACGTCGGACCTCTGTCGATCTGTGCGTTGTCTCGACCATCTTGTCTACAGAGCTCTAGAAACCAGGAAAATGAATAGTAACAATGAATTAGGGTTTTACCCTATTTTTCTTAATTTTATTCAAAAACACTTAACAACATTTTAACATTTTACTTTTTCGTGTTTTTACCTCAAACGTCGATTGGGTAAAATCACGGAGGGGGCACTATAGTAAACTGTCGTACAATTCGACCTAGAATCATCGCCTAAAAATGGGAATAATTTTTGTTTTCTCATAGATCGAGAAGAACTCATCTTTAATGCAGTTTCTTTGGAAAATTCGCTAAAGAGGGGGCAAAATGTAGCACCCTAAAATTGGCACAGTAAACCTTAGCAAATAATTAAAATTACCTTAGTAATAATTCAAAATTTAAATTTCAACCCCGAACCGCCTGTTAAACCGCTTTCCTCATTTTTTGCACCATTTTTAGGATTTTTTGTGACCGTTGGATGATATTGTCGCTGATCAGACGATATCACCTTAGATTAGAAGAATTCGTCTGGAGTAGAACGTCCAGACGATTTTGTCCCAAAACTAATTTTTCATAATTAGCTTCTGTTTCAACGGTGTCTCTAACCTAGGCAAAAGTGTGTCTGTGCGGTTAGAGACTTCCCCCATTGGAGATCTCCCAAATTGGGATGATCTCCAACCTCCCAACCTCCTTCATATGCCTATTTAATCTTAGGCCCTCCCCTTGACATTCCCCTGGCTGAATTTTCCTATAACACGAGTTCTATTTGCATTAGACCATCTTAAATCACCATTTGCCTTCGTATTTTTCCAAGTTTGTTTGCAGGAACTTCATTTTTTTTCAGCCGAAGCAAGCTCAGATCATCGTAGATGATCCTGTACGATCTTAGATGATTTTGCAAAATTCGAGATGATTTTGACTGCAGTCAACATTGGGGGCAATTAGTGCCCAGAGTTTGCACTTTTCTCTTCTCGTCTGTTGTTTCATTCTACATTTAGATCATTTTATTATTATTTTTTTCTATCCTACATTTTGGAGTTCACCCATATAGCTTGAGTGCATGATAAGATCATAATTTGTCATTATAATACTATAATTTACTTGAATTTCTATTCGTAATTATCATTTTAGTATCTATATTATCATTTTACATTGTTTTCCTCTGTTAGTATTGCTGCATTTTTAGTGTTCTATGTCTATTTCTCTGATTACAGGTCTCTGTTGAATTCGTCTGACAAATTCGTCAGATCTCAAATGATCTTGTATGATTTTAGATGATTCTGTCAAATCATAGGCGATCTTGACTACTTTAAAAATCATAACTTCCATCAAACATCCGAAATCAGGTTTAACTTGTTTAGTATATTCTCTATACTTGATATTCATTGCTGCTTTCTATATTCATTTAAATTTGCATTTCATATAGAACAATTTAGATTCATTTGGCCAAACCTAGGATTTGAATGATTAAAGATAAAATTGAACACATCAAACACATTCCCAACCTAGGCATGGAGACTGCCACTAAACATTTCCTGGTGAACCCCACCATCCATCAAAAAATCACCTTAATACCCCTCCCCCAAGAGGCGGGACCTTCAAAGGGCCTCTCAGTTTGAGGTATTGTCCCATCCTTCTCACATCCCCCTTCTGGGCATGGATCCTTTAGCCTAAAGGTAAGGGTGCAGAAAATTTGGAATGATACAAGTATCTTAATGCCACTTGGTCAATATTCCTCAACAAAAATACTCCAAGGGTATCTTCATGCCGCTTGGTCAAATTCAATCAAAATGCTCCAAGGGTATCTTCACACCGCTTGGTAAAAATCAATTAAAATGCTCCAAGGGTATCTTCATGAAACTTGGTCACCTCAATAAAAAATACTCCAAGGGTATCCGCATGCCATTTGGTCAACCCCTAAAATCCCCAAAGGCACAATAAACACTTTGGTCAAAATAGATCAAAAATACAAAAACAATACAAAATAATTTAAAATACAAAAATATTTGCATCCACATAGCTGCATCACATTCATATTCATTGCATTTAAACATGTTATGATCATAATCTTGCAAAATATGCCATAGTTTTTATCACAACCACAAATACTCAAATCATCTTCATCCATTCATCCGTGTGTGTAATTGTATTTTTCAACACAACTGTTCTTGTTGCTATAAATTATAGGCTAGGTTTTTCTAGTAATTCAACTATATCTAGTGGTCTTATCAGCTTTTGTGGAAAGCCATATTGATTAGTAGAGGGTAAGGTCTAGTCGTGATAATGCCTTAGATATTCATGATCCTATCACTAATTAAAAACACTAATATCGTAGTTGATACAAGGGAAAGATGAAAGCTGCAAAAGTGGTCTAGGTTACCTTAAGCAAAAAGTGTCTTCCTTGCTCATCTCCCTATGTGACTAGTTCAAATCTAAGAATTGACAAAAGGACAAGTTTCGCCCTACCTAAAAATAAGTGATTATCATCACTACATAAATACCTTTCTTTCATTAAAACAATTAAAGTACCAAAATCAAGCAAAATTCAAAGTCAAAACAAACAAGTTATTTTCATCCCTACATAAGTCCCTTGCTCAAGAGAAAATTGATAAAAAATAAATAGTGATTTTCATCACTAAGCATGAGAAATTATCCCAAATTAAATGAATAAAATAAGGGAATGGAACTTGAACCCCTGGAATTCTTGGCATTGTACAAAATCGGAAGGGGATCCCCATTACATATTTGGTGTATAGCCATGCCTGGCAATGGTGATACCCTTACGCATGACGATATGTCTATCACAATAACATCTTGTATTTATGTAGACCAATGTTTGCATGTGGATGAGATAGCTTTGGGTAACCCAATGCTGCCTAGTGGTATAGTCCAACTAAGTCCAACATAGGATTAGATGAACAATTGAGGATCCTCGATCTTAGCAATAGGCTGAAATAATCCCACCTGACATCGAAGGAAATTCTTGAGTTATATATAAATATATTTATTTGCACACATAGGTATGATGAATATCTAGGTCTATGATGAAAGCCTTGCTTTTTAAAAGTCTTGTATGGTCAGTATGCAGTTGTTGATATGGTAGCTAGAGTGTTTGAGTCTCAGGAAAAGCCTCAAAACTTCCTACATGGCAACAGATCATATCATCAATTTCATCATCAATTTTATTTATGAGATTTTGTGAATTAAAGGGTAGTAACAAAGTAGTCTAGATACCGGATGGATTTCAAAAATGATGTTTAGATGACCACTAACTATTTTGTATATTTTAAATTATAGAAGCTTATCAAGAAACTACACACATTCCATGCCATTACATTTCACATATGGATGCTTAAACAATTAGTTCTTGTAATAAGAATGATTGTTTACATTCATAACTAATATAATTTTTGTGGTGTCATCCATTAGATTTTTAAAATCATATCATATGCATTCCTTATGTTTTAAGTGATTAAAGCATATAGGTTCATTTGCATTAGATAAAAAACCATGTAGATAATGCATTCCACACATTGCATTTGCCACATCATAACATAGGTCGAATGCATACAACTAAAAGCAAACTAAACATACATTTAACAAATAAAGTTGCATAGATCATCAATCATCCATCTACACCTAATATCAGATCATTGCATCCACATACATTACATAATATAGCCATAATCAAATCATGTAAATCCATATTAGTATTCATATATGCATACATCGTAAACCTGCCATTAAGTCAACTCATGGTACATCACATCATGTCATAGTAATCGAAAACATCTATATAAGCACCCATCTAAAACATTCACATTATCATAAATATCACCTATCATCTAACACATACATCATTACATCATAATGCCATCATCACATCGCATAAATAAAACATAAAAATTAATAAAGGATACACATTATGAATCATAACTTAAATATCTCATATAAATGTGTACCAAGTACATGGATGTACAAAAATTCTCGTAGGCTACAGTTATATAGGTCAGCTGACCTCAAAAATAATATTCAAGGTGTATCACATAATCAAACTAGGCTTGTGCCCCCTATAGCACCATCCCCTATGGCAGGATCCCTAGCAGAGTGATGTGAGCTAGATCCTACTAGTCTCTCTGTATGAGTTTGGGTCCTCTACCTAGGATGGATGAAATACTACCCTGATGTGGAGCGCCCACTAGCCAATGATCCGTCATCACCTGCCCTCTCCCTAGGAATAGCTCTTAGCCTCCTAATCTACATTAAGAGAGAAACAATATAGGCTACATCATTAAAAATATTTACCTCATACTCATCTAGCAAGGCCTACGTATGCGTAGTCTCTGCCCCTGGGTCTACCTTTGTAGGAACCTATGGTGTAGGAGGATTGACAACAATCTACATCCTAGTAGAACCTCCCCTGATAGCAACCTGTAATGCCTATATTTGTCTCATGAGCTATGCTATAGTGGCATCTTGCTATGGTATAGTGGCATATCACTATACTATAGAGGTATCACACTGTTGTACTTGGATCTTGGCCAATTGGAGCTCAACATCTACCTCATGTAGCTTCTACCTGAGAGGAGAATCTCTCTCCTCAAAATCCAACTCCTCCTCCTTCTCCTTAGGAGCCTCCTACTCCTCTATTGCCACCTGCTTTGTTGGCTTACCCCATCCCTTAGTCCTAGCTAAACTTTGCACCCTACTAGATCTGCACCTCCATCATTTCCATCATCCTTGTAGCCTAGCCTACCATCACCATGCTACATTCAATCTCTCCACCACTATGAAAAGGCATTTGTCACTCCCCTAGTAACACATGTGTCAATTGTTGGGGCATCCTCATCATCACTAAGCTCTATAATTCATGGTGGAGGAAGGTCTTTCTCTAATGTAATGCGTATGTACAGTACTAGGATAAATATCACATCCTACTATAATCTATAGTGATGGACACAAGAGTAGAAGAAATACTCTATGATGTCGACCTTGTGGCCAATCATCCATAACTTGCACTGTGTCATAGCTTAAATTTTATTGGATCGTCCCATGTTGGGCATTTGTGATATGGATACCATATGATATCTCCAACCTATAGCCTAGTGAAATTAGAAATGTAATGGGAGAGTTCCCATGCATGAGGGTGGCTCTTGTGCTTCTCGTGCTCTTGAGCCCATATGGTAGCATAGCACTACATATAACCATCTATATCCATAATATCCATGAGGAGCCTTGTAGGATAATCTACACAGATGTACTCCCATCCCCATATCTATAATAGCAAGTTGCATGTGACTCTAACATGACCCCATAAATGGATATGATATAATTCATTGTAGCACTATGTTATCAAAGACCTCACCCATGCAAATATTATGGGATCCTCGTTATCCACCAAATCCTAAACCATCATGAGGAGGTTCCATGGGAACCTCAAGACTAAGCAATCTAGGATAAAAACATTGCTTATGACCATCAACAACACTACATGCCTCATAGAGAATATCCTCTCCCTATACCATCATAGAATAGATACACCACTAGATTTGGTATCATGGAAGGCAGCCATAGCGTGCCTCCTAAAAACCCTAGCAAATACTACCTCATGGTCATTAGTGGTCGAAGAGACGATGGCCACTCTATCAAAAGGAATCCAAAAATTCTATATATGTCCTCTGGTGTGATAGTCATCTCACCAAAAAGAAGGTGGAAGGTATTAGTCTGAGGATCCCATTGGTGAGCCAAGGCCATGAGGTAGGCCTGATCCAACATAATTTGGAGAATCCTGGTCACATACTATAATCTGGAAGCCTTAAACCATGTCTAGTCCATGTTATCCATATGAGGTAGGAGGTCAAGCAAGAGCTTAGGGTCCTAATCCCGAGCAGTAAGAATATAAGGACAAGAATCAAGGCATAACTACAATGCAATTAAGGCATAAAACATGGAAAATAGTACAAATAATGATAGACTATCCAAAATCTAAGTAAAACAAGAATAAAAGTACCTAATAATACAACAAATTTTAGAAAAGCAACTCAAAACTTCAAAAAAATCAATTAATCACCTCAAAAATTTAAAAAAATTAAAAAAATATCCTAAGGTTTTTTGTCTGCTCTCACCTACAACAACAAAAAATCAGCCAAATCTCAATAGTCATAATTTTGACCATTGAGTTTTGAACTGGCCGCTACCATCAATAACAGACAATCTACGGGCCAAAATAGCCACTCTGAGCAGCATTGGCGGATGGGTGACACAACAAACATGTACACCCTAGGCCAAAAATACCAAAAATTTTGAAAAAGCATAAAATGGGGACAAGCCCACAAAATTAAAACCTAAACTGGACCTATCTACGGGTTCAGTTTGTTGCCAATAAATTTAGTGAGTTTCAACTATCAGTTACTTAGTGAGGTTCATTTTTACTAAAGTACAAGCGAGATTAGGGTTTTGAAGAATACCTAAGAAGCTCCATCTCCTCCACTCGTCGATGCCTCACCCTGTATAGCCATAATACTCAATGCAAAATGCTCCAAGTTGCAAACTATCACTTTCTCTCTAGAGATATAAAAATTTAATCACCAGCTAGAAGAATGAAAAGTCAAAATCCTAGGCTGCTTTTATATTTCCCAAGTTATGCCTCGTCCACTGCTATCATCAGTGGCCTGAAATTCTTGGCCTTTTAGGTTGAGAGTGGCCAGAAGTAGGCATTTAGGGGTCACTGGACCTGACAATAGATAGAAGCACAATCAAAAACAAGAAAATTTCTCCCATGAGGAATATCAAAAAAAATCAAATAAACACATTATGATGATCCATAAACATCATAATGCTCAAAATAACAAAAAAATCACATAGAAACAAAATGTTAAGTAAGCCTCGTATCCAGTTACTTTATCAAATCGATGGTTGCAACGATTTGCATTCCATGCAATTCGGTGAGATGAGTGAGCTACCATAAGGCTACTTGGGGTAAATTAATCATTTTGGAATCATGATGTAACTCCTCAATCCCAAAGAAGACCAATATGGTTGGACTGCTCCACGGGTATGATATAATCATCCTAATTCCTCTATGACATACCAACACTGAACCAAGTGATTCAATAAAAATCCTAAATAGAATCACTCATCCTAAATCCCTAAGAAAGCCATTTATGGTAAGACTGCTCTTAGGGATAGGGATGAATGATTATAATAAATAGTTGATATCACACTTGGATGGGGTTTTTCCCATTAAAATAACAAACACTAGAAAGGAACCAAATTAGTCATATTGGTTAAGCGACTTGTCACTTCATTCATTGCCCTTTCCTCATCAATTTGTTGTGTGATGGGGTAGTTATATCTTCAAATAATCATAATAAAAGTCAACAAAATATCACTCAATCATATCAAAATTATGTTCGTCCTATGAATCATTGCAGACAACTATTACAAAATTTCCCCCTATTTTATGGATTCATAAGAAAAATATGATATTTTTAGTTATAGCTCTCCTCCGATCGGATCTCATTGTAGTGATATAAGCTACCTTATTGTGTTTGAGGAATGAGTGCAAGTGAGTATGTGCAAGCCCTATGCTAACTTAAGCCTTCCAATATGTCGAAGCAATAATTCAATAGTGTGCACCATCTTGCGTAATTGGGCTATCTAGTGTTGATCATACCAATAATCATCATACACCCTACAAACATAGCAATCCATGTTTTTGTTCAGCACTGTGTTTTTCCCACATAGAGCATTCCAAAAATGGGTATCTGTAGACACCTAGAACATGTCATTTTTAGGAGAACTACTCATATGGGCATCCATAAACCATGTGACTAAACCTTGGGATCTTCCAAGTGCCAAAAGTGGTTTTCACCACTCATATGGGTTGTCTTAGCCCATCCAAGCCTGGCAGCTATGAACCAAAGTGACTGAATCTTAGCTACTAAAGCGCAAAGCGGCCAATTCTTATATTCTACAGATGATAGCGACTAAACAATAAAATGTAATTTGTTACAAAAACAACCTAATATTGGGTGGAAGTGGTAGTTTGCATGAAATAAGGTCGAGCGGGGCTAACTTTGCATTCCTCCTCATAGCCAGTTTACATGAGAGACTCAAGTCTAGGTTTAGACATTAGTTTAACTGGCCTTCAAACATAGAAAAGACAAAACTTCTCATGCTAACCTCTAGTGTGCATGCAAAATTTAGTCCTAGGGTTGGACATTGACCTAGGGTTTCAAAGATATTATAAGATGCAAACCTAAGAGAACTAGAAGAGAATTCAAAGAATTTTTGTAGAGATACAACCGAGGAGAGCTTTTCAATATTTGAAAATTTTTTATTGTAGCGAAGTCCTATCAGATCGAAGAGCAAATTGGAGTACCTTTTAGAAGCAATGAAGTGCTCACCTACTGAGGGGTTATCATCCATAGGATATTCAATACATTGGAACAAAAATGATAATTATGTCAACATCAACAACAAGCCTAGATCCAACCTTGGAGCAATAGAGACAGGTTTTCATCTTAACGGCCACTGTCTCGGACAGTGGCCCACAAGCCTAGTCTAGGGTTCTTAGCATTAGTTTCTTTAATTTAGCTTATTACATGTTTTTAGGCCATTAGCATAGATATGATTTATTGCATTCATAGCATTAGTTTCTATTATCATTGAGCATCTTCCTATTTATCATTAGGGTATTTTCTAACAACCTCATATGGGGAGGAAATCTTGGACAACTAAGTATTTGTTGTTATTTTCATGCTTGCAGGACTATAGGTTCATTGAACAGGTTATCAACATACGAAAACAAGAGGATCCCTTTAGGAGCTAGACCTGGAGAAGGATGCATCTGTAAGCCCTGATATAGTTCCATGTGCATGACCGGGAAGCCAGCGAGAGCGCATCTCACCTTGCTAGGTGATATTATACATCTGATTCCCTATTTTGTAAAATATGTATCAAGTGAAGGAAATTCCTTAGAGGGATCTATATGTAACTAAACTTGAGAAAAAGTACTAAAAAGCATTATCTATTCATCTCTTCGTATTTTGGTTTTATCTTTCATTTTAATGCATGATTAAGTAAATAATATTTTCAAATAGAGTAGTGGATGGTGCGTCACTTCCCCAAGGTTTCTACAGGTAGCCAAACCTATTGGGCCCATAGAGTAAGCCAGGTCCCTTTGTATTTATACAAGGGCTTGTTGACCTTACACAATTTATCAAATAAATCAAATACCTAGGCAAAAAATAAATAAATGAGAGCAGCTGCACCAACTATGGTTGGATAAGTTACAAATGGATCAAGAAAACCTAGAATGAAGTAAATTAGCCCAATAAAGATTGCATCAGCAATAATTACACTAAGAATAATTGTGAAAAGTAATGCATAATTTGGTCCTCACACCTAGTACCTATAAGTAGTAAACCCATCAAATGTGCACTACATAGCACCATGACCTATCTTCTAGGACAAATAAAAATCACCCTCCTCATGTGACCATCCACCACCATAAGTCTCAGTAGCATCAGCCACAAAATCATTGACCAAAATATGAAGCCTATGAGTATCTAGATCCATAGAGGACCAAGGATATCTTGAATCACTCTACAATGACATGGTTGATGATTATGTCCAACCACATCATCCCAAAAGAAATTTTTCACTTCCTCCTCCTTAAGAACCAATGCAATAATATGATATAATATCATCTCATGATTATAGGGTGCTCATAAAGCATATCAAGTAATTGGAGAAGCAAGGAATGAGTTATCAAAAACCCACATTGTGTCAACTATGTAATCAACCACTTCATACTTCAATCTTGTGTCGTCCATATCTTAAGTATTTTGAAATATAAAATTTGGATAAATTTAAAGGATATAAGGATGCATACAAACACATAACCAGTTTCATGAACGTCTATTTCCACCTCTAAGATGACAATGCCTTGTTACTTATGACCTTATTGATAATGCTCTCTGGTCTAGATTTAGAGTGGTACAATCATCTACTATGGCACAACATCTATAACTTTAAAAATCTTGTAAATGCATTCTTGAAACACTTCACATTCGATAGTTTGATGATGATCCTATCATAAAATA
Source organism: Wollemia nobilis (assembly GCA_028583015.1). NCBI lineage: Eukaryota > Viridiplantae > Streptophyta > Pinopsida > Araucariales > Araucariaceae > Wollemia > Wollemia nobilis. The sequence goes on from JAQPPZ010017073.1 coordinate 6,767,875, forward strand.
TGGCAATAGGTGGAGAAATCTTGTGTCAAAATTGCCTTTCACCTTACCCATAAAACAAATTACTTGAATGTTCACTAGGAGTTGTTTGAAGCAAATCTCACTTTTCTTGCAAATAAAATAATACCAAATATTTGAGGAGGCTTTGACATAGGTTGAGATCATCGAGGACATCAAGTTCCAAGAGGGGGACATCAAAATTCATAAGAAGGAATGGAACAAGAATCCCAGAGGTAATTATACACAAAAAAACCACCTTCACTCAATCCAACTATCATGTCCAACCTCCTCCTACATAATATCACAACCATAGAGTCAACTATGTTGCTTTCCTCACAACTATACACTGCTACCTAAATTTTTGGTGTCACATTTTAATCGATTGTGTGAGGCAAAGGCTATTACCTTGCCTAAAATTCACCCCATGGATCCAAATCACCCAAAAACTAAGGGGTATAGAGAGGATATGTACTATCTCTATCATAAATAAAATGGTCATGATATCTAGGCATGCTATACATTTAATAAAATAGTATAGGATATGCTCAATAAAAATCAATTGTAAATTGATAGTCCTCTTATTGTCAATAACCAACATATGGACATATTCAAGGATCCCTTACCTAAACATGAGTTTAAGTAAGATTAGATAAGACAGGTTTAATGAAGTCCACATAGCCCCACCCAATCAAGGGTTCATTGGGGTGATAAATATTATGACAATGAATGGGATATATCCTAACTGAGTTACACCACCTGTAGCTCCAATCAATATTCCTTCTATTTCATAGCCCTTTCCATCCCAAAATCCTATCCAAGTTCTACCACCTCAACTAGTGGTGACAATTAGAAGTAGGCTTACCCACAATCTACAAATGACATCAACCAATCTCTCCATATATGAGTTGATACAACAATCACCATGATATAGAGAAGATTTTATGGAGATTTTGAAATCTATTAAATTGTAGCCCCAATATCCCAATGATTTTACCAATTTTATGGGGCATGTTCAATAATGTAAAAAACTGGTCATAACTTTCTATTATCATGAGATCAAGTTAGTACCTACTAACAAAGTTGATCCTCTATTGCACATCATCGCTTTTGTAAAATAGATCTCCTATAAATAAGTGTTTATTGACACAAGTTCTTCTATCAACATAATCACCACTACCACACTGGAATATCTCAATCTATCAATGTTGTATATTGTATCATCCAATTTTACTCTTTGAGCATTCAAAAATGCTCTATGCTCTACGGTTGGCACAATAGTCCTTCCTATTTAGGTTGGACTAAATATGATTCCTACATTATGCCATGTTTTGGAAGGTGCGATGCAATATAACATATTGCTTGGCTGACCTTGGATTAGATATATGAAGTGCATCCCATATATCTTGTAGTAGTGCATTAAAAATATCCATGAAGGATAAGTTTGTGTAGTTCCTTTAGACTCTAAGCCTTTCAAATATTATAATCTGGTTATCTTGCCATCCATACATCTAAACATCTAGCCTAATGGCCATATAAAATGTCTAGAGCCCCCATCAAAACCATCCCCTCCATATACCTATCCATCCACATCATCACCTCCATCTCAACCCTCACCATTGGTTTCTTTTGACATCCCTCCTTCATCATCAGATCCTTCGAGCAAGAAAAAGTTGAAGGCACCAATTGAGGAAACTCCATCATCCACTTCCACCATTTTTGTAGAAAAATTCCAACTCCCATGGATGAATAATAATTATCTATTATGATGGATGAATCCCCTCAAACCACACATCCATCATCCCCATCATCCTCATTATCCCCATCATAAGTCACAATCCATTTGACTAGTCTTGGACTCACTGAATATCTAGTTCATAATATCACATTTATTCCTCTCATCAAGTCCATTCAAGATATAGGTAAGCCTCACTTACCATAACTACCCATTGGTACAGTTATGCCCTTGGAGGTGCCTTCAAATCAAATGAACTTCACCTATGAAGGTATTTATAGTTCTATGAGTTCATCCCCTACGATGGAGGATTATGATGATTCATTATCAATTATCTATCAAACCCAAATTTCACCCTATGGTAATTTCACCATTATCATTGGCATATGAATGGTCTTGGTCAGTATGAGTAGGGTATCCAGACACCTTATTAGCCACAATACCATCTCCTTATAGATAATTTGTCTTGGGGTATTTTGCATTTATGTTATATGAACTCCTTGTAGATTCCCTCTAATGCCTAACCATATACTTTGAGGATGAGATCGATAAGAATGATTACACCAACCCAAGTTATTTTCATTTGCTAAGAGATCATATTCCAATTATAGTGGTTTCTATTGAGCCTTCTAACTCCTTTAGTGAGGTATTAGAAGAATATGAGGATGAGATAAAATTGGCATACCTAGGTCCCCACCACATTTGGTAGATTAGCAATGAAGGAGATGATTTTACCCCATTGAGCCTCTCATAGACCTAGATGAGCTCTATCTTAGGGTTTTTCCTATACACCATCCCATCTAGAGGTAGCTTGTACCCCCAAAAGATTTAGTCATCCTGGATCCTCCTAGACCTCATCCAGTCATTCCACTACCACCTTAGCCACCTCCAATATATCTAGGGCCACCCATCTTTGATAGGATTTTTCCACCCATGAATGGAAAATATATGATATACATCAATATGGTTTCCATTGATTTGATCATACCACTCCATAATCCAAGTGGCCCCTCAAAATATTTGCACCTCAACCAAGAGGTAATTGATTTTGATCACACCGCATTTCCATTGCCACTTGAAGATTTGAAATTAAATGTTACAACCATTTCATTTCTTCCAAGGGCCATTTGAAGATGTTTGTCAAGCTGATATCAAACCAGATATGTGTAACATGTAGAAATTAGAACATCAATTCCAAAACTAATGGAAATATGCAAAGTGTCCTTTACTATTGATTTCAAAAGAGTGTTACAACATAGTCTCTCTTGAGATAGATTTTCCTTTCTCTTTCAATGTAAATACAGATGAACTTGTTGATGCTTTCTGATGCCCTCAATGCAGGTGGGATTATTTGTATGTGTGCCACTAGTTGGATGCTTGGGAGTGTTGTATAGACCTGTATAAACCTAAAAAATTATGTTAATGCATTTGGGGACTTGTCATAGGTCAGACCCTATGTTTATATAGATAAAATAACATGAAAATGAGATAAAACTTGATAAAAATGGAGAGAATGCAATAAAAACCATAAGCAAAGTATACCTACCTAATTTGGAGCTATAGAGTTGTTGTAGGTTTGGTTCGCATGGTAGGGGATGAACTTGATCTTGGGTTCACACAATGGGGTTTGAACCTAGTTGTTGTTAGTTGGTTGTTGCAAATTTCTATCTGGATATGATCCAGGTGATGTTTGTTGATGTTTTTCGGATGTAGAAATAGTAGAAGGTATTCTAAGGCAATTTTAACAGAGTTTTGGTATGTTAGCCAAAAGAGTGTGAGAGAGAATTATGAAGGAAATGGCCCTCTATTTATAGAGTGAGCCAAGGCTAGGGGGAGTTAGGTGTCCTAAAATCTAGGTTATATTCTACCCTAGTAAGGTTAGGGTGATGAAGTGGAGTGCTTAGTCATTCCTTCATGTGCCCTGAAGGAAATATCCTAGGTGCACACATGTGTGAGCTAGGATTAGGGTTAACCTTGATTATCTAATCCCTAGGTTAGATGGAGGTTAGATTAGGTATATTCATGAATATCCTAACTAAGTGGGTGCACACATGTGTGGGGGTAAGATTAGGTCTAATTTGTCTTTAACCTTGATTAAACCTATTAAGGTGATAAAGTGCACTTAAGTGAAAAGTGACTTAAAATTTAAATTTTAATTAGCATAATTAGGGTTTTTAGAGGAAATGGTCCCATAGGGGCCCTAATTACGTGTAGAAAAGGGCTTATCTGACTTAAAGGGTCTTATAGGTGGCCCTTTCATGAATAGGAAGTGTTTTAAGCATGTTTTATGTAGTTTTTGTAGGTTTTGAGAATATAATTTTCTCATGATGGCCTATGATTGCCTATGATGGCCTATGCATACCTATGATGGTCTACGATGGCCTACACATGCCTATGATTGTCTATGATGGCCTAAAAATGCCTATTATGGTCTAAAATGTCCTACGCATACCTAGTATATTCTACGATGGCGTATGCATGCCTATGATGGCCTATGATAGCGTATGCAAGACTACACGTATCTATGCAAGCTTACAAGTGACTACAGGTAATTATATACAACTTTTGGATGTCTGCATTTGCTCCTTTTTGTATCATGTTGTGTGAGACATAGTTTATTATAAAAACATGATAGAAGAAGGTGATGAAGTAGTTTATTATATCTAAATTTTTGCTTCTAATTGATCGATGAGTGCATGATGAAATTTGTCAAATCATTTGAACTAAGTGGCAAGGACAGATCATGTGTAGCATTCAATATGTGATCAGGTTCAATATATAGAATGAAATCAAGATGTGTCTAGACATATCAGGTGCCATATTCAGAGTGTGGTTAGGGCCACTATCATGAATAGCATCAAGACGTGTCTATTTTTGTGTATGGCTCTCATGATCCAACAAATTTTTGATTAGGATTGAATTTATATTGAGATAATCTTCGACAAAAGTTTTTGTAGATAAATTTGATATATATGATTTGGATGCTTGATTTTTTTATTACATGTAAAGTGAATTTATGTATGAATACCCCCTCAAGTGAGGAATTAGCAATGAAACAGATGAAATATGGTGATGAGTCGATTGATAGAGAAAATGGTGATAAAAAATGGAAAAATGGGACAAACAAGAATGGAATGGGAAGAAGAATCTGCAAAAGTGAAGAAAATGTGAAGATGATGTGTTTAGGGTTGGTTCACATGGTGGGGTGCAAACCAAGTTTGCATGGTGGGGTGCAAACTATGTTATTTGAAAGAATAAAACCCCTTTTTGTGTATGTAAGGTTCATTTATGTTATGAAAATTAGGGAGGAGAAGAGTGAGGAAGAGTTTGTAAAGTGTAGAACTATAAAAATATTGAGTTGGCATTGAGATGGTAGGATGACATGCAAGCATTAGTGGCCAGCATGGTACACCACCAGTAAGTGCATGAGATTCAAAATTTTTTGAATTGCATAAATTTATGAAAAGTATGTAAATGTATGTTGGAGTGTAAATAAATGTGTGCATGTTGTGTTTTGTTAAAATATGTGCACCTAATGGGTATCCAAATTTTACATGGAAGGACCTAATGGGTGTCCAAAAATTCCCTCCTTGCAAGGTTTACATGGCGGGGTACGAACCAGGTTCGCATAGCGGTGTGTGAACCAGGTTCGCATAGCGGTGTGCGGACCAGGTTCGCATGTCGAGGTGCAAACCAATTTTTTTTAACATGTGATGCATGAAATATGAGGAATGATGTATGTATGTGATGAATGTTAATGAGTTTAGATATATGTGAAACTGATGAATAATTTGTGTGATGTTTTTGAATTAAAATAGGTGAATAATATTGAGTCGCGATATTGTGTGCAGATGTTGAGAGATACCTTGGGAGGTAAATGGACTAAGGAGGATGGGAAGTGGATGGGTAGGATGTGGATTAAGTGTTTTGGGGAGGTAGATAGTATTCACGCAAATAGGGTGTTTATATTGATATTGTGTGAGAGGTAGGATCCAGATAGAAATACCTTTCATCTTCCCATGGAAGAGATGATGATTACATTGGAGGATATCTATATGATATACAAGTTGCCAATAGAGGGAAAAATAGTGAGGGTGGCACCATATGGTACACAAGGTGATATGTTATAGTAGATATTTGGTATGATGTGGGGAGAGGTGTTGTATGACAAGGGCGTAGACTATGAGTACTATTGGAAGAAGGAAATATTGTCTAATACCAATTGTATGGTGATGCTTATGCTATCAATGTATGCTCTTCCAAATAGTTTAGGGGTGAAATTATTCTAGAATATGATGGATGTAGTATATGATATGGTGGAGCATGATGTGGTGTTTGCATGGGCATCCACACAATTAGCATAGGTCTACAAGGAGTTTTATAAGGTGGTGAGTACAGGATGGTCGGTCTTGATTTTTAGCCCATTACTACAGGTGTGGGTATGGAAGCGTATCATGATGGAGTGGCCACCATTATTACCTTTCTTGATGCATGATTTTATGGAATAATTTATCCCTTACACATTTAAATTGCGTATGAATATGTATAAGAGGATTAAGAGGTGATATGAGGGTGATGGCTTGTTTTGGAGGAGGATGCTAGGCAATTTGGAGCTGAAGCATATCCAATGGAGGTCCTAGAAGGATAGGGCTTTTTGGGAGAAGGATGATAAGTATTTGGGGAATATCTACCAAGGGTTATGGGTGGTGCGGTAGAATGAGTGGCAAGTAGATTTGTCTCTATTAAGAAAGGTCATGCGGTAGTTTGGGCTATGATAGGGGTGACCAGATCCACCTATTGTGATATGGAGGAGGTATGGCAAGTTGGGAGGATGACCTATAGTGCATCCCTTGTATTTGATGAGGGATCCCTAGATGGTAATTCTAGATGTGGATGATGCATGGATGATACCTGAGTATGATGTTTGATGGGCTACACAAAGGTGGTATCGAGGATTTAGGATGATAGATGACTAGGTGCATCTAGTGGTCAGTTTACCTACAATGGGTGGATGGATACCTAGAGGAGTTTTACCTATATTGGATGTAGAGTTAGAGGAGGATATAGAGGAGATTCTATGATGATAGAGGTACTATAGAGATTATGGGGTGAGAGTTTCTATTGTAAGGTCACAATAGTGATAAGGTAGTGGTGGAGGCTAGCCATTAGGTGAGGTCATGCCTATGGAGGAGGAGGGTGGTGGTAAAGCAATAGATGAGATAGTAGGGTCTCTGTAGGGTGAGTCACTAGGGTAGGATGAATATGGCAAGAACCAACCTATGTATGGTATGTAAATATGGATAAGGATGATAGATGTATTCTAGATGTGTCATTTGACATCCAAGACATGATGGATTCTTATGACAAGTTTACAATATTGTAAGAGAGAGTACATGATCTAGATGGGAGATTTAGTAAGACCAAGATATATTAAGGCCTAGATAAGGGAAGATCATTGGAGGAGCAACAAGAGATAGAGAGGATATTGGTGGTATCTATGAGGGATGTGGGGGAGTTGACCTCAAAGATATATGGGATGAAGGATCAAATAGAAATTTAGTATATGAGGCATGTAAAGTGTGTGGGAGATCTATGACATTAGATAGATGAGACTGTTATCATAGAAGTAAGAGTGAGAGTTAATATTGTAGTGTTGTAGGAGAGTGTGTAGTGAGAATAGACTAATACTGATGCAATGCAAGTGGTGCAAGAGGTAGAGGTAGTGTGCTTGTGTAGGGATATAGAGAGATAGTAGGAGGCACAGGAGGAGACCGATCATGCTAGGGTGATAGTAAAGTAGGCCACAGTTGAGATGGTTGGTTTGCGGGTAGAGGTGACCATTTGCAACGAGAAAATGAGGATTTATCCAATATATATATATATATATATATATATATAAAGGAGACCTAAAAGAAGATGAAGTGTAAGGTGCAGTTGAATCTATATGGGCATGGGATCCTAGAGTATACAGATTCATGATCGAGGTTGTGGTCATGATCACATACATGCTCACAAAAAATTCAATGGAGTGCCCCTTCTATAGTATCATGGGAGCAAAGGATGGCAATGCTAGTAGTATCGTAGGTGGTAGGAGCTACTCCAAAATTGGATAGGGTGGTAGTTCTAGTAGCAATATAATTGGTAGAGGCTATTTTAGAGTTGATTGGGACAGCTGAGGTGTGTTAGGTGGAGGTGGCAATGATGGCATAGGAGAGGAGTGTGAGACTCCTAGTAGATAGTAGGGATGAGGTTGCTATGTAGTGTTGTATAGTGAGGTGGTGGCTAGAGAGACCGACCATAGATGTATGATCATGTATACATGATTTTGTAGCCTAAGGGCATTTTGATAATTATATATATATATATGCTTCTATTTTTGTGGCTCTATTTTCATGTGTTATGATTTTATGTGAATGGATGCATAGTGTAGGATTATGTGTATACATAATGTAAGATATGGTAAATGAACTAACATGTAGGTACATGGTAAAATGTATGAGAAAGATATCATCATAGATTAGAGGTAATAAAAAATAATGTATGGTAGATGAATGAAAAATATACATGTGTAAGGATGCATGTATGTGTATAGAGGAAGTACTTGTATCATGGCAGAAATAGTAGCAATGTGATCCATTCAGTTATTGTAGGGATGTAGGATGTCATAGGTATTGTGCAGTAAATTTGACTATCATAGTTATAGCAATCAAACCTCATGAGAAACTAAACAAGATTCAACCACAACCCATAACTAACCTGACTAGATCAAAGTCTATCATGGACCAGTGTGTACGATGAGTGATGTTTATTTATCCATTTTGAGGGAGATTGGACTAACCCATTATAAACTTAGCCAAAATAGATAACTTATCCATAAGAGCACAATGATATTTACAAAATAATATCACTAATGTGACAGATGTTTCACCACTTGTAAGACTATTCAACTGGCACACAAGCACTTAGAGCCTATTGCTAGTGATGGAAATCATCCTGTGATGATCAAGCATAATGGTAGTACTCTTGGAGGATTTTCCTTTTATTTTTTGTCCCTCTTTCTTTTTTATTCTCTTTTTGTGGTGGTATTTTTTTGTGTGTGGGTTTTGGCTTTTGTTTTTTGCCTAATTTTTATTTTTGTTTATGCTTGTCCCTTTATTTATTTCTAGGTCATATTTTTATCATGAAAATTGTAGGATGATTAGGGGAAACCATTCGCTAGATGGTAATGCCTACGTAAGGTGTTGTCATACCTAGTCTCAAAATTTACTTAAAATATGACGTGTGAATTATCCCTAAAATAAATCAAACCACCCAAGGAAAGTTGTGGGGAGCATAAGAACTTGTCAACTAGAGGTGATGTTTGATTGGATCAACTGGAAATTAGTCAAAATTATACAAAACGCTACACAATCTATAATCCTGAAAATAGGAGTGGACATCCAAGTGGTGATGCTAACAAGTGCATGTGTTAATCCCTCACGGGCACATTTCTATAAGGAGAATATGCAAGCATGGATATGTATGCAAAATGGAAGCAATGCATATATGCAATGGAAGCAAAATAAAGGATATAACATGCCTAAAATATGTACAAGAAGAATGTGTGAAGCTCAACGAGATGAGATTGGAAAACATCTAGAAATAAATGGATATATGAAAATATGATGAGAAGAATTAAAAATAGATGTGATTGCCCCAGCCTATGGGGAGGTGCATAAAGTAGAAGGGATGAATTTAAGAAAATGAAGGCATGTGATAGCTTATATTTAGGATGAGTTATAGGTAAAAAATAAAAAAATATGATGGATAAATTAAAATGGAAGAAAGGAGATGAAAATGAATGGAGGAAGAGAAGAAGAGAAGAAAAGAGAGGGGATATTCAACATAGGTATGTAGCCACTCAAAGCGGGACCATATAATAGTGTAGAATAAGAAGAAGAGGGAAGGATAAGAAGAGAAATGTTAGCATAGGTATGTAGCTGCTCAAAGTGTGACCATACAACAATGCAAAATAATTATAAGGAGAGGAATATTGGAAATATTAAGAATATTGAATTGTCATTGATGTCAAAGATTTGATGCCAAAGAGAGCATTGGTATTCAAGGTAGAAACATTCCTCAAGAATGATGAGTTTACAAGGTTGGACAGTTATGCAAGGCAAGGAATATCTCAAAGCAAAGAAAATGGATAAAAAGAAAATGTTTATAATATTTATTTTAAATATTATAAAGAAGGAAAAAGAGGTTTAAGAATGGATAGAGTTCTAAAAGTGGACAAATATTTAAAATAAAGTAAGGTTTAAATATTAACGAGAAGGAAAAAGTTTAAAAGGGAAGGCCAAAGGACAATATTATAATATTCTTTAATATTATAATAAAGGTTTATGTTATAATATTTATTTTAAATATTATAACACAACCCAAAGGCACCAAACGTTTCATTTCAAATAAAAGGGTTAAATTTGTGCTGACATTCGAAGACCATGTGAAGCATATATATATACACCTTGTTTTATTTCTATATGGGCAATGTTATGTAATGCAAGCTTTATTTTGATATATTTCATGGTGATTATTGTGAACGATAATGAAAAATATTTCAGCAAATTTTAAAAAGGTGTATGAAGTAATTGAAGATCAAACTTTTGCATGCACCTGGGTTGTTGCACCTGCTGGAGTGGCCTAGCTAGATATGTGTCTTGCATGAGTGCTAACAAGAGAAAGGTCACAAGGTTAAAACCCTTAGACGTTGTTTGATGTGTTGAGTTTTTTGGATTGCACGCTGAGGATAGAGATATATTTGGTGGGTGCTCCCTTTAGTTCCAACTGTCATAGTAGAATAGTTGGCCAGGGCGCTCATGATAGCATTGTGTTGGAGAGGTCCATGGATCAAAACCCGTCAGGTGTGTTTTTACTGGCTTTTAATGGCAGTTGATGATTTTTGGTAAACACACTAAGGTTGCTTCTTTTTTACGGTAGTTAATGAGATTTGAAGCACATCAATGCCTTGAGCAAGGTAAGGAAAATAAATTTTTGATTATAAGTTAGCAGTTATAAGGTGTACTTAATGATTATTATATTCTATGTATTGTGAGTTGAAAATTAGGGTGTATTGTTGAATGATTATAAGTTAGGATTTATAAGGTGTACTTAATGATTATTATATTCTATGTATTATGAGTTGAAAATTAGGGTGTATTGTTGAATGATTATAAGTTAGGATTTATAAGGTGTAATTAATGATTATTATATTCTATGTATTGTGAGTTGAAATTTTAAGGTTTTAAAAGTTTCATTTTGAAATATTAAATAGGAGAAATAAGGTATTATTTTATAGATTTATTATGGATATTTTGGAAAGATTTGAGTGAATGGATTTTCTATCTATGCTAGAATTTGAAAATCACTAACCAAATTTTAAAAGGATCAAAAAGAAAATTATTTTGAGACAAGTTTTGAAGGCACATCATCATCAAGGCAGTTTTAGAGGTATGGTGTTTTGATTTCTTTCTAAAGGTTGATGTTTGTTTGAAGGAAATATTTGTGATATCATATGGTGGATGTATAAGGATTGATTTGATGAGCATTAGTGATTGATTGAAGTTAAGAGTATGTGTGCATTTATTTGATATAAATTGCAAATATATGTGCTAGTGTTTGAGAAAAAGTTGTCCATTATTTTTGAATAAATTTTAAAATATACTAGCAAGGGTTTGACAACAAAATGGTGCATTAGTTTTGAGTGATATTGGAAATAAATTTGCAAGGACTATACACCAGTTTTGTGAATCATGTATGTACATTGGTTTTGATTATTTTTGGAAGTTCATAAGAAGGTCAACTATCAAGTGCTAGACTAGAGTATCCTTTTGAATGCAATGAATGTGAGACATGTGAAAGTGATAAATGTGAGAAGAACATATTAAATGTTTATAATGCATATCATTCTATATATATTCATAAAGAAAAAGAATCATGAGTAGAATATGTCTGAATTATTGTAGTCAAAATAAAGCACTTTAACATTGTTTGCATGCAATATTTGGGAGTGCTTGAGCAAGTTCTATGAGCAGCATTGAGGTAGATCTGAGCAAGTGATATGAGCATATTTGAGTAGGTTTATGAGCAGCAATAATGAGCAGATTTGAGTAGGCTTATAAATAGGTTTAGTGAATAGATTTAAGTAAATATTTGAGCAAGCCTTGAGTGTAGGCTTGGAGTAGATTTGAGCAAATTTTGGTGAGGTAGATTTGAGTAGGCCTTGAGCAAGTTGAGCAGATTTTGGTAAGAAGATTTGAGCAAGCCTTTCATGTAGGCTTGGAGCATATTTGAGTAGATTTTGGTTAGCATATTTGAGCAAGCCTTGTGAGAAGGCTTGGAGTAGATTTGAGTATTTTGGTGAGTAGATTTGAGAAAGCCTTGTAAGAAGGCTTGGAGCAGATTTAAGTAGTTTGGTAAGAATATTTGAGCAAGCATTATGTGTCGGATTAAAGCATATTTGAGCAAAGATATTGGTGTCCACAAATTGATAAATGGGATTGGTATCTCTTGTGGATTGGTGTTCATAAACTTAAGAGGGGATTGGTGTCTCCTATGGATTGGTGTCCATGAACTCGAGAGGGGATTGGTGTCTCCTATGGATAGAGGTCCATGAACTAGAGTATATGGGATTGGTATCTTGTGGGTTAGTGCCCATGAACTAGTAGAGGATATTGGTGTCTCATATAGATTGGTGTCCATGAAATTGAGAGGGGATTTGTGTATCCTATTGATTGGTGTCCTTGAACTTGAGAGTGGATTGGTGTATCCTATGGATATAGGTCCATGAACTAGAGTAAAAGGGATTGGTGTCTCCTTTGGGTTGGTGCCCATGAACTAGTAGAGGGGATTGGTGTCTCATGTGGATTGGTGTCCATGAACTTGAGAGGGGATTGGTGTCTCTTGTGGATTAGTGTCTATAAACTTGAGATGGGATTTGTGTCTCATGTTGATATAGGTCAACAAACTAGAGTAGAGGGGATTGGTGTCTCCTATGGGTTGGTGCCCATGAACCAACATAGGGTATTGGTATCTCCTATGTATTGGTGTACATGAACTTGAGAGAATATTGATATCTCCTGTGCATTGGTGTCCATAAAATTGATAGGGTATTGGTTTATCCTATATATTTGTGTCCACGAACTTGAGCATAGGGTATTGGTGTCTCCTTTGGGTTGGTGCCTATAAAAATCATAATAGGGAATTGGTTCCCAAGATATTTGTTGAGAAAATTTATAAGAAATATTTTCTCCATGGATGTAGCCCACATTGGGTGAACCACATTAAATTTGTGTCTCTTATGTGTGTGATGATTTGTGCATTGTTTGATTATTATAATTGATAATATTTGATAATACTACTTTATAAAGAAAAGTAAAAAACTTTTATCTTATATTGTTCACCTTCCCCTCTTAGTATAAGCTTGTGTTCTTCATTTTGTATTAGAATGGGTTCCTTTTTGAAAGCCTAAAAACTTCAAGAAAGATATTACAATAAAACACATGGCTCGTAAGGATTTTTATCAAATAAGGCTTGATTGTTTGATGGGATTAACTATGCTTTCTGGATTTTAAGGATGAATAATTATTTGATAACACATGGATATGATACATGGCAATCTATTGAAAATGGATTCACACCATATACAACTCCTCCTACATATGCAAATGGTAAGAAACCATATGAAGATAATACCAAGGCAATAAGTGTAATTTTGAGTGGTTTATGTGAATCAGAGTTTGTAAAGGTCATGCAATGTACTTTAGAAAAATAAATGCGAGATAAGTTACAAAGAATATATGAAGGAGATGAAAAGGTCAAAATGGCAAAAATGCAAACACATAGAAGGAATTTTGAAGACTTGAATATGAAATATGATGAAGATATTTCTATGTATCTACTTCATGTTGATGAGGTTGTCAACATTATTCATGGACTTGGAGAAAATATTGAGGAATCTACTATTGTTCAAAAAATATTGAGATCACTCCCTATGAGGTATGATGCAAAGGTTTTAGCAATATAAGAGATGAAGGATATCAAAACTTTAAGTATTGATGAGTTACATGGAATTCTCACATCCTATGAGATGAGGACAGAAAAAGAACAAACATCAAAAAGAGAGGAAACATTCAAAGATTCATAGAAGGAAAATAATAAAGAAAAAAAATCAAGTGATGAATCAAGTAGTGAAGAAGAGGCTAACTTTGTGAGAATAAATAAAAAGGGTCCAAGAAAATACAAAAGTATGCAGACTGTGAAATATTTTAGTTGTGGTAACATTGGTCATTATGAATCTAATTGTCCAAAAAATAGAGGTAGCAATAGTTAAGAAGAAAATGATTACAAGAAAAAGAAGGAAATAAATTTTTATTATGAAAATAAAAAAAGGCATGGTCAAGGTAAGCATGAGAAGAATATTTTTCAAAGGCACAAGAAGATTTTTTATACTAAAGAAGAAATTAGTACTTCCAGTGAAAGTGATGAAAGCTTATATGATAGAGAAAAGGAGAAAATCCTATTTTTGTCCATAGAAGAGAATGAATATGCTCTTGTTATCAAAGACCTAGAAAAAGAGAAAGATTCAGAAAATGAAGAAGAAACCATGGTTAACATAGAAGAGGAAATTATTTCTACTCTTGGAGAATTGAAAAGGGTTAGAAATAAGAATTCATAATTGAAGTCTCAAGTTCAAGAGGATGAGCAAACAAAGACAAAGATCCTAAAAGATCTCATAGACTTAAAAGTGAAGGTTTAAGAGGTAAATAAATTTGAAGAAGGTATGGCTAAATATTTAAAGGTAAAAGAACTAGAATGTGAAATATTAGAACATGAAGTTGTCATTATAAGGAAGGGACTTGAAAAATTTAATAATAAGATTCTCCAATTTAGGAAAAGCTCAAAATATTTAAATGATATTATCAAAAAATAGAGATCCCCATTTATGAAGACTGGACTTGGATTTGAGGAAAGTCAAGAGGTATAAGAAGAGGAGTCAAGCTCAAAATAAAAAGAAGCATCAAATAAGTTATTTGAATAAGATCATAAGACCTATATAGATAAGTTGAGAAGTGATAGCATCAAAGAGGAAGCAAACAAATAATCATCAAGGAACAAGGACCATCACAAGAAAATCAAAGAAAGAAACATGAGATTAAGTCAAGAAGAATATTTCTTCCAAGGTTATTGTTTCACATATAATCGTTTTGGTCATAAAGTTGTGCATTGCAGGGTTCATCATAATAATTATTATGGCTTCACCAAGAGGAATTTCAATTCATATCCTCAAAGGCAAGATGAATATTTCTATCAAGGTTATTTCTACTAATGAAATCATTTTGGTCACAAAGCTATATATTACAGGGTTCATGGTAAGAACGATTATGGCTTCACCAAGAGAAATTTCAAGTTATTTGCACCTTACAAGGACTACAACATCATGTGTTTCAATTGTAATAATTCTGGGTATAAATCAAGGTGGTGTAGGAAAAAATTTCTGGAACTTCCAAGGACAAGCAAGAAAAAGGATGCTCAAAAGGTTCAAAAAGGTATGACTTCAAAAGTATGGAAAAATAAAATTGAGAAAGAAGAAGAGCACAGTAATTTGGGAGTTTCACTCCCATCCCAAAATTGATCACCTCAAGTAAAGGAGGTGGTGAGGGGGCTATGCTAAGTGTATTATATTTAGCCCCAAAAGGATCCCTTTTCCATTGATTTCAAAGGGGGAGATATTTTAGTAAGGACGAGCAACTTCTCAGGGAGAGCATATTTGGAATCCAGTTTCAGTCAAAGGAATTGTTTTTTAGGATTTCCATCAATGACAAAGGGAGATACTGTTAGAAATATTAAGAATACTGAGTTATCATTTATGTCAAAGGATTGATGCCAAAGAGAGCATTGGTATTTAATGCAGAAACTATCCTCAAGAATTATGAGTTTACAAGGTTGGACAGTTATGAAATGCAAGGAATATCTCAAAGAAAAGAAAATGGGTAAAAAGCAAAGGTTTATAATAATTATTTTAAATATTATAAACAAGGAAAAAGAGGTTTAAGAATGGGACATAGTTCTAGAAGTGGACAAAGGTTTAAAATAAATCAAGGTTTAAATGTTAATGAGAAGGCAAAGGTTTAAAAGGGAAGGCCAAAGGATAATATTATAATATTCTTTAATACTATAATAAAGGTTTTATATGGGCAATGTTATGTAATGCAAGCTTTATTTTGATATGATTCATGGTGATTATTGCAAATGATAGTGAAAATGATTTCATAAAATTTTAAAAGGGTGTGCAAAGTAATTGTAGATCAAAATTTTGCATGTGCCTAGGTTGTTCCACCTGTTGGGGTAGTTCATATGGCTATGTGGCTTGCATGAGCATTGAAGGGAGGTTGCAAGGTTGAAACTACTGGGCATATTTTTGTATGTTGAGTTTTCAGATTGTGCGTTGAGGATAAATATATATTCGGTGGGTGCTACTTTTGGTTCCAACTATCATGGTAGCATAGTTGGTCAGGTTTCTCGTGATAGCATTGGAGAGGTCCGTGGGTCAAAATCCATCAGGTGTGTTTTGCTTGGCTTTTGATGGCAGATTATGATTTTTGGAAAATGCACTAAGGTTACTTGGTGTTGATGGTAGTTAATGAGATTTGAAGTGGACCAATACCTTGAGCAAGGTAAAGAAAATAAATTTTTAATTATAATTTGAGTTATAAGGTGTACTTAATTATTATTATATTTTGTGTATTGTGAGTTAGAAATTAGGGTGTATTATTGAATTATTATAAGTTAGGATTTATAAGGTGTAATTAATGATTATTATATTCTATGTATTGTGAGTTGAAATTTTAAGGTTTTAAAAGTTTCATTTTGAAATATTAAAGAGGAGAAATAAGGTATTGTTTTATAGATTTATTATGGATATTTGAATGAATGATTTTCTATCTGTGCTAGAATTTGAAAATAACTAACCAAATTTTTGAATGATCAAAAAGAAAACTATTTTGAGATAAGTTTTGAAGGCACACCATCAACAAGGCAGTTTTAGAGGTATGGTTTTTTGATTTCTTTCTAAATGTTGATATTTGTTTGAAGGAAATATTTGTGATATCATATGGTGGAGGTATAAGGATTGATTTGATGAGCATTAGTGATTGATTGAAGTTGAGAGTATGTGTGCATTGCTTTGATAGAAATTGCAAATATATGTGCTAGGGTTTGAGAACAAGTTGTGCATTATTGTTGAATAAATTTGAAAATATACTAGCAAGGGTTTGAGAGCAAAATGATGAATTAGTTTTCAGTGATATTGAGAATAAATTTGCAAGGACTATACAATAGTTTTGTGAAGCATGTATGTACATTGGTTTTGATTAATTTTAGAAGTTCATAAGAAGGTCAACTATCAAGTGCTAGACTAGAGTATCCTTTCGAATGAAATGAATATGAGGCATGTGAAAGCAATAAACTTAATGAATGTGAGAAGAACATGTTAAGTTTTTGTAATGAATATCATTCTCTATATGTTCATAAAGAAAAAGAATCCTGAGTAGAATATGTTTGAATTATTTTAGTCAAAAGAAATCACTTTAATATTATTTACATGTAATATTTGGGAATACTTGATCAAGTTCTATGAGCAGCATTGAGGTAGGTCTACGCCGGTGATATGAGCAGATTTGAGCAAGTGATATGAGCAGATTTGAGAAGGTTTATGAGTAGCAATAATGAGCAAATTTGAGCAGGCTTATGAGTAGGTTTAGTGAATATATTTGAGCAGATATTTGAGCAAGCCTTGCATGTAGGCTTGGAGTAAATTTGATAAGATTTTGGTGAGACAGATTTGAGCAGGCCTTGAGTAGGTTGAGCATATTTTGGTAAGAATATTTGAGCAAGCCTTGTATGTAGGATTGAAGTAGAATTAAGTAGGTTTTGGTAAGAAAATTTGAGCAAGCCTTGTGATAAGGATTGGAGTAGATTTGAGTATTTTGGTGAGAATATTTGAGCAAGCCTTGTGAGTAGGCTTGGAGTAAATTTGAGTAATTTGGTGAGTATACTTGAGCAAGCATTGTGTGTAGGCTTGAAGTAAATTTAATAAAAGGATATTGGTGTCTCCTGTGGGTTGGTGCCCATGAACTAGCAAAGGGGATTGGTGTCTCCTTTGGATTGGTTTCCATAAAATTGAGAGGAGATTGGTGTATCCTATGGATTTGTGTCCATGAAATTGAGAGGGGATTGGTGTCTCCTATGGATAAAGGTCCATGAACTTGAGAAGAGGGGATTGGTGTCTCCTGTGGGTTGGTTCCCATGAACCAAATGAGGGGATTTGTGTCTCCTATGGATTTGTTTCCATGAACTTGAGAGGGGATTGATGTCTCCTATGGATTATATCCACAAAATTAAGAGGGGATTGGTGTCTCCTATGGATAGAGGTCCATGAACCAGAGTAGAGGGGATTAGTGTCTCCTATGGGCTGGTGCCCATGAACCAGTAGAGGGGATTGGTGTATCCTATGGATTGGTGTCTATAAACTTGAGAGGGGATTTATGTCTCCTATGGATTTATGCCCATGAAATTGAGAGGGTATTGGTTTATCCTATGGATAGAGGTCCACAAAATAGAGCATAGGGGATTGGTGTCTTCTATGTATTGGTGTCCATAAACTTGAGAGGGGATTGGTGTCTCCTGTGGATTGGTGTCCATGAACTTGAGAGGGGAATTGTGTTTCCTCTGGATTGGTGTCCACAAACTTGAGCATAGGGGATTGATGTCTCATTTGTGTTGGTGCCCATAAACATTGTAATAGGTAATTGATTCCCAAGATATTTGTTGAGAAAATTTATAAGAAATATCATGGATGTAGCCCACATTGGGTGAACCACATTAAATTTGTGTCTCTTATGTATGTGATGATCTATACATAGTTTTATTATTACAATTGATAATATTGGATAATACTACTTCAGAAAGAAAATTAAAAAGTTTTATCTTATACTGTTCACCCCCCCTCTTAGTATAATATTGTGTTCTTCAAGGAAGAGAAGGGAAATCTAGAATAGGTATGTACCCGCTAGAAGCATGACCATACAACAATGCAAAATAATAGGAAGAAAAATAGAAGAGAGGAGGAGGGGAATGAAAGGGATAATATGCTAGACTAAGGATGTGAGGAGTGGTGACACTCAGATCACGAATGACAAGGTAGAGTGATGATGCAACTAGGATTCTAGTAGTTGGTGTAGCTGGATAGATGTTGGAAATAGTGAGGTGTGGACATGAATAATACATGCAATGGCATAGGGTGATGCATGGGAGGAGGTGAAGTGCTTAAAAATATAGTAGAGGATGTGGTATGCTCGAATCATGGAGTTTTTCCATCCACCATGTCATTGACGAGGCATGAAAAGATGTAGCATTTATTGATGTCATGCCTTGATTGGTGATGATAGATGCAAAATTGGTTCTCATTGTAACCTCTTAATTTGGGGTAAAGTGGGTTGATGGATGGATTTTAAGTAACACATGGATCCTTGGATGTAGTAGTTGGTGGAATGTGTGGGAGATAGGCTCCAAGAGGATAGGTGTGAGGTAGATGTAAGGATCAGGTGATGAAAAGTGTAATGAAGGTGGGATCATTGTGAGTGGGTGGACTGTGGATCATGGTTTTTATGGATATTATGTGTAAATATGAGGGATGGGAATGGGAGAGAATGAGGGGGTATTTATTATACCATAATAGTATTTAGGTGAATGACATAGATAATTGATCATATGTAATTTGAGGTTGTCAAGGAGGGACAATATGTTTTGGATATCGATAGGAGGGGGAGATGGAAGTGAGGTAGGAGAAGAAAGGGAGCCTAGTGGAATGGTGGGGTTGGGATATGAGCATGGATATGGAAATGGATGAGGGAAAGGATGAGGATATTGATATTGGTGAGGTGGTAGTGGCAAATGTTGTAGATGAATACCATAAAATGGAGATGGAGGTATCCAAAGAATAGGTAGGTTCTGTGATGGCTACAAGGAGTGATGTGGTTGACATGGGTGGGCACACGAAGGGATGGCCTAGGAAATATACTGGTGAAGGAAGTAGTCATAAGGTGACATTCAATTTGGTAGAGATGGAGGTAATCCTAAGGACTATGAGTGAGCAGGTGAATTCCCTATGTTAGGTAGAAAGCAGCCAAGTGAAGGCCATCAAGCTGAAAAGGCTAGTAGGTAGAGATATATTTCATCGACTAATGTGGGAGAGGATGGGCCCATTGCATGAGGGTATGGGAAGTGGGAGCATTCCCCCATATCTACAAAGGAGGATAGTAAAATCTAACTATCTCTAGAGCAAGGAGAAAAGAAGGAATCTCTATAGTTAGGAGAATGAAATTGAGGTGACGCATCATGGTATAAATGTGATGAGAAGGATGACTGACGAACATAAAAAAATCTAGGAGGTTCTACATGATTGATCAAGGTGATTGGTGTTCGAGGAAGCACTAAAAAGTCCTGCATGATGGACTAAGGATAGACATGTGATGTATATTTGATGCAATATATCCTAGCAAGTGTGGTGCAAATGGTGATAGTGAACCTGCAAGACAACATATACAAATAGCTTACAAATAACATATAAAGCAAAGGTGTTTTTGTTGTGTAATAGAAAGTGCAAAGTGTGTGTTGGGTGCAATGTGGATCATGCATGTATTAGTGGGGTGATATGTACAATCATGATGATGATAGTATGTGCAATAATTGGTGATATGTACCTAAAAAAACTAGGCATTGAATATGCTTAGATGGATAATATTAATGGGTTTAGGCTCTGTGAGGCCTTCAAGGTTGGTTAGTCGATATTTCCTAGAATTGAATTTTTATGTGATAATGTAAGGACCCAACTAATTAGAGGTGAATTTATCTCACTATTGGTGGGGTTGACTAGTTATTTTTTGGTTCTCTTTGAGAATAAAGTCACTAATCTAGAATTCAAGCTAGTGTACCTTACTTTTGCAGGCAGTGAAGACAATCTTGATAAAAATGTGTGTTTTCTATAACATGGATGTGACACTCATCTAAGAGTGTTAGTTGGTCAAGCCTAGTTTGGCAAGCAATGTCATCATCAATGAAGTCTTGCATGGAGATGTGTAAAGAAGGTATTTCAAGTTCTAGGGGTATAATGGCTTTAGAAACATAGACAAAATAAAAGGGTGTTGTCATAGTGGGAGTATGGATACTTGTTCGATAGACCCACAAGGCCAATGAAATTTGATTATGCCAATCATGATAATATTCTATAATATATTTTCAAAGGATAGTGTAGATAGTTTTGTTAGTAACTTTAGCCTGGTTGTTACCCTCTAGGTAGTAGCAGGTAAAGAAGCTATGGTGAATGTTAAACTTGGTGCACAAGGCATGAATAGTTTTGTTTTTGAATGACATGTCATTGTTAGAGATGATTTGTAAGGGAATTCCAAATTGAAATATGATATGATTAGTGATGAATAACATGATTCTAGCTCTCATGGTCTGAAAAAGTGGGATAGCTTTGACCCACTTTGTAAAATATTCAGTGGTGGTGATGATAAAATTATGGTTTATAGAGGAAGTAGGTGAGATTTTCCCAATAATATCTAGGTCCCATTGCAAGAAAGACCACATGTATTAGATGCGTTATAGGGCTTGTGAGGGTAAGTGCATGAGGTTGGCATGTTTATAACACTTGATTCATCATTTAACATACTCACAACAATTATGTTCCATTTTGGGTGAATAGTAGCCCATACATAAAATATGCTTAGTAATGGCCATACCACTAAAGTGGCCACCACAAGTTCCATAATGGGTTACTTGCACCACTCATTGAGCTTATTATAGTTCAAGGTAACATAAAAGGATACCATCATGACTACGGTGGTAGAGGATGTTCCCTAGCATTGTATAATGAATTAACCTTTGTTTGAATGCTTTATGGTGAGCATGTGGTAAGTCACAAGGGAGAAAGCCTAATTTGAGAAAATCAAGGATCATGTGGCTCAGTGTGGATGATATGGCTGCCATCATAATCGATGGGGGATGAATGCGTAATAGTAGATTGCATTGAAGTATGAATGGACATATGTATCATGTTAGAGAGGGGGTTTTGTGGTATTAAAGATCCTAAGGAAGCCATGGTGTCAACAACATGGTTTGATGAGTGGGGAGCGACCTTTTATCATACCACTCAATATGAGCGAGGATTTACTAAGAAATATATTTGTATTGTTGGAGTACCAAGAAATGATATTACCAAATTTCTTTGACTTGATTTATGATAAGAATAGAATCACCAATAATTAGAATGTGTCAAGTGTGCATTGAAAGTGCCTGCTTCAATCTGAGAATGAAATATTTGTATTAGGTATTGTTATTCATGCAAGAAAAATCTAATTTGAAGGATAATTGGAGAGGTTCCCCATTAGGTATGGAAAATATGATTCCAAGACCCCCAATGTGGGTGCAACAGGAGCCATTGAAAAAAAATATCAAATCAACTAGCATTTCAAGTTCCACATATTCTTCAACTTTTGTGATGTGGAAGATGGAATCATTGGGAATATGAATAAGGAGGGGTTGATTGTCAAGAAATTGAGCCTCAACTAATTGCTTAGTTATGAACTGTACCTTTATGGACTTTTAAAAAATAAATTCAAGGTTAAATTTGGTAAGAACCATAATCCATTTAGTGGTATGAGAATTATTGTAACTCTTATTCATCATGTACCAGATGGGGTTATCATGAGCGATAAAAAAATCATGTGGTTAAGCATGTAGTGGCATATATTTTGTGTGGCAAAGACTAAAACTAGATATAGCTTCTCAATGTAGGTGTAGCGGGTGTCATAGATTAGCAGAGTACAACTAATATAATATATGGTTTGCTCATGGTTGAGCACATTCTTTTGAGTCAATAACATTCCAATTTCAAAATTCATAGAAAAAATATATAAGAAGAATGGCAATTGTTGATGTGGTGGAGAGATAACTGGTGGTGATGTAAGATAATATTTGATTGATTCAAAGGCTCTTGATGGTAATTGATATCCCATTTAAAGGTGGTTCCTTTTTGTAGAAGGTGTTTAAATGGTTTATACTTGTTATATAATTGGGTAATAAAGTGATAAATGGCTTGGGTTTTTACCTATAGACTACGTAGTTGCTTGATATTCATAGGAGGATGTATCTTGATGATGGATTTGACTTCGTTGGGGTTGAATTCAATGCATCACTAAGATAAAATGAACCCTAATATCTTAACTAAAATGACACCAAAGACACACTTATTTGGGTTTAGTCACACGTTATGTTTGAGAATATGATCAAAGATCTTACAGAGATATGCAAGATGTTGTGAGCATTCTTTCAATTTGGCTATGAGGTCATCAATGTAATTCATGGCACACTGATAATTTTCCCCAATGTTCTTAAGTCCAAATATCATGAACTTGTAACAGAAGGTCCCCTAGGGGGTTGTGAAAGATGTCTTGTGTTGATCGATAGGATTGATATTGATCTGATTATAACTAAAAAAGCCATCCATGAAGGATATCATTTCAAGGCCTATGATGGAATCGACCAGTGATTCAATTTTGAGGAGGGGGAAGTTGTTCTTGGAATAATATTTGTTCAAATCCCTAAAATCAATGTAGACATGAACTTTGTCGAAGGGTTTTGGTACCGAGACCATGTTGGATACTCATTTTGGGTAATCAATTGGTTGTATGAACCCCATATCAAGGAGCTTTTGGAGCTCATATTTTACCTTTAAAGTGACTGTGGGATGCATACATTACAATTTTTTCTTGATAGGCTTGGTGTCCCCATAAAGTGTGAGGTTGTGGATGTCTAAGGATGGGTCGAACCCAAGCATGTCAATGTAGGACCAAGAATTTTTTTAATTTATTCTTTGAGAAAAGAGGTAAATGAATCATATTCCTATAAGGAGAGGCTGGTAGTAAGTTTAAGGATGTGGAGTTTTGTGGGGTCTTCACCAATGTCAATGTTGATAGTGTCTTCCAAAAGCATGTGGGACCCATATTGGAGTTGATCTAGGATGGGAATGAGATGGAGGTCATTAATAACATCAGGTAAATTAAATCGATCATCCAGGTATACATCTGTATGATTAACCTATATAATTTAAGGTAGAGTGGATGGTGAAGGAGTATTTGTAGCATGTAGTATGGTGTGTGATAGCAAGCAGTCATATGATGAAGATGTAGGGCAAATGTGGGTGAAGTCAATAAATTTTGGATTGGGTGCATTGTTGTGACCCATAGGAGATGTGTGTCAAAGTGGGGAGAATAAGTCAATGTCAACCATATTAATAAATGTGGTAGAGATAGTGAGGGATGATGAGTTTGAATATGAAGACTCAAAATTATGTGAACGATGTGGTAGATTCAATAGAGGACATAAAATCATGGGTGGAGAATGGGGTTGAATCAAAGGCCAAAAAAACTATCATCAATGAGAAAATTGTATGAATGAATTTATACACAAAAAATGGGAGGTGAATAAGTGTGTTCTAATTGAGGAGAAGTGAAGGAAAGGTTATAAAATATATCAATCATCAATGCAGTATGCAGTGGTAGTGTCAAAACTGGTATTTCTTGGAAGAAGATGTATGGAATGTTGATGGAAGAATGGGGGATGGACACTAATATAGTATATCAGTGTCAAATTCCTCTTCCAATGAGTGTGTAGGAATCACTGGAGTATGAAGGTAAAGATCTTGAAGCTCATCCTTATGCATGTGAATGGATGTAGGGTGGTGATACAGACCATATTTATCCATGGGTAATTGAATGTAAGGGTTGATAGGCATTCACAAACATTGTTCATAACATCCTAGCCCAAAGCTATGCCAAAGGAAACATTGAATGTAGCATAAGGTGAAGTGTGTATTGGACATGTCATCTAAGGTACCAAAAAAACTAGATTGCGGTGGCGAGGGTACAACTAACAGGAGCGATGAATTAATACCTGCATAAATGATGTTGGTACAATTATTGGGTGGACCAAGTGGCATGAAATTATGAATGGTTAGCACTGACCAAAATCATGGGTATATTGGATCATCAAAGGATGAATGCAAGCATCATGGATATTATATTCATACGGGATAGAGTTGGTCATGAATATGGAAACATGTGGTGACGTATGTGATGGTGAAAAATGTGGGATTCTAAGTTAAAAGAAGAGAATAAAAGCTAGGAATCATGAATAGTAGTAGTAGATAAATGGAATATTTGGGCATCTATGTGAGGGGTGAGATATTTCCAATCATGAAATTCAACTGTAGTGGAAGGGATGGGTGACCCGCATGTGGAAGCTATGAGGTGGGGCAAGTAGGCATAGTTTTTAGTCTATGAGAAGAGGTGAAAGACTGAGGTTGAGAATGGAAGGTAAGTGGGGGTGTTTGAGGAGTAGGAAGGATAAGAGGCTCTATAGAGTAAGATGGATGAGACAAAGCATGATGCCACAAATATGGTGGGAAAAAGGTATACACACGAGATGTGGATCCGTGGAAGAAGATGGCTAAGAAGGAGGAGGAGGCCATAAGGAAGGTGGCAAGAAATGTACACAAGCAATATGGATATCCATAGAATATAATGGAGGTATGTTAGAAGTAGATGCAGGGGAATGTGTATGTGTCCCCAATGAGCGATGTGAGGATGAGGTAGGTGAGGGAGAGTATTTGGTAGTCTCTACTTGATGATATGAAGGAAGAGGAGGGGTATATGTAGAGTATGATGAAGGTCCTAGTAGGAGGTCTACAATGTTGTAGAATTTGAATGGGTCACTGTTAGTGGGAACACAATGGATGAGTCTATCATACACATATTTGAGGTAATGATGTAAGGTTGATGGAATGCATTGCATGTCATAGATACATGGACATCCAAGAAAAATATTGGATTTCATTTTACCTTTAATGACATGGAATAATATGGATATGGTCCTTACACCTACACGAATAGGGAGGATAATGGAACCTATTGTGAGGCACATAGAACCATCAAAATAATGAAGGTCAAGTTACAGTGTTGCAAAGTGGGCAGGTGGGATTTGTAAATTATGAATGGAAGTAGTAGAGATGATACTAATGGAAGAACTAGTATCAATAAGGACACATTTGTAGGTGATCTTATTGATAGTTGCTTGAATATGGAGGGGAGGATATTCTCCCTCATCCACAAGTTTGATAATAGCATGGTCTTGGAAGCTGATAGAGGGTTTCATGAAGTGGGGAATATTCCTAATAAAATTCATAAATGCATTTGTGTCATGGGTTTTGAGGTTGATTGAGCAAATAATATCATTCAATTCCTCACGATAAGGTTGATATTGTTGTAACAAATAAAAAAGGATAGTCTAGCTGGGGTTTTACGCAACTGATGAGTTAGACTACTATGAATAGTGATGATATTGAATGGTAGGGGTGGTGAAACAATATATGTAGTGTATAAGTGAGGAGAAGTGTAGAGGGTGAAGCTATGGGCACATCCTAGCATAATGAATAATATTAGGTATGAGTGGTGAGGTTAATCATGTCAACCACTCTACATGAGAAAGGACTATGGTGGACACTATTAACCTACCTAGATTGGGTTCCTTAGGGATTGGTCCCTCTATTTATTGGTAGTGGGTTCTAATAGATACCCAGGTTTTGGTTTTGTGGCATGAGGAAGTTAAAAAATTGAATGGTACCTCGCTCGATGAGATCTTGTACTAGACCATGGAAGGAGCGATAAGTCTCTAAATCGTGGCATCACTATCTATGGTATGAATAGAAGACCTATTTTTTATACCCATGAGGTTTGGATTGATTTAGGTTGATGGGTCTAATTTTAGGTAAGGTAATATGAGTAGCATTGTACAACCTTTAGAATAGAGCTGGCAAGGGCTCAGATGGTGGAATCAAATTTTACCTAGGAGGTTGAGGGCAAAGACCATGAGGTTGTTGTGGGTTATATGAAGGGGGTGCATTAGTATGAAATAGTTTTTATTGTGGGGAGGAGGCCATGAGATTGATGAAGAGGATATAGAATCTGTTACCACTTGATTGGTTTGTGGTGGTTTAGAGAGGGGTTGATTTGGAGAATTTTTATTGAAGCAAAAATTAGAATTGTAGTATATCTTATATCAGATCTTGATTTTACTAGACTATATTTTGATGTCATCAATGAAATTTGCTTGGATAATGGCTTAATAAAATGTGCAACTTTGATTAAATTGCAAAGGCGTAGAGATATGTTTGTGATAGCTTTTGGAAAACAATGTGATTAACCTAAAGGATGGGAGGCAATGAGCAAGTTCATGGATGACCAATCTCCATAAAGAGATGAAGTTCATGATAGGTTCATCATTAGCCTATCATAAGGTATATACATTAGAAAAGCTTATCTTCTTTTTTATGTTAACATAGAAGTGTTATAGAAATAAATTGGCCAATTATTCGAACATGAATAAGCTATGGCATGGGAGCATGTTGTACCAATCGAGAGCTTGTCTCCCAAGTGAGAGAGCAAAGGTAGGCGACATGAGGGGATCACTACTAAAAATATAATAACATGTGAATTGATAGTTACTGATGTGTTTATGAGGGTCCTCTTTGCCTTTGTATTTTTCAAATTTTAGAATCTCAAAATGGTATGTGTACGAAGGAATGAGAACAAATGGATGAATGGGTTCATTACATAACTCATTATATGTGGGTTTTTGGGACCCATAAGTAGTTGTGCAAAGATCTAACATCTTAACTTATTCTCATAATATTTGGAGTTTAGGTGATGGAGGTAGAATGAACTACACCGAGGTGGTAGAAGACTAATAATGTAGAGGGTACTGGAGCTATTTTTCCTCCCATTATGATAGAGAAATGTGTTGAAGATATTATTGTGGATTTGGTTGTTGAAAAACATAATATGTGGGGACTGATGGGAGAATCTATTTTGGGGTAGACATATACTATGAATGGTGATATTGTGGTTGTGGAGTCTGCACCTATTATACAAGAACCTGCTACATAGGTTGCATGGTTGGAAAGGATGACCAAGGAGGCATCATGAAGAATGTAGGTGCAATAGAGTATGGTGGAGGAGGAAATTTTTGGATAGAGGATGAAGGTGGTTGGTGAGATGACATGCCAAAGTATGGTAACTATGCTAGAACAGATGAGAGATGAATGGAGAACTCATATTGGGAAAAATAGCATCAGGTATTAGAAAGATAAGATGGATAAAGTGGATTGTAAGAAGAGAGGGGGATGGAAGAGGGAGCCTTAAATGGAAAAGGTGGAGTAAGAAAAAATATGGAAGCATATGAGGGTGGAAATGGAGTAGAAGATGACATACCATATATCCTAGAATAAGGTAACGTAGGTGAGGAAGTGATGAGGAAGGAATGTAGACATCAAAGATAGACACCTAAGAAGAGGGTGCGGTAAACATGTCCACAAATATTTGTGAAGATGGGATTTTCTAATATTGTTGAGGAATGGATTATTGCGATTGAGATGGTGTTTGTGATGTACTATCAAAATATCAAAAATATGACTACTTAGGAAGTGGTTTTGGCTACGCTTTGGAAGCATATTGGTGTGACGATGTGAGTGGTGTATACTATTGTTGCAACAATGACTATTGTGAGGGTGATTGTGCTAAAGGTTCCTAAGTGCTTAGGGTGCAATATGAGGGATATAAAATCATCCCTATGATTGGGGTAGATGACATAGCCTCAAGGTGAGGAAAATTAAGCAATGAAGGATCATCTTCAAGAAGGGAGTGAGATGGGTCCTACAGAAAGGGGTGAGTGGAAGTAGCTGAGGTAGGGGAGTCTCCTTATAAATGGTGAAGAAGGGAGATGGATCTCCTAGAGTGGTATAAATGACATGGTCACAAAAAGTGGAAGGTGCATTAGGTAGGATCAAGTAAGGAAGAAGAGGATGATTTTCACCAAAATATGTGGTGAGCATATTACTAGAGATAAAGGTCTCTCCATGGGACATGATGTGTATTGATATGGTGCAAAACTAGTAATAATATTGGGTGTGAACTTAGATGTTTCCCTTATGAAGGGAGGGGGAGGAATAGGCTAATTGGAGGTGGCATGATAATATTCCTCCTCAAGATGCACTTGCTTGCACACTCGACTACAAGTAACAATAGGCATGATGTTGTGTACTATGATTTAGTACTCAAAACTATCCAAAAATACAAATTTAAACCTATGGGTGTGCTTTGTGCAATGTTTTAGACAAATCTATGAAATTTTGTGTGTTTATATGTACTATAATAGAGTTCACATGATACTATGTGAACCTGTTGATGAGCCCTAAAAACATTCATTTTTGTACAAACTTTTCATATATATTGTAGTATTTATTTTAATAGAAATATATGTTTTATTAAAATTTTATATGTATTTAACATTCGACTACGTATGTTGTCTAATATTTTTTTTTGAGTGGATTATGTATAAATGCAGTGGATTTTATGCTATTTTGGCATGTTTACATCGAGGTCCCACTTGGACCTAGCACTTTCCATTTATGATAAAAAATTGAAGGTAAAAATATTTGCAATAAAATAGTGATGAAGCGCTAAGTTAGGTGCTCGATTCCTGTTTGATACCTAACTGTTGGGGGCTCAATTCCCATTTGGTTTTTGACTATTTGGTACTATTGGGCACCAAATTGACATCAAGTTTTACTTAAAACTGCAACTATCTATCTTATATTTTTTATCTAGGCATGCACTCGATAGTCATAGCTTGACACTCAAGCATTGGATGGACAAAATACAACTTCAATCCAACCTCCAGAGTAGGCTGGTTCCTTGTCAAATTAAAATGGTGTTGATTCAATTAAAGCTCAAATAGGGTTTTGAGATAAGGGTTAGAAAAGGTTTAGGATTAGACGTATTATAAAAAAATAGTGATCTGATAGGTTAACAGCATAGGCAACTACAAAAAAATGCTCTCACAAGCTATTTCCAGTGTCCCATCACTCAATATTAGCAACACCCAAACCCATGAAATCTTCATATATTAAAACATAAACAAAGATATATTATAGAAAGCAATTCCAACATCTAATATTGATAATCCAAATTAGCATAATAGACCAATAGTTAGATTTAACAAAAATAAACCTCCTAACAACACATATCTAAATATGAACAGATTTCAACTACTCTCACAACTAGTAATCCAATAAGATAGAATGAACTAAATCTTGCACAAGATGATGAAGATGACAAATTTGAGTAAAAAATCAAAGTAATAATCCTTCCATTAGCTCACGGGAATATTTATAGTAGGGAAAGCAAATGCACTAGATTCGACCCTAAAAAATGAGGGTTAGACCTCTATTTATAGTTTGTAAATGAAATAATATTAAGGATATATTACAAATATTACATATTTATAGCTCAAAAGAGAGTTTTTGCTGGCATTATATTACTAGTTCGGCCTCTAGAAAATCCACTACTAATTAAATTGCCATGGCAACTTAGGTCCTCTACAACTTGCTGGTTCTTTGATGGCAGTTGGTATTCAAGCCATTAGAGACTACGTCTGGTCTATGGATCATTCTTGAACACTTTGATCCACTATCAATCTGCAACTTCTTCTGGTTCTTGTTCTTGAAACCCTTAGACGCTTCATCTTCCTATCCTCTAATTGACTGCACTATGATCTGATGAGAAATTACTTTTAAATACTTAATACTGTTAGAAAAATATTGACTATCGATCTTCATCATGAATGGATATGATTAAAACTCTAAAAATTGGTAGGGAAAAACCAAAGTACCATTATACACTTTTAATTGCTAACATCATCTTTTGTGGCTTCAACTTTATGAAATCGAATTCTGGCATAAAATACATTAGAGAGTGAGCAGGACATGTTTTGTTATCAATCCACTTATTATATTTCCTTATATTTCCTTCAGCTCCAAACATAATTCAATCCACACGAAAATTATGATGATGCCAGCATCACCTTGGTCAAAATGCAGAATCATCAATCCCATCGAAGCTAGTGTAAATAATATTTCATCGCCAATTAGCACCTTTTGCAGTGTGAAACCAACCTTGTCACCATTCTTCTCTGGAGTTTGTGTAAATTACTCTTTTTTGCCATTCCACATCCAATATAGTGCTTTTTGCCTTTATATCACCAATCCACATCAAAATGCTCTTAAGACTCAGTGAAATTGATCTTATCGATACTTAGCCACTCGAAGCATGCAAAAGTTACATGCGATCACCATTCCACACTTCTTTTGCACTAAGGTCATCATTGCCCAAAACTTTTGTGGAATAAGGATTCATCTAGAATTAGCTTCCAAATACACTAGAAAATATGCAAAATGAAATTAACTTTCTCAAGGTGAAAAATGCACTAAGTGTTGAGCGGATTAGGAAACTCTTATTGCGGATCCACTCCAAAATACACTAGAAATTGTGCCAAATGGAAACTTCATACCTTAGAATAAGATTTTCAATGTTTTCTAAGGATGTGGCCATTTTGGGCCTACATTCTAGTGCCTCTTGGGTGGATTTTCTTGTAAAGCTATAGAACTTAGAGTCTTATCCATTGGGCATCAGGAGTCAAAAATACTTATCTTCAAAAATGCTTTAAAGAATAATTTCCATATGAACACTACCCTCTAAAAACTTTATGGTCATCTTCAAGGATAAACGTTCATATCAAGACCATGATTCATACATCCTAGAGGATAACTATTCACATGGAGACTATGCCATAAACATTAATATATGTGCCATTCCAAAAAAATGCTTCAAAGAATAATTTTCATAAGAACATTATCCTCTGAAAACTTCATGAACAACCTAGAGGATAACTTGTTCTGATGAAGATCATGTTAGAAACATAAAAATCTCTACATTTTCTTTTAGAACTACTCCAATGCTCTAGCAAAACACAACTATGTTCTCCTTATAAAGTCTTCTTATAATACATGATATAAATGCCTTCACATAAAACCTGCTATTTTTTGTATCTCTCTAGACTCATGCTTTTATTGTTTCTTTCTAACCATGTCAGAGTAAAAATGAATAAAAAAAATACAAAACTTATGACTACATATGTACAAAACAAAAATTTCTAAGCTTGTGTCCCTTTAGGTTCCATAGCTCTATCTGGATCTTCCTCCTTCTGGACCTCTTCTTCAACACTATCCTCTATCTCTTGCTCAGCCTCCTCCTTTGGAGAATATTGCTCTTTATTTTCCTCTTCAACATTATCACCAAATAACTATATCATTAGTTTCAAAATATGTAAGGCTTGTTTCCATGTTTCTTCAAAGGGATTGTAATTCTACTTTAGCTACTTATAAATTCATGATAGTTCACAATTATCTTCATAATTGGTAGCACTTCCTCTGTTTACCAAGTCTTCCATAAGATCTCTGATCCTGGTAAAATCAATAATCATTTGTGAAGCTTTATCTTGGTCAATTGGTTCTTTTAGAGAGTCAATCTTAGACTCATCTTGTAAGCTCTCACTAGTACTTTTCTTAATTTCTTCAACTGATAGTAAACTGTGATCTTCCATTCATAACCCTTTGAAACCAATTTGGATCGTTTCCTTATTAACATCCACTATATCCTTGATTACTCCTTCAATATTATAAAACAATAGCCAAGCCTTTTGGAGTGCTCTGTGCTTCTTCACTACAATTCTAGTAGCAACTCTAGAAATGTTCCACTCCTTATTAGGGATTGGCTTAGCAGAATAACTAAGTCTACTATCCACCAGCCTATGAATTCGCTCATCTGGAATTACCATAGGTTGTAGTTATCCAGTGAAACTATCTAGATATTTATAAATACTTTGGAGTAGGCGGTTGACATCATATAAATAATCAATAATAAGCTACAGCCCTGAGCATTTATATATAACTTTAGAGAGCAATTCCTTTCTCACCTTTTTTATTCTAGGAAAAATAGAATATTTAGCCTTTTCGGTTTGAAGATGTTGCTTAAGACTATATTTCTTTAGCATGTTCTTCATTTTTCTTCTTCTGTTCTTCTATCTACTCTTTGAGATTATTAGCTTCCTAAAACTTCTCTTTCCAGCTCTTAGCTTCTTTTCTCAGAGCTTTCTCCACTTCTTTATGATTGTTGACAGTTTTATGAAGCTTTTCTATTTTCTTTTCCAACTTACCCATTTTTTCTTTGAATATATCATTTTTTACATAAAAATTTTCCAAGTGGGCTTTGGCTATGACCAATTCATCTTCTTTAGGTAGCTTCTCAATATCTTATGTATATTCTTCAATATGATAATCTTGGGTAGTCATCTCACTTTAAGGCTTGCTCACAAGGATAATCATGGATCTAGATATCCTTTGCCTTGAAAATAGATAAAAAAACATGCTTTTCCTCTTCGTAGTCATCCTATTGGAAGGCTTGGAAATATTTTTTGCCAAGAAATCTTGAATTTCTATGGATTTTTATTTTCCTTTTGCAAAATTACATGGGTAGGATAACTTGCAGCAAGAGGAGAAGAAGACACAAGATATGCAAGTGTAGAATCAATAGTTGATAATAGTTGTGCAAAACTAGTTATAGCTGACTCTGTAACCATAGTGGAATTTGTGAACACTATTGTTGTTGCAGTTGGTACTCTTGGAAATTGAGGTGATACTCACATATGGGTGAGGGGGTGTACTTGAAATAGTTTACTTCTTAGATGGGGGTGGTGGTTGTAATGGAAAGGATGGAACTATGGTATATTATGAAAGGGGAATATTAGATATTGAAGGTAGATTTTGAGGTGACTTTGTAGGAGACAGGTTGATTTGCACCTCAATAGTGACTTATGAAATAGGTGGTGGACTATGGGATGGAGAAGGTACCTTTGTTATAATTTCTTTCTTAGAAATGGAGGGAGATTTACTTGAGGAATTTGGAGGAGGAAGAGGAGAAGAGGGATTACAAACCATACCTTTGCCTACTAATGTAGGGTATTGTGTAGCTATCTCTATGATCTACTGCTATTCTTTTTGTATCAATTCTATAGCTAAAATGGTTGTTTTCTCCACTATGTCCTCTTTATCCAAACTTTGATTATTTGAAATCTCTTTCTTTGTTCTTTTTGGTTCCCTTTTGGATTTTCTCTAAAAAACTTACCATGTAAATTTCTCACTTTCTATATCTTCTTCAGATAACCCTTCATGTACTACTTCCTCTAGCAATATCTGCTCAGAAATAGGATTTAATTCCACTATTGCTATAGTGGTGAATCTCAAATATGTAAACCTAAAGTCCTCATCATTTTCATTCTAGTATATATCTATATCTAAAGGCTATCCACCCAGGGCTAGACGCTTAGGCATATTTACTATCTCTATGACTGGTGCACTGATAGCCCTCTCATAAGAGTAGTGCATTTTACTCATCAATTTTGCTCCTTTTGGAAATTGCTCTATTTGCTCAGTTGAAGTTTGAAAAGTCTTCAGAACTTCGACAAAAGTCAATGGAGTATCATGTTCCTCTTCTTGAACTTCTTCTTCTAAAGGTGGGGATGGGGAATCAGACCCAATTTATGACTTTTTGTAGATTAACACTATATTCCTTGGATCTTTGGGCTTCCAAGTTTTGACATTATTGTCATACCTCTTAGAAAATTCACCATCAATTTTTAACCCAAACCTAGATTTTTCTTTACCAATACCAATTCTCATCCTCCACTAGTTTGATATTTTAGCTTCATTCCATTTCTTCTTTTTCTCTGCTTCATCGCTAGTAGGTTCCTGAGACTGAGGGTCCTCTTTATTTTATATTTTTTCCTCAATATATTTGATGGTAGACTCTTTAAATTAATGCTTTGCATTGTTGTCTAGATAAAAATCCACAATTTACTCATAAAAGTCTAACCATGGAGGAAGTTGATCCATATTAGAAACATTCCACTCTAAAAAAGCAGTTTCTTTGTTATTTTTGCCTTGTTCAAAATGGGGCCTAGATATATTTTCAAATTTATAGGTATTTTCTCCATTTAAGGCTATATTCCTTTTATATAATATATCATCTGGATCATAACTCCATCTCTGAGGAAAGTAAAATAGACCCAACCCATCCAGGTATTGGTAATTTTTTTCACCCTACCACTTCTTAGTAATAGTTATATCATCAATGCTTCGATAGGTCAAAATAGATCTCCTATTTCTCCTAGAGCCATAGTTAAAATATATATATTCTACTTACCTCAAGTATTCTAAGGTGAATAACCTATCTATGACAACATGGGGTAGTAGAAAGAGCTTACCCATAAAGATATATAGTCTAATGACTATGCCCTTTGTTAGGAGATACCAATCTCCTTCCTCTGTGCCTTCGATTCTCAATATTTTCTTGGTTAGAGGTGGTAGCCTAGGGCATTCTCCATACATTATTTTCAACACTGGCCCTAATAATTCCAAGTTAAATTTGTAAGAAGACTCAATACTTCTCATATGATTAGTCCATTTTTGGTAGTCAGTATTCAAGTAGATCGTACGGTTCTTCACCTATTCTAGTAGGTACTCCAAGATAAATTCTAATAAATTTCAATTTCTCAATAAATTAATGTATGGGTATAGAATTAATGTGCTCTATTATTTAGCATGTGCCCTCAAAGATAAGGCTAGCCCATACCAGATAGGTACAATGTCTACCCTACCTCATCGTGGCTTAATTTTAGCCTTCGTGTGACATGCTAAGACAAATAAAAATACAATGGTTGAGGAATTCGAGGGGAGAAATGTAGTTCTTTAGGCAATTTAAGAAGTGGAAGCACATAAATATACTAATCAACTAGCTAAAAGGGTGGTAGAAAGAATAGAAACGGTGCCTGCATCCTAATCTAAAAAAATGTACAGGATGCAAGGCAAGCCTCATCCCCTACTTCTCTTTGATTTGATGAGGATGCAGGGTAGGCTTCATTATTTGATCATACTCAACCTAATGGAGATGTGGGGTAGGGTTTTCCCTCTGATCATTCTCAATTCAATGATACAGATGCAGGACTTGATCTGGTTAACCCTATTTATATGTCAATTTTGGCCTAGAAAAGGAGTAAGTGGACTAAAATGTCTAGGATAGTTTTTAGATCATTCTATGATGAGGAGAAATTGGAAAATTAAACAAGGAGGAATATTTGGCCCATATTTGATGAGCACCAAAAATGCTCATTTTATATACATGGTTAAGAAGAATTATCACTAGTTCAATTAGCATATGAAATGTATTTTATATAACTTATGCATATAATTGATAGAAAATCCGGTATTATGCTTGATTGGTGTTTTTAGTGGAAAATGTGTATAAATGTAGGTATTGGTACTAATATGTTGTTTTCAAGTCTACATCCACTTGGACCCGGCATACTTTTTATTACAGAGACTAATGCAAGAGAGTAGGTACCTTCCTCTTCAAGGAAGGCACCCAACAGAAGTAGGCACCTTCCTACAACCGAAAGGTGTCCACGCAAGACAAGTGCCTCCCTAAAATCGAAAGGTGCCAACGGAAGACGAGTGCCTCCCTGCAACTGGAAGGCACCAACGGAAGAAGACCGCCTCCATACAATCAAAAGGCATTGATAGAAAATGAGTGCCTCCATACAACTGAAAGGCACCCACAAAAGATGAGCGCCTCCCTACAATCGGAAGGTGCCAATGAAAGACAAGCGCCTCCTTGCAACAGGAAGGCACCAACGGAAGAAGAGCGCCTCCCTACAACCGAAAGGCACCTCCATGCCTTCATACTTTACAAGATTTACCAAGTCAACTTTGACTGGTTGACCAAGGACTATGGAGGAGGTTGCACGAGAAGACAAAGGAGATCTATTTTAATCATGCATTTATTAAATAGAATAAAGTGTTTGTTATTATTATCAACCGATTTGCCGGTTGACCTTGTAAAGCTCGTAAAGCATATTATTATTTTTAGGATGCATTAGTTTAGGATTTTTTGTTACGTACACCTAAGGATGTTTATAATCTGGTGAACGAACATACTTTAAAATAGAAGAATAAAATATGTGTAGAATCAATTGTAACTAAATCACATCACATGATTAAAATAGACCAATTTGTTATTGTAATGATATCTGGTTGCACTTTATATAAAGACGTAGGCCAGATGAACAGAGGGGGATCAGAGATCAATGATTAATTCTATAGAGAACTTATTTTATTTTATTGTTTAATTAATCAAGAGTGCAACTCCTCTTATTAAAGCAAGCTTTACGTAGCTAGCCGGGTGGACTATTTGTGGGAGCTTGGGCCCACTCCCTACAGTAGTCCTCCCCTATTTATTTCTATTCTTTATTTTCTATAGATTATTTTATTGCTTTAGTTCTTGCTTTATTTAATTTAGGTGTGTGCTTTTATTTTCAGCATTTTATTTTTAGCATTGTATTTTATTTATTTAAATTCTCTGCACTCAGTTTATTTGGTTTGGCTGGAATCCAATTACACAAACCTCCCCACCAAACTAAATAAGGTACAACCATATTTTTTTCCTAACACTACAGGCATATACTGTGCGTGACACTCATAAGTTTATGAACTTACCGGATTGATAATTTATGGAAGAGAAATGAATGTTTTTTGGGACATGAATTTCTGCTCACCATTTTGGTGTCGTTGTCTGGGAGTGTCTAAACTGTAGTGTTCTGATTTATAGGTCAGATAAAAAGTCTATTTAAAATTACCTATAGATATTTTACCTGAGAAGTGTGAGTCCACCATGGGCCTTTTTATAAGGCCAAAAATAGTTGTCGGCACAGTTAGAGCTAAATTCCATTGGCAACTTTTTGCATTTTATAGCTTCTCAGATAAACGTGGGAATGAACTTGATGTACCAAATTAAGTGTAGAAGTAGGAATAAAATGTGTTGTTGAAAAAAATAAAAATAAAAATTAGGCATTGAAGGATTTCCATCATGTTCTAAATGGTTTCAAGAAATCAAAAGAAAAAGCACAACCCAAGTCTGATTGAAATTTTTAGGGACATGTTTTTATACAGAAACCATTGAAAAATTGTGCCTCTAGAAGCTTGGTTTTAAATTAAAAATTTTTACAGGCTTGAAATTTTTGCAACGTATTGGTAAATGTTTTTTTATGATGAAATTAATAATGCAGGGAAAATGACATAGCATAATTTAAATAGAACACCTTGTTATGGAGTATGCTCTTCACTTGTGCTTAAGGTGACCTAGTGAATCAGAAACTAGCATGTGTTTTTAACAAACTGCTATGCCATGTTTTCTTCAGGTTGCTAACTCACGGATAGTCATTTGCTAGCCTACACACTTTGCCATTAAGTTGAAAGAAGTTTGGTTGCAAGGCCATGAAGGAAAATACTCTTCTCATGCTACAACATATCAGACTAGTTGAAAAAAAAAAGATTTCGAGAATACTAGTTCATATGTAGGCATGGGGGAGACCCCACCTTCATCAAATGCCGCCAACAACACAATGAACGCTATTTATAGTGTTCATGAAAAAAAAAAAAAAAAAAAAGAGAGAAAAAATAAATCATCTACTGAAAAGGCTCCAAGTTAATGAAGCAATTCAAAAATAGAGTTTTATTTTTTTGCTTGTTGAAATAGAGTATCCTATTTCTCGAGGACCAGATTGGTCCAGAAGGGAAATGAGAAATCTCCAACTGGTAGCTAAATAAAACAAGGAAAAATCTTGGAGGAGATCAAATTTCAAATGTCTGCACAAAGGCCACAGGATTAACATTTTTTTTTAATGTGCTAATTGAGGAGGAGCTTGGTGTTTCAAAAATGTGAGTTGTTGGTTGTCATATGAAAAAAATATACAAAAGAGAGGCAAAATCTCACTATGGTGGAAGATAACATCAACTTTGAGAGGATCTGAAACCATGGAGAAATTTGCTTTTCATAAAAAGTGTGAGCATTTTTCCAAATTCTTAGGATGGATCATTGACAAACCTCTAGATGTGAAAATCACCAGCTCAAATGGTTGAAGTAGACATCCTATTCTTTGATGCAGATGATGAAAAAAAAATTATAATCCAAGATCTATTCTGGTCAATGCAAAATAAACCAAAAAAAAAATACAAAAAAAAAAAAC
Source organism: Wollemia nobilis (assembly GCA_028583015.1). Lineage (NCBI taxonomy): Eukaryota > Viridiplantae > Streptophyta > Pinopsida > Araucariales > Araucariaceae > Wollemia > Wollemia nobilis. The sequence goes on from JAQPPZ010017073.1 coordinate 6,806,792, forward strand.
AGAGAAAAAAAAATTAGTTAGAATTTTATTTTAACGTCTTTAGTTTAGATTTTTCTTTTATGTTTTGCAGGACAACGTGAAGTGCAAAGTAGAAAAATAAGGAGGTGTATGTGAAGATCTCATGAATTGAGATTCATACATGGAGTTCGTAATAGCACTATACAAACTTTCTCGGGTACCTGATTGTATAGCATCCAATATAATAGGTGAAAGCTAGCAAATTTTTGCCTTGGAAACATTGGCACTTGAAGGCAGGCTAAGTAACCCTGATCAAGCAAAAGGCTTCCATCCCAAGGTGCTTGTGGAATTTAGGGAAAAATTTTGCTGGAAAGTGCATGACTGTTATAGCCTGGATGATAAACAAAGTCAGATATGCTACACCAAGTGCAAGAGAAGAGTTTCGAGACAATGTTCAAGTAATGGTCAACGAGCTCCATTAACCATTGCCTCACATTCACAAGAGTGGATCAGACATCGGCATGGGGGAGACCCCATACCATACTAGTAGCTTGGACGAATGTTCAAACATTCATCGAAAAAAAAAGAGAGAAAGAAAAAAAAAAAAAAGAGAGAGAGAAAGAAAAAGAAAAAAGAAAGAGAAAGAAAGAAAAAGAAAAAAAAAGAGGGAGGATACGTAAACAAAAAAAAAATGAAGTGAAAGATGCCTTGTTTATCAAGAAGGCGCCTTTCGCATCAAGAAGGCACCATACATTGGAGGCGCCTTCCATAGGAAGAAGGTGTCATACATTAGAGGTGCCTTTCGCATGAAGAAGGCGCCATACATTAGGGGCACCTTCCGCATCAAGAAGGCATCATACATTGGAGGTGCCTTCCACAGGAAGAAGGCGCCACACATTGGAGGCGCCTTCCGCATCAAGAAGGCACCATACATTGAAGACGCCTTCCACCAATATATATATATATATGCGAATCCTCCTAGTGAAAAAAAAAAAAACATAGAACATGTCCTGCTTAGCATAAAAAATGCTTTGCAGGAAATCATGAACCGAATGCAAGCTACAGGCATCCTGAGAGCCAGGGCCTAACAGGCACGAAGTCATGAATCCTATTTTACTGCTTTTGTGTGTGCAGTTTTTGTAGGTGTAGTTTCGTAGTACACAACCATGAGCATGATCTGTAGGTGGAGTCGACTTAAACTAGGCCTAACAGATGTGACATTTTGTGCCCTGCAATTAGGAGTGTGGCGAAGTAGAAAAGGCACTTACTTCCCACTAGGAAGAGAGTGCCTATAATCAGTCCAATATAGTAGTGCCTTTTTCCACCTAGAGGAAGGCACCAATAAGCAATTTTCTTCTCCCTTGGACGGGGATACCTATTGTTCAGTGTGGGACCTGATGTTTGGAGGGCTGCAAACCTGTTGTGTAGAGGGACCTGTTGCTGGCGATAAGGGCATCACCAATTTAAGTGGGGGAAGATGCGGGTGAATCAGAACCTCCCGTAAAAAAAAAAAGGGAGTTCGGAAGGCTGTTGTCACGAGGACGTGATAATTTTTAGACATGGGGGGAAAGACGCCTTATTATCGACGCCTAAATTACTCCTATGAAAAAAAAAAGAAAAAAAACCACCTTGTGTTGAAATAGCTCCATGATGAAATGCAAATCAGAAGCAAAGTTTTATTTTCACTGCCCATTGGAAGAGAGTATCCTCTTTCCCGAGGACTAGCCTGGTCCCAAAGGGAAATGAGAAATCTCCAACTGGTAGCTAAATAAAATGGGGGAGGAGTTTGAAAAAAAATAGATGTCAAATATCTGTTTCCTTCGAAATCAACACATGGTAAGTAGGCACCTTCCTCTTCCAAGAAGGCACCAATAGAAGGCCAGTGCCTTCCTCTTCCAGGAAGGCGCCAATAGAAGGCCAGCGCCTTCCTCTTCCAGGAAGGCACCAAGAAAATATAAGTGCCTTCCTTTTCCAGGAAGGCACCAATAGGAGGCCAACGCCTTCCTCTTCCAGGAAGGCACCAAAATAATGCAAGCGCCTTCCTCTCATCGAAAGGCATCGACAGGAAGGTGCCATAGGAAGGTGCCACAGGAAGGCACCAATAGGAAGGTGCCACAGGAAGGCACCAACAGGAAGGTGCCACAGGAAGGCACCGATAGGAAGGTGCCACAGGAAGGCACCAACAAGAAGGTGCCACAAGAAGGCATCGATAGGAAGGTGCCATAGGAAGGCACCAATAGGAAGGCGCCTACAGGAATGCAAGTGCCTTCCTCTCATAGGAAAGCACTGATAGGAAGGCACCACAGGAAGGCACCACAGGAAGGCACCTATAGGAAGGTTCCACAGGAAGGCACCAACAGGAAGGTGCCACAGGAAGGCACTAATAGGAAGGTGCCACTAGAAGGTAAGCGCCTTCCCTAGAGGGAAGGAACCCTTGTTCTTCGCCCGTTGACTAGAAAAGCACGATGTGGGCAACAAAAATTGGTGCAATTCCAACTCTACGGCATGAAGGTTAATTTGGGGATCACACCAACGAATGAGAACATCCTACCAACGCCAACACATACAACACATACATCTCAGCAATGCACCTGATAGATGCCGTGAATAATGAAAGAAATACTATTTTTCCTCTCTAGAAAACAAAGGAATGCAGTGTTGTTCCAATTATGCATGCAAAAGAAATAATTCAGAGGGGAGATCATTTTGGACGCACACGTGTCAGGTATAAATTTTAATATTCATCCTGTAAATGCATTCGGAGAGAGATACGTCAATGCAAGATTAAAATATTTTGTGTTCTATTGAGAAAAATCTGGGTATTTCAAAGTTTAGAGTCACCAACTCAATTTTTGTGGATTGACTCTATTCTTTGATGCAGAGGATGAAAAAAAAAAAGAAAAAAAAATCGAAAAAAAAAAAGAGAGAGTCAAGATCTATTCTGTTCATGGCAGAATAGATAAAGATACATATAAATAAATAAATAAAATCTCTAGGAGCACCAACGTGAATACGTCTCACACCATCGGCATCATATATATTTGATTCTATGAAATTCAACCGGGTATGTACTGATTTTCTTATTAATTATGTGTATAGTTATTTTAAAATCATTTCTATGCTAATACCAGTCGACGCCTCCATAGATTTTCAAAATCTCCCATTAGAATTCAAACACATGATGTCTTAAAAATATATATATAATTGAAAAAAAAAAAGAGAGAGAGGCTATGGCATCTACATGAATAAATTTGGTGTCATTTTCATTGCTGCCTCCTTACAATGGTAGTCATCTTGAGCGAACACATATAAATGATGCTACTCTCTACCACAAAGGAGGTTCTGGAGATGTCAAATATGTTTTAGATGTGGGTAGAAGTAGTAGCTGGTGATTGCACTTATTTTAAACAAATTTGGTGTCACCAAATCTGACTAATGTGCAACATTGGAAAATTCCAGCATTAGTGCAGTGGTAATTTGCCCTAAATAGTGTGGTCACGATTTAACTATTTATTCGCAATGATTAGTCGGGATGTGTATCTAACTTCTGTTGGTGCCACATCGCTCTATGGATGAAGAATAGCAGCACTCAATGAAAAAAAAAACACAGTGCTAAATAAAAAAAATAGTAGTGCTGAATGGAAAAAATAGCAGCACTCAGTGGCAGAAAAACAGAGATGCTGAAGGCCATTAAAAAAAAAAAAGAGAAAAAAATATATATATCTCAGGGGTTGTCACGAAGACATGAAATTTTTTTTGGCATGGTCATCCTGCGAGAGGGATAACTTCACCTTTTGGTGCCACGAGGGCATGGCACATGTTAGGCATGGGGGGATGATGAGCACCAAAAATGCTCATTTTATATAAATGGTTAAGAAGAATTATCATTGGTTCAATTATCATATGAAATGTATTTTATATAACTTATGCATATAATTGATAGAAAATTTGGTATTATGCTTGATTGGTGTTTTTAGTGGTAAATGTGTATAAATGCAGGTATTGGTACTAATATGGTGTTTTCCAGTCTACATCCACTTGGACCCGGCATACTTCTGCTTACAGAGACTAAGGCAAGAGAGTAGGCACCTTCCTCTTCAAGGAAGGTGCCCAACAGAAGTAGGCACCTTCCTACAACCGGAAGGCATCCATGAAAGACGAGTGCCTCCCTACAACCGAAAGCGCCAACGGAAGACGAGTGCCTCCCTGCAACCGAAAGGTGCCAACGAAAGAAGAGCGCCTCCCTACAACCGGAAGGCACCAATAGAAAATGAGCACCTCCCTACAACCGAAAGGCACCCACAGAAGATGAGCGCCTCCCTACAACCAAAAGACACCAACGAAAGACAAGCGCCTCCCTGCAATAAGAAGGTGCCAACGAAAGAAGAGCGCCTCCCTACAACCGAAAGGCACCTCCATGCCTTCATACTTTGCAAGATTTACCAAGTCAACTTTGATTGGTTGACCAAGGACTATGGAGGAGGTTGCACGTGAAGACAAAGGAGATCTATTTTAATCATGCATTTATTAAATAGAATAAAGTGTTTGTTATTATTATCAACGGATTTATCGGTTGACCTTGTAAAGATCTTAAAGCATATTATTATTTTTAGGATGCATTAGTTTAGGATTTGTTGTTACGTACACCTAAGGATGTTTATAATCTAGTGAATGAACATACTTTAAAATAGAATAATAAAATATGTGTAGAATCAATTGTAACTAAATCATATCACGTGATTAAAATAGATCGATTTGTTATTGTAATGATATCTGGTTGTGCTTTATATAAAGACGTAGGCCAGATGAACAGAGGGGGATCAGAGATCAATGATTAATTCTACATAGAACTTATTTTATTTTATTGTTTAATTAATCAAGAGTGCAACTCCTCTTATTAAAGCAAGCTTTACATAGCTAGTTGGGCGGACTATCTGCAGAAGATTGGGCCCACTCCCTGTAGTAGTCCTTCCCTATTTATTTATGTTCTTTATTTTTTGTAGATTATTTTATTGCTTTAGTTCTTGCTTTATTTAATTTAGGTGTGTGCTTTTATTTTCAGCATTGTATTTTATTTATTTAAATTCTCTGCACTCAGTTTATTTGGTTTGGCTAGAATCCAATTACACAAACCTCCCCACAAAACTAAATAAGGTACAACCAGATTTGTTCCCCAACACTATAGGCATATACTATGCGTGACACTCATAAGTTTATGAACTTACTGAATTGATAATTTATGGAAGAGAAATGAATGTTTTTCGAGACATGAATTTTTGCTCACCAATATTCTATAGGAATTTTCTAGGGTGCATACTCCTCAACATGAAGTGCTAACGGACAATCTACAACAGGAGGTCCAAACTAAGGATTTGCAACAACAACTCCAATTGTTGAAAGAGTAGGCCACCACTTGGGAGGAAAAATTTAAGGAAGATAAGACTCTATTTCAAGAGTCAAGGAAAGTAGCTATGGTGAAAATGCATGAGTTGTATTAGATAATTTGGAAGCTACAACAGAGAATAAGAGAATTATAGCTACATGGCAAGCAAGTGGAAGTCGAGTAGCTGGCTAAAGTGGATGCATGGGTTTAGATTGATTGAGTAATGGATGTGCCTACTATCTCTGCAAATTATAAAGAGAATGTAACATATTTTTGTGCTTGGTGATTAGATGTTAGAAATACTAGCCAAGAGGCCAAGGTAGGAGACCACTCCGTGGCTTTTTCTCAAAAATTGTCTGAACAAGGGAGCCCTCAATCTCAAAAAAGGTCCCCCACCATTATAATTTAAAGTGCTTCCCTAAAATATCACACAAAAATAAGTAATATATGGATGCTGCAATGGAATTTGAGCAACCTTATTCATTATCTCACTCTACAAAATAGGTAACCTAGGAGGATGAAATTGAGATTGAAGAACCTCAAAATTCAATTAAATCTATAGAGAAAATAGATGAAAAAAAGGATGAAGTGGAGGCTAAAAAGACTTAGATTTAAGATAAGGGTAAAGAAGAGAATTTGGAGGTTAAAAATATTTAGGAGTCCACCCATTTAGTAGAACATACACTTGACCAGGATACAAGGATTGAGCTAGAACATTCTAATGAGTATGTAAGGGATGAACAACCTCAAGAGGAAATGGTGATTCCAATGAAGTAGTAATCTACTGCACAAATAGTGACTAAGAATTCACTTGATCCCATACCTTAAAAATAGGTAGAGGAGACTTATTAGCCTATACCTACTGAAGAACAAGAAGTAGCAGTTCCATAAGCAACAACAACACTAGCATAAATAGTGAAAGGGGGAAATCCTCCTCTCTCAGAAATACTATCATACCTTGAAAGACAACCCAAAATTCTAAGATAAAAGAGAAAGGGTGTGAGGGATCCTTAGAAAAAATATAGAACTAGATCAAGAACAAAATATTTATAGGAGCTTAGAATGAATTTCAATGAGGAATGAGAGGCATCAAAGAAAATGTTTGCTATAAAAAAAGAAAATTTTGAAAAGCTTAAGGAAGATATTATAGGAGAAAAAAAGGATTGGAAAAAATCCTATAAGAAAGCACTAAAGAAATTTGAGGAAAATACCAAGAAGAATGCTAAAAATACCTAAAGAAAATTCTATTTTCCCAACCACACCAATTCTAGAGTTTGTATGGGTCTGATGGTAAAACTCCTTCTAAGATGAAGGAATATTTTGAGAAAATGTGTTTACTTGAATCTGGTCAAACTATAGGCCAAGCATCACCAAGCAAGACCAAAAAGGAGGAGAGAGTATAATTATATGATGATGCTAAACTTGATCCAATAGTGGCTAAGTTGCCTAAGGTTCATCTTGCAAAGAAAACCAGTGTGCCATTTTGGGAAGAATTTGTAGTTCCAATGGGGGAGAGATTACCTGCTTACGACGATTTCTAAAAACAAGTTAAAGAAGCATTCCAAAAAGATATTATGACTCCTACAAATTATTCTTTGAGGAGTAAATTAGGGCAAAAAAAGAGAACACCAACACAACAAGGCACAAGTATATGGATAGGGGTTTGGAAATGAAGCCTAGAGATAAGTCCAAAGCCAAGGTCACATAGAAAAAGAGAAAGGAAAGGGTCAACACCTACTGGAAGGGCGTAAATGAAACTGGTAATTACCAATTTAAAGTGGTATAGGGATGTGCCAACCCTTAAGCATGGGGGAATGATGAGCCTTGTATATGCTCATTTTTGTACTAATTTGAATATAAACTACATTATTTATTTTCATAGATATGTATATTTTATGAGAATTTTATATATGTTTAACAATTTATTTTGCATGATATTTAATATTTATTTATGAGTGCATTTTGTATAGATTTCATAGAATTTATTGTGTCTTAGCATGTTTACATCAAGATCCCACCCAGACCTAGCACCTTCAATTTCATTATGGAAAAAGATAAGGTAAAACATCTACAACAAACTGATGAAAGCACTAAGTTAGGCACCCGATTTCCTTTTAAGCGTCTGATTCTCATTTGGTGCTTGAATGTAGAGCATTTGATTCCCATTTAGTGCTTGAATTTCAAGCACCTAATTCCCATTCAGTGCTTGATAGTCGGGTGCCCAATTCCCATTAGGTGCCTGATTTCCATTAGACACTTGATTCATATATTCTACAGGAATGGCACCTGATTCTCGTTAAATCCAAATTCTAGCACGACCCTATTGTCAGCGAAACAAAACATGATTTTAGTAAAATATGTAGATGGAGTTTCAGCATTGGATCTAGACCAGGGACTATCAAATATGATCAGCTATCTATTTTTTAGCCATTATGTAAAAATCCATGCAAATCAAATAAAACAAATATCAGACGTATTCTGATAAAATAGAATACGCTAAAATAGTCTAAAAAGCTTGATATTTTATTAGATTCTCTTTATTCATACTATTGTAAAATAGAATTAAAAGCTTTATTTATCTCCAATTTATAATAGGGCATGTCCATATATCTTATAAATATGTAGGCCACCCCTAACAACATGATTATGAATTTTTCATGTATGTATCCTACTACAATTGTAATAATATTTCTAAGTCATTTTCTGATCAAATCAACTTGTATCTAGTGAATGAATGAATGTGGGTGGAATCTACTGATAGCTTGGTCCTCCTATAAATATATTTCCTCCCTTTTAATTTCTTGTTTCCCATTATTTTTTGAATTATGTATCTATTTTCTATAACATAGAACAATTTTTGTTATTTCCCCTATTTTATGTGATTTTCAACAAATGTATAGATTTAATTTATGTATAAATTTTAGTCATGTATTTGATAGTGTATGATAGATTATTGGTTTGGAAAAATAACTAGAACTCCAACAAAATAGCAAACACATCCAAAACCATAAATCTGAGGGACTCATCTGGTTGAAATAAATTACAAGAATATATTATGCAACGTTGCTCACAATTTTATGAGTTGTCCTGGGTTGAAAAATTAAATGAGGCAATGAATATAAACATAGGAAACTAACCAATGTAGTGCCCAACACATGTAGAACAATAAAATAATAGAATAATATTGACATCTTCATTTGGAATGACATCTTCTTCTTGTTCAGTCATGAAAAATATCTAATCATATGGGAGCTCAATAATCAAGGGTTGACCACTAGGAAGTGGAGCTTCTGCAAGCTGATTGGCTATAATATAACCTTTAATGGATTAATGACTAATGAACTCAAGTTTAAATTTAGTCAGGAGTATTATCCATTTTGTAATGTGGGTTTTATTGTAAGTGTGATACATCATGTACCACAGAGGATTTTTGTGAGCTATGACATATGTAGTGTGACTTAGCATGTAATGTCTGAGTTTCTTAATGGTAAAAAAAACTACTAAGTACACTTTTTCTATGTAAGCATTTGGTTTCATATATTACCAATATTTAACTAATGTAGTAGACAACTTGATCTCAGTTGTTTTCATTCTTTTGAGCAATCATTGTTCCTAATGTAAATTAAATTGTTGAGATATATAGATGAAAAGGGACCCCCGAGAGAGGAGGAGTTAAAAGTGGTGGAGAAGCTAAGTATTAATTGATGTCATCAAAAGTTTTTTGGTATTCATATACCAATGAAAATTTCACCCCCTTTTGTAATAGGTGGTTGAATGGACTACATTTGTTTGAGAGTTGTGCAATGAAATTACGGATTGATTGGATATTTCCTTATAAACTATGTAAATATTTCAAATTTGTTGGGAGAGGCATCTTCATAATGGACTTGAACTTGTTTGGATCCACTTCAATGCATATCTTGGAGATAATGAATCCTAGTTTATTGCCTTATGCAACACCAAAGACACACTTTTTGGGGTTCAACCATACATTATGTTCTAGAAGTCAATCAAAGACTTTTTCCAAAATACCAATGTGCTCTTGTCGAGTTTTAGATTTAGCCAAGATATCATCCACATAATATTTTATGATCTTGTGCATGTAATCATGGAAGATATATTTCATAGCACATTGATAAGTAGCATTAGGCCAAAGGGTATCACCTTGTAACAAAACATCCTCCAAGGTTTTGTGAATGTTGTTTTGTGTTGGTCATCAAGATTGATACGAATTTGGTTATATCCTCAAAAACCATCCATTAAAGAAAGTATTTTGTGTCCAACACAAGTTTTGACAAGAGTATCAATGTTTGGTAGAGAAAATTCCTTAGGACACAATTTTTTGAGGTCTCAAAATTTAGTGCAAATGTGTATCACCTCATTAGGTTTACGAATGGGTACCATGTTCGAAATCCACTCAGGATAGTCAATGGGTTGAATGAAAACCACATCTAATAGATTTTTAAGCTCTTATTTGACCATGAGGGAAATGGTAGGATGTAATTGTAGACACCCAAAAGTCACCATGGTGTATGCAAGGTTAAAGCATCCTTGTATTTTTGTGCGATAGTAGTTAATTTCCTTTCTTGTAATTTGTTTTTATCAAGTATTTGTGAGTTATCCATGGTTTATCTTGCCTTTTCATTTTTAAATTGAATTTTGGAAATTTTCTATGCAGCTAGCTATCCTAGAACCCTCCAGGAGATTCAAAACTATCATCAAGGCTCCAAATCTAGTTCACCTAGTCATTCGGACCAGATTCGTATGACCTCGTGTGAACCTCTTTCCAGAGGAAAGGTTTGCATGACCCCGTGTGAACCTCCCAAAACCACAGCATATTCCAAGCACAAGGCGAAGTAGGATATTTTACACAACCATGGATGCAGATATTATGCGAAATTACTATTTTTACTCTAGTTCAAGGTTCATCCCCTTCATAGGGATTCCAATCAATCACTCACATTTTCTTGTTTGCTTTAGATAGGTTTCAACTTGTTTTCTAGTTTAATTTCCATTTCTACATTTTATTTTTGTGTTATTTCCCTTCCAGTCCTTTCCTTTCCAAGTAGTTAACTAGATTTTTATTCAAAATAACTAGGATAGATTTGATTTCGTGAGTACACACGTAGTTAAATTTCCCTTTCAAAAGCACCTAGCTAGATTTCTATTTCAAAAGCACATTAATTTAGATTTGGTTTTATGAGGACGTAGCTCCATAGATTTCACTTCCAAAAGTGCATTTAGTTAGATTTCCTTCTAAAAGGCATTTAGCATAGTTTGTTTTGAAAATGCACTTAGTCTAGTTTACTTCTAAAATAGTTTGGCACAACAACACCACACATTCACATTCCATATAAATTGTGTAAAGAGTTGGCTTTCATCTCCAGCCTGAATTGGATTTCATCATCAATTCGCCACCAAAGTTTAGTGAGGTCTAGATTTCACTCTCCACTGACTCACCTCTATTTTTAGTCACCATAGTATCCCCCCCAATGGATCATTCTAATATTAATACCTAGTTTGTCCTTCCTACTTTGAGTGTTGGTTATCCAAAATTTATCACTAGAAGGTACCTTTAGAGTGGATAGTATTAGAAAGTCCCTCTACCATAGGGCTTTTCAAAATAATTAGTGGGTACAACTGATCATTATTGTTCATGCCTTAAATATGAGGGTTAAGCAAAAGCCTTGGTTAGGGCTAGTAGCAGCACATGGATAGTGTAACCTTTTTTTGTGAGAGTTTATTTGACTCATCAGAGCATTTTTATTCTTCCTCTTTGGATATAATTTTACTTTTCCTATTACATCTAGGTTGTCATTCACCTGTTGGATATAGTTCTATTATATGCACCTTTGGATTATGTAGGAGGTTCTGTGTCACAACATACCTATTTCAAGTAGCACTCACCCATTACCTATGGTTTGTTCTTAGGGTGCAAAACACACCAAAAACAAAAAAGAAACACTTTTTCTTATCATTTGAGTCTCGACACAGTGGTTACCAGAACATAACAAAATTTCTATAGCTCAATAATTTTCTTGTCCATAGTTTCATTTTCATGCTATACATTGCATAGTCTATTTTTAGGTGGTTTACACGATCCCATGTGAATCCTCTACACTCATATACTTTTTTACCACCTTATGCGAATCTAGCTTTCAGACTACAAAATACCACACTATAGGTCTATACAACACACATAGGATATCCAATGCACAACCATATTTTGTCTCTATTTCTCATGGTTTGCATGACCCCATGCGAATCTCTGGTTGCAAGAGCAGTTTGCACGACCCCATGCAAACCTATTTTTTGGGTCACAAATTTTATTCCACAACACATAGATCATTCATAGAATACTTATCCATCATATGTGCTAGTTTTTAGCAGTTTGCATGACCTTGTGTGAATCTTCAACTTCAAGAGTAGTTCGTACGACCCAATGCAAACCTATTTTTTTAGAGCAAATAATTCTAGATTAAATCACAAACATATTTATATTCTAGATCACACATCCAATGGATGTCACTATACTTTTACACACATCACCATACCAATCACACATAGCCAAATGTGTGAAGCCATTTGTTGTGCCACTAAAGCTGCCTAGAGGACTGTCATGACTGTAGGTGCCTCTTCTTATCGAATCCCTAATCCACCTTTCAATTCCATGAAGGTTTCATCCATAGTTCCACCTAATATATTGACTGGGTCTTCTGCCTTGTGCCCTAGCTCCACTTTGCATACCACATCATCCATGCCATACCATACCTTGGATGAGGCCCTCGAGGAGACATCTCCTCTAGAAAACTTCTCCTCTCCTAATAACCCATACACCTATTGCTGGCATGTCATTTACAACCCTCATGATCATCATATACCTATCATGGTTGATTATGATCTCACACCACCTTCATCACCATATGCCACCCATAATTTCCTAGAGTATTCATCCCATCCTATTTTGGGATATGACTATAATATCATAATTTTCTATATCATGCCTGAGGTCATTAATATTGTATATACCATAGGAATGATCTCCACACCTCCTAATTCAACACCACATCATCATCCCAAATCCTACCTTTACAATAGGCCTCATCAAGTTTCTAGCCTTCATCTCAACCACCATCATCACTCCCACCCCAGTGTTTTCACACCCATCTTAGTATTATCAAATGACCTCATAGAAAATATCCCATCCCTCTATCCATATTTACCCCTATTAAGTGTCCTCATCCCCATAGCCACCTCCACTTATTCCATATTTTATCATCCATGGCTCCACCAACTATCTACTATCTTTGTATTATGGATCTCTAATGGCATCTTCCATATCATTTCACCTACCTCCACCATCGAACCCTACCTATTAGGAAAATCCACCTCTCTATTTGGTCCATCCTGAATCCTTGCTTGCCATCCCATCCACACCATGCTAGTGCTCATCCATCACTCCCCCATATTCAAATAAATTTTACTTTTCCATAGCTGCATCTCTCTCACCACCATATTCTACACCACTTGCCTTATTCACATCACTTCCCAGTTGGTCCTCTACCACTACTACTTAGGCACAACCCACATTTCAATACACATAGTAAAAGTAGGCCCTTATGCCTACCTATTATATTTATAGCTATTATGATCAGCAACAGCCACCACCCACCATCCAATATTCATACATTTCACTACCTCCATCTCAGGATCCTCCCTTGCAATATCAAGTTTAGTCAGCACCTAACCACAATAGGCTACTTACTATAATCATTGAGAGGAACAATAGTTGCAATACCCACCATATTTGGGTTATTTGTAGGCATCATCATAGCCACTGCCACCATCCTCATTGGCACCTCTATTTCTTGCCCCATAAAATACCACTACCATGCTCTCTAGTGAATTTTAAGCCATGCAAGAGCAAATTCATATGTTGTACTTGTGCACAACCAATTATGGGCCTCAAAAACCCACATATGACGAGTTGTGAAATGAGCCAACTCACCCTTCTATTCCTATTCATCCATATCCTTGCCAATTTGAGATCCCAAAATTTGATAAATTTAAAAGAAGGATCCTAGAGAGCACTTTAGTAATTATTGTTTCACCTATTATCAGCTTCATGGTAGTGATCCCCTCATGCTCTGCACCTTTGCATTATATCTTGGGGGATAATCCTTATATTGGTACAATAATTTACCTCTTCATAGCCTATTCACATTCAAACAATTGTCCAGTATGTTTCTTAAGCACTTCTCAATCAATATCAAAACCAAGGCTACCTTCTTTGATGTCTACACTCTACGATAATTTGATGATGAGTTGATTACCAATTTCATTGCTCCCTAGAGAGTGGTTATTCATGACCTTGATTTTACTCTCCCACCTTCCAAGATTATCATTTTATTCACCAAGATTTACCATAAACAAATTTTCCAAACACTGCAAATTCACCAAAGTCATACATTTGAGGAAGCCATTGCCCAAGCCAAGGTTATCAAGGAGATCGAGGTCCACACGAGAAAGATCAAGCTTTGGAAAAAGTAATCATACCCATCCAATTATTGCTACAACCATCCTCCATATGTACCACCTACCTCCAAACCACCTCAAACTAGTCAAGTTCTTCTGGCTTCATCACCCTCTCCATAATTGCAAGCCCCATCACCTCAATCCCCACAACTTGCACCACCTCGACCACCTCAAAATTCATATCAAGCCACCCCACCACCTCCTTCCAATCCATACCAAGGCCACAACCCTTGCCCACCACGTACACCATGAAATTGGATCCCATTATCCATGCCTCTTCCTATCCTATTCCACCAATTGTATGATGGGGGTATTCTTAGACTCCCTAATATTCAGCCTCTGAATCCATAGAACCTGCTTCCACATGATCATAATCCTCAAGAATTTTGTGATTTCCATATCTAGCATGGCCATACTATTTACACCTATCGTATCTTTCACCATGTTGTGCAAGACCTCATTGACCATGGAACTATCCATGTTTCTAATCCCCTTGCACCATAAAATAAAAAATTTGGGGATATATCAAAATCCACTACTTGAGCATGGGGGTACCCAACCCCAAATTGACCCATGCTATTTTAATCATATCAATCAAGGTCCTTATCAAAAAAAAATTATGGGTATTTTCAACATTACTACCTGTAACCAATGTTACCCACCTCTCTATTCAGCTCTACAGCCACCCATTTCTTTATCGCCTTCTTCAAATTCACCAATTTCTTCACCCATTCCTCCCCCACCATGGAATGTCATCACCATTCATGGTAGCATTTCCCATAAGCTCTACACTGCCCCTACTAGGTTATCCATTTATGACCTCCTACAACAATCCCAAGCACATCAAGAGGCCCTTGATTCTATCCTTCACTCCCTTGATCTAGAAACCCATGATATAGATGCCTTCACCACATTCATTGGAAATTTTCAAATATGCCTATAAAATTCCATTATATTTCATGACCATAAGATTATTAAAGTTGTAGGTGAGGGAGTGGATCCTCCATTGCATATCCAATCCTCAATCAATGTTGTTACCTATAAGTGTGTCCTTGTTGATACTGGTTCTTCCATTAACATCATTTCTACTTCTACCCTTGGCCATATTCACCTTCCTCCTTCCCATATAGCCACTCCATCCATGGACCTTCAATATTTTTATGGCTCCATGCATCCTACCATTGGTACCATTGTCCTTCCCATCAAGGCTAGTGCCAAAACCATTTCCACTATCTTCCATGTTATCGAATGCAAGATGCAATACAAAATCCTTTTGGGATGTCCTTGGATTTGGGATATGTAATGCATCCCCTCCACACTCCATCTTTGTATCAAATATGTCCATAATATCTTGGTCCATTGCATCTATGCTGATAGTGATCCTTTCAAATTCTATAATATAATCACCCTTCCACAAGGTCCATCTTTATCATCCATACAATTCACCCCTACCCCACATCATTATCTAGAATGTACATATTTGTCATCTTCACAATCACATCCTACACCTGATATGAGAAAAATCACATCAACCTCCTTAAGGCCACCTCAACCTCCCAACATCCCAACTATTCCCACATTTTCTCATCACCCTTCCTCACCTTTCACACCACTTCCTCCATTTACCTTTTTCACTACACCCTCCATCCCATATTCCTCCAATATCTATTCTTCCCACACCTCCTCTATATACCTACCACTTTGTACCCCACTTAGCACAAACATAGATACTATCCAATTCACCTACCATAATATCTATCCCAAATTATCAATTTACACATGCCAATCACCCCATCACTAAAAACCTATTGAGTTCTACAAGTGGGCACAACATGATGCTCAACTTTATGACTAGTTATCTCAATCAGATCCTCATGCTTCATCCCCTTTACCCACCAATCCACCTCTATCCATTCCACCACCATTTTCACCACCCATGGGATCCTTCCCTCCACATGAGCATATGACCTCTCCTCATGTTTCTATACTCATGACTACACCAGGTCCTGGTGAGTATAACATAAGCAATGCTTAGGTTCTTCCTTTCAACATACAGTCCACCTATAAATTTGGTCAACCTCATGATGTGACCTTGACTATTGGGGTAGTGGTTCCTCTTGGTCCTCCTAATAATTGCATAAGCTTTGTATATGGGGGACTTGATTCATTCGTTGAACCTCTAGCACCTCCACCACCACAAACCATATTTTGCGATAACCTTGACCACATGTCCAATCCTAATTTTTCCTGGCATTAACTACATATGTATAAATGTATGGTTATGGTTTAGGGAGATACAAATAGGGGTGTCACACCCATATCAATCCTCCCTCGCACAAAGCAATTGATCGATCAGGCATTGGTTACGATCCTCTAAAAATTAGTACCCTCGAGTATGATTTGTATAGTATGGATCTTGATCCTATCAATCTTCTTTCTAATGATGAATTTGAGCTTAATCTACTGATAAACAATTATTCCCCTCATTACACAATAAATATTCCATTCGTGCCTTTTCTACCATACCCACTACATGAGACCCTCCCTCCTCATAAATTTGAAACCTTTGCTCATCACTTCACTACCTTATCACTCGATCCACCTTTGCTCGTTGAACCACATTTACCTTATGATCCACATTCCTCACCCCCATTCGCTATTCTATTTTTCCCTATTCAAGAAATTGTGCCACCTCATGGCCCACATTCTCATTACCCTTCCCCACCTGTGGTGTTAAAACCAAGTCATCACCAACCATTTTTGTATTCATTACTATCTTCATCTAATTCATCACCACGTTCCTCACCCACTTCCACCTTATCTAGTGCCTCATTCAACATCATATCTATTGACTTGTATGCTTTGCTATGATATCCAAACCATCCCAATTACATCCCACCTCTTGTCACCGACTTTGTTGATTTTGATGAAATCTCATCCACCCCCATAGCTTTCAAATTCCTTCCAACACCACAAATGTTGAAATCCACAAATGCACCATTACCTTCCATTCCACCCCACCTCCTATGAATTAATCATACATATCTTTATCTAGATGATGAATTCTAGCTCTCTGAGTCCATATATGACCTTCAACTCATTCCCACACCTGCTAAACTTCATGATGGTTCTCACATGCTTATCGAGGATACTATTGAAGTTGACATTGGTAATAATTCGATACACCCTCACATTATTTACCTCATCACTAGACTATCTGAAGAAGAACATGTTTCTTTTACTAATTTCCTTAGGCACTACATTAATGTGTTTGCATAGTCCTACATGGATATGCCTGACATTGACCCATCATTAGTTGTGTACAACCTTGTCCTAAATGACACTGCCAAACCTGTCAGACAAAAGTTGCACCAAATGCACCCCATTGTTACTCTTATGGTAAAAGAGGAGTTACAAAAAATCCTCTACGTTGATTTCATATAGCCTATCGATTACCTTGAGTGGGTTTCAAACATGATTCCAGTCAGAAAACCTAAGGGGGGTATCTGTATTTGTACTAATTTTAGGAATCTTAACAAAGCTTGTTCCAAGGACATTTTTCCACTCCCTAATATTGACACATTGGTTTATGATATAGACGAACATGAAATACTATCACTTATGGATGGTTTTTAGGTTATAATCAAATTTATGTCAATCATGATGATCAACATAAGACCTCTTTCACCATCCCCTGGGGGAATTTTTGTTACAAAGTCATGCCTTTTGGCCTCAAGAATGTTGGGGCAACTTACCAACGTGCCATGGCCTACATTTTCCATGACATGATGCATACAACTATTGAATATTACATTGATGACCTTATCACCAAATCCAAAAATCATGTTCAACGTATTAAATACCTGTGTCAAATATTTTATTGCCTCTTGGAACATAATTTTAGATTAAATCTGAAGAAATGTGTCTTTGGTGTCACCACTAGAAAAATCTTAGGTTTTATCATTTCATAAAAAGACATCAAAGTAGATCCTGTAAAAGTCCTAGCTATAATTGACATGCCTCCCCCTACAAATCTCAAATATCTATGCAACTTGCAAGGAAGAATTCAATCCATACAGTGATTTATCACCCAACTTTTAGATAAGTTTTAGTCGTTCAATCATCTTCTCTAAAAGGGGGTCCCATTCAAATGGGACGATAAATGTCAAACTATCTTTGAAGCCATAAAATCATACCTCACATCTCCACCCATCCTCATCCCATCCCATCTAGATTACCCATTCCATATATATATTTCTACTACTAATGTCACGTTGGGAACACTCTTCACTCAAAATAATGAAATGGACTAAGAACAAGTTGTATACTATATCAGTCACACATTGATTGATTACGAGATACGGTATTCTTACATGGATAAACTTTACCTTATCATTTTTTCCACCCATAAGTTGTGACATTACTTGATTCAGCATACTACCTACGTAGTTTCCCACGATAACCCACTTTGCTAAATGATGGGTATGAGCTACCACAATAGTCAAATGACCAAATGGATCATGCTCCTCATAGAATTTGATCTCAAATTCATCAATAAAAAATCCATAAAATGCCAAGTTATTACTGATCAGTTGGTTGATTCTCCTTTACCTAGTGATTCTCCATTGCTAATCCAACTTCTAGATGACTCTGTATTTCACACAAGAGAAGAATAAGAGCTAGTGGAACCTAAATCAACTACTAAATTAACCCTATTTTTTGATGGCTCTCATTGCACACATGATGGGGATGCATGAATAGTCTTTTTCACACTGCAAGGGGAGCCACTCCCCTTTTTCTTAAAATTAGGCTTTCTTTGTACCAATAATAATGTTGAGTATGAATATTTTATCCTAGGCCTAAAGCAAGAAATATCAGTGCACATCCAACACCTGGACATATATGGTGACTCCCTCCTCATTGTAAATCAAATCAATAGATAATGGCAATATCATTTCCCAGTATTACAACAATACAAACAGGTAGCCAAAAACTTGTTGGTCCAGTTTGAATGGTATGATATCACTGCTACTCCATTATCCATGAACTGTTTAACCAATAACATGGCTTCACTAGGCTCACTCATTACACAAAACCCACTTTCTGATACAACTCACATGCCCATTCACACCCTTTTCCATTTTACCATTTCCCACTATCTGCCTTCTTGTGATGATGGCATCAATACCATCAAAGTTGAACCACATGATCCATGGTTCTCTCAAGTCAAGTATTACATTAAGCTCAATATTCTACCACCATATTTAAATCATACTCACAAATGAGCTTTCAAATTGTGTGCCATTATCTATATATTTCTAGGAGATATCCCTTATAAGCAAAGTTATGATGTAATTTTATTGTGCTATCTTGAGCCCTTTGAAGCCCAATCTATCACCCAAGAAGCTCACGATGGTACTTGTGGAGGACACTTTAGTGGTATGGCCATTACCAAATGCATTCTATGAATGGGCTATTACTGGCCCATAATGGAGCATGACTATTGTGATTATATCAAAATGTGTATTAAATACCAACATCATGCCAATATTATACATTTGCCTTCTCGTAATCTGCAACCTATTCAATCAGTATGGCCCTTTTTGCAATGGGGTTTGGATCTCATTGGAAAAATCACACTCACCTCATCTGCCAATCATAATTTCATCATCATCACAACTAAATAATTTATGAAATTGTTTGAGGCCATCCCATTAGTGCAAACGATCGATCCCAAAATTGTTGATTTCATCATTCAACACATCATTTGTCATTTTGGTATCCCATCCAAGATCATAGCTAACAATGACACACCATTCAAGAATAAGAATGTTCATGCATTATGTGAGAAATTCAAAATCTAATATAACTTCTCTACTCCATACTACCCATAGGGTAATGGCCAAGTAGAAGCTACAAACAAAACCATTTGAACCATTCTTCACAAAACCATTACAAAATCACATCATAATTGGCACAGTCAAATACCATTAGCATTATGGGTATACCGCACAAGTATCTGCACTCCAATCGAGGCAACCCATTTTCCATTTTATATGGCACTGAGTCCATCATACCCGTGGATCTTGAAATACCATCCTTGTGGGTTTCCATGCAATAATTCACTAATTATGATACAACCCGTCAAGCTAGGCTAGATCAATTAACCCTCTTATATGAACATCGCATTCATGCCATTGAATATACTTGCATCTACCAAGACCATATTTGATGTGCCTAAAATTCTAAGGTACACCAATGATAATTTTAAGTTGGAGACAGTCCTCAAATAAAATTAGTAAATTACTAGCCAACCATGCCATATTCATGATAAAATTTCACCCAATTGGCTAGGCCCTTACATTGTTATTCAAAATTTTGGATTTGGGGCATATCGCCTTGACACATTAGAAAGTATTGCTAAACTTGAGCCCATTAACATTATTCATATGCAAATATTTTATACCTAAGCATAAGCATTTTAGATCATCACTACTTGTACATATGTTTATAATCCAAAGAAAAAATCAAATAAAAAACAACAATAAAACAAAAACCACAACATTTTTGGCATTCTACATTAAATCCAATTGCATTTAAAATCAAATATACTTTATCTACCTCATTATTTTATCCCTTCTTCTTCTTCTACTCCTCTTCTATAATGAATGTCATATGGTCATGCTTCGAGCAGATACATACCTTTTATTCTTCTTTTTATCTTCTGTTCTTTTAGTTACTTATCAATGTTGTATGGTCACTCTTCGAGCGACTACATACCTTTGATTGGTTTCTTTTCTTCTCTTCTCCTTACTCTTTCTTTTCATTCCTTTTATTTCTTAATTATTTTCTTCACCCTTCACCCCACTCTTTCACCCATGCCATTGCCCCATTCCATTGTCTATAATATTGGGACAACCTAGCACATACATTCTTGCTTTTTGCATTCATACATGCATTTGTACATAGTCATTGTAAATACCATGCTTGGGAAATTAAACATGCACATGCTAACATACCAGTTTTATGTCTAAACCCATTTTGACGAGACATGATTATTGAAATTTTTTGAGTGCTTCACCCATAAATAGTTATATAATCAACCACCATCCAAAATTGGCACATTTAAAAAATATTTCCATAATTCCCTTGGTTACCTTACTCTCATTCCTGAATTTACTAGCATGTCTACACACTAATTACATTTTGGAAATAGGACTAGCTACACTATATGCATGCTGATACCTAGTAAAAATCACCATGCTCATCATATCATTCACATTATTTATCTCAAACCTAAGGATTGACAAAATGACAAGTTACAAAAAAAAGAGAAAAAGGGTATAAAATAAAAGCCAACGCCCACAAAAAAAGAAGAGAACAAAGAAAAAAATATAGAAACACACAAGATAATCCTACTACAGATACAAAAAAAAAACCAATACCTTGAGAATACTATCCAAAATCTTGATTCCTCGCATTCCTCAGGTCTTTACCGATGAGATCGCTTACAGGATAAGTTACCATGCAGTTATAAACCATTATTTTTTAGAATTGTAAAATAAACATCACTTTCCACACATAAATCTAGGATTGAGGTTTTTTTTATCAAGATAGCCTAGAACCTATTCAAGAAGTTTGCTCAGTTAGTCAATAGGTTTGATTACTTACAAACTGTAGTGTTCGGATATCCTCACTACAATATTCATAACCAACTTCCTTGGAAAAATAAAATGGATTACATTATCTGATTACTGCAATGATGCACATGCTATCCCCAAGAAACTCATTTAAATATTTTGCATTAGAATCCCATGCATATTCATTTTCCATTATTTTCCATATAATGAGTTATACCTATGCATTCACACATTCTACAAATATATACCATTATATTCTACTATTACCACCCAACCACAATCATTACCAAATCAAAAGTAGACATAAAGAAAACACATAAATGCAAGTAGACACAAGTGCCATAGAATATCATATGTTATATATATATATATATATATATATATATATATATATATATATATATATATATATATATATATATATATATATATATATATATATATATATCAAAAACAATGACATCAAGCTACAATTAAATGTGTGTACTCTTATAGGCCTATAATCACCTATCCATGTACATACACCACCATTAAAATTGCCATAAAACTACAATAAGGAGTGTACCCTTATAAGTACATCATCATAAAAATAATTGTTTATCCAGAGTCCCTACAAAAATAAAAAAAATTGCTAGCCACTATGCCCTCGTAGCCCCATCATGATTGTTACCCTGTAGGAGTCTCACCACTCCCATCATCCATTAGAACCTGTCTTACAACTACCTATGATGACTCTACCTATGTAGTCCCCACCACCTGTGGTACCTCCACATGTGTTGGTGGTGCTATCCTCATTGGTGTATATGACATTGTAGGTTCCACCACCTACTAACCCATCCTACCAACTGATGGTGTGCTCCAATGGCTCCTCTATGACTAAGGCTACAACAAGGAGAGAGATATAGAGTATGTTGGGATAGCTATACCTCTCACATTAATCTCACCCTCAGATATCATCCTCTTGGTAGCCTCCTTCATGCTGACTGCCATCAACCTATCATTTCCATCCTACAATCACACCACCTTCCTTCGTTATGCCTCTAGTTGTGGCACTACCTCCACCAGACCAATAATATCCTGCTCAACCAACCCCTTAGCAAGATGCATCTCCCGTACGCTCATTCAAGCTCCACCACCCTTGCTATATGACTCACCCTCATGGCCTTAGCATCAGCTCTAGCTACATCTAATAGTACTTAGAGCTTCTCTATGGACTCAATAATCTCATTTCACTCCCTATAGGACGCATTCTAATCTATCATAAAAATCATAGCCTTCCTCAAGTAGCATCTCACTCACCCATCAAGATGTCCACCTCCCATCGAGAAGCATCCTACTCATCCCTCATTCTATCTTGCTCATGTAAGAGCCTATCCTACTCCATCCTGAGTGCATCTTGCTCCTCCACTACCAGTTGTGCTCTCACCCTAGAATCATCTCTCTCCTCTAGGGTGTCCTACAAGTTAGCCTCCAGCTCCCACACCTCATCCTACAAAAGTGAGTGATCACTCACCCAATCCATATCCATATCAAGAATCTTATCCCTAAGTCTCTTTACCTCCTATTATAACTGGTGTACCTCATCCTCCATACTCAGATCACCATCTAGCTCAACATCAAACCCCTCCTCCTCCATCACTGGTGACTCATCTGATGAGTTATCCATGACATCCATAATGGGTGTCTCCTCCATCATGGCCACACCCTCCCCAATCTCTCCATATCCCTCCATCAATGGCCCTACACCTTGATCACTCACAAAATTATCATGATCATCATAGCATGGCCTCACATTTAAAATCAGCCTATCCAATTTGATCTCATCCTCCTCCCCCAACTTTGGTGACCTCTCCTCCTACTATAATCCCTCATGTCCCAATGATTCTTCCCTTGCCCCACCTGGTAGACCCCTATCAGGAAACACCCCTTCTACCTCTACCCATCAATCGACCACACTAAGCACTATCTCCCATACCTATGTCACCCACCACACATCAAAATTGGGCATCATCCTAGCATCATCCATATTCAAGATCACCATGGGCTCATAAGGTGTTAGATATAGTGGATACACAACTAGAAATAGCCCTATATCACCCTCCACTTTGTAAATAAGCACCAATAGCTTTGGTCTACCCTACCATAACCCAAACTACCATTGTACCCATGATAATGAGAAGTAATCAATTTGAGAACCATACTTCTCCATAACCCATCACCCTCATCTCACCCAAATCAACTTCTCCACATCCTCTATCCACTTGGGTGCCCATACCCATGGTATCCATATCACTAATTCTATCCCCAGGCTACCCAACTTCTCTCTGTGAAACATCTGGTCTCCTTCCCACACCCTCCTCCTCTGATCCTCCATGTTCGCCCTCCACCACACATCATATGGCACATCCATCCCATATGAGGTGTGTGCATCATACGAAAAGTATACCAGTTATAAAATAAAGATATGATCCCATGTCCAAATCTAAAATAGTGGGTCACACTATTGCCTATCCTATCCATCCTCACGACTATGTGGAGCTCCCTATACACCTGCACTAACAATACAAGTTCCCACACATACATAATACTTCTCTACACCATATCACACATGATGCCCATCATATTCTAGGGGAATATCACCCCTAAGGTTTTAGGTAGTGTATGACTCACTATTAAAAGCATCACCATGGCATGGAGATTAGATAAGAAATGCGTACGCTAATACTTGATGTAGTCCACCCCACCCTTAGCATCTACCTATTGCCACTATTTTCCAAAGACCCTTTCCAAAATACCATATCTCAGGTTCTTATCCACTGTCATGACCGTAATACCCTTTATCAATAGCTGATAAATCTGATAGATGTCGTACAATGTCATAGTCATCTCTCTCATTAGCAAATAAAAGGTGCTCCTATTTGGATCCCATATTTCACATAATGCTGATATATATGCATGGTTCACATGAACCTCACACATAATCCACACACCATATAGGCCAACCTTTCGTAACCACTTGCCATCCTCTGGCCACCATGCATCCTCCAACTTCTTTTGGCATTTACACAACCAATGACATGCATATATCTTCTTCACCTACCAATTCACACATGCCATGAGTTATAACTCATGTATATAAAATCAATCTAGTTATTCTTATTTTTGCATGCACATATGTCAAAAACCAAAAATAAAACACAAGCAAATCAAAATAGACCCAAAAAATCCAAATTATGCATCTCGAAGTAGGTTCACATGACCTCGTGAAAACTTCTAGGTTCACATGATCCCATGTGAACCTCGCAATACTGATGAAATTCATGGGTGCGATTTTGTCTAGAGGTCCAAATTCTAAAAACATGTATTTATCACATGTAAAAAATTGGTACAAGCAAAACCAAATAAAATCTTGCAAACACACGTTCACAGATTTTGAGGTGGTCAAAATTACATCAAAATAAAAAACAAAAATCAAATTTTGCTACCCATTTGGCTTCCTAAGTGGATCCACTTGTCACTTTTGACATGTGTGTGCTTTCTTACCTCATCCCATGCATCACACCAATTACACGATTTTCAATAGGCAAGCATCAAAGGCAAAAACCAACCCTACCTTGGGATATCTATTTTCCTTGTTTTACACATAGTGTCCATGTTTTAATCATTCCATGCATGCATGCACAATCTACAATGTAAAATAGTAAAAACAAAATTCATGTTACCCTACCTAGGTTACACATTAATTGAGAAAGGATAAAACACCTATCTTCGGTGTTGCCACCCTTGTACTCATGATCGTTGAACTAATAGCCATATTGTCTCACTTGATTTGCCATTTGACAAAACTTCCTTCCATTTCTTTCTCCTCACCAATCTCTCCTCCATTCTCTCACATGAGTAATGCCATAAAATCCATTGAATTCCAATTTAAACACTCCATAAACCCTAATTCCCACTCCATCTGTGCGAACCGATAGGTTCACACGACCCCATGCGAATCAACCTAGTTTGCATGACCCCATGCAAACCTATTATTAATCCCATAAATTTTCACACCAGCATCCACACATCCTAGAAAATCTCCAAAATGCTCCATTTTGGTGAATTTCATGCAATATTTTCTATTTCCACCAATATCATTATCAATCGCTTCATCACCAATTTTCATCACCTCCATCACCAATTCATCGCTTGAGGGGGTAATCATATGATACATCACAAGCTACCTTCCACATGATCAAACAACCAAAATTTCCAACCATGGATACAACAAATGCCTAAGAAATTTTTTTCTCAAGATCATCTCAAATCCTTATGATAGGACAGATACAGCAAAATTTCTCTTCTCAACCAAAATTCCAATCCAAAAATAAATCAATGTTTGATAGACTTCAAAATGCCTCTGCCTATAGAAACCTCATGGATTCCAATATTCATAGTGGTATTTTTAATACCACTTGTGAATGAAGCTCCTGAAAGTTTTACCCTATGGCTCCAGTAGTTTGTCAAATATTAGAGCTCATCAATCAATCGAAAGAAAAAATTGATAAAGGCATTTGTCCATTCCACAAATTGGAACATCCTAATTTGATCACAATATAAGGTGACCTTATGCATTTCCCAAAAGCAATTTTTATAATACTCCAAAGTGTTGTACCCAATCACATATTTTTATCAATGCATCTCTCTCGTAATAATCTAAAATCATCAATTGTAAATTCTTTGCCTTCCAAATCATCCCATCAATTCATATCATCAATTTTTGTACTAAACTATATTTCACATAATCTAGTAAAAAAGGAGTAAAATGTAGACATCCAGAAGTCAAACATTGTCCATCTCCTCATCTTCATGATCAATTAATTTTCAAAACCCTTGAAAATTGCATAAATTGGCTAAAAACACTATTCATTTATCAAAATCACTATTCATCCTCCTTAGCCCCCTTGGGCTAGCTAAGCCCTTTCCTATGCCAAATCCTGGGTCCTCATGCGACCTCATTCCTAACTCAACCAAGGTTGAATTCTCCACCATGGTCAAAAAGCACTTTATGCTCCAAAGTCAACAATTTTGGTCAAAACCTGCTTTATGGCTAATCACATGCTTAATTAGATCTAATCCTAATTTCTAAGCTTGCCACCTCACCTAGTCTACTTTGACTAGCCTAGCCTTCCACCTCACCTATCCTAGCCTAGCCACCTCTCATCCAGATATTTCTCCACCTCACACTCCCCTAGGTCATAAATGAAATATGAAGACTTTTGCACAAAATAAGCAATTTTTAATTAAAAGATATTTCTAAAAAGGTCTTCATAAATACCAAATGGATATTTTTAGCAGGTCATTATGACTTATGGATGGGTGAGGGATTCTCTCACCCAACTTCATTAATCACCCAGGACACCTCAGGGGACACCTCCTAGGTGGATACCTCACCATTGACACCTCACAAGGGACACCTCATCCCCTCCCTATCATCTTGACCAAGTCTATAAATAGAAGGCCATTTTCACTATTCAAAGGATCCCAATATTTTGCATACTAAAACTCTATCAAAATCACTACAAACAACACTCATTAATCAACCATCACCCATCCATTGCATACACATTGCTATAACATATTCAGTTACCTTTTGTGACATTCCTTGTGAGTGTGATAGGAAAATAATCCTAAAAGTGCAGGTTCTGAAGGTGAGCCATCGAAAAACTAAAGTTATAGCTGCTCTAGGTGATTCCAAAAATCCAGATTGTAGATCTGATCACTAAAGGATAGGTTCGCATGAACCCATGTGAACCTTTGAGTTCACACCAGATTTGCACGATCCTATGTGAACCTCTACTATAGACACCAAAATAATTCAAAAAGGTAAATATGGCCTAGTTTAGTGTTTTATGTTACTGTTATCAAGTTATTTCATGTTTTAATTTGGTTTTAAGAGTCTTTTGTCTTCATAACCATGGGGTTTGACCTATGCAGACCCCCTAACACTCAAACCAAATTTTTTAGGTTCAATAGGTACAAAGAACACATCCAACCAATGGTGGAGCATGATCAAGAAGCCCACCTACAACTGAGGATCATCAAGAAGACTGATCCTGCTGCCTTTGTACACATCCATAAGGGCTTTCTTAGGGAAGGTACCATTGTATCCTCTAAGTTAAATTTGTAAAAGGATATCAATTTGTAACCCTTTTATCAAATCAATACAAAAGTAGTGTGATTCTATAATTGTGAATGATAGTTATAGGGTCTTTTTGTTGGTTTCAATAACTTTCTTAGTTTTTATTTGACTAGATTAGCATATAGATGTAAGATTAAGTTGTAGACAACTAGGTTAGGGTCAAGATGATGAATGTCTTTATAGGCCCATACAAGAATGCCCTTCTTTATATTTAGGATAGTAATCAATTGCTCTTGTTCATTAGTGGATAAATTTTTACCAATTTTAATGATTTATAGATCGTTCGCATCTATACTAAGGTTCACATCGATAGTATCTTCAATGGACATGTGTGAACCTTTCTTAAGATTATATGGTGTTGGGATCAGATGAATGTCATTAATGAAATTATCAAATTCTTCTAACTTAGTCTCTTCCATGTCTACCTAGAAAACCTCAGGATTCAAGGGTGAAGGCACAGGTGAGGGTGAAAATGAAGGTGGTAGAGGAATGTAATTGGTTGAATCTCTTAATAATTCTTTCGAAAGGATGAATTCAGATAAGGATGGTGGTGATGAAATAATCTCCATATTAATGAGGCTAATATAAATTGGAATTGGTTTTCCAAAATCATATGGATTATGGAGTGGGGTGAATAAGTCAATGCAATTCATGTTGACTTAGTGGGGAATGGTAGTTGGCAATGTGAAAGGTGGATTGGTATTATCTCCTAGAATTGGTAAGTGGAACTTTGAAATCCTAAACAATAGCAAGAAACACATATAAATGCAACTGGTAAAAGCTATGCACATGCAATGCAAAGATTTTATTTGTATTTTTAAGTTTTTTTATAATTATGTATATATTACATGATGTTCTGGTGAAAATGGATCAATGAAGTGGTGGTGGTAGTTCATCGGTTGGTTCATATTTCCCCCTTGGGAGAAGAAAATGAAATATGGATTGGTGGATGGGGAACATTATGAGATAATACTCATCCTATTCGATGAATGTAAATATTGAGGTAGATTCCTCATCAGATTCATTCGAAGCTATCAACATGATATTGTATTCTTCATAGAGTTCACCCTCGAAGTTATCATTGTAATTGTTATCCTCTTCATACTCTAGATTGAAGAATTGAAAATATTTCTCAAGAGAGGAAGTTTATGGATTAAATCCTAAGCTAGAATGATCATGCACTTCTCAAAATGGAAGTTTGATAATGCCATGCATGTCTTTTTCATGTAGTCATAAACCATGGCCTTACCAATTAACCCGATGAAAATATTGTGATGGAAAACCTGACATGTCTTCGATATTGGCAAGGGATGGTTGCTTGGATTATTCTAATGGAGGTGGATCAGATGATGAATTGACCCCCCTACAAAAAATTGATTCTATTCAGTGCTAAACCCATATTATACACTTCTTCTATAGATAAGGGTGGATCACGTGGGTGACTATAATCCCTAGCAATTTGGATGCTCAGCAGTGTAACTGTGACATATTGGACCACATATTCACTAATGCCATGATTGGTGATGTGGACTACCACTTGTGAGGATGTTGATGTGGATGTGGATGTGGATGTGGATGTGGATGGATTGGATGTAGAGGTGGAAGGATCATGGATGACTTGTGGCTCTTATAGTAGGAGGGATGTGTGGTGAAAGGGCATCTCACAATCTGTTAGATCGACTTGTGAGACATATTCTTGTGTGGATGAAGATGGATTTGGTTAAGGAGTTTGATGAATGGTGGATGATGTTGATATGGATGTAATGATAGTGGGTGTAGGATGGATGGGTGATTATGAATTAATGATTATGGATGATGTTTATGTGAATGATGTGGACGGTGTGGATTGGGTTTTACTACATGTACATGTAGTTGATTGTGATGAAGGTGGGGGTGTGGAAGTGGAATCTTGATGTGGGGTGGTTATGGGTAGCTCCTCAAGAATGGAATATTTGGATTATAAAGTGGTGAATGTATGGTTTATGGAGTTAGGAATAGGTGGGTGGATGGAAGAGTGGATTCATAGGTATTTGAGATAAAATTGTAATACTTAAATGTTTTGATATCCATTGGTATGCAATGAACTTATCCTTCATGCACATATTTTAAACATTGATGTAGTATGGAAGGGATACATCTCATTTTCCTAATCTAGGGACATCCAAGGAGTACATTGTAAGCCATGAACCCCTCTAAGATGTGAAACATGGTGTGCAATATTTTTACCCCAACTTCTATGGATAAAATGAGAGTTCTGACTATGGAACATAGAGCATCATTGAATTCTCTTAAGGTGAAGGTAGATTTTTTTGTGTGATGGTGGAAGGTTGAGATGTTGAAGGATGAATATGGTAATGATGTTAATGGAGGATCCAGTGTCAATCAACACTTATTGAAATGACTTCCTATACACTTGATCCATAATGTGTAATGTAGGGTCCTCCGATTCTGATGAAACTGATTTAATTTTAAAATCATAGAATGTGATGGAAGACTCCATGCATGTGTGAATACTCCTCACAAAATTGTTGAAGGAATTAGTATTTTGGGATTGAAGTTCAATGGATTTTAAAATTTCCAATAATGCCTCATGATGTGGGGGAGATATTTTTATGAGCTCATAGATAAATAGTTTAGCTTAAGTCATTTTGAGGCTACTTTTCAATCGACTACTCAATAAGATGATGGGTCTTGGTGACCGATTTGGTGGATGAATTGGTTGTTATGGATGAATTGGAATGTGAAATAGTTGGGATGAATTATCAAAAAAATATATGGGTGATGATGAATTGGTAGGTGGTTGAGACACACTTACTTGTGGTGTTGTAGGAGGTTAAACTACTTGTTGTTGTTCAATATGTCTAATAGTACTTTTTTGACCATGGGTGACTACGTGAATAGCCCTCATAAAACCTTGATACTGTTGGATATTGTTGAATTTATTAGGATGAGTCTTAATGTTTGATCCCCCTATTATTTTGTGTTCCTTGTGATGAGGAAGTGGTATTTGGTATATACCAATATTTTGGTTTTGTTGAGACAATGGACTATCAAACTTGATGGCCCCTAGGTCTATTAGGTCTCACACTATGTCTTTGAATGTGAAGTAGTTATTAATGTCATACCCATTTTATCGATGATAAGGGTAAAATAAATATTCCCTATAGATCTTACTACGGTTGGTTGGATCATCGAGTTTAACTTGAGGTAATGCAAGTTGATTTGTTCCATACAACCTATGGAATATGGATGCATATAATTCAGACAGGGGCGTGTAAGTGAAATTTTATTGAACATATTATCGATATTTTTAATTTTCCATAGTTGGAAATATGTTATAAAGTTGTTGAGGTGGGGGAACAACTTGATAGGATACTTGTTGCAGTTGTTGTTGGACAAATTGTTATTGTTGTTGAGTCATTACTGACTAACTCAAGACCACTTAATTTAGCTGACTTGGTTTTTTTTGGCTATAATAATTACTTTTGTCTTCGCCCTTGTTGTGCCACTATTTCTTCTTTGGTTTTATCTCACCTTCTTGGATATTTATCTCTTTTATCACACAAGCTTGGGTGAGAGCTTCATCAAATGTTCTATATTATTATAATTATCTTAACAAGAAGATGGGTTTTAAGAAACTCCTTATGAACATTTGGATTAATTCCTCCATTGGTAGGGAGAATGGTAACTTACTAATAACTGCCCTCCAATAGTTTCCAAAATTGTAGATGAAAGCACAAGATTTCGGAAAAGAAAAACAGTATTTAAGATGTAATGAAAATAGAACCAGATTTATGCATGAAATGACATGGACATAATCAAATTAAAAAAAAAAACAGGAACATAGCCCATTTTATTAATCAGATTCTGACTCGGTTACAATAAATCTCCCCAATGGCATATTCTCAGTCACAACAGATGAACAGTAATCTCTTTCCGCATGCCCACATGCAAAATGGGCGGGCCAAACTGTATTGCCGTCGCTGGTGTTTAATGAGTTCTTGCTTGCTGCTGTTCTTCCTGTATTCAAAGAAACAATCAACTGTTAATAGCACCCGCAACAAGAAGACAGAACGTTTGACTGTAGAGAGCAATGAAAAATGCATATAAATGGCTGATTAAATGTGTGAATAAAACGTTTGCCTTTAAAACATAAACTATTTTAAAACATTCGAGGACAATTTACATTCGAAAACATAAAGACATAAGCTGCTTTAATATATTCAAAACATCATAGATCATAGAACATAGACTATTTTAGAACATCCGAAGACAGCATATATTAAATTAACTATGAACATGCATGGGATGCCCAAGCGGGCCGCCCTATTAAAATCCGACTTTGACGCCAACTCACTAGGAATTGGCTCAAAATCCAGGATAAAGTGTTGTCGGCAAATTGGTAATTCACTGTGGTCGAATGTCTGGTTCGAAGGTCGGAACTGATATAATCGAGTCTTCAAATGAACAGCACTTTGTTGTGTTTTAAAAAAATGCTTTTCTGGTCTTTATTTCATTGCATTGAGCTAGTTTTTATAGAAGATTCCGCTTCTAAAATATTAACGTCAAAACCCTAAGTCCGCAGGCGCCGCTGAGATTTGACCGTTGTCAGATGATTATGAGACATGGCTCGCACAGAGATTATCACTGGAAAATCATATCAGTCGTTATGAGGCATGGCCTCTGACCGGATTTGTTGTTGAGACTGTTCGTCTCATTATTGCAGTTGGTGAAGTCCGTCGCTTAGTTAAAATCCGCTTTAAATTGCTTTGACTGATTAAATGTCTTGAATGCTGACGTGTCACCTCTGATTGGTCAAATTCGCCATTCTACAGACCCACGGGGTCTTTTTGAAAGTGGGCACGCAAGGGTGCCATGTGGCGGATATTCTTTGGCTGTGGCGGCCACGTCAAAGTCCGCCTTTGACTGGATAAATGTTCACTGTCGAAGTGTCGCGATATCATAACGTCGCGATATCATGATGCTCCGACCGAGGTTCCCTTGTTGGACCAAAGGTGTCGCGATATCATGACGCGCGATATCGTGACACCTTTGGCCGAGGCTCCCCTCGGGGCCAAAGGTGTCGCGATATCGCGACGCGCGATATCGCGACACCTTTGGCCGAGGCTCCCCTCGGGGCCAAAGGTGTCGCGATATCGCGACGCGCGATATCGCGACGCGCGATATCACGACACCTTTGGCCGAGGCTCCCCTCTGGGCCAAAGGTGTCACGATATCGCGACACCTTTGGCCGAGGCTCCCCTCGGGGCCAAAGGTGTCGCGATATCGCGACGCGTAGCGCGATATCGCGACGCCTTTGGCCGAGGTTCCCCTCGGGGCCATAGGTGTCGCGATATCGCGACGCGCGATATCGCGACGTCTAAGGCCGAGGCTTCCCTCGGGGCCTTAGACGTCGCGATATCGTGACGTGCGAAATCGCGACGTCGCGATTTCGCGACGTCTAAGGACAAGGTTCCCTTTTGACTAAGGCTTGTTTGCTTTTGAAGTTTTGCTCTTGATTGCGGCTTTCTTGCTTAAGACTTAAAGTTTGTTAAAGGCTCGCTTTAGATTAAAGGCTTTAAAACGACCAACTTTGCTCTGCCATTTTTTGACCTTCTAAACTGCTGTGTGAGTGGTCAGGACCACTTTTTGACCTCTGAGGGCTGCCCTGAAAGCTGTGTATGTTGATGCGATCAGTGTTTGTAGTCACTTAATCGGATTGGTGCTGTTTTGGTGTCTACAGATGCCCCTTTTTGGGAAGCGCTGCGGGTGATGTAGTGCTGAGCAAAAATAGAAAACCAAAGCACTAATGATTAGGGTTTCTTGGTAACCTAACCAACTTTTGATGCCCCAAGTATGGAAAGGGCATGCATTCTTGAACCCTTGCTTCTGACGAGCTAAGGAATTTGATTTCAAGTGTTAACCTATTTTGGTGAGGTGTGACTTGAGCTTGGACATTGATCGGTCATGATTAGGCAAAGGGCGTAACCTTTTGTCCACAGGGGAAACCTTATGTTCATGCTTCGGGAATGCCAAGTGTTTGATCAATTTAATGATTGCTTGTTTATTGCCCCAAGCAGGAGCGTGATTGTCTTTGTCAATGATTCTTTGAATGCATGTCATTGCCTTGATTGGGTGTGTGCTTGTTGATTGGTGACTAAGTGTGACTACCCCCTCAAGCGACGAATCGATGAGGAAATGACCTTCGTGAGAAAAGCGACGAGTCGCTTGACCCAAGATGACTTAGGTTAGGGTGCCTTTAGATGTTTTACCATTTACGCACGTGCAGTTTTTCGACATTTGGACCTATTTTTGGTGGGTGTTAACCCTTTTGGTGATGCCATAATGAGGTGAAATCATCAAAAACCCGTCTTCCCGTGGAGCGGTCCAGCTATGGTAGCCTTCTTGGGGAAGTGAGAAAGTGACAATTTGAGCCCCGACATCGATTTTCGTTATGCCAAGAGGTTAAGTGCAAGAGCACTTGTGTCCGACAACTTATTGCTATGGTTTTTGTGGTGCAATTTTGTGATGTTTTTGTTGTTTTGATTTTCTTTCTTTGTATATGTCATGATTTTATGCACAATGATTGATGTGGGTGGATGCATGCTACTTTATAGTGATGGATGCATATGTTATGATAAATGCGATTGTTGTATGTTGATTTATTTTGATGGATGCATGATGGATGCAAATGCATGTGATATGCAGAAATGAAATGGATGGGTGGACTTTGTGGTGTTTGGCCATGGCAGCATAGACTGTTTAGAACTCCATTATTAGACTGTGTACACATGTGGTGTTTCTTTTTTTTTTTTTTTTTTTTTTTGCAAGGATGAAAAGTAGTGCAATTGGTTTAGAAATGTAGCTAAGGTTTTCTGAGACTCAGACAGTTTTAACTTACTAGCCATGATTGTACTTTATCTTACAAGACTTTTGAACAAGGTATGAATCGGACTTGTTTTTGACCAAGGTATTTCACATCCCTGTGTGTGCAATTGAGTTCGTTTATGTGGTATTTGTCAGGATACCGCCAGTGTCAGATGGGCTTTCAACCGAACCTGTACTGAGGATCACCTAATTAGCTCCACTAACTCCTTTGTTGTATGTAGTTAGATTAATCTGCGGTGTCATCCAGGATACCATAAGCTAGCCCATCCACATGCAAACATTGGTCTGTACATACGCAAAGCGAATGTGACAGACATATCATCGTGCGGGTAGGATACCACCATTGCCAGATAGGCTATCAACCAAACCTGTAATGAGGATCACCTAGATGGTTTTTCGAATGCTGAGAATTCTAGGGATTCAGGTTTAGGATGTTTGTGGGCTGAATGATTTAGAGGGTTGCTCGTCTATATAGTGATGAAAATCACTGTTTATTTTCTATTAATTCTTTTTGAGCAAGGATTTTGAATAGTGGTGATAACCACTTGTTATTTGATTTTGTATTTGGAGTATTGTAAATAGCTTTGATCTTTGTGGCCTTGGGGATGACTACCCATCCTGGTTAGGGGCGGATAGTACGAATCCTTACGGCTTTGGGGACCAAGGGGATGATGGAGGTTATGAAGTAAGGGAATTGATCTGTTAGGCCTTGGGGATGACTACCCATCCTGGTTAGGGGTGGATAGTACGAATCCTTACAACTTGGAGACCAAGAGTGAATGGAACATGGTAAGATGATGATTTGTTGGAATTTTGTTTGTGAATGGTGTTGATCCCTTTAGGTTTTGGGGATGACTACCCATCCTGGTTAGGGGCGGATGGTACGAATCCTTACAACTTTGGGGACCAACTGTGATTGGAATTTGGTAATGGTGAAAAGCACTGTATATGGAGGTGAGTGGATAGGGAAGAGCTTGTCCTTTTGTCAATTCTCAGCATTCTAGAACCATTCGCACGGGGGGATGAGCAAGATAACTGTTTTGCTGATGGGAACTTGGATTGTAATGCAGGTTTCATCTTTCTTTCACACAACTTGGGAATTTTTATGTGTTTTAATTTGTGTTGGGATGTTACGTAACAAGGCGTATTTCAAGTATGACTCTACCTTCGTAAAATCTGTCTGACCGGATACATTACATGGCTAAAGAGCAAAATGATGACTGAATCACGAAAACCCTTGATACATTAAAAGACCATTGACTCTAGTGTGGAAAAAGAAATGCATGGTGTTTTTGTTTTTTTTTTGGAAAATGGAATAGTGTGGAACAAGACGGACTAGTGGAATTAGTACAGCCTATGGGGCCCCTGACCTGTACGACCACAAATATGCAATGTATGGGTGCAATGCTTTAATGCAGCTATGTATTTTGGTATTTTTGATGGATTGATTTTGGTGAATATGAAGATGAAGTGCGAGAAGAACTCTCTATTGATGAATTTGAGTATGCCTAGAAATGAGATGCAAATTTTTGTTGTTTTTGATGATTTTTGTTGTTTTTGAATTTTCTTGATTTTTGACCAAGCGATTGTGGAAATCCTTGGAGCATTTTGGGATTGACCAAGTGATTGCAAGAATCCTTGGAGCATTTGTGGGATTGACCAAGCGATTGCAAGAATCCTTGGAGCATTTTGGGATTGACCAAGCGATTGCAAGAATCCTTGGAGCATTTTTGGGATTGACCAAGCGATTGCAAGAATCCTTGGAGCATTTTTGGGATTGACCAAGCGATTGCAAGAATCCTTGGAGCATTTTTGGGTTTTGACCAAGCGATTGCAAGAATCCTTGGAGCATTTTTGGGATAGATTCTCTTAGATATGGAATGGTCGCAAATGACTGATATTCAAGGGTTTTGTTTCCTTGATACCATCAAGAGAAGCTAGCCGGTATGTCCCGGGTCCGATTTTGCTATCAATGATATATGGACCTAACCAATTTGCCGCAAACTTGTCCCTTAGGTGGGACGGCAAACTGGAATTTTGCTGGTTTTCCTTCAAAACCAAATCACCGACCCGAAAGTCCCTTAGGTGAACTTTCATGTTGTAAGCTTTCTTAAGTCGCTCTTGATAAATACGTAAATGCTCGAGAGCATTAACGCGTCGTTCGTCAAGCAACGTAAGCTGGTCTAACCGGGCTTGCCACGCAGAATCATCGTCGATGAACTCCTGCATTGATATGCATAGGGAAGGAATCTCCAACTCGAGAGGCATGACTGCCTCGGAGCCATACACAAGCGAAAACGGAGTGGCTCCAGTGGGTGTCCGAATGCTAGTGCGATAGGCCCATAGGGCAAGTGGGATTTGAATGTGCCAATCCTTATGACTGTCTGTGACGGTATTTTTAAGGATGGCAATTAGCATTTTGTTTGACGCCTCTGCTTGCCCATTCGCCTGCGGATAATAGGGTGTTGAAAAGTTGTGCTGAATCTTGTACTTTGTGGTCAAAGCACGCACGTCTTTGTTCTTGAAAGGCGTTCCATTATCCGAGACTATTTTGGATGGAATACCAAAATGACATATGATGTTATGCAAAATGAACTCCACAATGCGGGGTCCTGTCGTAGAGGTAAGCGGAATTGCTTCCACCCACTTGGTAAAATACTCTGTGGCCGTTATGATAAACGTGTGACGGCCTGACGATGCAGGGGAGATCTTTCCAATTAGATCGAAGCCCCACTGCGAGAACGGCCAATCAATCGGATTGTTTGCAAGGCCTGAGAAGGTACGTGCATCAAATTGGCATGATGTTGACACTTCACGCACTTCTTGACATAGGTGCAACAATCTCGCTCTAAAGATGGCCAATAATAGCCCATGCGAAGAATGCGCTTTGCAATGGCCATACCGCTGAAGTGGCCACCACATGTACCATCGTGCGCTTGGGCAACTGCCCAAGTGGACTCTTGCTGGTCCAAGCAACGAAGGAGGATTCCTTCATAGCTGCGACGATACAAAATGTCTCCTATCAAGACATACTTAGCCGCTTTCTGCTTGAGTGCTCGTTTTGCGGCATGAGTCAATCCAAGTGGGAGACTACCTAGCTTGAGGTAGTCTCTGATGGGTAAATACCAGTCCTGTTGATCAGAAACCTCGACAGTATGAACAACCAACCCCTCTTGAAGTTCCTCCCTAGCAAACGCTGAATGGGATAGAACCTGCAAGAATAGCGTTGTGTTGCTATTAATGGGAGTAGGGGAGAACAAGGACCCCCAGTTGGCGCATTTTAGACGATCTCGGATTCGAGAGAACTTATCCGAGGGTGGTTCAATCTGGATCATGTGGATTCCTGGCGTCAAGTCTGAGCTTGCACGCTCCATCACAGATTGCGATAAGGTTTTGACTTGAATGGTTGTCATATCACCGAAAAGGTCCTACGGAATTAGTGACCCCAAGGAGGCCATTGTGTCCGCAAAACGATTCGATGATCGAGGGAGGGCCTCGATGTCATACCACTCAAGTTTTGCCAGGAATTTGTCCACAAGGGCTTTATAAGCCTTCAGAACTGGGCATTTGCATTGATATACCCCTTTGACTTGATTGACTATTAACAGCGAATCACCAAAGATATTCAGTCGTTTGATGTTCATGGTGATTGTTGTCTGAAGACCTAGGAGCAAGGCTTCATATTCTGCGTTATTGTTGGTGCATGGGAAGTTTAATTTGAATGACAGGGGCATTGGGGCACCCTGCGGTGTGAAGAATACAATTCCCGTGCCACCACCTTGCTCACATTTAGAACCATCGAAGAATAGGGTTATATCGGCGTGTGACTCAGGCTCATCAGAATCTGGCGATTCTGAGACATGGAAGACCCCATCATCGGGTAGTTCTATGACCAGAGGCTGATCGTCTTCAAGAGGAGCCTCTGCTAGTTGATCGGCTATGACTTGTCCTTTGATAGATTTTTGTCCAATAAACTCTATGTCAAATTCCGTCAACAACATGATCCATTTCGCCGTGCGACTACTATGATAAGTACGACTCATCATGTATCGCAATGGATTCTCCTTAGACACAACATACGTAGTGTTGCTCAGCATGTAGTGGCATAGCTTTTTGGTAGCAAACACCACCGCCAAGCGAGTTTCTCAACGTATGCATAGTTAAGTTCATAACCGACCGGGGTGCGGCTAAGATAGTAAGTAGCCTCGTTCTTTGTGAAGTTCATTCTTTTGGGCTAGCATGGCGCCCGAGTGCCACCTCGATAGCCGAGATGTATAAGTAGAACGGCACTCCTGGTCTAGGTGGTGCCAATACCGGTGGCGAAGCCAGGTATTGTTTAATCTCGTCAAAGGCTGACTGGCACTCGTCATCCCAATGAAATGTAACCCCCTTGTGCAATAATTTGTTCATAGGTCGGCACTTGTCAGATAATTGCGCTATGAATCATTTAATTGACGCGACCTTTCCCTGCAGACTTCTGAGCTGCTTGATTGTAGTTGGGGGAACCATTTCAAGGATTGCCTTGACTTTCTTTGGGTCCACCTCGATTCCTCGTTTTGAGACTATGAAACCCAAGAGTTTTCCAGATGTGACGCCAAAGACGCACTTCTTGGGGTTTAGTCTAACTTTATGCTCCATGAGGCGATCGAGGATCTGGCTTAAGTCAGCGATATGATTTGAGCGCAAAAGAGATTTGGCTAACAAATCATCCATGTAATCTTCCAAAGTTTTGTGCATGTAATCGTGGAAGATATATGTCATGGCACGTTGGTAGGTGGCACCAGCATTTTTAAGGCCAAAAGGCATGACCTTATAACAAAATGTCCCCCAAGGCGTTGTGAACGCCGTTTTTAGTTGGTCTTCAGGATTGATACGAATCTGATTGTATCCCGAGAAACCATCCATGAGGGAGAGCATTTCGTGACCTGCTGTAGCGTCTACCAACGCATCGATGCTCGGTAAGGGGAAATCATCCTTAGGACTCGCTTTGTTTAGATCTCAAAAATCGGTGCATATGCGAATCCTCCCGTCGGGCTTCTTGACGGGAACCATGTTGGACAACCATGGCGGATAATCCACGCAGATGACAAACTGTGCATCCAACAACTTTTGCAATTCATCTTTGACCATCAAGGCCACTCGTTGGGTGCATCTTACGTAGTTTTTGCTTTACTGGGCTTGATTGTCGGATCAAGCGTTAAATTATGCGTGACTAGCTGCGGGTCTAGTCCTGGCATATCCTTGTACGACCATGCAAAAACCTCCTTCTTCTCTTTGAGAAGGGCAATGTAGTCGGCTTGCTCTTTGGGGGAAAGACTTACCCCCAGCTTAAGAATCTATGGATTCATTGGATCTGTGCCGATATCTACATCAGTCGTTT
Organism: Wollemia nobilis; assembly: GCA_028583015.1. Taxonomy (NCBI): domain Eukaryota; kingdom Viridiplantae; phylum Streptophyta; class Pinopsida; order Araucariales; family Araucariaceae; genus Wollemia; species Wollemia nobilis. Next base: position 6,846,760 of record JAQPPZ010017073.1, read on the forward strand.
CCTCGACTGACATGTGGGATCCGTCCTCCAATTGATGTGGAGTCGGGATCAAATGGATGTCATCAGCTGAGTTTAGATCTGCATTTGGAACCTCGGGTTCCTCTTCAGCCTGAAAAATATCCTGAGTTGTCCTTGGGGTAAAATGAGGTATTTCACCGAAAGGCCAGTACTTCGATGGGGATAAAGGTGAATTGACGCGATCCCAATCGATGGCATCTATGTCTAGATGTAATGACCATGTGCTGGATCGGCCGGATTGCGGATGGGTGCGGTCAGATCAATGGAGATCATGTGGATGGAATGAATTTGGTCTCCATTACCGTGGGGGTGATAACTTGATTCTTCTAGATGCTCCCTATACTCTGGATCTGGCTCTAGGGGAACGGGCACGAATGGATCGGCCCTATGTGCTGATAGGAGGACAGGGTCTTCCCTCGGCACTGTTGTCATGATAGGGTCTCGGGGTGGACGGTGCTCATCGTGAATGTGGAGCCATGGATCCAAGATCAGGTCCCACCCTGCTGGGTCTACCCACCATTCATGTCCTAATCTTATGCCCATCTGTCCCATTAGATCTTCATGAGTTAAAGGGCGGTGATGCCATCGCGCATGTCTGAGATAGTCCATCTCAGTCTCATCTTCTGAGTCACTTTCGGAGATCTAAAAATGTTCAGTCACTTCAGCAACTGTTTGCGACGTTGAGGGTTCTCCTTGTTCCAGTAAGTTAATCTGGTCCCATTGCGGTTGTTCCACGTTTGGTGGAGGGACCTGACTCTCTTGACACTGTACTGACTCAACTGGAACCTCTAAGGGGAACAGCTTCGAAAAGATGTCCGGACACCATTGATATTCTCTTTGGGGATGAGTATCCGAACTTTCGCCTCTCTCTAGCAAAGGAGAGGGAGTTATTGTTGTTGCCAAGGGTGTTTGTTGACCATGGGAGGTAATCTCCCAATGTATATTCTGTATTTGGGTTGGCATAGAGATCGGGTGCCAATCCCCCCTTGTTGCCTATTTCTAGGCCTTGCATATTTTCTACCAAGATGTCTAAGGGCAGGGGATGGTGGAACCCTACTCCTGACTTATCATATGGCATCTGATATCTTGGTTGGCAAAGGACCCGCATCCCTTGCTCATATCTGCCTAGCCCGTATCCATGCCAATTGCATTGGCCGAGATATTTTAGGGCAAAGTTTGGGTTTGACAGATAGTTGATGTTTTCAACAAAAGGTTCTCCGTCTGCTTCCTTTTGTTTGCATGGTTCAAGACCATGATCAAGGCCCCCATACACAAAGTTTGTCTGGTTGGGTGGGTGACCTAGAGGAACAACTGTTCCTATGGGAAGGCGAGGTCTCCCCATATCTTGTACTGATTCTACTGTAGGCGTTGCCACAACATTCTGCACTAAGTACTCTCCCAGGCCTGTACTTGCCATTTCAATAGTGATTGTTGATTCTTGGGAGGGAGGGAACGACAGTCCTTCCTGAGTCCATTCCATGTTTGGTGGTTTAGGAATCTCAACTTTCGTAGTGCTAGGATATTTCCTCTGTTGATACCGTTGATATTGTGGGCAAACCCTCTTCTAGGGGCTGAGCCTCTTCCATGATCTGTTTTCCCTTGTCCTTCTGTTTAGCCATGACAGGTGGCATTGGTAATGAAGGAGCGGATGATGAGGATTCACCTGGTTGGGATTTTGGTGATTTGGTCACCGATGGTGCTCGTGGTATTGGACCTTGTTTAGATGGATTTAACTGGAAATCCAAATGCGTTGAAGGGAGGGTCGATTGAGGCATTAGTTGTACCGCATTGCAATACTTGAAGGGTTCCAAGTCCATCGGGACTACATGTATTTCTCCTTCAAAAGCATACTTTAAGCACTGGTGAGCGATGGAAGGGACACACTTCATGTCCCTGATCCAAGGCCGCCCTAGCAATATATTGTAAGCCATCTCGCCTTCCAACACATGGCACAATGTTGGTATTGTCTTTTGTCCTACCTGGATAGGTAGAACGACTGTGTCGACTGTCGAGCATATTGCATCATTGAAAGCTCGCAGTGTGTACGTGGAGGCTGTGATATGAGAGGCTGGCAGCTTTAAATGTTTTAACGCTACAGTGGTGATGATGTTACTGGACGAGCCAGTATCTACCAGCACTCTCTTGTATGGGATCCCGTTGACCCGCGCGATGACGTGCAGGGGTGGATCTGCCGTGTCATTCGATATTGCTTTGACTTCATCCTCTCTGAAGGTGATGACCGGCTCCGTACATCGCTGCACATGTCCTACGAAGTTGTTGAAAGAATTTGCTTCGTGAGGCTGTAATTCGATGGCTTTTAATATGTCCATAAGAGCTTCCCTATGAGGTGTTGACTGTTGAATAAGCTCGTAAATGGACAGCCTAGCCGATGTGGTCCGCAAACTCTGCGTGAGTTTGGTCCGTATCGTGACCTCTGGTCTAGGCGGAGGTACTTGCACAGGGCATTGCTGAGGCTGCGACGTCGTTGGAACTTCCCTCGTAGCTACCACGGGGGCAGCTGCTGGGTACTTTTTGTTCCTTGTCACTATGCTGATCATTCCCACAAATCCTTGCATGGGAAGATTTTGGCGCACCTCATTAACTTGGAGAGGTTTTGTCTGTGCCTCGTGGGCAGGCAAAGGGTCTTTGAATACCCCCATTTGTTGGTTATTTGGCGCTATGGGGTTGTCCACGGCCAATGTTTTATTGTCGATTAAATCTTGGATTAATCCTTTGAATTTCCAGCATCCATTTAAATCATGGCCCCTTCGCCTATGAAATCTACAATACAATTCCTCTCTGTATCCCTTAGGCTTGGGGGCGTTAGGGTCTATAGTTTGGATCTCTGGCAAGGTGACTAAATTTGTCGCTGACAAGCGATCAAATAAGGAGTCCCTAGACTCCGTGTAAGGGGTGAATTGTCGCCTAGGGCGACGCTGCTGATTCTGCTCCTGTTTCTTATTATCTTTCTCATAACTAGGAGGCACTGCCTGGTAATTGGCCTTTTGAGGCTGCGTGTCTTGCACAGGCTTGGGAACATTTATCGCAACTTGATTAACCGCTGCGGGTTGTGATTGCGTATTCCCAGTCTTAGTGGTTTTATTCCACTCTTTCTTTTTAGGCTTGGCAATTGTGCCTTCGCCTATCTTAATCTCTTCTATAACTCTGGCTTGCGCCAAAGCTTCTTCTAAGCTGTCGTATTGCTATAGCAGCAATAGACCAGAGATTGATTTTAAACAACTTTTTGCGAACATCTGCGTAAGATCAGACATAGGGGGACGGTAGGGTAACCTTGAAAGCAAAGCCCTCCAGCGATTCTTGTATGCTGTCATTGTTTCTTCCTCATATTGCCTGAGGCTGGCCAGATCACTCAGTGATGCTTTCTTCTTTGTGTTGAAAGCAAAGCGTTCAAGAAACGCATCTACTAATTGATCGAGATTGTTTATGCTGTGTTTGGGTAATTGTGTGAACCAATCCGAGGCAGGGCCTGCGAATGTGGTTATGAAAGTTCGAAGCAACAATGCATCATTATCTTGGATGCCGAAGCATTGACTTAGGAACCTTGTGACATGTTCTTGTGCGTCTTCTTCACCTTTAAAAACTGCCAATTGAGGCAACTTGAAGTGTTCGGGGTAAAGAGGTGTAGGCACTGAGGGATGCACTGGATGACTACGGAGTTGACGTAATGTGGGCTTTTGATGCCCAGAAGCTTTTGTCTCCATAGACTCCAAACGCTCTAATAGCGCTTTGTATGCATCGAAAGATTTTATTTCTTCCTCTTTGGTTTGCTCCCGTTGTGAGTCATGGGAGATGGGAGGCCTATGGGGAGGTGGCCGATTGGCAGCCCTCCCGCCTTGATGGGGCGTGTCGGCCCGTTCTATTTCTGGTTCGAACTCCTCATAAACTTCTTGAGGAGTCCCTGGGCGAGACCTATGACCTTGATTGAGTCCCCGTTGGGGGTACCCATCATTGTTTCGGGGAGTGGCCTCCCTCTCGAGTCTATAAGGTCTCGGAGGCAAAACTTGACGAGGTCGCGGAGACCTGTCTTGCACCCAGGGATTGTGCCTCTCATATTGTTCTTCTCTGTGGGTGCGAGGGGTTGGCACCCTCTCAGGTAGCTTATAGCGCAATTCATCCGCTTCGCGCTGCATGCGCTCTTTATTCAAGCGGTATAAATACTCTAACTCCTGATGACCCTGCTCAAGCTGCGTGATTCGAGCTTGGCGAGCGGCATGTCTGGCGACTACCGGGTCAACTGGGTCTGCCCTCTTTTGTTGAGGAGGCTTGAATGTTTTGCCTATGTGTTTGCCTCGATCTTGATGGTCTAAAATTTCAATGGGTTGCTTCCCTTTGTCGGGGTAGGCGACATTTGCTTGAGGCTCTAGCCTTGATGTGTGATCATGATATCTGGCAGGCGTAGAAACACAAGGTTCTCGCACTGTATGTTGTTCCCGAGGAATGTGATGATCTTCCTCGTACTCCCTTTCATGGGTGTGAAAGGGGCGGGCGGAGTTAGCTTGCCCTGTGTAAAGAGCCCTGCGCTCTGGATGTTGTTTTTCTGTTCTGATGGGAGGTAAAGAAGGGACGCCATATCCACGTTGCCCCTCCAAATGGACAGTATGCCTCTCTAGCGCTTCATCGCGCTGTGGCCATTCAAATCTAGCCTCAAGAGGCGGTTGTCTACCGACATTGAGACCTACGTGTACAGCGTCTTCCCGAAAGGGGCTGTGTTGGATGGGCATACCCCAATGAGGAGGCTCCCAATAATTTCTTTTTGATGGGGTCTGATATGGACTCTCTTGTAGGCTAGACCGCCAAGGCGGTATGGCCAAATCCTCAGGGCTAAAGCGAAGGCGACTAGCGCCCTCTCTTTGTGCACCTTCCACAGCGTTTGCCCTTGATTGGGCTTGGCTACGGGTGTACACCATTGTAGTGCTTCTCTAAGCAGATTTTATCTTGTTTTATGATGATTTGTCTTTTTGTGCACACTAAGCAGAAATGAACACACACACATACACAAAGCCGTGATTATCTCTTTTACGGATTAAATAGTGTGTCCTAAACTGGTTTAGTGCATTTTGATGTTTTGTTATGTTTTTGCAAATTTGGAAGAACGTTTAAATGCATAATGTTTGGCTCATATGACTCCCATAAATGGTCGCCCCTTCAATATACCATTGTCGGACCGATATACCAACCTCTCTATATACCCGCCCTTACGAGAGGGAAACTATAGGTACGTGAGAGCAGATGGTACGTGGAACATAGGCGGTACGGAAGGGGGATTGTCCTGTTTATGACACCTACCATAGAAGACTTATCCTCGCGTGCATGGGAATCACCCCAGCAACACTCGGTCAGCTTTCGTCAGGATTTACGTCTAACAACAGTGACAATCGGGGAAATGAATGCAAAGCTAAGCCAAGGTGGTGATGAACCCACCGTTGGTCTTGCTCAAGGGCTGGGGTTTTACGACCAGCGCCTTGGTTTAAAATACCACGTGGTGTGTGGGGTTCATTTTACTTTGCAAAATTGAAACAGGCAGCAAAGAAAGAAAACTTTCCCTATGCCAGACAGACACTACAAACCGGAAAACAGCAAGTAGAAAACTAAAAATTGACGGAATTTTTTTTTTTTTAGCAATTAAATAAATAAATAAAGCAAGAAAAATTTTATAAAAAATTTCTCTACCATTTCTTTTTTTAAAATTAATTATTGAATAAATAATTACATAAACAAATAAATAATTAATTAAAGCAAGAAAAACTTTATAAAAAAATTTCTCTAACTTTCTTTAATTAATTAAAAAAAAAAAAATGAAAGTAAACGATTGAACAATAAATAAAAAATTCCAAACCGTCTTCTCTGCCGGGATTTTCTGTTTCTGACCTTCGGCTTTAAAAAGAAAGGTACCTGTTAAAACACAGCAGATCTGATTAGTTTCTGTGATTTAAAAATCTGGGAACGGTCCCACCGTGATCGCCACTGAAAGCATGAGATTTCGGAATAAAAGAAACACTAAGGTGCAAATAAAAATAGAACTAATTTGATGCATGTAATAACACGAATATAATCAAATTAAAAGGCAGGAGCACGACCCTTTTTATTAATAAGATTTCGCTCGGTTACAATACATCTCTTCTGTTACATATTTTTTTTAAATACACCAGATGAATAGTGATCTCCTTCCGCATGCCCACATTGAAAAATGGGTGGGTCAAATGTATTGTCATCGATGGTGGTTGATGAATCCTTGCTTGCTACTGTTTTTCCTGTAGTCAAAGAAACAATAAAAACGTTAGTAGCACCTGCAACAAGAAGAAGAATGTCGACTCGTAGAGAGCAATGAAAAATACATATAAATGCTGATTAAATGCGTGAATAAAATATATCTCAATAAAACATAAACTATTTTAAAGCATTCGAAAACAATTTAAATTCTAAAACACAAAGACATAAACTGCTTTAATATATTCAAAACAACATACATTATAAAACACAAAATATTTAAAACATCGAAGAGAACATATATTAAATTAACTAGCAAAATGCATGGGGTGCCCAAGCGGGCCGCCCTCGTTAGAACTTAGTTTCGACGCCAATCCACCAGGGATGAGCTCGAAATCTAAAACTGTGGTGTTGTCGGCAAATTAGTGGGATATAGTGATCCACTGTCGAGTATTACTGTCCGGGTTCACCTTCAAACAACCACCAATAACCTCTCTTCAAGAAGATTGAATCCGAAAGGAATATGATCGGGTCTCTGGATGAGCAGCACTTCGTTGCGTTTCTAAAAATGCTTCGTCGTCTCTTTTTTTACATGGCATTGAGCTGGTTTTTATAGAAGATTCTGCGTCAAAACCCTAAGTCTGCAGGCGCCGTTGAGATTTGACCGTTGTCAGATGAGTATGAGGCATGGCTTGTACTGAGATTGTCGCTAGAAAATCACATCCGTAATTACGAAGCATGGCCTCGGGTCAGATTTGTTGTTGAGATTGCTCGTCTCATTACTCCAGTTGGTGAAGTCCGCCGTTTATTAAAATCACTTTAAATTGCTTTGACTAATGAAATGGCGTGAATGCCGACATGTCGCCTCCGATTGCTCTAATCCACCGTTCTATAGACCAGGGGTCTTTATGAAAGTGCACGCAAGGATTCCGACGTGTCGATATTCTTTGAATGCCTTAAATTCCATCTTTTATGTGATAAATGTTCGAAGTGTCGCGATATCGTGACATCGCGATATCACGACACTCCGACCGAGGCTCCCCTGTTGGACCAAAGGTGTCACGATATCGCGACACCTTAGGCCGAGGCTCCCCTCGGGGCCTTAGGTGTCGCGATATCGCGACGCGCGATATCGCGACGTGCGATATCGCGACACCTAAGGCCGAGGATTCCCTCGGGGCCTTAGGCGTCGCGATATCGCGACGCATGATATCGCGACGTCTAAGGCCGAGGCCTCCCTCGGGGCCTTAGACGTCGCGATATCGCGACATCTAAGGCCGAGGCCTCCCTCGGGGCCTTAGACGTCGCGATATCGCGACGCGCGATATCGCGACGTCTAAGGCCGAGGCCTCCCTCGGGGCCTTAGGCGTCGCGATATCGCGACGCGCGAAATCGCGACGTCGCGAAATCGTGACGTCGCGATTTCGCGACGTCTAAGGACAAGGTTCCCTTTTGACTAAGGCTTGTTTGCTTTTGAAGTTTTGCTCTTGATTGCGGCTTTCTTGCTTAAGACTTAAAGTTTGTTAAAGGCTCGCTTTAGATTAAAGGCTTTAAAATGACCAACTTTGCTCTGCCATTTTCTGACCTTCTAAACTGCTGTGTGAGTGGTCAGGACCACTTTTTGACCTCTGAGGGCTGCCCTGAAAGCTGTGTATGTTGATGCGATCAGTGTTTGTAGTCACTTAATCGGATTGGTGCTGTTTTGGTGTCTACAGTAGACTAACTCTTCTTTGAATTGTCTAAGATTGTATAGGTCAGTCAATATGGTCTTTTTGTGACCATCAAGAGAAAATATTTCCAAAAATTTATCTACCAATTTTTCAAATGCATAGATATTTTTATTAGGTAGATGATTATACTAGTCTATAGTATCTACCCCCAATATCTAAGGACAATTTATGAGTATAAAAGCATATTGGTCTTGAATATAAAAACATGAGTGGATAAATGTGCTTATGTGCTCTCTAGGGTCCTAAGTCCCATAAAATTTATTTAATTTTGGTACTGTGAAGTCTGTCAGATATGGTAGTTATGGTACTAAATAATGAATAGGTTGATTGATTAGCTATCTTAGGGTAGACTTATGGTACAACATACCAAAAGTGTGTAAAATCAAACTATCACTCTACTATTTTAGTGCCTAGATTTTAGGGTCTTCCCCTTATGTGTGTAAGCCTTGAATTGACTTATGGTACAACATACCAAAAGTGTGTAAAATCAAACTATCACAACTGAGTGAGAAGTGGTTGATGGACTTTGTGAAGATATATTAACATGTGCTTCATAGAGTGGATTGGTATAATTGGGGGTATATGTAGATGGGATGGAGGTGATTTGGCTATGTTGTGGTGGGGACATATGATGTGAAGGTGTGAATGTGACCTCAAAAAGAGGGTTGGTGTGGGCTTGGCTAAAGTTGGTGGAATGTGAGTGAGTAAGTTCAAACTGAGAAGAAGGGACATGGCTATGTGGAATGTTAAGTTGTTCTAAGACTGGTCTAGTTGGTCTTAAGTAAGCATCAATTTTTTCCATGCATATGTAGGTGATGCAATAATCTATGGGTGTGGAAGGATCTATCTCTGGGATGAAGGTATGAATGGCTATGTGCATCACATCAATATTCGAGGTGAATACTGTGTGCGAGGGTCCTGCAAATAAATAAAAATAGTTTGTCTATATTGGGCTATATGGGTTATCTGTAGAAGTGGTTGGGTAAGAAGTGAAACACTCCATGGATGAGGTCGATGCTTGAATCATAGTTTTGGCTTGATTTCTGATCAAAACCATAATCTATAAGCAAGTAGGGGTAGCGAATGTGGGGATGTGTGTGAGAATATGGAATGACAATGAAAAGCACACAAAATCAAACAAATAATTGAATCCTATGTCTTGCAACAAGTTTTTTTAGGGTTCATGTGTTTTGATGTACAAAACCCTAAGCCTAAACTACTATGCAGGATGGATTCCTAAGATGAATAGTAAATGAGGATTTTTTTAATTATTAAGTCCAAAAAAATCACTCACGGGTGGCTAAGGTGACTATGGGGTGAGATAGTGAATGGAGATGAAGCCCACCATCGCTAGTATCGATTGATGGTTGGTGATGAATTCCAAATCATTGATGTTTAATGTGAAATGTACAAGCATGCGTGATCCTTTTTTAAAAATATTTGTGATCTATGGTGTTCATACATTCCAAGAAGCCCTTTTTTACTCAACCAAGCAGGTGACAAAGAACATTAATACCAAGATTTTTAAAATAATCTAGGGTACACCTCTTAAGATCCACCCTGAACCATCAAGTGATTCCAATAGTGGAGGGTTCACCTAGTTCTTCCACCTTGAATCATCAAGTGATTCCAAAAATGGGGATAATTTTGAGTATCAATGACTTGTTCCAACTTATAAAAGTAAAATGTGAAAAAAATTAGCCTAAGGATATAACTACTTATGATTTTACATTTTATTGTAGCCAATATACAAAGTACAAAGTCAAAAAACACCACAAAAAAATAAAACTTAGATCTAATGTGATGAATGTTCTAATGCAACTAAGATGAATGCAAAAGTGCAAATATATCCTATGCGAAGGCTATATGAAGCGGGATTATAAATTCCTATAATGCAATATGTGTTGCTTTTTAAATATAAAATACATGTTTTCCTTTTAAATTATCTTTAAAAAGTGATAAAAATGGAGTTGGGTTTGATCCAGAATTACCAGGAAGCCTACGTATTTGTCCCACCATGATAACCATTGTGTAAGATAAAAACAAACAACACCAAAGTATAAATAACACATCCAACACAAGAAACATTGTACAAAATAAAAAAATGATATTATGTTGATATTGTGGGAGTCTTGATCTCCACTGTTACAATGCAAATCATGTTGATACAAATGATTTTACAATACAATGATTTTGAAACCCTCTTTTCATTTAATATTTTGTATCTTCAATGCTCATTTTTACTCTAAAAAATTTAGGGGTGGGCTTGAGTATCCCTACGGGACCACCCTAGCTACAATAGCCTTCAAGAATGTGATTCTTATACCTACAAACAAATCAAAACAAAAAGGAATCAATAGCATATGTGAGGGCTTCACTTTGTGAGACCCTATGAATTGATAGTTATAAAACCTTAAGTTCTGAAATAATGAAAAAAAATTAAAATACAAGAAAACATAAGATGTGATACAATAAAATATAATATCTTGTCAAGAATTCACATGTGTTTCCAATCTATGCTCCTACTATGATCTAATGGTGTGCGGATGCTCGAAAGTGTTTGAGTATGTGTCAACAATAAATAAAGGGTTGTGAAATACCCTAGAGCATTCTAGGATAACTATGAATGCCTTGCAACATTCTAGGAATGCTCAACAACATTTTAGAAATGCTCTACAACATTCGAGGGTGATATGGGATACTACAAAATATTTCTAGGGTTTGCAAAGGTTTCGAGTGAAAGAATGAAGGATGCGGTAATGGCAAAGGAAAGGGGTACTAGAGAAATGCTAAGTATTTTGGACAATGATGGATTGATGTGTAGACACCTAAATCACGTAAATTGGTTAATCATATCAGTGCATTACATATGCCGTCTTATTGACAACATATGTCCTTATTAGGCACCCCTCTAGGCTAGCACAAGGCTTCCAAAAGCCTCCAAAACTCAGTTTCAAGGGTTCCTAGCAGTCTAGTCCAGTTTTGGGGCTCCTAATGGTGATCCTCCCACCCAAGGACGGTCATAGTTGGTGACTGTCCCATCCAAGGATGCCCATCAGCAACCGTCCTTGGGTGGGATGACCCCTAACTGGACCTTTGAAAAAGTTAAAGGACGTGCTAAATGGTAATCAAATACTACAATTACCATGTCCAATCACCATAAATTGATTAGGTACCTACTAATGGATAGTGGGATAGTTTATTAGGAGCACCCAAAAGGGAAACCTTCTCCCAATCATGCCATGACATGACTAGAACACATGGCGGCACTTGCCTCGCATGGCAAGACATGCCCTTTTGTTCTAGATGCCATTTTGGGCTATAAAAGGAGCTTCAAACTTACAATTCTAAAAGAGGATAATTAGAGCATTTTAGCAATGAAGTGCTGCCTAATTCTATCCTCACCCTTTTGCAAACCAAACCCAAGCCAAAACTCACCTTACCTAGGCCTTGAAACCCTCTTCATTGGAAGGTGATTTTAGGGGCAATAGGCTTGATCCACCAATTCTAAACTAGAAAATTTGAATAATTCTTTGGCCCCATCTATCTACAACACCCTTACCAAGTTTTAGACCAATTCCCACAGCCATAGGTGACAAAACTAAGTCAGTTTTGTAACCATCCCACCTGGGGATGATCAATAGTATGTCCATGGAACACCTAGGGATGGTTACCAAATAGTTTATAATTTTAGAGAAATTCCTCCATAGTCCCCTTAGGAATGTCTATAGGAACCTTTGGTCCAAATTTGAAGCAATTTGGAGGAGTTTTGATGCAATATTTGTGATCCCCAATGTTATAGGTTTATCTAGATCACCCAAGAATGGTCACCATTTTTGCATAGTTTAGCCTTAGATATTGCTTCCAAATATGCTTATTTGTATTTAGATCATCTTAAAATAGGTTTATGCTTAATGTATATCAGTTTTTATGCATGTATATCACCTTTTATTATTGTAGAATATGCTCTCCTTTCATGGTTTTATGGGTTTCTTCTATAACACAGGTGCTACTAACCCCCTTTCAATCCCTTGTCTTCAGGAACAAGAATGCTAGGCAAGAGGAGGAGCTAAGGAGGCATAATATTGTCAGCCCGAACTAGCTCTCAAGTGTGGGAAGTAGGAGTTCACATTATTGTTTTATCGCCTTAAAGGCCTCCTTCCAAGGGACTAGATCCCTTAGGAAATTGTAATGAAATGTATCAATTTGTAAAGCCCTCAAAGGGGACTTCTTGTAATCTAGTTTGGAACACTTTTATGAATGAATAGACAAAGAATTTAATTATCTTTATTGTCTATGTTGTTTCATTTCAAGTAGATTACATGCTTATGCCATATTTCCTTTTAATGCTTTATAATTGATATAAATTGCAAGTAAATGCCCTTAAGGCGATATCGTGAATTTTACTTCTTCAATGGCAATCATGGTATCTAATATTTTTAAGTCTCCCATTGAATGATGCTAATTTGGACCTATATTTTTGGTTTTCTCTATTGCAGGTACTGACCGTTCTGATCAGAAATGTCCTCTTTTCTGCTCCATGGCATTGGGTGAGACAACCAACTACATGGCACTGGGTGAGAGTACCAACTACATGGCACTGGGTGGGACGGTCCCCAATATGTGGCTGTCCCTGACAGGGATGGCCATAAGACCAAAGGGTTTTTGCAAAAATTTCTAGAAACAACAACTTCCAAGTTCATTTTTACACCCTTCTACACTATCAATTTGCAAATTTACTATTTAAAATGATTAAATTTCATGTTTTCTTGCTTTCTGGATGCATAGAAAAGGTTAGACTATCTCTTCCCAAAATATTGCATTAATTAATTAAGAAAAATAGAAGAAAAATATAGTAGAATTTTTGCTTTTTGTTTGGTTTGACTACTTGCCACTTGCCCAAAAAGGGTTAAGTTCATATAGGTGTTTGATTTCAGTGCTTTCCTTTTATGCTACTGACAAGTCTAAAATAAAAATGCACCTTCATGCATTTAGTAAATAATCATTGAGTGCTCTTTTGTTTTTTTTTAAATATTTAAAAGGAACACAAACACACCATGATCCACTTAAACATTGGTTGGTTGGACTTCATTTACAACCACACGATGGGTTTCATCTCTATCCATTGACTAAAATACTATGAACCTTGTTTTATTGGCCAATACCAACTCCAAGATCTGTCCTAATCATGAAAAATAGCATGCATTCCTCTTCGGAGGGGTGTATAATTGTGCACAAGGTTTTGGGTGAGGATCGACAGGACCTATGCTCCCTGATCGGGTATGGATTTCATCTCCATACTTTGGTTGGTTCACATGACCAAAATTTCACTCTCGATTGTTGAGCTATGAGTATATAGGTGAAAACCACTTAAAATTTGAGAATATCATTCAACAAAATATCAAACATGAGAAAAATATTTTATTTACAAAGCAACACATCTTGAAACACATCAAACAATTTAGGATTCACACTTAAAATATTTAAAACGAGATAATCACTTCTATGCTTGTTTTTCTATATTGTTTTTTCGTTTCAAATTCATGGAAATTGTAAAGAATATAAACACATAGTAGTTATATTATATAGCTATGGTACGTACTCGTAGCCAAGCCCATTCAGGGGTAGAATCTATGGGTAATAGAGAAGAGGATATAGAACATCCTTGTGTTGATCCTAGGGATAGGATCATTTATCCCTAGAAATTAGCTACTCTTCCTAGTCATATATCGACTAATGAGTGTATGGTTACTCCTAGAGAGTCAACTAGAAGGTCTAGCTTACAAGGGACTTCTTCATAGGGTACACCTATAGGTCATAGTCATAGTTTGGGAAAATATATCCCTAATTCATATGCTACAAATACCTTCTTTTGAGAAGAGTCACCGCGCAATGAGATGCCTCCACATAGAGCAATACAATGCATTCATATGCCTGCTCGATTACCTACTCCTGATCATATATAGGAGTATGAGCTCACACCTCGAGTAGGGTTGAATGATCATCTCAAGATTTCAAGCCACTCTACTCCAAGGTATCAAAATCACAATGAGTATGATACTCGTCAAATTAGGTGACCTAATTTTGAATTACGTTACCTTGTTTATGAGGGAAGACCTAAAGAACATCTAGAATATCCTCATGAAAATGTATCAACAAAAGCATGTTGTGCATCTACGCCAGTAGTCTTTTAGAAATATTTGTTTAGGAGAGAACCTCAAGTCAATTCGACTGCCCTCAATCAAGGGAAGCACGTAATTGATCTCACATATCCTCCTGAACATGATAGAAAACAAGGCAATAATGCTAAGGTACTTAGACCTAATATAGTGGATCAAATTAATAATTTGGTCCAAAGATATGCTGACCGCTAGGCCAAGTTTAATTGACTTAGGTCAGATAAACATCACTTAGATCTCTTAGAGTAGTGGCAACAAATAGAGAAAGAAAAGTTTGAATGATAAATTCAAGAAACTTTGCATCATGGAGCTGTAACTCCAAGCACATGTAGGAAAGAGGTTCATCTAAGGCAACTAAATTTCCAACAAGATAGGTCTCCTAGACCTAATCTTGTTTTACCTCGTAGACCTCGTAGGCCTGAAAAAAATGCATATGATAGGCCAAACATAGATCACCTTCGGGTGGTGTTTGTTCCTCCTTGTAGGCCCATACCTGAAACACCTTATGGGGATTACGATGATTTAGAATAGAATGAGTATTATGTAGAAGCACCTTATGGAGGCATGGATGATGTCAATCAACCACCCCAACCTAGGCTTAATATTCCTTGTCAACCTCTATGATTTTAAAGCAAGGAAGATGAGATCAAATTATCATATGCGTATCAAGATTTTCTTGCACACTTAGAAACTATAGAAGGTAAGACAACTGGCAATGGGCTTCAAAAGCCTACCTTGCATAAGCTAAAGAACCAACTGTTACATCCATCCATTCCTTCCTTGATCTATCCTAAGCATTTCAAAATGCCCAAATTTGATAGATTCAAGGGCGAAGAATATTCTCAAGAGCGCGCCACAAGATTTTTAAATATATGATTTAACATATAGGACTATTGTGGGTGATCCACAACACACCCCAAAATTGGGGACCCACCTTTTTGCAGGCTTGCAGAGAAGAATCTCGATGACCCAGATGCTAAAATTGAAGAAAAGAGGAAAAATGCCTAAGTTTTGAAAGTGTCGCGAAATCGCGACATGTCGCGCCATCGCTGCTAGAAATAGGAAAGTTGTCACGAAATCGTGACATGTAGCTCCATCGCTGTCGAAGAGGGGAGAAAAGAAAAATTGACAGTTGTCACGAAATCGCGACATGTCGCTGAGAAGAAAAGAAAAGGTGTCGCGAAATCGCGACATGTCGCTGAGAAAAAAAGAAAAGGTGTCGCGAAATCGTGACATGTCATTGAAAAATAATGAAAATGGTCGCGATTTCGCGACGTGTTTTGCCGAAGCGTACGGATGATGAAAAGTGTCACGATTTCGCGATGTGTTTTGGCAAACTGTACGGACGATGAAAAGTGTCACGATTTCACGACGTGTTTTGGCAAACTGTACAGACGGAGAAAATGGTCGCGATATCGCGACAGGTTTTGCCAAGGCGTACGGAACATAAAAGCGGTAGTGATATCATGACAAAAAGTGGCATGAAGGTCCGAGGGTGAAAAACATCATGATATCACGACAGGTTTTGCCAAGGCATACGGAACATAAAAGCGGTAGCGATTTTGCGACGTGTTTTGGGAAAGCGTACAGAAAGAGAAAGCGATAGCGATATCGCGACAGTTTGTGGAAAGCAGGTTCGGGGATAAATGCGGTAGTGATATCGTGACGGTTTGTCAAAAGAAGGCAAGAGAGTGATAATGGTCGAGATGTCGTGACGTAAAGTTGCCAAGGAAGCCCGACGGAGAGATGGTAGCGATTTCGCTATAGCTTGGTGAGAAGGAAGCCCGACGGAGAAATGGTAGCGATCTCGCTACAGTTTGTGGAAAGAAGGTTCAAAAGCAAAAACGGTCACGATATCGCGACAAGATGTTGCCGAAGATGTACGATCGGGAAGAGCGTCGCGATATCGCGACATGTCGCGATTTCACGACATGTCACATTTTTGCGGCCAAGAAGGTGAACAGGCGGCATGCAATTTTTGTTGGGACTTTCATAGAATGGCATTACAGAAGGCGTAGAGAGCGTGTGACACGTGGCATGCAGGTGTCAGGTTTGCAGAGGCGTTACATGCAACGGAGGATTTTAGGCGTTTTGGCGTTAAACATGGAATAAAGACAAGGAAAAGGTGGGAATTTGAAAGGTCACATGCAGGAAGGTGAAGCGAAGCGACCAGGGAGAATCGAAGAGCCACGCTAGACAAGATAAATCCAGAAGCGCAGATTGAAGGAAGGGTTGGAAATTGCCGATTGTAGAGTTGTAGAGACAAGAGCTTCGTGCTATTCTGGGCCTGCACTTGGGCAATTTCCTTCTTTTTGTTCTGGAATATTTTTTCTTGGAACATTCTTTGAATGTAATTGACATATCATTTAATATAAAATACAGAGTATTGGCATCTCATTGATGAGAAAGAAGGAGTCATTTTGTGCATGCATGATTTAATGTTTTATCTTTCATTCCAGATTTTTGAGGCTTTTAGGTGAAGTTTAATGCAAGTGTGCTTGGTTGCTTCATGTGAATGCCTAAGTATGGAATTACAGTAGTAACCCTAGAAAACAGCACCTAATTTATTTGGATTGTGCGAGTTTGCAGGTTCATTAGATTAGGTTACATGCATAAAACCTCAATATCTTCGATTTCATCGAATTGATGAAAGTATTCTGATCGTAGTTTAATCTTATTTCCATTTATTTTGCTTTATCTTTCAAATCCTTATTTTATTTCTTACAGTTTAATTACAGTATTTGAATAAGCAATTGAAAATCCATTAGAATTGAAGATTAGAATAGATTTATTCACTTTGAGTCCATTGTAAATTCAAATTAAATAAACCATCAGTGCCCCTTGTTAACATCCACTTGCAAACCCTAAGATATTCCTGGAATTTCATTTGAACAGCATTATTTAAGCATAACAGGAACCTTGGAGAAAGTTATTTTCTTTGCAAGCAGAGGATTTTTGGACTTTCACAATCGGGTGCTTTTTTGGAGAAAGTTATCCTACTGGAGAGTGTGCTTTCACAATCGGGTGAAAACACCACTCAACAGATTGGCGCTAGAAGGAGGGCCGAATTGGTTTATCTATTTTGATTTTCATATCCGAATATTTTGTTTTTGATTTAATTCTGAAATTATTTACGGCTAAACTGCAACATCGTTTTTTGTTTTTGTTGCAGTGTTTTCTTCGAAATAGCCGAGGGTTTCCTCGGGCAGGCTGGACCCACCACGCCGTATTGCGACCAGGTCTCAAACAACCGGAGAAACCATTTTTCATGACCTTACTGGTACTCCCAAGGGTAAAGCCAAGCAAGTCGTAAGCACACCAGTCGCAAAAGGCCTATTTTCTCCAGGAACATCGAGTGGACCTATGCCAGTAATATCCTTTGCCCCTAGTGTGCCTATAGTTAGTAATATTTCTACTCGCTATTGTAGGTCTGTCTACATCAATTCTGAGTCAAATGGCTCAAGCTCCAAGAGCTCCTTGGTATGGAGCTAACAATACTCCTTTGAATATTGCTGGGGATATCCATGAAATCCCCAAGAACATTGAAATATTTCTGCCTAAATACAAGCCAGATGGCCTAAGAACAACAGAAGAACATATCCAAGCCTATAGGGATGTTTTAATTAGGCTGCAAGTTCAACATGAAGATGTAGCCTGTAGACTTTTTCCCATGAGCTTGGATCCAATAGCATATGAATGGTATATATGCTTGCCAACTGGTTCAATCACCTCTTGGACACAAATGGAAAATGCCTTTGTCAATCAATTTAGGTCACCCTTAGATCCCGCAACTATTTACAATCATTTTATTACATGCAAACGGGGCCAAGGGGAACCAATCCGAATGTTTAATCAAAGATTCCAAAAGAACTATAATAGAGCAATTAGACATTTTGCCATCGATCCCGTAGTGGCTTTGCAGATATATTTTGGGGCATTGGACCCCATGACAGCTATGTTTGCAAGGCGCAATCCTCAGGTCACCATGCTGGCTTTGGCCTATAATGAAGCCATGACTATTGAGCAACAATTGACACCGCAAGGCTACGGGTTTACCCAGATGCCTATGGTGGGACAGTATGCTCCATATGGTCAAGCTCCCTAGGCAAATCAACTCATGGCACCACAAATGCCAAGTATGAATGCCTTCCCATATCAGCAGTTGTATCCACCAGCACTCGCATATGCACCCATTCCAATCCAACCAATCACGGCCATTCCACCTATTCCTGCATTTTTACAGAACAGTCAATCAACTACGTAGGAAACTAGTCAAGTCAATCCTCAAGCCATAGTTCCTGTTTTGAATCCAATCCCGATTCAAGGTATCAATCCATATGGGAATCAAATTCCTTAGAACCCGACCCAAATGTGGAATCAAGACCCCATTAATTATGCGAATCCAATGGGGGTTAACAACAATATGATTCCACCGAAGGATGTTTTTTTGGAAGTCGAAGAGCTCAAGAAACTAGTGCATAAACTAAGCAATGACAGGGTTCAATAGCAGAAGTATGAGTCCCATGCCCCTCACCCAAATCAGAATTTTAACAATAGAGGGAGGCACTGGAACACCAAGCCAAACAATGGGGGAGTTCTTGCTCCCATTGCTAATCAATTAGATGCTTTTGCAGGCCCTAGCCAATCCAATTCTCTTTTGAATCTTTCAGATTTGGCATGGGAAAGGGGGTGCAGGTTACATAACACAAAAGAACACAATGAGAGGAATTGTCCTGAGATTGCTAGATACACTCATTGTCTTCAAGCACAAGTTGATGATTTGGAACTGGTATCAAATGAGGATCCATCGTATCATCAAGATGAAAATATTATGGTGATGGAAACAGTATATCACCAAGAAGGTGAAAGCGAGGAGGAAGAAGAAGAAGTTTTGGAACAGGAGGTGCAAGATTTTCGAGATTTCAGAAAGGGGACTCATGGGTACCATTTGAGGAGTAAATCTAAAGCCCCTAAAACCTCATCAACACCTCCAAACAATTCTATTCTTCCTCCAGATACAAAGGCAAGTAACAACCCTCCCCCTCCACTCAGAAGAGAAATGTCTAATGACGTCCAGAAGACAGTCAAATTCGAAAAACCAAATTATGACGTAGTGGAGGATATGAAGAAGTCCAAATCTAGCCTTTCATTCCTGGTCAAAAGGAGGCGTTGATAAGAGCTTTGAACTCACCCGATCCGATGTGGAAGGAAAAAAGAGTTGAATCCCATCTGATTTTGCGAAAGGAGAGAAGGGATGTCCCACCATTCTTATTGACTCTGAGAATTGCAGGTAAGAACTTGCATAGCTGTTTGGTGGACACAAGAGCCACGAGCAACCTCATGCCTACGAAGATATGCAAAATGCTAGGTCTGCAGCCTGTTTCATCCAAATGTATAGTCCTGCAACTGGACAGATTAGAAGTAAATGTAGTGGGGACTTTATATGATGTCAAGATTCAATTGAATTCTAAACCTAGGGTTCAGCAGGTTGTGGACATTTTGGTGGTTAATATCCCAAGTAGGTATGGAATGCTACTTGCTAGGGATTGGATGAAAACGTTGAATGGCTATTTTGCAATAGACTGCTCGCATATGTGGCTACCATGGAAGGGAATTGCAAATCAAATAAGAGTGGAAAACGAACCGAGGCTTAAAGAGATTATAATAGATTTTAACAAGCCGAATGAAGTTCAGTTTTCTGAACTAGACTTAGGAGTCTATGCGCTTGATGTTGAGGAAGCTGTTGAAGAGTTTAAAGAAGAAGTGTGTCATGGTCATTCTTCCGAAGAAAATGATTACACGTGGTTGCTCAAGTTCGATGGATCAAAGTCTAGACAGGGAGCAGGAGCCGGAGTCGAGCTCATCGGTCTAGGAGGTAAACCATTGCTAGCTGCTTACAGACTGCAATTTCCTTGCACAAACAATGTGGCAGAATACGAAGCATTGATCTATGGTTTACGTCTAGCATTGAGCAAACATGTTAAATGCTTGAAGGTTTTGGGAGATTCTGAGTTGGTTGTCAAGCAAATCAAAGGACAGTATACATGCCGTGACAAAAGATTGAGCCTTTATAGGACTAGGGTTATGGACCTCATGGAGGAGTTTGATGCATTCAACATAGCCCTTATTTCTAGGAGAGGAAATCGAATAGCAGACTCTCTTGCAATCGCCACGGGCATGTTAAACCCGGTGGATATAAAAAGATGTAAAAAGTTTTCCATTGATCTGGTTCCTTGTCCATAAATACCTGATAATGTAAAGAATTTCCAGGTTTTTGAAAGTGACAGGCACATCTTCAAGTTTGTCACAAACTCGGGTATTTTTGAAAATCAGGTGATTGATGAGGAACAAAGGTGGCGAGGATGAAACGAGAAGAAAGTGAAACTGCGTATCAATCCAACAAAATTCCTAAAGACGTGGTTTCATTAGAAAAGATGTTCGACATGGAATGCAAGAACAAGAAAAGAAAAAGAGTCCCACTCCCCAAAGATGCATGCGATTCAATTAATCTAGGGAGTGCAGACAATCCAAAGGAGGTGTACATAGCAAAGGCATGTATAGAGGAAGAAAGGAGCAATATAATACAGGCATTGAAGAATTACATAGATTGTATTGCTTGGAACTACAATGAGCTGAAGACTTACAACCAGAACATCATCACACATACCATTCCTTTGAAGCCAGACTCCAAGCCTTTTATGCAAAGACAACGAATTGTTAACCCGCTATTGGAGCCTTTGATCGAAAAGGAGGTTAAAATATTATTGGAAGCGAAAATCATTTTTCCTGTTAGGAACTCAACTTGGGTGGCCAACCTCATTCCAGTAAGAAAAAGAGTGGAGAGATTAGGCTGTGCATAGATTTTCGAAATCTTAATAAAGCCTCTCAAAAAGACAATTATCCATTGCCATCAATTGATGAAATTCTGCAAATGGTAAATGGATCTGAAATGATGTCCTTTCTCGATGGATATTCGGGGTACAACAAAATTCTTATACATCCAGATGACAGGATGAAAATGGCCTTCACTACCAAGTGGGGGACATTTGCATATAAGAGAATTTCATTCGGACTGTTAAATGTTGGTGCAACTTTTCAACACGCCAGGCTTAAATCTGTCAATTATCTGATAAAATCTAGTGTGCTTTACAGGAATAATCATGAAGGTATCTACCTGAGGTTCTTGAACAAAGAAGAAGCTACCGGGGTGTTGCAGGAATTTCACGGGAAACATGGAACTGGTCATGGTGCAGCCAATGCTACAACACATCAAATCCTGAGAGCAGGATACTACTGGCCACATATTTTCAAGGATGCGCATACCCATGTACGATCTTGTCACATCTGTCAAGTGGCTACAAATAGAGAAAGAAATGCAGCCATGCCGTTGCAGCCTGTAGTCGAAATGAGACCGTTTGCACAGTGGGGACTAGATTTCATTGGGGTTATTAACCCAAATTCTTCTGATTCTCATAAATTCATTTTGACAGCTACAGACTATTGTACAAGGTGGACAGAGGTGATTCCTACTAAACATGCCACCACAGATGTTGTGATTAAATTTCTTGAGGATCAGATTATAACAAGATTTGGAATGCCCGACTCTATTGTCAGTGACAATGGTAAAGCTTTTATTTCTACACAATTTGCAGATTGGGCATATGATAACAAAGTGAGCTTAAAGTTTGCATCCAATTACTATCCTCAAGGAAATGGGTTGGCCGAGTCTTCAAATAAGAATTTGTTGAATACTATTAAGAAGTTGCTGGAAAAGAACCCTTAGGACTAGCATAGCCAACTAAAGTTTTCCCTTTGGGCAGATAGGACCAGAGTGAAAGAGTCCATAGGGAATACTCCCTATCATTTGGTCTATGGGCAAGACCCGATATTTCTAGCAAATTTGAAGTTGCAGACCTTACATTTCATACAAGAGTACTTGGGGACGGATGATCAAGTTGAAGCCAGGTTGAGCCAGTTGTTGCACCTTGATGAAAAGAGAGAAGAGGCCATGAATCACATGAATAAACACCAGGAAGTTATCAAGAGATGGTTTGATAGAAGGGCCAAAGTTAAATCATTCAGAATTTCAGATTTGGTATTACTATGGGACAAAAGACATGAGGAAAAAGGGAATCATCAAAAGTTTGATTGTCTTTGGTTGGGTCCATATCAGATTTCAGAGATTCTTGGGAAGAATACCTTCAGGCTAAAAACATTAGAAGGGGAAGATTTCATGCTACCGGTTAATGGGCAGATTTTAAAGCATTATTTTAGCCCTTAGGTTGTGAGACTTTGATATTATTCTTTTGGTTTTGGTGGGGGATTTTCAGATTTTGTTTTTATTGTTTAGGATTGTTAGTCTAGTTAGGATTTTGGTTATGGATTTGATTTCAATTGACATGTGTGTTAATTTTGAAAAAATAAAAAAATAAAAAATAAAAAATAAAAAATAAATAATAAAGAATAAATAATTGAGATGTCAACTTATGCTTAAGGTTAGGAGAATATGAAATATTGGAATTGTCTTGTAAAAGCTCCACAAGTAACACAAACAGTTTAATAATATTGTTTGATTTTGTGATGCATGAAAGAATCAGTTTTGCATGACAATTCATTCCATTTGTAATTCAAGAAATAATGCATTCATGTTCCATCTCACCTTACATACATCTCATCTTAGTTACATATGCATCTTAGGTACAAGCCATTAAAGTATGTCAAATCCTCTTAGGGTTGTGTTATAACATATATGTAAGTAGCTCCTAAGGTTGGAAACTGAGTCTTGAGATATCTAGAACCAAGCACGTCTCATACATTAAAAAGGATCTTGAGCAAAATGATCAAAACCTAACTTGGAGGAAAAGGTTGGGCGAAAGAAGTATTTCATGTCTATCCTATTTATGCAGCATGATCCTTAAAACAGTGGTTTTGACCACTTCCATAGAGCTTAAAGCCTAAAATCAGAGTAGTAAGGATAGGGTTAAATCCTCATCAAACTTAGGTTGAGGATCCAATTCCCCAAAGCTTTGATTTGACCTACATGGAGTAGTAAGGATAGGGCATAAATTCTCATCTCGCTTAGGTTGAGAATCTGATTCCCCAAAGCTCTTATGTCTCATTTCATAATCAATCTTGGATTGTAAGGATTGTACTATTTGTCCTCTGCAAAGGATGGGTAGTCATCCCCAAGGTCTAAGCAACAAAATTAATATTTCTCATCTAAAGTTTGGATTGTAAGGATCGTACTACATGTCCCTAGCCAGGATGGGTAGTCATCCCCAAGGTCCAAGAAGTAAAAAAAAATAATAATAAATAAATTTTTCCCATCTCATATTTATTTTGGATTGTAAGGATCGTACTACTTGTCCTCTCGCAAGGGATGGGTAGTCATCCCCAAGGTCCAAAGAAATGGAGATAAGTTTTGGATTGTGGGGTTAGATATGCCCATGCATGGCATCATGTCTTGCCTAAAAAACAAGACCACCGATTGTCTAGAGGGTTAGACTAGCATGACCATTTCTTCCATAACTGGTTTAATTATTTTGCTTAAAGTGAGGTAATGAACTCTAAATCAGAATAGTAAGGATAAGGTTAAACTCTCATCTCGGTTGGTTGGGAGTCTGATTCCCCAAAGTTCTGATTTCACATTCACTTGCACATGGGTTCTAGATAGTAGGGACTCATAACCAACTTTGGGATACAATAAGGTAATGAATTAGTGGATCCTAAGAGGGTTTGGCAATCTTGAAGGCTTGTACATAGTAATAGAAGAAGGACCATGCCTTTTATGGAAGCAAAATCTCCTTGCACATTCATTAGGGTACACAAATCATTCACCATCCCATATATGCATTCATGCAAAACTGATAATGGAATGTTGATCAATTTCAAATGATAGGGAATGAAAACACATTGCACACACTGAGCTGATACTTGATGATTCTGATGATTCATGTACTTTTGATCTTTGGGCATTTGTTATTTTGCTTATGTGCTAACGTATATTTGCGAGTTTCTGATATGTTTCAGGTTGGGTTCTTACTAAAATGCTCAAGAGCATTTGACAGAAGAGTCGCCATTTGTTGTGGGTGATCCACAACACACCCCAAAATTGGGGACCCACCTTTTTGCATGCTTGCAGAGAAGAATCTCGGTGACCCAGATGCTAAAATTGAAGAAAAGAGGAAAAATGCCTAAGTGTTGAAAGTGTCGCGAAATCGTGACTTGTCACGAAATCACGACTTGTCGCGCCATCGCTGCTGGAAACAGGAAAGTTGTCGCGAAATCGCGACATGTAGCTCCATCGCTGCCGAAGAGGAGAGAAAAGAAAAATTGAAAGTTGTCGCGAAATCGCGACATGTCGCTGAGAAGAAAAGAAAAGGTGTCACGAAATCGTGACATGTCGCTGAGAAGAAAAGAAAAGGTGTCGCGAAATCGTGACATGTCGTTGGAAAAGAATGAAAATGGTCGTGATTTCGTGACGTGTTTTGCCGAAGCGTACGGATGATGAAAAGTGTCATGATTTCGCGACGTGTTTTGGCAAAGCGTACGGACGATGAAAAGTGTCGCGATTTCGCGACGTGTTTTGGCAAACTGTACGGACGAAGAAAATGGTCACGATATCACGACAGGTTTTGCCAAGGCGTACGGAACATAAAAGCGGTAGCGATATCGCGACAAAAAGTGGCATGAAGGTCCGAGGGTGAAAAACGTCGTGATATCGCGACAGGTTTTGCCAAGGTGTACGAAACATAAAAGCGATAGCGATTTTGCGACGTGTTTAGGGAAAGCGTACGGAAAGAGAAAGCGGTAGTGATATCGTGACAGTTTGTGGAAAGCAGGTTCGGGGATAAAGGCGATAGCGATATCGCGACGGTTTGTCGAAAGAAGGCAAGAGAGTGATAATGGTCGCGATGTCACGACGTAAAGTTGCCAAGGAAGCCCGACGGAGAGATGGTAGCGATTTCGCTACAGCTTGGTGAGAAGGAAGCCCGACGGAGAAATGGTAGTGATCTCGCTACAGTTTGTGGAAAGAAGGCTCAAGAGCAAAAATGGTCGCGATATCGTGACAAGATGTTGCCGAAGACGTACGATCGGGAAGAGCATCGCGATATCGCGACATGTCACGATTTCGCGACCAAGAAGGTGAACAGGCGGCATGCAGTTTTTGTCGGGACTTTCATAGAATGGCATTACAGAAGGCGCAGAGAGCGTGTGACACGTGGCATGCAGGTGTCAGGTCTATAGAAGCGTTACATGCAACAGAGGATTTTAGGCATTTTGGCATTAAACATGGAATAAAGACAAGGAAAAGGTGGGAATTCGAAAGGTCACATGCAGGAAGGTGAAGCGAAGCGACCAGGGAGAATCGAAGAGCCACGCTAGACAGGATAAATCCAGAAGCGCAGATTGAAGGAAGGGTTGGAAATTGCCGATTGCAGAGTTGCAGAGACAAGAGCTTCGTGCTATTCTGGGCCTACACTTGGGCAATTTCCTTCTTTTTTGTTCTGGAATATTTTTTCCTGGAACATTCTTTGAATGTAATTGACATATCATTTAATATAAAATACATAGTATTGGCATCTCATTGATGAGAAAGAAGGAGTCATTTTGTGCATGCATGATTTAATGTTTTATCTTTCATTCCAGATTTCTGAGGCTTTTAGGTGAAGTTTAATGCAAGTGTGCTTGGTTGCTTCATGCGAATGCCTAAGTCTGGAATTACAGTAGAAACCCTAGAAACCAGCACCTAATTTATTTGGATTGTGCGAGTTTGCAGGTTCATTAGATTAGGTTGCATGCATAAAACCTCAGTATCTTCGATTTCATCGAATTGATGAAAGTATTCTGACTGTAGTTTAATCTTATTTCCATTTATTTTGCTTTATCTTTCAAATCCTTATTTTATTTCTTACAGTTTAATTACAGTATTTGAATAAGCAATTGAAAATCCATTAGAATTGAAGATTAGAATAGATTTATTCACTTTGAGTCCATTGTAAATTCAAATTAAATAAACCATCAGTGCCCCTTGTTAACATCCACTTGCAAACCCTAAGATATTCCTGGCATTTCATTTGAACAACATTATTTAAGCATAACAGGAACCTTGGAGAAAGTTATTTTCTTTGCAAGCAGAGGATTTTTGGACTCAGATCCTACCGGAGAGTGTGCTTTCACAATCGGGTGAAAACACCACTCAACAAGGACAATGAAACATTTCTCCTAAGAACTTTCTTGAGTACCGTCGCTAGTCTAGCCATTGAGTGGTTCAACCAACTTCCAAATACAAAATCTACACATTTGAACAATTCGATGATGCATTTTTGGAACATTTCACCTTCAAAACCAAAGGAAGGTGACATTAACCAACCTCATAGGGATTAAAAAAACTGGGGATGAGTCAATTACTGATTATGGAAACATGTGGTGAACGCTTTTGGGTAAGCTACCCTACCTATTTCCAATGACTGAATTAACTCCTTTGTTTTCAAAAAGTTGATTTAAACCCATCTCTTTGACATTGTAATTACAACAATACCCTACCTTGTAGGAAGCTCGAGCATAGGCTAGAAACATAGAAGAAATCAAAATCCAAGAGGAAGAAATAACAAAACCTTGTAATAAGGAGTGGACAAAGAATCCAAAGAATAGGTCGGTACCTACAAAGCTAGCTATGGTGAATCTAGTGGCCATAAATGTCCCTATCCCTACTCAAGTTACACCTCCCCAAAAGGTGAACTATCAGGCTCAACCTCCTCCTACGAGTTATAACAATAATGGTATAGCAAACTAGGGAAAAAACAATGTCGCCCTCAACAAAAATTTACTCCCATCACTGAATCTATGGATTCTCTTTTTTATCGATTATGGGCTATAAATATGGTTAATTTACCAAATATTAAACCCAACAATCTAAAAATAGGTAAACCCAAGCCTATGGGATGTCAAGAGGATCAATATTGTAAGTTTCATTGGCAAGGAGGCCATGATTTACAATTGTGCTATGGTTTTAAACATGTAGTACAAGACATTATTGAGAGGAATGAGCTTCAAGTGGATGCTCCATTAGCTCCTACCAATCAGCAGATGGGTATATACAAAGACCCTTTACAAACTCATAAGGTACAAGCAGCGCCTGCTAAACCGATGAATGAGGTGAAGCAACAACACCCTGTGCAAGGGTATGTTGGGATGGTGAGTATTGTGACTAGGAACAAGAAATATACAAGTCAAGTTGCATAGCCTATAGCTTCAAATTATGTTCCAACTATGTCACAAACTACACCACATGTAGTACATGACCTTTCTTCTAGGCTAATAGTGATAATTAAGAGCAATCTTGCACAAATATTGAGGACCACATTAGCAAGATTTTCCATCTATGATTTGATCCAAAAATCACCTCCACATCAGGATGCCTTGATGTATATTCTAAAATAAATAGATTTGCAACCATAGGAGTCCAACTCCTTTATATATTTTGTGGGTCATGTGCAACAGTGCATGGAACTAGTCATACAATTTCATGAACATGAGCTTAAGGAAAAAGCTAACGACGTGGTAGATCCTCCTTTATACATCATTGCATGTATAAATGAGATACCATACAAGAGAGTGCTCATAGATACTAGTTCCTTAAGTAATATCATAACAACTAAAGCACTAAAGTATCTTAAGTTACCAGCATCTCATGTTGTGGCATCAACCTACACTCTTCACACTTTTAATGATACAATATGCTCTACTATCAGTACCATAGTTCTACCCATTCAGGTGGGGCAAAAGACTATATCGATGTTGTACCATATGAGAAGGTGATATGGCCTATAAAATTTTACTAGGTAGACCTTGGATATGAGATATGTAGTGTGTACCCTCCATAGTGCATCAATGTCTTAAATACACTCATGAAGGAAAAGTGCATGTAGTTTTTGTTGATATAGAACCCTTCAAATACTGCAACATGTTGTAGCAGATGCCAAAGTCGACATTACCTTCGACTCATGTAGAATTTCAATTGAATACACATGTTCAGAGTCTACCCATTCCACCACCTTCAACATCATCCATTCCATCCTCATCATCGCCACCTTTAGATAAGGCTTCAAAATCATCAAACCCTCCATCGAGGAACACATCGAAGAGGCCTATTTATGAGAGCCCGCCATTAGTTTCCACCATATCCATGGAGGAGGTTCCTTGTATCATTAATGAGGAATTACCTCTAGAGGTGATTATTGAATCACCTAAAATCTCCATTACATCTCATCCATCTTCACCATCTTAGGTCATAGTCCAGATGTCTATTACATGGATAGGAGAATATCTGGTGAGAAATGTCATGACAGTTCCATTGTTGGAGATAGTGCAAGATATGGGGAGACATCGTCTTCCCATAGGCCTACCTCCTAATCAAACGAATTTCATATATGGAGGTTTAGAGTATGGATCTCTGCCCATTCCTCATAAGGAAGATGATGATGAACCCTTTTTTGATGGTGTAAATTATTTATAAAAACCAAACTATGCACTGCAGTACTTATATCACTGCAATTGGCATGGGTTTGGTATTGATTTATATGAGTAAGGTAACTATGTTCCATGTCAACCCCAATATCAACTTACATATGATAGATTCAGGTTGGGACACAATAAACCGGTACCATTGGATATCCTCATCAAGAGTCTCGAACACCTATGCCTAAGTCATCAGGCTAAGCTCACTCAAAACCCATATGCTAATTCGAATCACATTCATTCCTTGGGAGATCATTTCCCCATATAAATGATAGATCAAGGTCTTTCCAGTGATGTCGCCCAACCCCATGAAGTGGGGCAGAGCTCACACACCTTGTAATCTGATAGTGAGGAACAAGACCAAGGTCCTCCCCATGAATGGATGAGTGATGACAAAGATGATTATGGTGTCACACCCATTAACTGCCATAGCTTAGATGATGAATACGAGCATGTGTTCCCCTTGGATGATGAGGATGAGTATTATATTTGTATGTTATTCCCTATCCAAGGACCCATCTGACAATAGTTGTTGCCTCATGAATAGCAAGCTCACCCTCTTCCGCATAGGCCACCGCCAGTTATTCCACTTCCACCCACGCCACACCCACGAGTTATGAGACAAAATCAGGTCTCTAGACCCACTCACCCTAGAGAAGGAGATCATGTATCCATAAACATGATTTCCATAGATTTAACGACACCATTAGTGAATCTGAATAACCCATCCAAGCTATTACATCTTGATTTAGAGGCAATTGACTTTGATCGGGGATATTCTTCTCCATCGCCCTTAGTATTGGCCTTGTGTGGAAATGTTACAACCATTTAAAATTTCTTCAAGAACTACTTAGGATGTTTTTCAAGCTGAGGTTTACCCTAAAATTCCTATGGAAGAAGCAAACCTAGCTGATGACATTAACTTAATTCCCACCACACATCAGTTGGAGGATGGGTCTCACCTATCAATTTAGCCAACAATTTATAGATATATCGATACAAATCCTGATAATCCCCATACCATTAAATTAGGGTAAGGTCTCTCCCTAAGTGAACAAGATGATTTCATATCTGCATTGAAAGCAAGGATTAAAGCTTTTGTTTGGTCATATAAAGATATGTCAGGACTAGACCTGTTGAGAAGCAACACACCCCATTGAAAAAATAAAATTCCATCCTTTGAAAATTTTTAGCTTTCATTTTTGCAGTAGGGACCCTCTTGATGTTTTTTCGGTTTATTTCCAATTTTTGCTTGCCTCCTTCTTCAAGTTTTGCTTATATCAAAGTATCCAAGTAGGCTTGCCTATGGCTTTGATTTCAATTTAGAATTCATTTTTAAAATGTTAGATGTCTTTTTTGAGTAAAGAAAATCTTACACTAAATATGTAAAAATGCAGAATGCAGATGAATTCATTGGAGTCAAATTTCCATTTTTGGAAAATTCACGATACCAGACACTTTCCATTTTTGAAAATGTCACGAAATCGCAAAGGGTCTTGGAAGAAAAAGCTAAGTGCCAGAAACGTCGCGATATCGCGACACTTCCATTTTTGGAAAAGTCATGATACCGCGACACTTTCCATTTTTGGAAATGTTGCGAAATCGCGACGGGTCTTGGAAGAAAAAGCTAAGTGCCGAAAACATCGCGATATCGTGACACTTTCATTTTTGAAAAAGTCACGATACCGTGACACTTTCCACTTTTGAAAATGTCGCAAAATCACGACAGGTCTTGGAAGAATTGGTTAAGTGCCAGAAATGTCGCGATATCGCAACACTTCCATTTTTGAAAAATTCGTGATACTGCAATACTTTCCATTTTTGGAAATGTCACGAAATCGCGACAGGTCTTGGAAGAAAAAGCTAAGTGCCAAAAACGTCGCGATATCGCAACACTTCCATTTTTGGAAAAGTCACGATACCTCGACACTTTCCATTTTTGGAAATGTCGTGAAATCACGACGGGTCTTGGAAGAAAAAGCTAAGTGCTAGAAACGTCACGATATCGCGACACTTTCATTTTTGGAAAATTCGCGATACCACAACACTTTCCATTTTTGGAAATATCGCGAAATCACGATGGGTCTTGGAAGAATTGGTTAAGTGCCGAAAACGTCGCGATATCGCGACACATCCATTTTTGGAAAAGTCACGATATCATGACAGTTTCCATTTTAGAAATGTCAAAAAATCGTGACGGGTCTTGGAAGAATTAGTTAAGTGCTAGAAACATCGCGATATCGCGACACTTCCATTTTTGGAAAAGTCATGATACCGCGACACTTTCCATTTTTGGAAATGTCGCAAAATCACGACGGGTCTTGGAAGAAAAAGTGCAAGGCAAAGCAAAGCAAAAAGTGCCTAAGGCATGGAAGGTGTCACAAAATTGCAACGTCGCAAAATCGTGACACGATGGAAAGAAGGCAACACAAGGGTGAACATGTCGCGAAATCATGACGTTGCGGTGTGTATAAAAGCCGAACCAACATTTAAAAACTGGTGCTAGAAGGAGGGCACTGAACTCTGTTCAGTATTGTAAGTTGTTTGTGCAGAGTCTGGTATTTTATCTTTTGAATCCTTTTCCCTCCTCTTTAGCTCTTTTTAAACTTTGTTGTTTGAGTTTTGCCTAAACAGCGGAACTCAACACCAACATTTAAAACTAGCGCTAGGAGGGCCGAACTCTATTCAATATCTGTTGAGGTCTGTAGGTTTATTTTATAAGGTTGGATTCCACCCATAGAGTAACAAGGTCCCACTCCAAAGCTGGAGAGCCCCTTGTGCCAGAGTTAGAAACCCCAAAGAGAAACAACCTCAGAAAGGCAAAGTTTTTTACCGAAATAGCTTCGTCACCACTTGTAACTGCTCCAGATACAATTGAAAATATTACTATTGATCCAGTAGTAATGGCAAACTGGTTGGGTTCCACTACTTTGAACATCCCTGGGGCAGCCCATGATTTACCCAAAAACCCCGAAAGGTATCTTCCTACCTACAAACACGATGGAATTAGAACCGCAGAAGAGCACTTAGTGGCTTTTAAAAATGCTTTGAAGTTGTTAAATGTACAACATGAAGATGTAGCTTGTAGATTATTCCATTTCACTCTTCAAGAAGGAACATATGACTGGTTTTTGAATCTCACTAATGATTCCATTACTAGTTGGGATGATCTGGAAAAGGTTTTTGTATCACAATTTGGTGAAGTGATTGATCCCAGTATATTATATCAGCAGTTCTCTAGCATAAAAAAGAAAATCAATGAGACTGCTAGATCTTTCAATGTTAGGTTTCAAAAGGCTTATGGTAGATTGACGGGTCATTATGTGCCCACTACAAATCTAGCATTGGAAATTTACAAGAATTCCCTAGATCCGGTGACCTCTATTTTCTTGAAAAGAGATGCTAATATTACCAATCTAACGGAAGCTTATAAAGAAGTCTTGGTTCTTGAGAAACAACTGGGACCTCAACCTTTGAATGCTCATCAAATCCCTTTTGTTATGCAAAATACCCCCGTTCTGAACCCCATCCCACTTTAGACGATGCCTCAAAAATGCCAAAATCCACCTGTAGGAAATCCATTAGCCATAACACACACCGAACAAATACAGAATGCTGAAAAGGAATATGATAAAATGAGAGTTGAATAAGTCTCAAAGATGGTCCAAAAATTGGCCAATGACTTTTTGAGTTTCAAAAGGCAAGTGTCTAATGGAGAAAACTCAAACAGATTTCCTTATCAGTAGAATAGATTCACTAGATCATCGTACGAACCTAACAAGGATTATAAAGGTAAAGGGCATGATGTGAATATCTGTGATTTGGCTTTGCCCAACTGGTGCAGGATACACAGAACATCTCAGCATAGGGAATTGGATTGTTTGGAGTTCTGTAATGCCTTTGAAGCTCTGACTGGCGAGTTAGTTTGTCCTGAGAATCAAAGAAATGTTGACAGTCCAAGTACATCCAAACATAGTGCAACTATGGTATTAGATTCATTTACTTTTCCAGATGAGTCAAAAAATATTGCATAGATGCCTTTGGATGAAGTACAAGCTTTTCAACAATATAGAAGGGACAACTATAATCTCAGAAACAAAAATCTAGAGCCGAATACTACATCTACACCTCCAGACAACTCCCATAATGTGCCCCTAGATCCATATCCAAGTAATGACCCACCTCCACCCAGGGGAGGAGATCCAAGAATACTAGATAGGTTTGTTGCTCCACTCAATAAAGGATACAATATAGTGGAGGATACAAAGAAAATCAAGGCTAACATTACTCTTCATGAGCTGGCCCAAATTACTGAACAAAGAAATAATTTGATGAAAACATACTTTGAGCCCACTGCCAAACTTCTGGAAAAAGGGAAAAGGATAGCAAATACAAACCTAGTCATGTATAAAGAAAATACCGAAGTTTCGCCTTTCTAGTTAACTGTCCGTATATTTGGGAAAAACTTACACAATTTTTTGGTAGATTCTGGTGCTTCAACCAATGTCATGCCTTTGGCAATCTGTCAACAGTTGGGTTTAACCCCTACAAACTCTGAGAGAAGAGTTATTCAATTAGATAAATCCAAGGTTAAAGTGGTAGGTGAACTCCAAAATATACACATCCAGCTAGCATCTGAGCCAAGAGCACAACACAGAATCGACATTCAGGTGGTAGATATTCTTGCAGGATATGGAATGCTTTTGAGCAGGGATTGGTCAAAATCTTTGAATGGGTACTTGGCGACTGATTTTTCACATATGTGGTTGCCCTAGAGGGGTGTTGCGAATCAATTGAGAATAGAAAGAGAACCTAGATATAAACTCATGATTACTGAATATAATGCCAGAAATGAGATCGTTAATTTCTCTAATGTGGATATCGGAGTTTATAATCTAACAACTGTACAGAGAGAGAAACCTGTTAAAGCTCATCCTGATCATGGTAATGAGGTTTGGATGCTCCATTTTGATGGAGCCAAGTCCAAACAAGGTTATGGTATAGGGGCAGTTCTTAAAGGGCCTAAAGATTAGACATATTTTATGTCTTATTGTTTGCAGTTTCCTTGCACGAATAATCTGGCAGTGTATGAAGCATTAGTGCTGGGTTTGAAATTTGCTTTAGATAAGGGTGTGAAGAATATCCAGGTTTTTATAGACTCAGAGTTGGTGGCCAATCATATTAGAGGTAAATTTTAGTGCAAGGCATCTTATCTAAAAAGGTATAAATACCGAGCATGGGATCTCATGGAGAATTTTGATGCTTTTAATCTAACATTCCCATAGAAGAGAATTCCCTTGTAGATGTTTTAGCTTCATCAGCCACAAATTTGAAGCCATTAGAGGAGGTCAAATGGAAGAAATTTTCAATTGAATTAATCCCTTGTCCCTTAGTTCCAAATAACGTAGATAATTTTCAAGTTTTTTCTGATGACCAACAAATTATAATTTTTTTGTAGAGTACTAACACATTCGAAAGTGCTATAATGGATGATGGTCAAAGGGATACTATGCTGGAATAGTTCGATGACGAAAAAGGGATAATGAGGTTGAAAGATAATAGAATCCCGAGAGGTATGGTAGAACTTGAGCGGCTGTTTGATCTTGACAGAATCAAACAAAAGGTGAGTTCTGGGGATTCTATGGGTGTAACAAACAGTGAGACTGAGAACCTGAATGTGGGGACTGAAGAAGATCCTAGGCACCTCAAGTTGGCTAAAACTTGTGACCCAAAAATAAAAAGAAATATGATTGATTTTCTTCACAGGTCCAAGGATGTTATGGCCTGGTCTTACAAAGACTTAAAGGTTTTTGATCCGAAAGTTTACACTCATGTTATACCTTTAAAAGAGTTTTGCAAACCTTTCCGAAAAAAAAAGAGGCATGTCAATGCTCTGCTAGAGCCCCTCATCCAAAAGGAGGTAGAAAAATTATTGAGTGCCGCCATTATTTTTCCCGTTAGACATTCTACTTGGGTGGCCAATTTGGTACCGGTTAGAAAGAAAAATGGAAAGATCCGCTTATGCGTGGATTTCAAAAATTTGAACAAGGAATCTAAAAAAGATAATTATCCTCTGCCTTCCATGGATGAGGTACTATAGATTGTAAATGGTTTGTAAATGATGTCTTTCTTAGATGGTTTCTCAGGGTATAATCAGATATTAGTTGAAAAGAAAGACAAGATGAAAACTGCCTTCACAACTAAGTGGGGAACTTTCGCCTATAAGAGGATGCCATTTGGATTGACAAATGTCGGAGCTACCTTTCAGCGAGCAATGGATCATGCCTTCAAGGGCCTCATGGGCAAGTGCATTTTTGTTTACATGGATGACTTGACAGTTTTCTCTAAATCCCGGTTTGACCATGTAAAACACTTGGAATCTGTCTTCAACAAATGCAGAGAATTTGGCATTTCTTTAAATCCAAAGAAGTGTGTCTTTGGTGTAACTGAAGAAAAACTTCTTGGACACATAATCACCAAATATGGAATTTTTGTAGAACCCAAAAGAGTTTAAGCCATATCAGGGATACCCTTTCCCAATTCTAAGAAAGAGTTGAGATCATTCTTTGGGAAAATTAACTTTGTCAGGAAATTCATCTATGGTTTTGTAGATATAGTCAAGCCGCTGAATGACATGCTAAAGGAAACTATAAATATTGCCTAGACAATGAAAGCCAAAGTAGCATTTCAAGAGATCAAATCTACCATCCAACAAGCTCCAGTGTTGATAAGCCCAGATTTTGGTACAAATTTTTACTTGTACTCTTTTGCTTCGGAACACACACTTGTAGCAGTTCTAACACAACTGAGAGAAACTAGGGAGCACCCAATTGCATTCAAAAGTACCAACCTAAAGGGTGCTGAGCTAAAATACTCCCGCCTGGACAAGCAAGCCTATGCCTTGGTGAGAGCAGTCAAGCAATTCAGGCATTACATACTGAGGAGCAAGGTCCATGCTATAGTTCCCGATCCAGCGGTCAAATATCTACTAAGCCAAGGCGAATTGGGTGAACTAAGAGGTAATTGGGCAATGAGACTCCAGGAGTATGACTTGGAGATCAGGCTTGAAAAATTAATCAGAGGACTGGGTCTGTCCAGACATATTGCTGAGATACCTATAGAGGGAGAAATTAATCAACTGGATTCTGGGTCCGATGATTGGTATGGAGATGTCATTCATTTTTTGAGATTTGGGACTTGTCCACCTCACCTGAACAAAACTCAAAGTAGAGCACTAAAGCTGAAGTCTACACATTTTCTACTTAGAGGAGGTAACTTGTACAGGGAAAACTATGCTAGCTTATTCTTAAGATGCATTTCTCAAAGTGAAGTGAATGAGGTGATGTCTAGTTTTCATGAGAAATTAGGAGCAGGGAATTCTTCAGGTTCTGCTACTACACACAAGATACTGAGAGCAGGCTATTATTGGCCTACGTTGTTTAAAGATGCACATCAGCACGTAAGAACTTGTCATCAGTGTCAGACTTTTGCATCCAAGCAAGAAAATTGAGCTCTACCATTGCAACCTGTTATAATAAACAAACCGTTTACACAATGGGGACTCGACTTTGTAGATGTGATAAACCCGAGTT
The DNA here is from genome assembly GCA_028583015.1 of Wollemia nobilis. Classification (NCBI taxonomy): domain Eukaryota; kingdom Viridiplantae; phylum Streptophyta; class Pinopsida; order Araucariales; family Araucariaceae; genus Wollemia; species Wollemia nobilis. Next base: position 6,883,027 of record JAQPPZ010017073.1, read on the forward strand.
CATCAGTAGGGCACAAGTATGTGTTCACAGCCATTGATTACTGTACAAGATGGGTTGAAGCAGAAGCCACCATGAGGAGTACAGCCCATGAGGTGATCGGTTTTTTGGAATCAAATATCATAACCAGGTTTGGAGTTCCTTTGAACTTTGTGTGTGACAACGGACCAACTTTTCAGTCATTTGAGTTTGCAGAGTGGGCATACCAGAGAGGGATAGTCATCAAATTTTCATCCAACTATTATCCCCAAGGTAATGGACTGGCTGAGTCCACAAATAAAAATTTGATGAATGCCATCAAAAAATCTGTTGTAGACAAACCCAGATAATGGCATACATTATTGAAGTATGCACTTTGGGCTAACAGGATAAGGCATAAAGAAACTCTCAAGACTTCCCCATTTGCTTTGTTGTATGGTGCTCAGCCTATAGTTCCTATCTCTTTGAAATTGCCTACTTATCAATTTGTTTTAGACTATTTCGAGGACCGTGCAAATGCAAAAGCTCATGTTTTGGACCTAATTAATTTGCAGGATGAACGACTTCAAGCCCTGGAACATTTTAGCCAACATCAAAAGACAGTCAAGCACTGGTTTGACAAAAGATCCAGAGCGAAAGCTTTCAGACTCGCAGACCTGGTGCTTCTATGGAAAAAATCCCATGAAAAGAAAGGTAAACATACAAAGTTGTAGCCGCTATGGATAGGGCCATACCAGATTGCTAAGATCCTAGGTAATAATTCTTTTCGTCTATAGGACCTTGAGGGTAATTTTATGAACCTTCCTGTTAATGGTCAATACCTAAAGCATTATTTCTTAGCAGTCCCATCCGATACATCATTTGAATAAATCACAAAGACGTTGTAACATGTGTATATATTGTAAATAAGCTTTGAAGTAGTTTGTTTTTATTTTATTTTAGCTTTGAAGTAGTTTGTTTTTATTTTATTTTGGTTTGTTTTTAAAGTTCTGTGTTTATCCTTTGGGGTCTGTACAAATTTCTTTTACCTTTTAAATTTTTGTTTTTTTTTAAGTTTTGCCTGGGCAGTAAAGAAAGAAATCAGTCTTTAAAAAAAAAAAAAAATTGTTTTTATTCTGAGTTCAAAATCCCGTGTTCATTTTGTTTTATTCTAATTAGGAGATAGTATGCTCAGGCTGAATAGTGGAACTATTTTGTCATTCATGATAATGGTAGAAAGATAATTGGATTTTGTGTCTTGCTTGCCACAATTATTTTAATTATAAAGAAATTGCTATACTGTTTGGCTGGAGAAACTCCCAGGGAATGTAAGAAAAGTTGGTCATAAGAGGGGACTCTGATTCGTGAAATTATTTAAGTGACCATAGAGGCTATCAGTACCCAGGCTGAGGCAATTTCCAGATTGATGAAGAATAAAAAAAAAAAAAATTGTTTTTAGCAAGGCTTTTCAGTTTTCGGTATATTTCAAAGGAGAGAGAGAGAAGGTGAAAGTTGAGCAAGACAACATAAAATTGACACTATTATTTTCCACACACAAAAAAAAAAGGGGAAGGAAGAAGTTATGTAATGAAAGAGATAGCCAAGGCTTGAGAAGATGTTTCCTTTTACCAGGTTGTAGATACTACTTCACAGTTGTGGATCAAGGTTGTGAAAACCTAAAGAGTAACTTTGTCGAGGCTATAAAAGGATAAACTAGTAAACAGAGCCCTACTCGGTTTCCCCTTTCACAATCTAGAAAAGTTGATCAATCTAGAGTACAACATTCGAAAACCCAATCATTCTTAAAGAAAGTTTTATACGCTTGTAATTGCACATCGAAAATCTTCCTTAAGTGATTCAACCTAGTATGTCCTTGGGAAATTTTGACAACTATCAGGTAGTAGTTAAATTATTTTGAAGAATATTTGTGGCAAAGCATGGTACATGGTCTGTATTGTTTTGAAACTAGAGTCCTGGATTCTAAAATAGTGCTACTATTTTCCCTGCAGATATCGCCATTTGTTGAGAAGCAACACACCCCACTGAAAAAATGAAATTCCATCCTTTGAAAATTTTTAGCTTTTATTTTTGCAATAGGGACCCTCTTGATGTTTTTCCGGTTTATTTCCAATTTTTGCTTGCCTCCTTCTTCAAGTTTTGCTTATATCAAAGTATCCAAGTAGGATTGCCTATGGCTTTGATTTCAATTTAGAATTCATTTTTAAAATGTTAGATGCCTTTTATGAGTAAAGAAAATCTTTCACTAAATATGTAAAAATGCAGAATGCAGATGAATTCATTGGAGTCAAATTTCTATTTTTGAAAAAGTCGCGATACCGCGACACTTTCCATTTTTGGAAATATCATGAAATCATGACGGGTCTTGGAAGAAAAAGCTAAGTGCCAAAAACGTCACAATATCGCGACACTCCCATTTTTGGAAAAGGCGCGATACCGCGACACTTTCCATTTTTAGAAATGTCACGAAATTGCGACGGGTCTTGGAAGAAAAAGCTAAGTGCCGAAAACGTCGCGATATCGCGACACTTCCATTTTTGAAAAAGTCACGATACCGCGACACTTTCCATTTTTGGAAATGTCACGAAATCATGACGGGTCTTGGAAGAATTGGTTAAGTTCCGAAAACGTCGCGATATCGCGACACTTCCATTTTTGGAAAAATTGTGATACCGTGACAATTTTCATTTTTGGAAATGTTGCAAAATCACGATGGGTCTTGGAAGAATTGGTTAAGTTCCAAAAACGTCGCGATATCGTGACACTTCCATTTTTGAAAAAGTCGTGATATCGTGACACTTTCCATTTTTGGAAATGTCACGAAATCACGACAGGTCTTGGAAGAAAAAGCTAAGTGCCGAAAACGTCGCGATACCGTAAAACTTCCATTTTTGGAAAAGTCATGATACCGCAACACTTTCCATTTTTGGAAATTTCGCGAAGTCGCGACGGGTCTTGGAAGAAAAAGCTAAGTGCCAAAAACGTCGTGATATCGTGACACTTCCATTTTTGGAAAAGTAGTGATACCATGACACTTTCCATTTTTAGAAATGTCACGAAATCGCGACGGGTCTTGGAAGAAAAGGCTAAGTGTCGAAAATGTCGCGATATCGCGACACTTCCATTTTTGAAAAGTCGCGATACCGCGACACTTTCCATTTTTGGAAATGTCGCAAAATCGCGACGGGTCTTGGAAGAATTGGTTAAGTGCCGAAACGTCGTGATATCGTGACACTTCCATTTTTGGAAAAGTCGCGATACCGTGACACTTTCCATTTTTGGAAATGTCACGAAATCACGACGGGTCTTGGAAGAATTGGCTAAGTGCCGAAAACATTGCGATATCGTGACACTTCCATTTTTGGAAAAGTCACGATACCGCGACACTTTCCATTTTTGGAAATGTCGCGAAATCGTGACGGGTCTTGGAAGAAAAAGCGCAAGGCAAAGCAAAGCAAAAAGTGCCTAAGGCATGGAAGGTGTCACAAAATTGTGACACGGTGGAAAGAAGGAAGCACAATGGTGAACATGTCATGAAATCACGATGTCGCGGTTTCACGACGTCGCGAAATCGTGACACGGTCGAAGAAAAAAGCAAAAGGCATGGAGGTGTCACGAAATTGCGACGTTGCAATTTCACGATGTTGTGAAATCGTGACAAGGTCATAAAATGGAGCCAAGTGCAGGGACCGTCGTGATTTCATGACATGTCACAAAATCGTGACATGTCGCAGTTTCGCGACGGATGAAATTAAAGGGGAAGCAGGCGCAGGGGATGTCACGATTTCGTGACATGTCGCGAAATCGTGACATGTCGCGATTTTGCGGCAAAAGAGACAAAGAAGCCAAAAAGAAAAGCGGCTTAAGGAAAACGTCGCGTAATCGTGACACGTGTCAAAAGAAAGCAAGCCAACATATAATGAACATTAGGGGTTTAATTTAATAATATTAAAATACTAATCCTTGTTTGTCTTTTGCAGGAAGCGAGCTGGCAGTTGCATACTAGCGAAAGTAATGGCAAGAAAGACAAGGATAAGCGCAAATCAAGTGAAGGAAAGTCCGCTTTATGTTTTAAAATGCTGCAGACAGACAAATTTCGATGGATTGTCCCTCTTTTCCAGTACTTATGTTATGGGCTTTATATTTTAATACTATAAAAGAGGCAAATATCGACGGGTTGTCCTACATTTCAGTGTTTATTTTATTATTCCAAAAAAAAGTCAGTTTTAATAATTTAAAATCTTGCAGAGAGGCCAGTCCTCTATAAATATGAATGTATACCTCGGAACCAAAGGGGGAAAAACTTGGAATAAGAGCCATTTTAGCAATTTCATGCAAAAAAAGATCTTGTGAGAATGCTTTGTTCTGGACCTGGAGTTGATGTCACATCATTTTTTTTGGGATAGCGTGGCCAGGAGCCTAATCTGTCTCGAATTGCGATAAGTGCATTTTCTCATGTTTTTCATCCCGCAAAAGTTTTATTTATTTTATGTTGTAAATCTATGATACCAAGATCGGATGCATTACTAGGCTTCATTCCGTTTGATGTATGCTAGGGAAAATTAAAATATTTAAGGTTAGGGTTTGTCTCTGATTACTCTGTCCTCACTACACGAGCTAAGCTGCTAGTGAGAGATATCAGTTGACACAGACTTCCTTTTTGTTTTATGATTTTCCTCCAGATCTGTTTCTTTCTGTCTTATGCTCTTAGTAGAAGGTGGTCTTAGAAAGCTAGATACCTTCCTCTTTGATTGAGCCTTATTGTGAAGCTAAACAGTGTAACTGAGATTGGTGTTTTGATTCTGCAACTAAGTTAAATAAGCTTCTATTTTTTGCCCTACCTTACTCTCTCTGGTTTTTCTTGTTAAATGATCCACTCTTTTATTTTCTTTAAAATTTGTCTTTCCATTTAATCTGCTAAAACACAAAGAGTCAGATCAAACAATTAATTGCAAAATCTAATTGTCCACCAAGATAACTATCAACTCTGAAAAACAATACTGAACCAAGTCCAGGACCCATTGTAAGGTAACAGACAGTCCACTTGAAACTATTCTGAAAGCGAAAAAGAGTGAATAAAAATTTGACCCAACTCTGTAACTCACACCTTGGATATCCAACAAGATCCTAAAGTGAGTGGGATTTATCCCTTATAAGTGTTATCGGGATTTTATGCTCATTCTTCATAGGGTGTGTATAAAATCCAAAACAACAAGACCCAAATATAGTCACGCATAATCTTACATTAGCCCCCAAGATCAAACCTATTAAGCAAAAGTTATAAAAAATACACCCAAAAATAGCCTTAATGGTGAAAGATGAATTACAAAAGCTATTGGATGTTGATATTATCATATCATTATATTATCTGCCATGGGTTTCAAACATGGTTCCCGTCAAAAATCTTGATTGGAGGATTCACATTTGCACTAAATTTCGAGATCTTAACAAAATGAGTCCTAAGGATGAATTTCCCTTACCTAACATCAATGAGTTGGTAGACGCAACAACAGGACATGAAATACCATCCCTAGTCAATGAATTTTTTGGATATAATCAGATTCATATTAATCTAGAAGACCAAATCAAAACGGTATTCACAATGCCTTGGGGGACATTCTGTTACAAGGTCATGCCTTTTGGCCTTAAGAATGCTGGTGCTACCTACCAACGAGCCATGACATATATCTTCCATGACTACATGCACAATATTTTTGAATATTACATGGATGATTTATTGAAAAAAAATTTATTATGCCATGAACATCTCGATGTATTATGTAATATCCTAGATCGCTTCATAGAGAACAATGTTAGACTTAATCCCAAAAAGTGTGTCTTCAGTGTCACATCTGGTAAAATTTTGGGATTCATAGTCTCCAAGTGAGGCATAGAGGTAGATTCAAACAAGGTCAAGGTAATATTAGAAATGCATCCCCCCACAACCATTAAGCAACTACGTAGTTTGCAGGGAAAGGTCGCATCCATAAAATGCTTTATAGTGCAATTATCAGATATGTTTCGACCCATGAATAGGTTTCTACACAAGGGGGTCTCATTTCATTGGGATGAAGAATGTCAAAATGCCTTTGACAAAATTAAATAATACCTAGATTCACTGCCTGTATTGGCTCCACTGTGACTAGGAGTTTTCTTCTATTTATACATCTTAGCTATTGAGTTGGCTTTGGGCACCATGTCTCAAAAGAATGAATTCCATAAAGAATAGGCTACTTTTTATATTTTATGTACATTGGTCGTCTATGAAACTAGATATTCATATGTTGAGAAGCTATTCTTAGCAGTGGTCTTTACCACCAAAGAGCTATGCCATTATATGCTTAATCATATCACATATGTTGTATCTAAAGAAAATCCATTGCGGTACATGATGAGTCGAACATATCATAATAGTCGCATGGCAAAATGAATAATGTTGTTGATGAAATTTGACCTGGAGTTCATTTGACAAAAATCTATCAAAGGACAGGTCATAGCCAATCAACTAGCAGAGGCTTCTCTATAGGATGATTAACCTTTAAATATAGAACTTACCAATGATGCAGTATTTCATATCTCAGAATCACCCGATTCTGCCAAGCCTGAGTCACAGGCAGACATAAATCTATTATTTTATGGTTCTAAATGAGAGCAAGGTGGTGGTGTACGTATCATGGTTTTCACACCGCAAGGGGCTCCCATACCTCTTTCATTTAAACTCAATTTTCCTTGTACTAACAAAAATGCTAAGTATGAAGCTCTCATCATAGGACTTCAAACGACAATCTCCATGAACATAACAAAGTTGAACATTTTTGGTGATTCCTTGCTCATAGTAAATTAGGTTAAAGGGATATTATAGTGTAGGTGTCCCATATTGCAAGCCTACAAAGCCCTAGTGGACAAACTCCTGGTCAAGTTTAAATGGTATGATATAGAGGCACTTCCTCGCTCATCTAATCATTTGGTGGATACAATGGCTTCCTTAGGGTCAGTAATCCTGCATGACCCTTCAAATTATATCACAACTATCCAAGTAAAAATGCTAGCGCAATTGGTGACTGAGTGTGAAGAGCATAATGTTATACTAGTTTTTCACATGATTCATATTGAGCCTTTCCATGAAAGGTTCTCTCAACTACACCAATATTTGAATAACGCTAACTGGGGGGCTTTGTTACCTCATACTTCTTTTGATACTAGCACAACACTATATCTCCAAGTTCACTGTCAATCAGCATTTGTATGAGATAAACATCAAAAGGATAGTATGATTCATAATATTGAGGCTTCTTCAAAGCAAGATTGGGCCATCCAAATTAAATATTATCTTAAGCTAGGTAATATTTCCATGGATTGTCACATGGCGTAAAGTGAGCATTCAAAAAAAAGGTGGCAAAATATATCTTATTAGGAGACATAATGTATCATCAAAATTATGAAGGTATCCTCCTTAGTTGCTTAGACTCACAAGAGTCAGCTTAGACCATCACCCAAGCACACGATGATACATGTGGTGGCCATCACTAAGCACATTCTTTGCATGGGCTATTATTGGTCAAATTTAGAGAAAGATTGTTGTGCTTATGTTAAGAAGTGCATGAAGTGTCAACATCATGTAAATTTGACACACGTACATTCATAAGCCTTATAACCGATTCAATCGGTCTGGCCATTTACACAATGGAGATTTGATTTAATTGGAAAAATCTCACCTATCTCATTGATCCATCACATGTTTATCATAACGGCAACCGAGTAATTCATAAAATGATTGGAAGCAATTTATCTTACCACAATGATTGGACCTCGCATTGTGGAGTTCATGCTACATAATATCATATGTAATTTTGGTATTCCATCCAAAATAATATCGAATAATGGAACACCCTTTAAAAATAAGGATTTGCATGTGTTAAAAACAAAGTATAACATAAAACATAGATTTTACATGCCCTATTATCTGTAAGCCAACAGGCAAGCAGAGGCATCAAATAATATAGTAGTAGCCATATTGAAGAAAACCATTAAGGAAAATTATAAATATTAGCATAATCAATTACCTCTTTCCCTTTGGGCTTATCACACTAGCATTCAAAAACCCACTAGGGCAACTCCATTTTCACTAGTGTATGGTGCTAAAGGCATCATGCCTCTAGAGTTAGAGATTATGTTGCTGCGCATTTCCATGTAGGAATTCATCGATGATGATACAACTAGAAAATCTCATTTAGTTTAGTTAACATTGCTTGATGAACGATGTGTAAATGTCCTTGAGCATCTACGTGTTTATCAGGAACATCTTAAGAGAGCTTACAACTTGAAAGTACATCAAAGAGACTTTCAAGTAGGTGATTTAGTTCTAAAATAGAACCAACAAAACTCAAATTTGCCCTCCAATTTGCAAGACAAATTTGTAGCAAACTGGTTAGGTCCATTAATCATCACAAGCTAGATTGGACCTGGAACTTATCACTTAGCATCCATAGAAGGAATTTAAGAGCTTGAACCCATGAATATAATTCATTTGCAACCATTTCATGCTTAGAACATAAACCAAATGTTCCTAGGTAGTCATAGACACTTGCTAAGTGTTGTTGACCATCTAGGTCAACCTAAAGACTCCTAGCAGTCTTCGATCGTCTAGGTCAAATAAAAAAGCTCCTAGACTATCTATGGTCATCTAGGTTAACCTTAAAATATCCAAAGGCATCTATAAGCCCTTTGGTCACAATCAAATACCCCTAGGCAATCGTAGACACTTTCTAAGTGTCGTTGACCATCTAGGTCACCCTAAAATGTCCTAGTAGTTTTTGATCGTCTAGGTCAAATAAAAATGCTTCGAGACTATCTACAATTGTCTAGGTCACCCTAAAATATCCAAATGCATCTATAAGCCCTTTTGTCACAATGAAATGCTCCTAGCTAGTCATATACACTAAGTGTTGCTGACCATCTAGGTCACCCTAAAGGCTCCTAGCGGTCTTTGCCCATCTAGGTCAAATAAAAAAGCCTCTATACTATCTATGATAATCTATATCAACCTTAAAATCCCCAAAGGCATATATAAGCCATTTGGTCACAATCAAATGCTCCTAGGAAATAGTAGACACTTTCTAAGTGTCACTGACCATCTAGGTGACCCAAAAAGCTCCTAGTGGTCTTTGATCGTCTAGGTCAAATAAAAACACTCCTAGAATATCTACGATCATCTAGGTCAACCTTAAAAGCTCCAAAGGCATCTATAAGCCCTTTGGTCACAATCAAATGTCCTTAGGTAGTTGTAGACACTTTCTAAGTATCATTGACCATCTAGGTCACCCAAAAAGCTCCTAGTGGTCTTTCACCATCTAGGTCAAATAAAAATACTCCTAGAATATCTACGATCATCTAGGTCAACCTTAAAAGCTCCAAAGGCATTTATAAGTCCTTTGGTCACAATAAAAAACCCCTAGGAAGTCATAGACACTTTCTAAGTATCATTGACTGTATAGGTCACCCCAAAAGGCTCCTAGCATTTTTTGATCATCTAGGTCAAATAAAAAAGCCAAAATATCTACGATTGTCTAGGTCAACCTTAAAAGATACAAAGGCATCTATAAGCCCTTTGGTCACAATTAAATTCTCCTAGGTAGTCGTAGACACTTTCTAAGTGTCGTTGACCATCTAGATCACCTAAAAGGTTCCTAGCGGTCTTTGATCATCTAGGTCAAATAAAAAATCTCCTAGACTATCTATGATCATCTAGGTCAACCCTAAAAGCTCCAAAGGCATCTATAAGACCTTTTTTCATAATGAAATGCTCCTAGGTAGTCGTAGACACTTTCTAAGTGTCACTAACCATCTAGGTCACCCTAAAGGCTCCTAGCGGTATTTGACCATCTAGGTCAAATAAAAAAGCCCCTAGACTATCTACAATTGTCTAGGTCAACCTTAAAAGCTCCAAAGGCATATATAAGTACTTTGGTCACTATCAAATTCCCCTATATAGTCGTAGATACTTTCTAAAGTGTCACTGATTGTTTAGATCACCCAAAAAGCTCCTAATGGTTTTTGATCATCTAGGTCAAATAAAAATGCTCCTAGAATATCTATGATCATCTAGGTCAACCTTAAAAGCTCCAAAGGCATATATAATATCTTTGGTCACCATAAAATACTCCTAGGTAGTATATGGTATTTCTTAAATATTGTTGACCGTCTAGGTCACCCAAAATACCCCTAGGTGGTCTATGACTGTTTAGGTCAAAAGAAAATATTCCTAGACTATCTACGATCATCTAGGTCAATCCAAAAATCCCCAAAGGCATTTATAAGACCTTTGGTCCCCATAAAACACCCCTAGGCAATCTATGATCATCTATGTCAAAATAAAATGTTCCTAGACTATCACGATCATTTAGGTCAATCCACAAAGACCCAAAGATGTCTATAAGCCCTTTCATCATCCCAAAAGTCCCAATGGTATTCGTTAAGCCCATTGGTCAACCTATATATACATATATATCAAAAATACAAAAATACTATGAAAATAATCAAAATACAAAAATATTTGTTTCATTGCACTTCATATAAATTGCATTAGGCATTCTCATCATTGCATTATGCATTGTTCCAAATTTATCATACATGTCTAGCACCAGGTCTATACACTAGTCATCTGTTAAAATAATGGTTATTACAAGTCATTATTACCACTTGTTAATATTACATATACCATTTACATTTACATTCCATATTGTATGCCTGTTTTTTGTCACTTAGTCATTGTTAGTAACAAGTCATTGTTAGTAACACAAATAAGTTTTCAGTCACTCAGCCATATCTAGTTGTCTTTTCAGATTTTGTAGAAAGCTAGCATTATTTTTAGAAGGTAGAATCCTACTTAGATAATGCTTGGTATACATAAAAATCCCAACACATTTTTCACATTAAAAATCCAAGTCTAGCGCAAGGAAAGATGAAAACTATAAAGTAGTCTAGGTTACTTCCAAGAGAAAATGTTATCTTGTTCATATCCCTATGTGAATGGTTCAAAGATGTTGAGAATTGAAAAAATGGCAAGTTCCTCCTTACCCAAAATTCCTTACCCTACATTGGGGTAAGTATCCCAAAGAAAGACAACCAGTAATGATTATTATCCCCCCAGTATTGAAAACATACATTGCCTTATAGTGGTGTAAGTATCTCAAAGAAATATTCCACATAAAATAGTGATTATTATCACTCCCAAATATGCATAAGAAAAAAATGATTATTATCACTAGGAAAAGCGAAAATAAACAGTGGTTCTCACCACTATTAAAATCCCTTTCTCAACAAATAAAAATGAGCAGTTCCCTTGAGAAATTCAAAGAAAGGTAGGGACTTCGGAACTTGAATCCTTGGAATTCTTAGCATTAGAGAACCATAAGGTGATCCTCATTACAAGTTTTGTGGATAGCCTACTTGTCAATGGTGGTAGCCTCCTGCATGACGATATGTCTATCACTTAAGCAACTTATTTAGGTATAGACCAATGTTTGAATGTGGATGAGCTAGCTTGTTGTAACCTAGGTGATATAATGGTCTAATCCAACTAAGTACAAAAATCAAGATAATGAGACTCACAGAATGATCTCTAGTGTTGATGGGCTGAATAAATCCCATTTGCACTAGGGTAATCTTATGTGTTATCATGGTAATGAACTCATGTGCACACACATGGATATTGATTATCTTGGTTATCTTATTAGGTTCATACTTTATAAAAAAATCTTGTATAGTTAGTATATGAATTTTTATTAGGTAACTAGAGTGTTTGAGTCTCTTCAAAACTATCAAATAATATCATATCACATTACATTATCCATTCCATTTTACATTATGTTGTCACATGTTTGTCAAAATTATAATGTACATCAAATAAAGTCTTATAATAACATGAAAACAACAAAAATACATTTTGTATAGTCTATGGTGCTAGCATATAATGCGTAAAAATAGTCATCACAAATCCATCATACAAAATTAAATATAATCAATCATTACTTCTAATCATACACATTTACACTTTTGTTCATTAAGTGATGTTCATGGGCTAGGATAGATACCGATTAAATATTAGCAATAATATTTAGACGACCACTGACTATTTTATGCACATATTTTAATTTACAAAAGCATATAAATAAAGCATCCACATCTACATATCATCGAATCACATCATCGGATAACTACATACATCTATGTTAGATATCCATCATAACATCATAAAGCAAATATAAGCATTGCATTCATATCATAAAGTAGTAAAAATATGACATAATGATAAAATAAAATTCATACATATATATATCTATATGTAAAAGCTAAAAAGCTACATCATAGTCCATAAACATCTCGTAGGCTAAAATAAAAGCGAGTCATCCAACTTTAGAACCCAAAATGTCCAAAAAGAACCATCAGAGTCCGCTGACCATGGTCATGCAAGACCAGTACCTCGCTTCTCTCCTTTGCTCTCAATATGAGTCCATCATGAGCTCTAAGAACTACTACCCTCTGATCTTCTACCTCCAGATACCTCCATACCTTGAGAAGTGCTCATATCCCTCATATGAGTAGACGAGTGTCCCATCTCGCTTCCCTGGCTAAACTATGATCCAATGGCTAATGCTCGATCTAGTATGCACTCCTTCCAGCACACTATCTCACCTCCATCATATCCATGTAGATGTAATCCTCTTGACACCTAGTTTGATAGGTCACCACCAATCCTTGGAGATGTGCTATCTCCTCCTACATCCTAGCTAGATCACCACTGTTGGAATCCCCATAGTGAGGGCCATTTCCACTGACATATGCCTAAAGTGTAGCTATCACTGCTACCTACCTCTCCATATTAACCTATGCACTTTGCACCTACACCTATAGTAATGCCCAATCACTCTATAAATCCACAATCATAGCATATCATGGTGCTAGCTGTACATACATACCCTAATTCCCCAAGTCTCCCTCATCAAATCCCACTATATCCTGTACATCTATTAGCTCCACCCTATCCATTGATACACGCTGATTCACAACTCACTCACCTATGTCTACCTCATCATCATCTAGAGAATCATCCTGACTCTCCTCATCCAAAGCACCCCTAGCTACATCTATTGCCCTGGTAGCTACATCCCCTCCTAGTGGTCCCTTCCCCTACCACTATCATATGACCCACCATGTGTCATACTCCACTATAGTGCCTACATCATCTAAATCAGAAACTTCCACCTCAAGATCTGACTCATATCCCAAGTCATCTACCATAGGCCATGCAAGAGTCCTCTCATCCTCGTGATGATGATAGACCATCAGCTCCTTGGGCATCTCTTGGCATAACCTAAAATATCGTAGCACACAATCATAAGAAAAGTACTCTTGCTCTATGCCATGTCGCCCTATCCAACCATCTACCTCATAGAACTCAGTGTAGATGTGTATGAGCCTCCCTCTAGTTAGGACAACCCCTATAGGGTCTCCACTTAATATATACTACCTTGAGCCATGAAAAATCCTTTGCATAGTGCCATACCTCCCCATAATATCATCGGCTACATATTGACTCCTGTGACCTCTTCCATAGCTCCCCGTAGCCAATCTCCCTGTCTAGTAGCTCTACTCGAGTGGTCCATGGTAGTCCCTGTGGTATCTCTAATGTAATGTTCTACTAAGACCAAGACTATAGTAGGAAGAGGTAGCTAAAACCCTTCCACCCACATGAGCAGATATCATATAGCTCATCATATAGTTGTGCCAATAAATTAGGACCCCAAGCCATAATTACGGGTTCATCCTCTATGCAATCAACCAGAGTAAAGACCAGCTCTATTAGGTTCCATGGGAACCTAGCTCTCAAAGAGTCAGGTAGAAACATGTTGTTGATCAAGGTTATAAAAATGTGTGCCTAATTCCAAACACACCCTACTAATACCATATAGTCACTAGAATACCTCTACTGGGAAGATCAATCAATAAATCCTCCCAACGGGTTTTGAAGTACCTCTACACTATGGCCTCTCATCGCTTTGCAAGAGAAGATACTATATGGTTCCCCTCTATAAAAATATGCAATATCTGATATACATCCTCTAGTGTCACTATCATATCCCCCGTAGCTAAATGGAAAGTGTTAGTGCGAGGGTCCCATAGGTCTATCAAAGCAATCAGATAGGTGCGGTCTCCCACCACGAGATCTAACCACGTAACTTGATTTAGATCGATGGCATAAAGCCAACACTAGTATGTAGTAGTCAAATGGTCTCTAGTGACCTGAAAGAGACTTGGTACCCTATAATGACTCCTAACTATCTGCTCATGCAAATCAGGGTGTCAAAAATATCCTAAATTAGCAAAATTTTGCTATAAAAACAATAAAACAACACATAAAAAAGGGCCATTTTGGCCTAGTTTTTGGTCGTCCCACCTAGGTACGGCCCATAATTTGGTATCCGTCCCACCCAAGGATGGCCACTAGTGATCGTCCCTCATAGGTACGGTCCCCAAATCAGGATAAAATAGGATCAATTTGACCCTTAAAAATGCCCTAAAAACCTAAAAAACACAAAAAAATGGTTTTTAACCCTAATTTTTGGCAAATAAAACATGCCTAAAAGTTAAATTTTATGTTTTTCAGTCCTCATAGGGTTTATTAAATCATAGGTGTGGCTGTAGTCATGAAATTAGAGCAAAAATTGGAAAAAAAAATAGGGCAGAGGAAGCATGTAATCCATACCCATTTCGCATCGGCTCCACCACCCGACATGTCCACTGGTTTGATCATGTTGTGGGTTGAGATTTTTGTAGTGACCCACTTCAGAAAACTCTCTCATACCTCCTCTCCTCTCCAACTTCTCCAAGCAAGTTGCACAAATGAGCTAAAATGGCCCTTTTTGGCCTTTTATAGCTCCAAAAGAATCCGACTGCTATTGGGTGGGAGGATTGCACTTTTAGCTGGCCATCCCAACCTAGGACACTAAAAAATATTGCCCTCATCTCTCCCTAGGATGGTCACAAGAAAATTGCACTTAAAAACATCAAAAATATAAAAAAATGTGCGAAAAACCCACCAAAAACAAGGCAGAATGGGCTAGAAAATGAGAGGGATTTAAACTAAACTTATAATAATTTTCAATGCATAAAAATACTATTTTACTCCCTAATAAATCCTCCATGGCTTGAGTTCTCCATGAGAATGAGATATTGGGCCTTTTACCTCCAAAACTATTCATCCAAATAGTCAAAAATTACCTCCAAAAAAGTATTTAGTACCGTGGGCAAAATAGAGAGTTGTCCCAATTTAGTCATATGTTTCAAGTGACTCATCACTTTAGGAATTTTCATGCCCTAATAGACTCATCTCTTGAGGGGGTAGTCATCATAATGAATTCAAAAATTGAATCAATATTTAAACACTCAAAAGCATAAATTCCATGCATTTAAAAGAATCTTAGCTAAACATAATTTTTCAAACCCATGTTGGGGCAAAGAAATAGAATAAGAAGAAAATTAAATAGGCTTGACCTCCTTGAAACCTCAGGAATTAACCCATGTAAAGGTTTACAAGAATACAAAGCACCAAGACCTAGTATGCCCTAAGCCCCATAATATTGACATTACATCATGACTGAAAGGTATACCTGCAATCGATCCTTCGACTATGTCAATAGAAACGATTCCAAGAATATATGCTTTTCCACAATGGAGGCATCCAAATTTTATTAAGTTAATAAACAACCTTGATCATTCGATGATTTAGTGATCTATTTTTTCTCAATGCTTTATTTCACATCATGCATCCCAAAAATGGGGTATCTGTAGACACCTAAATTGCATAAATAAGATAAGACTATCAGTGCATTACATATGCCCTCTTATCGACAACATATGACCTTATTAGGCACCCATATAGGCTATAAAAGGCTTCCAAAAGCCTCCAAAACTTAGTTTAGATGGTTCCTAGCAGTCTGGGGCAATTTTGGAGCTCCTACTAGTGACCGTCCCACCTAGGGATGGTCATAGTTGGTGACCATCCCACCCAGGGATGACCATTAGCAACCATCCCTGGGTGGGACGACCCCTAAATGGACATTTGAAAAAGTCAAAGGATATGCTAAATGGCAATCAAAGACTACCATTAGTGCATCCAATCACCCCAAATTTATTGGGGACCTACTAATGGATAGTGGGACAGTTGATTGGGAGCACCCAAAGGGGCAACCTTCTCCCAATCATCCCATGATGCGATTAGGATACATGGCGACACTTGCCTCGCATGGAAAGACATGCCCTTTTACCCTAGATGCATTTTTGGGTTATAAAAGGAGCTTCAAACTCCCAATTCCAAAAGAGGATAATTAGAGCATTATAGCAATGAAGTACTTCCCAATTCTATCCTCACTCTTTTACAAACCAAACCCAAGCCAAAAATCGCCTTACCTAGGCCTTGAAACCCTCTTCATTTGAAGGTGATTTTACGGGCAATAGTATTGATCCACCAATTTCAAACCAGCCAAATTGAAGCATTCTTTGGCCTCATCTATCAATAACACCCTTACCAAGTTATGGACCAATTCCCACAGCCATAGGTGACAAAACTAAGTCAATTTTGTAACCGTCCCACCTGGGGACGATCAGCAGTCTGTCCATGGCACACCTAGGGATGGTTACCAAATAGTTTATAATTTCAAAAAAATTCCTCCATAGTCCCCTTAGTAATGTCTAGAGGAACCTCTGGTCCAAATTTGAAGCAATTTGGAGGAGTTTTGATGTAGGATTTATGATCCCCAATGTTACAGGTTTATTTGGCTCACCCAGGAATGGTCACCATTTTTGCATAGTTTAGCCTTAGATATTGCTTCTAAATCTGCTTATTTGTATTTAGATCATCTTAAAATATGTTTATGCTTAATGTAGATCAGTTTTGATGCATGTATATCACCTTTATTATTGTAGAATATGCTCTCCTTTCATGTTTTTATGGATTTCTTCTATAACACAGGTGCTACTAACCCCTTTTCAATCCCTTGTCTTTAGGAACAAGAATGCTAGGCAAGAGGAGGAGCTAAGGAGGCATAAGCTTGTCAGCCCAACAATATCTCTCGAGTGTGGGAAGCAGGAGTTCACATTATTGTTTTATCACCTTAAAGGCCTCCTTCCAAGGGACTAGATCCCTTGGGAAATTGTAATGAAATGTATCAATTTGTAAAGCCCTCAAAGGGGACTTCTTGTAATCTGGTTTGGAACACTTTTATGAATGAATAGACAGAGAATTTGATTATCTTTATTGTCTATGTTGTTTCATTTCAAGTAGATTACATGCTTATGCCATATTTCCTTTTAATGCTTTATAACTGATATAAATTGCAAGTAAATGCCCTTAAGGCAATATCGTGAATTTCACTTCTTCAGGAGGACTCTAGTCAAATGGATTGACCGCTTAACTATTTAACCCTCATTCACAAAAGTGAATGATCTTTTATAACTTACCTCCAACATGTTAGGATTTTGACAACACCAATGGGAAACCAAGATTAAAACATGATGGATGGCTAAGATTATAACTTTAATGTGTGACATGGATCATGTTAAGTGGGTGGATGAGATTAGATTGCAATGAATGAATAAGATTTACTTATATATATTAAATATATAAATATTAATATATAAAATATTTATATATTTATATATAAAATATAAATAAATATACATATATAAATAAATAATGGACGATTGTGATTGGATAATGTGGATGGATGACAAGTGGTTAGATTTTGGTATCTACAAGTCGTGTTTAACTTAAAATGAGAGTAACTTTATGTATTTGATAATGATATTTCTTAAATTGATGTGATGCATGGGTCACGAACAAGACCTTTGACCTATTTAAATAAAGAACACACTCCCTTATTACCACTATATATATAGAGTAAAATTTTATCATATAATTTTATTATAATATATAGTTATAAAAATAAAAAATATTAACATTAATTTTATACAAAGTAAAATTAAGGAAAAGTGTTTAGCTATTTGGAAGTTAAAGCATCATTTTAAAATTTTTGTATAGAAATCAATTAGAAAAATTACTTAATAGTGTGATATTAAATTATTTATATTTTATAAAAATAAATGAAAGAGAGAAATTTCAACTATTTCAATATTTTAGTTTTTATTTTTATAATTTTAATATTTTTATATAGTTAATTTCTCAAACAAATATATTAAATAACAATTTTTTTAGTTATATAAATTAAAGGAATTTTGAAATGTGTAAATGTAAAATTTATCAATTATGTTTTGGTGTTTTTATACATTCTAAAACGATAACATACTATATATAATAGGATAATTGAACACAAACTATTTAAAAATAATTATCAAAAACATAGTTTTGAAGCTACATCAAAAAAATTAAAAAAAATGTAATTTAAATGTGAAAGTATAATTCATTTTAATTTATGCCCAAATTATTTTTTAAAGTATATTATTTTGGGATCTAATTTATTTTTGATGTAATCCTTTTGTTATGTTTGTATGTTATATAGAATATCTCTCTCTCTCTCTCTATATATATATATATAATAAAAATGTTTTGTACTCGGGTCATCCACCCTTTACAAATCATAACTCTCTCTTCTAGAGCTTAAGAGTTTACAAATAGATTCATCTCTCATATCAATTGATTTGTTATAGGTAGATACCAACATCTTCATAAAATATTTGAATTCTTGAGTTTTGTTTTCTAGATCTTCTTTGATTTTTTTTGTAAATACAAATATTCCAAAATTTAGTATCCTTTTTCTTGATATTTTCCTTTAGTGGCCTTCACAATACTAAAAATCTACCTCTATTGACTATGCACTACATCTTAGTAGATAATATTTTTAAAACTCTACATTATCATAGTCTGCATTACTAGCTCTAGATTGTTAGTTTTCTTCCTTAAGCATAAACACAACCACAAGAACTATAATAAATAGTTTAGCAATTCCATAAGGTTGAAAGTTCATACTTAAGTGTAATCAAGGGATATACACATAATAACCAAACTATGGAACATTATATAACACAAGTGAAATTAATTTTAATCCTAGATAACCAATTAAAAATATTTTATCATTTTGATGAGTTATGAAATGAATCTCATTCATATTATAATGAAATTTTAACAAATCACAATGGTATTATTTTAATAAATAGTTTAGCAATCTCAAAAAGTTGAAAGTTCCAATCCATACTTGATCCTATAACTCAACCAACAATCAATAACTCAAATAATTCATTCAACTATGAAATCCATCTAATATCACCTGCTTCTACTTCAACATACAAAACTTCTACTCACTTTATGAAATCATAGTTTGGTTTACCAAATATAGACTATTAGTTTCCTTCAATACATTGATCTATAAATGGATCCTGTGAAAAAGTTTGTAATCCTTAGAAATATTAATTTTAACTTGCTGCTTTCAAATTTCTCATGTCATTTTTGGCTAAATTTACTATAACTTCTAACCATGAAAAAGAGAATTAACTTCATGATCCTCTATTGAAATCCCATAATTTGATAGTCTATCTACATATTTGTTCCATTTTCTTAACATATGTGTAAACTTGGTTTCTTTAAAATATATAGCAAGATCATCTATTTCTACAATGATATCTTGTATGTTCCATGGATCCTTTGCTTTCCTCAAAATTATATTTATTACTATTATTGAATTTCCTTCCATACATAGTCTGTTCCATTTCATTTGTCTACATATTTTCAATCCTACCAATGCCACCCAAACTTCATAATTATTATTTTTCTTAAATGCACTATGAAAGTTAAATGTGATAAAATCCCATCCCTATATTTTTTATTATTCCTTCTCCTCCTAATTGTCCTAGATTTATATTAGAAACTCCATTAAAAATTAATTTGACCAAGACTACTTTTGGTAATTTTAAAATTATATTTTTTACCTTCCTTTTGTTTCTCATGTACCCACTATCATAATTCCAATTGATGACTCGACTTCATGTATCAAGCCTATCTACTTCATGATTAGGGATAGGGTGAGTTGATAGGGGTGGTTTAGACTCCTCTATAGCTAAAAAAATATGCATTTTAATTTTTTTAATGAGTTTACATAGGTTTTTATGAGGTATATTGGTCCCCTAATACTAAGTGGGGTTTGAACCTTAGACCTCTCAAAGAGAGGCCAAAGCCCTTACCACTATAGTAAGCTTGCTGCTTCAATTTTTCTTTTGATTACCTGTAAACTACTTTTATTTCCTTTAAATATTCTTCCATTCCTTTCCCACTATATAATCAAAAGTATTGTAAATTTAGATGTATCTCATATTGTCTATAACACATTTTAAAATTGTTTTACCATTACTTTAACCATTCTTCAATAATGCTATTCATTTACCAAACATAGTAATAATCAATTACCATATTTCATGGTCTATTAAGTAGTGTCCCAAGAGATGTTCTATACTCTTCTCATCCTTTTTACATATAATACATTAATAGGGTCCATGAAAACCCCTTTTCATTAGGTTATCCTAGGATAAAATTTCCTTGTGACCTACTAGCCATACAAAGACTCATGGAATGTTCAAGATGTCCTAAATATCTCTCCATATTCTTATAGTATTTCTATTATGTTGGTGCTTTACATTATATCCACTTCTTGCTATGTAATCACCTAAGCTATTCAAGTCCCAAACTAGCTTATCCTTAGATTCCCTCAAAATATTCATTATTGTTATATTTTTTCCTAAATAACCCTTAGCAATAATGTCTAGTATACTTATACAAAAATATTCTTTCCATTTATATATTCCTTCCTAACCCTTATACATAATTCTTTAAGACCCTATCACCATATTTTTCTTGAAGTGATCTCATATATGGTTTTAAAATTGGATCCATAATAAGTGGTATTTTATCACACCATGTATCCATCCAAATAGAAAAAATTCTCTAGTTACCACCACCCATCCTAGAATTTTAATCACTATATCAATTAAATTTTTAAAACTATTCCATAATGTAGAACCATTTGTTATTGAGAATGTAGTAAAGATTAATTTTGGTTGATTGAGCTCAACGTACTTAGAATAATTCTTTTCCATTGTCTTTTAAAGTCTTTGTACAATCTCCAAATTAATTTTCCTCTTAAATCTATGATTGCATCCATAAGAACTCTTAAATGAAGACCTCCATTAGTTTTATCATCATACATCTTGATCTATTTTACCAAATGAATTTATTTTCATCATGTAATCCCAACCACACAAATGATTACATAATATAGATTAATTTTTTCTACTGATTATGGTATAATATACAAGGACATATAATATGTTACAATATGTTATAAGAGTGATTTAATTTGCTACACTTTTCTTACTAATGATAACCATCTAACTCTTCATATTGATAGTTTATTCTAAAATTTACTTATAACTAGATTCTGCAATTATATCCTCATTATCCCCTTCAATAAAGGTATCCCTAGATATGTTGTTAGCAAATTGGACCCCTCCATTTGAAGTAACCTACATATCTCTACTATGATTCTAGTTGGAGTAATTAGAAAATATAGCTTTGATTTTGTCCTAGTAATTTTCTACCCAAATGCTCTTCCATATTCCTTTTATACATTATCCAAAGATCTAGCCTTTTTTTCTCCCTACCCTCCCAAAAATTGATGTATCATGTATAAAATATTGATAGGTGATGTTGTCAATGTTATTACTAGCCTTATGTTTTCTTATTAGCCCATTTTGTATGTTTTCTTCATGTTCCCAATACCTCTACCATAATAGTGAATATATATGATGATAGAGGATCTCCCTATTTAAGAACCCTCTTGGTTTTAAATGATTATGTTACTAGCCATTTGACTAGTACTACATATGACATAAATACACAAGCTTTAATACATCTAACCCACTTATTCCAAATCCAAATATTTCTAGTACTACAAAAATAAATTTCAATTTAACCCTATCCTAGGATTTATCATATCAAGTTTTATGATCATTGCTCTCTTTTCTAGAAGATGATAAATGTATTACTTCATGAGATACTATAATATCATCTAGAACCTATCTCCCTTTCATAAATCCTCCTTGCTCTTCTAAAATAATTTTATCTAGTAGTTATATTAACCAATTTACCATCACTTTGGAGACTATATTATATGCCATATTACATAGGCTTACGATATGAATAAAAGAATTTTGCATCCTTATTATGGGGAATCAAGGTAAGATATGTTGCATTTATTTTATAAGGTATCTATTATTCTACCTTATATTGTTCCACTACCTCAAATAAAAAATAATTCACTATTTACTAGTTGTGCTAATAGAATATTGCAAAGAATCCATCCAAACCTGGGGATTTATCCTTCTCAAAAGAGATAAGAGTTGAATGATTTTTTTCTAGAGTTATAGGCTCCATAATTTTGCTATTAATTTCATCAATTATAGTTGAAGGTAATTCTTGTAGTACTCACCATTAATGACTTCAATCTCCTCAAATCGTAATATATGATAGTAAAATAACCATATCTCCTTTCTAATTTCTCTCTACTATTCAATCTAAACCACTTTTACTAATTCTAGATATTTATTTCTATACTATTGTCATCCTATAAAAAATGTTTGTGTTTTTATATCTTTCTTTTAATAGAGTATGTCTTGATTTTAATCTCTAAAATTTATTTTTATTACTTAAAATATTATGATATTCAATAAGCACACTCCTTTCATTTGATCATAGATTATTGTGCTTATGTTTTTAAAATTTTGATTGTTTCTCTTTTATTTCTTTTTTCTTCTCAAAACTGCTTTTGATAGTGTTATTATTCCATTGTTTTTATCTATATGTCATTGATTTAATTTGTTTTTTATGTGTATATAGCTCATCATTTCATAAATAATTCCATGCTCATTTTAGTCCTTGTGGTTGAATTTCCATAAATATATAGTATTAAAAGCTAACAATGGTATCAAAGCACAAGGTATATTGATAGGAGATAAAGAGAGCCACACGAGATATTGAGAGGAGATAGAGAAATTTCATTTTTAGAATTTTTAGAATTGTTTTTTTGTCTAAATTCTTTCCACATGGTTATAGGAAAACTTGTGAAGACTAGGAATCAACATATATCTCTTTCCACTAGATTGAAGGATAACTAGTGATGTTTTATAGAGATCTAGAGATTTGCATGCTTACTACTATCTAAGTTTTTTGTTGTAGAAAATTAGTTCTCAAAATTTGAGAATATTCCTACAATATATAGAGAAGAATTTTATTTTCAATTTCCTAAAAGTCTATGTGATTTCCTCGTGTAGGATCAGTTCTTTGCTACATAAAAGTAGACATTGAAGATTAAGGAGGTCCAAGAAAAAAATCCCCATTGGACATTGGAGCTTGAATATTGAAGAATCTATATTGAAGAAAGAATAAAATAGCTTGAGAAGAGAGAAAGAAGCCAAAGGAGCCCTATTGAAAATTTGAGAAGTTGTAGATTTTGAAGACCCAAGGGAAGAGGTATCAAACAAACTTGGAAGGAGAAAGAAGAAGAAGGCTAAAAAGCCCTATTAAAAAGTTGAAGAAGTGAAAATTGGAGAATATTTTAAGAAATATCAAAGGAGATAAAGTAGGAGTAGCTCATAAAAATAAGAATTTGAGAAAATTGTTGCCATCTGACAACAAGCCCAAAAGGAAGAAGGAACTTGGCAAGAATTTTATAAAATTTTAGAATTTTTTTTTGAACATCTCAAGACATTCATATTCTTGAGAAAGAGGTCAAATAAATAGGCCAAGTTTGAAGTTAGAATTTTATAAGAGATAAGGAGGAAAAACAAGGTAGAAGAGACCACCAATTTGAGAAATTTGATGACTACCATTAAAGGCTCGAAGGCTAACTTGTGAAGGAGAAGATCACTAATTTTTGTAGCAGAATTTAAAGAGTCATAGAATAGAAAATTGAAGGTGACATAAATATGCATTTTGGAGAAGGGTTGGGAAGATTTTGAA
Organism: Wollemia nobilis; assembly: GCA_028583015.1. Lineage (NCBI taxonomy): Eukaryota > Viridiplantae > Streptophyta > Pinopsida > Araucariales > Araucariaceae > Wollemia > Wollemia nobilis. Next base: position 6,907,079 of record JAQPPZ010017073.1, read on the forward strand.
GTGCCCTTGAAAAGAAAATTGAAGGAGTTAGAAGAAAAATAAGGTAAAAAATTAATAAAATTTGGTAACATTAGAAGCGAGATTATAACTATGAATTAGAGGAGTTTCCTAGTATATTCAAGAGAGTTAAGGACAAAAAAATGAAGGAGGAATTGGTTGCATTGAAAATTGAAAATTATAGATTTTAGGACAACTAGAGGGAAAATTTTTGGGCAGCACTAATAGCTGCAAATTTTAGAGTCCAAGAGAACAAATTTGGAGAAGAATTGGAGCTACAAAAATAAAAAATTTGGACAACAAATTAAAGGCTAAAAAGCAAAACATTTGGGACGCAATTAGAGCTACAAAATTGACAAGTTCTAGGTAGCAATTAAGTAGAAAGGATAGTTGCAAAGTTTAAAAATTTGGGGCAGAAAATAGGTGAACCAAATCACCAAGAAATCTTGCTACAAAGGAGGCCAAAATAAGGTTTGAAAATTGGTGTTATTAAAGTTTTTTATCCAAGTATTATTTAAGTTTTTTGAAAACACCATATTTGAGTTTTAAAGTAGAAAAAGGAAAGGTCTCAAGTTTATATCTTCAAATATCAGAGAATATAGCATTAAAAAGGGATTAGAACATACAAAAAAGAAAGGAGAAATTAGACATAATATAAGTAAAGGAGAAAGATCAACTCCTTACTATATCTTGGAAAATAAATAAGTCAATATATTACAACAAAGAATAGAAGTATCATACTATCCAAAAGGTAAAGGTTTTGGCACAAATTAAAATCTTGGAGTCATCAAAGAAGAAACCACCAAGCATAGAGCCAAGAAAGTTTGAAAGGAAGTGCAACAAAGTGAAAGCAAACCAGTCATGAAGAAGGGAGCCCAAAAATTGTTGAAGAAAAGGTTGAAGCTACCAGGAGTGTTTCTCAAGAGAGAGTTACCGATTTTAAGGAGGAGCCACCAAGGTTAAGAGGAAGTATTTCTACAAAGGAGTTTTAGAGAATGTAGAAAATATGCATCATTTGGAGGATACAAATAGTTGTTTGCATTTTCTCCATCAAAGAGTCACTCGAAGGAGAGAAAAAAATGAAGATATAAAAGTGACATTGAGCACCCCAATATTAGAATGTGAATGGACCAATAGCCAAGCATAGAAGAACCACCAATAAAAAGAGAAAGTTCCACCATATTGAAGGATAAGCCACTATTCTAGAGGAAAACCATCATTTTTGGATAGAGAGGAATATAGAGCACCATAGAAGAAAGTGTTACTCAAGAAAATTTGTAACATTGGAGAATAGAATCTAAGTACCAAAATCAAGAAGCCAAAAAATATAAAAATAAATAATGTTACAAAGGACTATAGAACACAAAAAATAAGGAGTTATTTATAGAAAGCCTAATGTTATTTGTTGTAATGAATATTAGGAGTGTTTGGTGCCAAGTGTAAAGGAGAAGAAAATGTTACTATATAAGGAGTGTTATCAAGCAACAAAAAGTGCTACATAGGAGTTTTATCAAGCAAGAAAATAGATAAGTATTACGTAGAAGAGAGGCACCACCACCTGGAAGAACATAAAGAAGCATTACCAAGGAAGAGAATAAAGGTTACGTAGAGCACACAAGCCATTCATGAAATAAGAACATAAGGTGAGTAGAGTACATAACACAGTTGAAGGACAATGAATCTGGTCAACATTAGGAGGATAGTCAGCATCTTAGAAGGCACTAAAAGGAGGAACATTAAATTTTGTAAGAAAGGTGTCATATTGCATTGAATATTGTGAAGTGGAAAACACCTTAATCAAAGTGGATGTTTTAGAATATAGTGAAGGTACTAAAAGCATTTAAATTAACTTTCATTTTTATAAAGGTAAAGAAGAATTAAGGAATATTAATGCTAAGGTTAAACTTAGTTAATATTTTATGCTTAAAATTAATTAAATAAATGAATGTATAAGGAATTGCATTGATATATTATACGCTTAGATGCTTTATTGATATATTTGAAAGCCTTTTTGAAGCAAGAAATATATAATTGGAAACCATTTGGAATTACTTTATTCAAGAATTAGAAATATTTGCAAATAAATTAATTTGGAGGAATAAGGAATTATACATAGATTATTGAAACATTAAATTTACAAATATCCATATTTTATAAATATCTAATTAGGGAGTTATAAGGAGTCCAACACCAACATAGATTATTGAAACTTAGAAACTATACTATTGAATATTAAAATATACAGGAAAAAAAACATAGAGCTATTGAAAAGTTGGAAAACTACATTGGAATTAGTCTCTTTCTCAAGTTAATGAGACATAATAAATCCAACTCTAAAGTATTTTTTTTTTAATTTACATGGTGGAGTTGGTAGTCATTACAAATTTGGGCAGGCTATCCAGCCTTTTATGGCTGCCATAGTATTTTGCACTGTCAACCCCCAAAGCTACCACATAGATCTTCATGCAGTCCACCCTTATAACCACCATGCCAAAATCATTTTAAACCTTTTACGTCATTGAAAGAACTAGGAAAGGGATAAGCGTTCAGTTCAAAAAAACTCTAAATTCTATCAATTGAAAGTGCATCAAAAATATCTTTAGCTTTCTATTCATTAGTAGGAAGAAATAAGGTGAAGAAAAGAAGTTGAAAATTAGGGAGACAAAAGGATTTCAACTCAAAAGAAAATCTTAGAAAGCATTTTATCAAATCCATATACAAAAAACTTGATAGCTACAAGATATTCTACAAAGCCTAAAAAATTGTAAATATTTAATCAAATTTGATCTTATACTCAAAATACTAGGGAGTTAAAAGGAATTCTACCTAGAAATTTGAAAAATTAAAACCTTGTCAAAACCATTGATTGAATATTAGAAATTTCAAGGTATCCTACAAATTTGAGAATTGAAAAGAGTACATTGAATTTGATCACTAAATTAGGGAGTCATAAGGTAGTCAACCTCAATGTTTTTGAAAGTTAAGAGATTCTATCAAAACTATTCTCAATATCTAATACTAGGGAGCAAAAAGGATGTCTACTCCAAAAGGTTCATTGAATAATGAAATGGAAAATGAAATTAGAAAAGAAAGAGTAAAAGTTATAAAATTTAGAATAAAATATTTGATTGAAAATTCTAGATAAAATTTAGACTTATTTTCAAGTTTCATCTATAAGGAAGCTTTAGAAACAAGTTTTTAAACATTAGAATATTATTTTCATGCGAGAATGAATGAAGCAATTAAAAATGATAAATATAGCATCATGATTACTTTGAATATTTTTTTTTTATTGATAACAGGTTTTGAAAGGAATCCAAAACCTTATAAACATGCTATAGACAAGATCTCGTGAAGGTTCAACTTTGTACAAAACAAGCCAAAAATGGACCATACGCTAGGTCCATGTAACAAAAGCAAAAAAAAGACCCATTACAATAATGACCCACAAGCACCAAATGGAAACCATAAAATGAAGAGAGAGCATAGGGATAATATCAAACATCAAAATGGGATCGTCCTCCATAGAGCATATTACTAGCATATTATATACAACATTAATTACATTCAAATGTTACAAAGAAGAAAACATTGAGCAAAAGGAATTGATTGAATCACTTAAAGAGAAAACAAATGAATCTATCTTAGAGAAGATATTTTATTCTTCATGCAATATTGATACTTCAAGTTCTTCTAACTCAAGATATTATCATGATGCTTTAAGTGATTGCTCAAAATATTGTATACTAAAATAGACTTGTGTAAGAAGGACAAAGACAAAGAGAAAATATTTTTGCAAGAATCCAATGATAGTATGAAAATTCATGAAAGCACAAAGAATATCTCTAATGATGAAGATAAATAAGAAGAAGAGGAATCTGACCAAGGAGGTACACAATGCAAAGTAAATTGAATATAAGACAAAGATCACATTGAAGACTAAAGTCTTCAATGATCAAATAATGTAATACATATGGATGTTGGATATATTACATTATTTGGTACATGCTAATGTACCATCATGGGTACATATCTAGATTAGGAGTTTTTATTAGATTAGGATTTGATTATTTACTTTATTCAATGTAATAAATTTACAAGTGTTAGAATGTTCAAAGTACTTGATGATGTAAATGTGCATGTAGTACATGTTTACATGAGTCATAGAATAGGAATATGAATATTCATAGGCAGGTGAAATACCAAGAGATACATATCATTATATAGGAATTTGATAGATAAGAAAAATAGAGAGGAAATAAGTAATAAGTGAGAGTAGAGTAGAATATAAGTTAGATACAATGTAGAACTTTCATGAAGCATGGAGCTTTTGAGATATCCACATTTTGTATGAAGATGTTATTTTCGTGAGATTTTATTAATGGTAGTTTTATGAGTTATTGTAAATTTTTCTTATGAATTTTCATGCTTAGTATAGTTCCATTGTCATATATTTAATATTGCATGCTCATTTTAGTCCTTGTGCTTGCAATTCCTTAAATATGTACCATTAAAATATAACACTATTGTTAATCCATGTATATCTATCCTCTTAAAAATCAACCTTTCATAGATTATTTTTTTGAATGAAAGCTATGAAATATCTCCTACTTTGGGTTATTTTCCTAATTACCCCAAAAAACAACCAGCATGGTTATGGCATTAAAATTGGGTTTCTTTGTCTTTACTTCTCATAATCGCTTCAATATCACTCTATACTTCTATTCTACATGACTAAGTTGTAAGTATATATTTATAAGGATGAAAAAAGTATCTACAAAGGAGCATGTGAGTAATGGAGCTATCAAATACCTAGTCTTATGAATATTTTCATAGAGGTTATAACTATGTTACATCATGTTAATCCATAGGATCACATTCACAACATTCCCATACTACTTCCATAGTTTTAAAAACTTATTCCTTTGTCATTTTAGTTACTTGGATACAAGCAATATTAGGCGTAGTACTTAAATAGATGTCCCTAATACAATTATACTTTGAGGGGGAATTAGCACCCCTTATATTCTATAATGGTAATAATGTCTCATTTGGGGTTGTTGGCCCCGCTTATGAGTTACCAGTATCATTTTGCTATTTTGTAAAGAGCACTTCAACCAACTTATATTATGTTACCGACCTCTATGTTTGTTATTGCTTCCCTGGCTCTCACTTCATAATTTTAAGGTTTACCTCTTTCTTCCTTACCAATACTAGGAATATATATTATTATTCTATTATTAAATATTCTTTCACAACTTTCCCTTTCATTAGGTATTGTAATAGGCTAAAATTGACCCATATCAATTTTGTTTTTTAAGCAAAAAACCCCTTGCGGGGCCGCATTGGTCTGAGAGACCATGAACAGGTGGTTCTACATCGTCAAAGTCACCCAAGAGTCGCACCCAACCCTGGCCGCACCAACATTATCAATTGGATTTTGGATACCCAATTTAGCTTTTTGGTAGGGTGGAGATTTGAACCTAATACCTCCCTTGGAGGATTGCCCTCTCCCCTCCAACTCACCTACAACACCTGGGTTGACCCATATCAATTTATCCTAAGTCAAAAGCATTCAAAAATTAATTAAAACCACTTCCTAACCTCCTACCTCAATTTTTGCACCTGCATTAAGTTATTTTTTAACCTCCTAATGATATCAACTCTATTTGATCGATATCGGAAGTCCGATCCAATATCAGACCTAAATGTGTGAAATCGGATGTCCAATCTCATCCAAAATAGAAAATGCCCAGAATAATAAAATGAAAATTTTGTTGCAACCTATTTTGTCCATACTTGCCTAACGACATGGATGTTATGATATCAGATCACCCGATATCATCTAGATTGGGAGAAATTACAACTCTCTCTATTTTTAGGCCAACCCCTCTACTTGGCCTATTTAATAAAAACACTCCCCCTGGATTCCCCCTGACTCCCTACACAGTTTTCATTCATTCTCGTACCCTTTGCATTTTTATTTTTTCTTATTTTCATAAGCTTTTGTAGGTTTGGTAATACAGAAGCTATGCATAGGTGGATATGATACAATATTGAACATTCGATATCACTCAGAAGCATATGATCTTGCTCTGCAAAATCCAATATTGTATGTAGGCTGCTTGGGGACACCTTCATTTTTTTTTTTTTTTGCGTTTCTAAATCTCGACTTTGTATTTCTAGGATCATATGTATTATTCATCATCTCATGTAACATAGAAATTATTTTTTATCATACTTGGAGTTCACCATCACTACATTGCATTGTGTTATTTGCATCACATTCCTATTATTTTATTTCAAACACAACATATAATAGGATTTTACATAATTTAATCCATGCTTAATAAGATTCATATTATGTTGTAAGTTCCTATTTTGCTGTCAATTTGTGAAACTATAGATTTTTGATCAAATCAGGTCTGACGATATCAAATCAAACTTACCGATATCAGATCAAATGTTTAATATCACCCTACAACACCTAATATCACCTGTAGCAAGCAAAAAGACTCTACATTAGCCATCCAAATCAAGTAAGATTGTACAATTTCTTTCATAGCTAAGCATTGCATTTATTCACCTTCTTTAATTTGTTGTGTGTTGTGTTCATTTGAATTGGAATCACATTTAGTATAGATTAGTTGCATTTGGCCAAACTAGGTTATTATGAGAAAAGTAAAAAGAACACATCAAACAAACTCCGAACCTAGGCATAGAAAATATCATATAAATGTTCCCTGGTGAACACACCCAATTCATCAAAAAATTACCAAAGAGCGCACGACCTCAAGTTCCTCTTCTCTGAGGTGTATACCTAGAATTTTTCCATTCCCCTTCGAGGTGCAGATCCATTAGCCTAAAGTAAAGGAGTGCAAAAAATTTAGAGCTACATTATTTGGTGAACTTGATGTGAACTACATAAGCATCATTCTGATTCAAAAACATAAAAAAAACAACAAAAATAAAAATAAAAAAATAATATATATATATATACATATTTACAATATTTTATATAGGTATATATAATATATATACCCAAAATTTTAAAAACACACACACACACACACACACACACACACACACACACACACACACATATATATATATACAATATATATATACCACTAAAAACAAAACATCCTAAAATAATATGCCTAGAATTTTGAGAAATGGTAAACAAATAGAATATGATGATCCAAATAATGAAAAGCTTGATGATATGGTACATATTGAAGATGATAAACTCATAGAACAAGGTCAGGATGATAATGGATAAGGGGAAGAAGAAGAATATTCTATAAAACCTTTTGTATATCCTCAAGGTAATGTTAGTTTTAAATTTGTCCAACAATTTACTGAGTTTCTAAAAAGTAATATAGTCAAATCAATCATGTGTTGGAAACATAATATTTACTCCCAGTAGGAGATTATTCAATAGAGATTGATATAGAAGCTACATTCCAACTACATGCAAACCCATTAACATACATAAATAGACCAAATCAAGATCAATCCGGTCCATATCAAAAAACCAAACAAAACATAAATTTAAACAATAAAAACTAGCAACTCAATCGAATTCCAAACAAAAACAACATTATTCTTTCTCTCAAGCTCCTAACAAACAAGCATCTAATAAAATACAAAATGCTAGTCATTATCAAAAGAAAATTCAACAAAATACAATTCCATATAAACTTCATAATACCCCTCCTAAAAATACTTTACATAATAGTACTTCTACTAGAAATCCTTATATGATAACACAACCATATCATAAAAGACACAATAGTATAATACCAAAAAATAAATTTAGTGAGAAACCACAAGGACTTGAAGCTATAGTCAAACATTTAGTTTCACATCTAGATCAGATAGGCCCTTACCATCCCTCATATAGTTATAAAGAGATGTGTATTCAACCATTGGATCCTATTGTTGTTGCTCAACCTTACCCCCAAAATTTTCCTATGCCAGTACTCTCGATATATAAAGGAACCAAAGATCCTATTGAGCATCTTCGCATGTTTAGGATAGTTTCCCATGATATTTCATATGATGATTTGATGTTACTAATTTTTTTTTCTAAAAGTCTCGAAGGCATTGCCTTCGAATGGTATTATCAATTACCAATAAATTCTTTAAGAAACTTTGAAGAGACAATGAAAATGTTTGTTCACCAATTTAGTGCCTACATAAAAAGGCATGTCACTATTAAGGATTTATTTATTTAATATTTATTTATTATTTTTAATTTACATGGTGGAATTGGTAGCCACCATGAATCCGGGTAGGATATCTAGTTTTTATGGCTGCCATAGTATTCTGCGCTATCCACCCCAAAAGCTGCCACACAGATCTTTGTGCATTCCGCCCCTATAACCACCATGCCACAATTATTTTAAACCTTTTATGCCACTAAAAGCACCAAGAAAGGGATAAACGTTCAGCCCGATGAGGCCCTTATGGGGCACTATTAAGGATTTATATAACTTAAAGTAAGGAAAATATTAGAGCTTTTCTGAATTCCTAGCCAAATGGAGGAAAATTATAGGAAAATTATATTTTTCCTTACCTCATTGAGAGATGTTGGAAATTTTAGTTGGTAATTTACAAGAACAACTATCTTATAAACTTGCTACAACTAAAATAACCTATTTTTATCAAGATATAGACTTAGAAATGAGGGTATAATATGCCCTTATCAGAAGAAGACAATTCAAGAAAAAGGATGAGAATAAAACTTCCAAAAACCAATATAAAAACAAGCAAGTAATAGGTGATGAAGTTACTGATAGTAGAAACACCCCAAAAATCAATACTACCAAATCTATAAAGAAATTTGTGTTAAATATTCTTGATAAACCTCCAAGAGAATTCACAAGACTGAATCAACCCTTAACCTTGATTTTACCTCAATTATTGGAACAAGGTTTAATACGATTGCCAAAAATTCAACAACTAGATACCACTGCAGCTAGATATAGTGCTGATTTACATTGCAACTTTCATCAATTTGATGGACATTCAACTAATTCTTGTAAACTATTGAAATATATGATACAAGATCTAATTGATAAAGGTAAAATGGAAGTAGAAAAATTACCTTCAAACAATAATCCTCCAAATAATGCCCAAAAGCAACAAACTCAAAATGCTAATAAAAATTTAAACATCTTCCAACATCCTTTACCCAGTAATGGTAAAGAGGTTGTGAATCAATTAGAACATAATAATGTTCCTCCTCCAACTCGGTATGTGGTAACCATTAGCAATTTATTACCACATCAAAATCTATAAAATTCTTATGTGCCTACTCAATATGCAGTTACAATTAGGCCCATACAATATCTTCAATCTTCATATTCAGAAAATACAAGAAGTGATATAGAAAGTGAAACAGAAAGTGAAATGGAAATCACCTTAAATAATTCAAATAGTTATGAATATGAGTCAGATCTAATTATTCCTATCAAAGATTTATTAGTTCCAGAAGAACCATTCCCTAGAAGAATGACTACTCACCCTTCATCTCAATAAACACTTTCAATTGAACAAGCAGTAAATGCTAGACCTCACTTTGGTTACTTTCAAAACAACATTATTTTGGGTACTATTGGAGCCATCACTAGATAACAAGTTCAAAATTCTCAAACACAGGCTCAAGAAAAAAATAAAAAATCATCTCCATTTATGTTAAAATCACCCACAAAGGGAAATAATTTATGAAATCCACAACAAAAACCTCCTTATGACACTAATGAACAATTAGAAAATATTACAACCATAATTTCCCTTCTAGATATTCTAAGAACTTCATCTATACATAGAGAGGAATTAATGAGTACCTTAAGAAAAACGATGGTACCTCAAGATATAGAACCCAATGTTGTGGTTAATGTTGTAATTTCCCATGGGACAAATTATATAGACTTTTAGGATAAGGACATTCCTCCTCAAAGTATGTATAGAGATAATCCTTTATACATTACAACATTAATTGGGGATGTAGGTGTCAAAAGAGTCTTAATTGATAATGGATCATCACTAAACATATGTACATATGATTTTTTCAAAGGTTTGGATTTAGAAATGAAGATATAAAAATAACTAAAATGATTATCAAATATTTTAATTATGAAACCCAAAAAACTTGTGGAGTATTTTCAAATTCATTGCAATTTGGTTTAAGAATTTTAGATACAACCATGTTTGTTGTATCTTGCCCTGCATCATACAACATTCTTATAGGTCAACCTTGGATTAATGCAATGAGAGTAGTACTTTCAACTATACATCAATGTGTAAAATTTGATTTTAAAAATCAATTGGTCACTATCTATGGTGACCATAGACCATTTGACATGTATGCTATGGTAGGACCAATAGGAGTCCCATTTTGTCTTGCTATACCTTCAAAAAACCCTATTCCTCTTAAAAATATTCCTTCACAAACCAAACCCACATATTCTAAACCTACAACTAAAATAGATGATCCTTCTACTTCATATCCTCTTTCGGATGAAGTTTTACCGAATTTATCTTCAATACTCACAACTTCATAACATACTAATTTTTCTATCCAAGATTCCCTTATATTATCCCAATTACCACCATATCCTCAGATGATGGGCTTGCCAAGAAATATAGGAAGTATTTGTCATATAAGAAGTTGCACCTTTATCTACACAAGATATTACCTTAGAAAAAATAATGTTAGAATGATCTTTACTCTTGATCAAGATGGGTTTGATCGATGTTATTTTTATCATGGATATCTAAAATAAAAATAAATGATGTGTAACATGGGTTATAAATATAGAAGTTTGGAACCTCTTGAAAAGGGTATACATGAATCTTTAGAAATAAAGGAATGGCTTGTTCGATGTGGTATTGGTGATATCCCTATAAAAACTCAAACCTTACCATTTTATGATTATGACTAGCTAATAACATATTAAGAATACTTGACACATCAAGAATATATTAAAACAAGTAAAAGGATACATTCTTGTAACATGTTATCAATATCATATCTGGAAAGGATTGCTTCCCCAGATGAATATTTAGAAGGGGATGTTTTTCATAATATTTATTTGGAAGAAATTTTGAGAAATGTATTTTAATTTGATGGGTCTATACCATGCATAATGAAAATTCAAACAACTACCCTACAAGAATAATTAGCTAAGTTAACCTTAGAAGAATTACAAGAAATGGGTGTATCACCCGCTCCTCCGAAATTTGAAAGATATTTAAACATTGTAATAGAATATGTTCTACAAGTCAACATTGGGATAGAAACCAACCCTCACTTGGTTAAAATTGGAGCTGAATTAAGTGAAGACAAAAAAATAAACACATTGCTTTTCTCACATAATATGTTGATGTCTTTGCTTGGATATATGCAAATATGACTGGCCTAGATTATTCTGTGGTCATGCACCATTTAGTGATGTGTCTAAATGCAAAACCTGTTAAACAAAAACTTAGAAAAATGCATCCCAAAGTACCTTTATTAGTAAAATATGAATTACATAAACTTTTGGATGTTGAATTCATTCAAACCATTGATTATGCTGACTGGATATCCAATGTTGTTCCAGTTTCCAAGAAAGATACCACTAAAATTAGAGGATGCACTAACTTTAGAGACATTAATGTTGCATGCCCTAAGGATGATTTTCCTCTCCTAGATATAGATTAGATTATAGATTTTATAGTTGGGAGAGGGATGTTATCCCTTATGGATGGTTTTTTAGGATATAACCAAATCCAAATAGCTCCTAAAGACCAACCAAAAACTGCTTTCATTACACTTTGGGGAACTTCTTTTGGGAAGTAATACCTTTGGGTTTAAAGAATGTAGGTGCAACCTATCAAAGAGCTATGACATATATATTTCATGATATGATGTATGATATTCTGCATGACTATGTAGATGATATCATAGCTCACTCAACTAAGGAAGAAGATCATATTGATAATCTAAGAAGAGTGTTTGATAGACTAAGGGAATATAAGATTTACTTAAACCTAAACAAATGTGTATTTGGAGTCAAATATGGAAAATTTTTAGGAGTTATTTTTCTATGCGTGGAATAGAGATAAACACCCTTAAAATTAAGTCTATCCTTGATAGGCTTCCACCTAAAAATATATCAAAATTAAGGAGTCTACAAGGTGAACTTCAGTCTATCTGCCACTTCGTTGACAAATTGATAGATAAAACTCGACCTTTTCATAAGCTAATTAAGAAAAACATCCCATTTCAATGGGATAATGAATGCCAAGAAGCATTTGAAGCTCTTAAGTAATATCTTCTTACCCCTCAAGTGCGTGTTCCTCCTAGACCAGATTGTTATTTTATTTTGTACATATTTGCTTTTGAGCTTGCACTTGGAGCAATTTTGGCTCAACTTGATGATGATAAAAAAGAACGAGCCACTTATTACATAAGTAGAACATTAATAAGTTATGAAACCCATTATACACATTTAGAGAATATTTTTTTGGTGGTTGTATTTTCTACACAGAAATTACGCCACTATATGCTTAGTAAAAAGACATTTGTTATTGCTAAATCTAATCCATTAAGGTATTTGATGACTAGACCTTATTTATCAAGACACATAGCTAAATGGGTTCTTTCTCTAAGTGAGTTTGAACTCACATTTATTGGCCAACAAATCTATCAGAGACCAAATTATAGTTGATCAACTTGTTGCTACTCCTCTTGAATCTACTCATCCTCTAAAAATTGAGTTTCTTGATGAATGTCTTAACTTAGAAGAGGACCTTTCTGAATCTTGGTCCTTATATTTTGATGGAGCTAGGTGTATGAGTGGTGCAAGTGCATGCATTATATTAATATCTCCACAAAAGCATATTATTCCTTTTTTATTTAAACCTCAATTTGCTTGCACTAATAATATTACAAAATATGAAGCTCTAATCCTTAGGTTATGAGCGACTTTAGCTCTAAAAGTCAAATTTTTATTAGTCTTTGGAGATTATCAGCTTGTAATAAATAAAATTAATAATTTTTATCATACACGAGATGAAAAACTTCATCCATATAAATATTATGTTCTAAAACTTATTTCTTATTTGAGAAAGTAATTTTGTAGGCTATCCCTCATACTAGCAATCATGTTGCGGATGCCATGGCTGATGCTACCTCTTTATTGCCTTTGGCTATGGATGATGAATATGCTACAATAATTATTCACCAGCTCCAAGAGCCAAATTCATCTAAGTCTTTTATAGAACCATTAGATGTATTTTTTATTAATGAGATAACTCTAGAACCTTGGTATATAGAAATATTTAATGTTCTCCAAAAAAGGGACTTTGCTAGAAGGATTAGATAGAAAATAATACAAATTATTATATAAACGAGATGTTCGCTTCGTAATTATTGGTAATAATTTATATAAAAGGTCTTTTGAAGGTATTATTTTAAGGTGCCAAAATTAAGAAGAGTCTAAGAAAGCACTAAGTGAAGTCCGTGATGGATTTTTTGGAGGATATTTTAGTGGAGGTACCATTGCTAAAAAGCTCCTATGAATGGGGTACTTTTAGCCTTCCATGGAAAAATATGCCAGTGATTATGTGCATCATTGTGATAAATGTCAAAGACATGTAGACCTTGTTCATGCTCCAACTCAAGAACTTCAAGCCATATCCTCTCCTTGGCATTTTTCCAAAAGGGGCCTAGACATCATTCGTAAAATTAATCTTATATCTTTAGATGGTCATAAATTCATCATAATAACAACAAAGTATTTTACAAAATGGATAGAAGCTATCCCACTAGCTTCTTGCACATGAGTCCAAGTGTCCAAATTCATTTTTAATAAAATTATATATAGATTTGGTATTCCATAAACTCTCATATTTGATAATGGAACATGTTTTAAGAAAAAATACATAAAGAAACTTTGTCAAAAATATAAGATTCAACATCAATGGTACACTCCATATTATCCACAAGAAAATGGTCAAGCTGAAGCTTCTAATAAAACCTTAATAAAGATTTTAAAAATATTGGTTAATAAATCAGGCCAATATTGGTATATGTAATTATATCCTACATTGTGGGTCTATCAAACCAGTGTTCATAATCCTATGGATGTTTCACCTTTTATCTTGGTCTATGGTGCTAAAGCAGTTTTCCTATTTGAGTTAGAAGTTCCATATTTAGCTCTTCTAATTTAAGATGTTGAATTAGGATATGAATATTGTATTGGTAAACTAAGTCAGTTGGAACTTCTAGATGAAAAGTGTATTCATGATCTAGAGCATATTCACACTTACCAAGATAAACTCAAAATATCATATGCAAAGAAATTTCACAGTCGATATTTTGAAGTTGGTGATTTAGTACTTAAATAAAACCAGAAAAATACTAATGCTAGAAAAGATCTTAAAGGTAAATTTCAACTAATCGGCTTGGACCATTTTTCATCACTGCTAAATTTGGATCTGGTGCATATCACTTGGCTACTTTGGATGGAAAAGATCTCAAAGAGCCAATGAACATCATGCATCTCAAGAGATATTATGCATAAAAGCAAAAGTTCCATTATTGTATATAGTTGTAAATAAGTTCTTCATGTATTTCATCATTTAGTTTGCAACTATCATATATTCATCAAATTATCAAAACAAAAAAAAAAATCAAAAAACATGAAAAATTTCCAAAAATATTTCAAATTGTTGTTAAGTTCTCATTTTTTGCATCATTGTTTGTTGTCTTCCAAAAATTCAAGTTATATTTTATTTTCTTTTGGATAAACTCAAAAGTTATCTTGAACCAATCACTTAATTTACATCTTTACTAAATTTTGATTTTATCATTTTGATTATAAATGTCTCTTGAACCAAAATCACTATTACTCTACTAAATAAAATTTTGAGTTTTGGTAACTGGTCTTGCTACTTTTGAATCAAGAACACATTTTCACATCTTAAAATGATTTTTTGCGAATTCAAAATATGATACTACATAGTAGTCTTGGTTCCTTAAGTGAAAATTTTCCCTTGCTATCCTATTATGTGCATGGTCTAGAATACTGATAATTGGCAAAAGGGCAAGCTCCCCCCACCTGAATAAAATCCCTTGATCTTTGTACAATCTGAGAAATTATCTCAAAAAAGAAAAAGAAAAATCAAAAGAAAAAGAGAAAAGAAAAAAATAAAAGAAAAAAAAAAGAGAAAAGAAAAAATAGTTTTACTACAAAAGCAATAAAATCCCCTTGCTCACAGCAAAAAATTAACAAGAATCTCTAATACAAGAAATCAAAAGAAAAGAAGGGGATAATGAGCTTGAATTCCTAGAATTCCTCAGTTATTCGAACACCATGGGGTCATCCTCATTATAGGTTCAGTGGCATCAAACCAGCTTGGCAATGGTGGTATACTTATGCGTGGTGACATGTCTGTCACATTAGCGACCTTATTTTGTACAGACCAATGTTCACTTGTGGATTAGCTAGATTTTGGTGAATTGACTTACATAGTAGTTCAGTACAATTGTATGCATAAAATCATGGTCAATAAATATTTCAGTTTCACACACATTGTTTCATAAAAGTTGTCTTGCATCATAACCTCACTCAAAATTAGTAAATAAATTTCAAAAGCACATGTAGGCAGTAAATCCACCTCCCATAAGAAGAAGTGATAAAAAAGGATTTGCTCAATTTTGATAGTTTTGGCATAGGTAACAATTTGCTCAAGTTTTGTAAATCGTACAGGTAGGAGCAAACCATATAGTGAAAGGCAAAACCGTACAACTGGAATGGAAAATCATACAAGGTAGTGGAAAATCATACAAGGTGCACTGAAATGCATCCAAATGCAAGGGAAATGTAATTTCAAGGTGAAATGGTGCATAGATTTGCTAATTAAGGTGTTAGTGTAACAAACCCTTCCTTTACTCCTTAGAGTAACAATTTTTTTTCCTTTTCATCTTCGTATGACAAAAGACCCAATCATGCCCTAGGATAGACATATTCCATGTGGATTATAACTTTTAAGGAAAATAGCTTCAATATCTATAGAGACTTTATTAGAGTCTCTTACGGTAGAAGTGATCAACTTATACGAAACTCTCATACCCAACTTGGTATGAGTATGCTACCCAAGCATTAGGTTTCATCCTCATAAAAGGAGGAAATCACCAAATGGTACACCCAGTGACAGGGACCAGGACGATCAACACATCATCAAATTCTGATTTCTCATTAAAATCTACAGAAAATATTTACATGCATCCAAAATAAAATAGCCCACAGGCTTTACAAAGACCAAGCTCGGCTTCGGTCTCCCTAACTGTGCTACTTTCCTTTTTCTCCGGTCCACCCCCCGAGGCTTTACAAAAATCCGAGTTTTTATCGAGGCCTCGATCCTCTAGGCAATTAATGCCCCCACCTAACAAAATTCAAATTTGATCTTTCCCCCTCCCCGGGTTTTTCAAAATTTTAGTCATAAATGAGCCATCTGTCCGATCTACCATGAGCTTGCATTAATGGCCTCCCTTAACCTGCAACCGCCGCTTTGTTCTGACTGTCCTCTGCTCTGATGTCTCCTCCATACTGCCCATGCCCTGCAACAACTATTTTGTCGAAATACTTCCATAAGGTGGTTATCCCCGTTTAATGCACGTGGCTGTCAACTTTATTTTTATGATACGTGGCCTTCATCTTTATCTTGATACACGTAGCTAACCGCGTGTAAATCTGGCCATGCCTTCTCCTTGTCGCAATATATTTGGTACACGTGCCCTTCACAACTGTCACGATACACGTGGCAGTCCACGTGCCTAAATTGGCCTTGCCCGGCCGTCCGCTTATTCTCCTTTGGCCTTGTCTTTACCCGACCGTGATATCGCGACATGTCGCGATATCGCGACCCAACTGTCACCTTGCTCCCGACTTTGAATATCGTCGTGATATCACGACATCGTGATATCATGATGTCACGATATCATGACCAAACTGCTCCTTGCCGTAGTCTGCAAAACAATGCCACGATATCGCGACGTCACGATATCGTGACACAACCCGCCCTTGTTGTAGTCTGCAAAACAACACCATGATATCATGACACAAAATTCCCTTGCCATCATCTGTAAAACAACACCGCGATATCGCGACATCGTGATATCGCAATATCGCGACATCGTGATATCATGATGTGATATCACGACATCGTGATATCGTGACACAACATGCCCTTGCCACCGTCTTAACTTCACAAGTCACGATATCGCGACGTCGCGATATCGTGACAAAACCCGCCTTCTTCTGGCCGCTGCCTTAGGAGTCACGATTTTGTGACATGTCGCGAAATTGCGACATGTCACGAATTCGTGACTCCCCTCCCAACAACTTGCTTTTCAAAAATTGAACCTCCCACTTGCTTTTCTGCCTTGCGAAAGGAAAGAAATAAATCAAAATACAAAGTGCTTAGAAAACTTAGAAAATTTCTGAGGATGCAAGATTGATCTGCTGCCGCCGGATGCTCCTGCATCAGACACCCGGGGTAAAAGGAGAAGTGACCTTCACTTCTGTGTTGTTCGGTCCGTGTCCTTTGTAGCAGCTCCAAACACTCATCAACCTGCTCAAATCCTATTTCTCTGGAAAAAACTTCAGCCCTCTACTAGACAAATTCTAGCATTGTTGCACACCTTCTCATCTACTGTCTGTAATGGCTTCAACTTGTGCCACACTCCATATTTCATCAAGGAGTAAGTATTTGCATGACCATCATGCACTGCACTCCGATCAAACTACCATGGCCTCCCTAACAACAAATGGCAAGCATCCATGGGAAAAACATCACACAGGACTTCATCCTGGTATCTCCCAATATTGAAAGTAACTAGGCACTGTTCACGGACCCATGCTCTGTGGTCCTTCCGCAACCATGCAATCCGGTATGGATGCGGGTGCCTCCTTCTCTCCAGCTGCAACTTAGTAACCATATCCTCGGAAACTAAGTTATTTGTACTCCTGTTGTCTATAATAACATTACAGACTTTGCCTACACTTTTGCACCATGTGCGGAACAGGCTTCTCCTCTATTCTGACTTGTCTTCCTCAATCAACATGGTCCTCCTCACAATCATTGCTTCTCCTTTTTTAGCTTCTTTAGAATGTTCTGAGTCAGCATCTTCAACTACCACAACTGCTCTGGTAGGACCCACTTGTTTCTTGTTTACTCTCTCGGGGTGCTGGGGACACTCATATGCCCGATGCCCCTCTTCTCCATAGTGGAAACATGTTCCTCGGAACACCCCTCTTCCATACCCGCATCCAGATCTACCTCTTCCCCTTGGGTAGCCATTATTCTGAACTTGCATTTTGGGTTATTCATCTGCTTTCTGATCCTGGCTACTGCTAACCTCTTCTTTCTTCTCTTCATTTCCTTCCTCTTTCTTTCCATCGGTATTTCCTCCAAGCCCTCTTCCTTTTTTCTTGCTCTCAAACCTTCTGTGCAATTTCTCTTCAACCTTCAGAGCAAACTGGTAAGCATCAATGGTGCTCACCCGCACTAAGCTCAACTCTTCCTGGACACTGGGTCTCAACCCATTGATATAACGGGCCACATTTTTCTTGCTTGCTTCTAAATGATCGATTCTAATGGAGATTTTATAAAATTCCTCTGTATATTCTTGGACAGTTTTGTTCATCTGCCTCAAACTCTACATTTTTCTTAGCAGATCTAGTTCATAATCTATGGGAATAAACTGCCTCTTCAATTTCTCCACCATTCTGTCCCATCTTGTTATCCGTTCTTTTCCTCTTCTGTTCCGCTCTAGCTGTACCCCCTTCCACCATATGCTGGCATGACCCTTCAGTCTAGTCTTGGCAAATCTGACCCTCTCGGGATCTTCAACCTCTTCATATTCAAAATATTCTTCTAAGTCATTTATCCAATCAATCAATTCTTTCGGATTCAAGTTCCCAAAATACGTGGAAACTTCTATCTTCGGCCTCTTCCCGATCTAGGATATGGCCTTATGCAGTCTGGCTTGTGCCTGATCCACAGCTTCTTCTTCTTCTTCTTCAAACTAATTTTCTTCTTCATCCGCTTCATCCTCACTGTCTGCATCTCTTCTCGGTTCATGTCCTCTGCGTAGTTCTTCTTGCAGGGCCTGAACTTGCCGCTGCAAAGCCCAAAAATATTTTGCTGCCATGCCTCTTCCACCAACGGGGTTTCTCCTTGGAGGCATTCTGCTCACCCGATCTCAAGCCCTCCCACAAGTCTTGGTACAACTGCCTCTCCTTTGGCGGTCTGCTGTATGCTCAGGAACCACTGGCTCTGATACCACTGACGGGGACCGGGATGATCAACACATTGTCAAATTCTGATTTCTCATTAAAATCTGCAAAAAATATTTACATGCATCCAAAATAAAATATCCCGCAGGCTTTACAAAGACCAAGCTCGGCTTCGGTCTCCCTGACTATGCTACTTTCCCCGTTCTCCGGTCCACCCCCCCCTAGGCTTTACAAAAATCCGAGTTTTTATCGAGGCCTCGATCCTCTAGGAAATTAATGCCCCCACCTAACAAAATTCAAATTCGATATTTCCCCCTCCCCGGGTTTTTCAAAATTTGTCATAAATGAGCCATCTATCCGATCTACCATGAGCTTGCATTAATGGCCTCCCTTAACCTACAACCGCCACTTTGTTCTGACTGTCCTCTGCTCTGATGTCTCCTCCATACTGCCCATGCCCTGCAATAGCTGTTTTGTCGAAATACTTCCATAAGGTGGTTATCCCCGTTTAATGCACGCGGCTGTCAACTTTATTTTTATGATACGTGGCCTTCATCTTTATCTTGATACACGTAGCTAACCGCATGTAAATCTGGCCATGCCTTCTCCTTGTCGCAATATATTTGGTACACGTGCCCTTCACAACTGTCACGATACACATGGCAGTCCACGTGCCTAAATTGGCCTTTCCCGACCGTTCGCTTATTCTCCTTTGGCCTTGTCTTTACCCGACCGCGATATCATGACATGTCATGATATCACGACCCAACTGTCGCCTTGCTCCCGACTTTGAATATCGTTGTGATATCGCGACGTCGTGATATTGCGACGTCGCGATATCGCGACCAAACTGCTCCTTGTCGTAGTCTGCAAAACAATGTCGTGATATCGCGATGTCGCGATATCATGACACAACCCGCCCTTGCCGTAGTCTGCAAAACAACGCCATGATATCGTGACATCGCGATATCACGACATCACGATATCGCGACGTCACGATATCACGACACAACACGCCCTTGCCATCGTCTGCAAAACAATGTCGCGATATCGTGACACAACATGCCCTTGCCACCGTCTTAACTTCACAAGTCATGATATCATGACGTCGCGATATCATGACGAAACCCGCCTTCTTCTGGCCGCTGCCTTAGGAGTCACGATTTCACGACATGTCACGAAATCGCGACATGTCGCGATTTCGCGACTCCCCTCCCAACAACTTGCTTTTCAAAACTTGAACCTCCCACTTGCTTTTCTGCCTTGCGAAAGGAAAGAAATAAATCAAAATACAAAGTGCTTAGAAAACTTAGAAAATTTTCGAGGATGCAAGATTGATCTGCTATCATCGGATGCTCCTGCATCACCCAGGCCAGGTGAATGCCTTGAATATGGATAACCACACCCATGGTAAACCATCATAGATGGAATAACCACACCAATGGTTATTCATAAATATTAGCTCCAATCCATCCTATTTAGAAGGGAGTTCTAAGACAACCATATCACTATCATGATATGAATCCATGGAATATCCTTTTTAACATGATTACATATCTTTAAGCCTCTTGGATTTATTGGTACACACTCCATTTGGGAAACCCTCTTTACTTGTTCATATTGAGTTTATTACCAATAAGGACTTATCTTGCCCCATAAGGGTATTCCCTTCATTCTGTACATCCAAATCTTAGCTTAAAATGTAGGGACTATCTTGGTTTGTAGTTCAGGGTCATTTTGCCTTGTTGAGAGTTCCATTCCACAATTAAACCATCTTGAGTGCTTATGAGGTGGACTTAATCCATGAGGCTCCTATATGGCAACATTCTATACAATCCTTAATTAAGCAAGGTTTATTACCCATTCAAGAATAAGTGATTAATGTTTAGATCAACATAAATCCAATTATCCCTTTAAGAGTTAGCTTCTATCATATAATAATTCTTGGATTACGACATAGATTAATCAACATGAATGTAACCAATGATGTATATGAAAAGGTGCATCATTCATAATTAGTTATTCCACAACACTATAGAAATATAGACAAATTCCATTGAGCATACATCCATCACATGAGATTATTATTTGAACAAATCTACCCAACTAGTATCAAACATCATTACTCTTTATATTACAAAAAGAATGATACAATTGCATTACATTAAATCACCATCATAATAGAATTTGAGCCTACATTTCTAGCATCCATACATATTTAACCTTCTGACAATTTAGCATACATTACAATGCATAAATCATTCTATTTCAAATATAAATGCAACATCCACAAGATATAATAAAGAAATCCACAAAGTAGAGTGACACAAGATTTATCCTAGGAAACCCTGATGGGAAAAACCCAACCTCCAAAATATTTCCTTCCTCATTTTCATAAACTTAAATGGCAAACTTTACAATATTAGCAGGGCATCTACCGACCCTTCTATTCAAATATATGACAAAGTATACAACAATTTCTTTTTGACCTATTTATGTAATTAAGGAATCACCCAATCCCTTCTTTCGTCAATATAAAATTTACAATACCATTAAGGAATATCTAGTTCCTAAGACATGTAGCCTCTTACATTGTTCATGAAAATTCATTGGATTATATTTTGGAGATCATATTTCGAGGGAACCCTATAAAATCCCTCAAGAATGAATTCCAAATTCATTCTTCATAATTGACACAAAGTCTATGAATTAAATTCCCATACCTTTAATTCATGATAACCATTACTTAAGTAATGGATTTGAAGTCCCATACCTTTAAATCCATCAATAACCATTTCTTGAAGAAGAAATCACAATCAATCCTTTGAATTTAGTGTTCAATACCTTTAGTTTATGATACAATAATTCCTACTTATTTAATAAATCAAAGTCCTATAGTTCGCTTATTTTTATAAGCTGAAATCCCCTATTAGTTATAAACTTTATTTTTTTTTTGTAAGTTGAAATACCTTATTAATTATAAAACTTCTTGGTAAATTGGAAATCCCTTATTGATTATAAAACCTCATTTCATTGTTTAACACCCCACCAGTTAATGAAACAAACCTTTAGTTAAATCCTAAATATGGTTTTGGGGGTCAACTTTCAAACAATGGAATCCATACTGCCAACACATGTAATCAACCAACACCTAGTCAGCAAATCACTTAGCTATCAGGTCAAATTGAGGGTGAGTTTCAAGAGGTGTGATCTTATTAAGGTTGGGTGTGTGTCATCAAAATGACTCTATTGGGTTTAACCAAGCACTGAGTGTTGCGATTGAAAATCTATTAGAGTCTCCATTCTAACATAGGTATTGTTTTTCCATGCAAGTTCCATGTGGACCAAAACTTGTGGGTGCCTCCACTGAAGCTACTCGCATACGTATTATAGTGCATAGTACATACAAGGTTTTAATATTATGACATAGGTTGATCCATGCCCATTGTATTTTGTAAGGAAAAGTATCTAAGAAATTGAGGCTGGGTTCATTCAAGACAGGATTCGATGCTAGAGAATAATTTATTTGAATTAACCCTAGTATGTTTGCTATCACATTGTAGATAATATTGACTACCTATTATATAGATGTGCTTCTTCAACAACTATCTAGGAAAGTCATTCCTTAGTTGGAATGTGGGTTTACCTTCTAAGGCTCATGAATTAACATTGGTAATTGTCCCGTTATGGAGCTTGATTTTCCAATGTTACCACAAGGTTAATGCAGTTCACTAGCACTGATGATTCCTACCAAAATAGACATTTCTCAAATTTGTTGAATCTTATGTGTTAATGGATGGAGGAGCAACAAACTAGGTAATCCATGATTTGCATCGTTTATTTTCTCAATACCATGTTTGTTTCTAGAAAAGGGTATTTTCCCCAAGGGTTTTACCAAACACACTTAATAGGGTCGCAGTCTAGTTTACATATAGATGTTATATGGTCCAGTTTCCTCTCTACATTATTTAGGGTACAGGGGCTTATCCTGATGAATTATAGAGGCTTTCTAACCCAAAGGAATTCGATTGCAATGGTGGCCAAGGGATCAACTAAATTTAAGTATAGTTCTATCCAAGAACATAATCACAAGAACACACATTTGGGTACACATCCTTTGGTTTGGATAAATTCTCTGCATTGGGTAATCCCCTAAGAGCTTCCTATAGCAATAGTGGTTTTCAAGAAAAACATTATTTTATAATTTGAAGTTGGGAACTTACATCTAGGAAGCATGGGTATAACATGAGAAGATTCATCAAAGGGTGTGAGATTTTTGATCATCGACGAAGGAAATTTCAAGTTGATATGATCCACTCAATAGAGACATCATATTTTCCCAAATCGTAGTAACATCAAGAATAATGTCCCACACAGATTATGTGGGAAATCATGTGGATTATAAATATTTCATCATATAATAATAAAATAACCACCAACAATGATATTGGTAGTGGTAAAAACGTGGTTATGTAGCCCCTACCAATTAGTGCATGTGATAAAGATAGTACCTAACATCATCTTCATCCTAGAATAGATTAGCACGAGTTTCCTTCTAAAGGAATAAGTGTTAAGATATTAATCTAGTTTTAACCTAGATTGTTGTGAGCATATGTTTATTTAAAATAACATTAAAGTAATCTAGTTTGAAGCTAGATTATTGTGAGCATACATTCTTAATAAAATCACATTAAAGTGAACATACGTTCTAAATAGAATCACATAAGACATCCATATGGTAGCTTTAAACTAGGCATTTCAAATTATTACATTCTCATTCTCTAGAGAAAGAGAGAGAGGTATGACCTGGTTTGTTTCCCATATCTAGTTGGTCTCTTCAAGCTTCCAAGTCTTCATTTCTTCTAGCTCCTCTCAAGACCTTTTGAATGACTCTTGTTGAAAGACTTTAGGAATCTCTTATAGGCTTTCTAGTTTCTGATCCACCTGAAGGGTGGAGAGCATACTACCTAGGCCATTAAGATTTCCTAAAACTAAGAAATCTCCCAAAACTTTTGGTTTCTGATCCACCAAGGTTTTTCAAAGATCTCCTAGATCCTAGATAACCATTTCCTCCCAAACTTTCTTCTATTTATAGGGAAATTCCTACACTTCTGGCCAAATAGAGGTCACATTATAATAATATTAAAAATATGACTAGGACCACTATGACTTTAGCATGTCCTTCAAGGGTTCTCTAGGGATGTGGTGAGTGACAAAACTCATACTATTGAAGCATAGTATAGTTACATGGTTAGAACTATTTTTGATAAGTTAGAAGATTTCCACCAATATAGGGTAGCCACATGAGTACTTCCCAAAATATAGGATGACTCCTAAATTATTTAAAAATTCATTAGTCCTTTTGAGGTCCATCCACATAGGGTCCACTAAATCTACCCATTATTTATTCTATGGATATAATTTTGTAAAAGATAATTCCTCAAAATTTATCTTTTACTAGACCTCATAAATAGCCCTTAAGTAATTAATATTTCTTGTTCCTTATAAAATTATTTTATTAGAATTTTTGTAGGATTCTTTAGGGTCATTCCCCTTCTATTAGGCATTAATTGATCCCCCAAGATCAATTAATATTATTTAAATAAGGTAGGAGGGTAATGGGTCATGATAGTTAGACTTAGTAAAAGGTCAAATTAATGAATTCAGTTATACACAGGTAGTTGTAAATAATGAATTGTCTCAGGAACCACTTTGGAATGGCCTGGGCAATGTTATAAAAGGCCCTATTTTCAATTTTGTAGGTTTGGATGTTGTCACTAGTAGTTTACTGGTTAGAATAAAGGAGTATAGCATTGTTTCTGAGTTATTGCTGATAGATTATCCATATTGTACTCAAATCCATTACAAAATAATACATCAATGAGCATATTGATGTCATTATATGACTGTGTATGATCTTGAAGTGATTTGTGATGGTTTATGGATGAATCTTGTTATTGGTGTTTTCTAATGAATGCTTTATGTTAGTTTTATGCATAATTGCAATTGTTTCTTGATTCCACTACTGGTGGAATATGAGGAAGGATATAGCAAAATAGATACATCTTGGAAGACATCTTGGACTGTGTTGTATGATTTATGTGTGTAATTAGTTGTTAGGAATCTCTCCCAAGCCTGATCTAGATGAATTGCATGTTATGGAGAATGGGATGATTGGCATATTAAATCATTACCAAATTGAATAGAGAGATATTGAGGTGTTAGAGCAACTAATTTAACCTTTGTATGTACCTTCAGTTCATATATATTGTACACCAAAAACCATACAAATCATACAGAGAAAACTTACCTGATTTGGCATGGAGATCAACTTACCTGATTTGGCAGTTTGAGGACATCGACTTGAATAGTTATAAAATTGTGTATGATAGCTTCCAAAACCAATTTTATTAGTTTTTTTATTGCAATATCATACAATCTAGGTCACTGTATGATTTTGGATCATACAGTGTGTGTAATTGATAACCGTACAAGCTGATCATTGAGTGTCAACTGATAGTTGTGAGGACTATACGGCTGTACGACTTGGCAACCAAGTTGGGATTGGTATTTTATTATCCTCATCCTTATAATACACCTCCCTAATGGGAATAATCCATTCCTATGCTACATTTGGTACCGCTGCCTTATCAAACCTAGAAATTTTGTTAAAACGGGTCAAATTGATGAAGTGTGAATACTACAAATTGGAGGTGAATGACGGATAACAGTGCATGGAAATGTGGGAGATGAGAACTAAGTGAGAAAATTCTAGTAAAAGAGATGCACGCGAGAATACATAGGCATCACAAGAAAAAGAAGAACTTGTTGTTGAATAGGTCACAACAATGAACACCAGACAAGTTTAGAAATAAGAAGTGATAGAGTAACAACATGTGGGTAGAATTGAGCAAGAAGTAGCCTAGGAGAATAATGAAGAGAAACAGGTGGGATTTTTTGAATAAGAGAAGGCTCAAGAACAAGTTGAGTAGCAGCAATCTCAAGAGGAGATTGTAAATATTGAATATAGTGAGAAGGAGAAAATTGTAAAACAGTCTCCACCTCGGGAGAAGATCGATATAGTGAGAGCACTTTGGGATCTTGGAGGAAGCTCTAGCCACCATATGGAGGAGGAAGAAGAATGGACTCCTACAGAGGAAGAACAATGAGGGTTGCAATATAGTTACCTATTGGAAGTACCTCGGTTCACCAGAATTACAACTGAGGAGGAGGCACGTGGAATAGAGGATAAGGTGGAACACTTATTTTCTCAGTTAGGCCATGTGATTAATAGTGCTATATTAGAGTTTTGCATTGGCCATGTGGGATACTTGAATTTGTGGGAAGAACAAGTGTCTCTTGAATTGGAGAAGATAACTAAATGGGTGAGTAATATGGAGAGTACAAGGAGGATAGTAGAAATTCACACACAACATCCATGGATGTTACGTAGAGAAGAGGTAATAAAAATTTTAGAAAGAGAAGAATTTCTAGAAGGGGTGGTCACAAATTACAGGAAAGATCTAAGTATGTACTTGGATAGAGTCAATCACCTGATCTGTCCTTCAAATATGATAGATTTGGAGTATAAGAGGGTTATGACAGGATTGGCTATCACCTTGAGGAAGTTTAAATTCCTAACACACTGGATAGAGTGGTTGAGCATAGGATTGGAACAAATCCATGAGCTCAAGGAGGCACAAAAGGAGGAAACTATAGACACTCAAAATTAATTGGCCGTAATAGAAGAAGAACTACATAAAATTAGAATTGTAGTAGAGGAGAAAATAAAGAAACAAGAGGATGATCTGTCAGGCCTCAGAACTAATTCTAAAGCTAGAATTAACATGCTAGAAGAGGAAAAGTGATAGATCTCACAAATGGTAGAGGATAAAATTAAGGAGTTGGAGGTACAACTAAAAGTAAAGGAAGAGTAGATGACAAATCCATTGGATGAAAAGAGTGAGCAAATGGCAACACAAGCCAAGAAGATAGAGGAGCTAACAAAGGATAGTAAAAAATTGAATGATATGGTCTTCGAAAAGTAAGCTCAGTTGAATATTAAATAAGACCATGTTCGAGCTATGGAGGTTGATATCAATCACCACCTACAAACCATTACCAAAAAGAATGAAGAACTTTAGGCAATAGATCAAGTAGAAGCTAACTAAAAGGAGAAGTTGAAAAAGAGTTCCTTAGAACATGAAAAACTAATGATGGAGTTCCTGAAAACTATTGATAAAAAGACTAACTTCCATGAAGAAAAAGTAGTAGAAATAGGAAGCTACGCAACCAAGTTGAAGAATGAACGAAAAAAGTATAAGTCACAAGTTAAGGACTTACATGTTGTAGTGGCAGATTATGAGGCACAATGGAAGAATCATAATGAGTCAATGAGGACACTAACCAAAGTAAAGGGGAGGGCAGATATAGGTAGCAAATCCACCTCCCAGAAGAAGAAGTGATAAAAAAGGATTTGCTCAATTTTGATAGTTTTGGCATAGGTGACAATTTTCTCAAGTTTTGTAAATCATACAGGTAGGAGAAAACCATACAATAAAGGTAAATATATAAAACTAGAATGGAAAATCATACAAGGTAGTGGAAAATCATACAAGGCACACTTAAATACATCCAAATGCAAGGGAAATGTAATTTCAAGGTGAAATGGTGCATAGATTTGCTAATTAAGGTGTTAGACTTAGTAAAAGGTCAAATTAATGAATTCAGTTGTACATGGGTAGTTGTAAATAATGAATTGTCTTAGGAACCACTTTGGAACGGCCTAGGAAACATTATAAAAGGCCATATTTTCAATTTTGTAGGACTAGATATTATCACTAGTAGTTTACTGGTTAGAATAAATGAGCATATCATTGTTTTTAAGTTATTGTTGATAGATTATCCATATTGTACTCAAATCCATTATAGAATAATACATAAATGAGCATATTGACATCATTATATAACTGTGTATGATCCTAGAGTGATTTGTGATGGTTTATAGATGAATCTTGTTATTGGTGTTTTCTAATGAATGCTTTATGTTAGTTTTATGCATTGTTGCAACTATTGCTTGAATTCGCCACTGGTGGAATATGAGGAAGGATATGGCAGAATAGATGCATCTTGGAAGATGTCTTGGACTATGTTGTACAATTTTTGGGTGTAATTAGTTGTTAGGAATCTCTCCCAAGCCTGATACATATGAATTGCATGTTATGGAGAATGGGCTGACTAGCATATTAAATCATTACCAAACTGAGCAGAGAGAGATTGAGGTGTTAGAGCAACTAATTTAACCTTTGGATGTACCTTCAGTTTGTACATATCGTACACCAAAAATCGTACAAATCGTACAGAGAAAACTTACCCGATTTGGTAAATTGTACCATGGAGATCGACTTACCCAATTTGGCAGTTTGAAGACATCGACTTGAATAGTTACAAAACTGTGTGCATCAACTTCCAAAACTGATTCTATCAATTTTTTTTTATTGTAATATCATAAATTTTAGGTAATTGTATGATTTTGGATCGTATAGTGTGTGTAATTGATAATCGTACAAGCTGATCATTGAGTGTCAACTGATAGTTGTGAGGATTGTATGGTTGTACAACTTGGAAACCAAGTTGGGATTGGTATTTTGATTATCCTCATCCTTAGAATACACCTCCCCTATGGGAATAATCCAGCCTGTACAACATCACATACATTTGATCCTTGAGAGATTTTGTATCATTGTGAATTAAGATATATAATGAAATCACACATCACACACTGGTTCTAGATAAATTTGACTTTGTCCTTTAAATAATTTAAAATATTTTTTTGATTTTTCTAGAAAACATCAGTTTGTAACCATTTGCATTAATCCCCACAAATCACTTCATTTTAGAAACTACAATATATATTGTCTTCAAAAAATTTCAACATGCGACACAATGATTTATTTTCAAAATACAACTTGCATTTTCAAATCATACATAATAATTTTATCATGCATTACATTTTTGACTTCACAATTATGGTATAATTCCTAGAAAAAATTTTATACTAGGAATTATATGCCTAGTGCAAGTCATCCTTCCCAAATTTTCATGCTTAAATAATTTCATATCTTTCTCAAAAATAGATTATCTTAAGATCAACATCTTCTTTCATCATCATAAGCCTCAAGGTTACTCTTGAGCCCACAATATTTTTAGAAATACAAAAATTCCTCACAATAGGATATGCTTCATGACCTAGCAAGCACTAATCTCCACCAAAGTTCAGATAACAATAAAACATCATTTGAGGTTCATTACTAATCCATCAATTTTGTCATCACAAAAAAAAATATTTTCTAAAAACATCCTTTACAAAAATCATTTTCTTTTATGTTAAGCATGATAAAAAAATTCAAAAATCAAAAGCATGATTACAAGAAATTTAAACCATCATAATCAAATGCAATAAATCATCCAATCAAGTCATAACAAGTCACATAGATAAAGAGGATATATATATATATATATATATATATATATATATCTCAAAATATGTGTACAAAATGAAATCAATTGGTATAACAAAATCTCCAACATCGGCATACTCAGTCACTAAGGGATTTAGAAAAATAGTCTCATATATCAATCTCAATAGATCATCTCCTTGAGGCTCTGGAGCTCTGAGCCTCATCATCCCTGCTAGGGGGTCATGCTTGTCAAATTTTTTTTGCCTTTGTAGTTGTCTTCGTTGTTGAGCGAGACACTGATCTCGAGTGGCTTAGAGTTGCAAGCCTCTCAAGAACTAGCTATCTTTACTCTGCAGGAAGTACTACAAAGTACAAACCCTAATAAAAAACTACCAGCTAAAAATCTTAAGCTAACTCTCCCCCTGAACCACTCCTTGATTAATTTTAATGGGAAGATATCATAGCTAGAACCCTAGCTTCTTAAGCCACTTGAGTTTGAGAATCTGCAAGCTCCACCTCTAGAGTTTGAAACTAAGTCTTTAGGATTATGTTATCCACTCGTAGATATGCCATCTCACTGCTCTCACCCTTCTCTATCATCATACCCTTCTTGGGAGAGTCAGGTCTCCCCTCCTATTGAGGATATTATCTCCTCTCTCCACTAATATGGATGACCTCTAGATTAGATACCCTCCTCTAGTACAAGGTCTCTCTCTCCTAGGAGGTACATTTATCTACTACTGCTACTACTGGCCAGTAGTGCATCACTATCGAAAGACCTATTTAACTACCTGATGGATCCTATATCTCAACCTGATGATCCATGCAGGTCAGATTCTAGTATAACACTATGTGTACCTATCAGTCACCCCAACATCACCTCCCTCTACTGTGGCTACCACATCATCATTTGGTAGAAGGTCCATGAACTGAGCCATATCAAGAGCACCACTTACTATAGTAGCATCCCAAGTCACCCTCGAAACTATGACATCCCTAGTCCAAGAAATGTCCTATTGCAATCTCAAGTCTACTAGGATTTGTGGCATCTCTACCACATGTCTCAGTACTATCACCTCTATAGTATCCATCTTTCATCTGAGAGAGCATCCAAGTCTACTTGGAGACCACCATATCTCCACTCACTATTCTTCAAAACTAGTTTATGTTAACAAACAAAGCAATAAAAATTAAAGTTAGTAATTAGAATTAAAATCATAATATCAGACATAAATCTATAATATTAGACCTAATTATTCAATATCAAAACTATTTTGATGATATCGTACTCTCTTATATCAAAAAAAATTTCTTGATATTGATAAGATTACACTTATTTTTATGATATCGAAAAGTATGATATCGCCAAAATAGGACCGATATTGCTAAATCAATTCAATATTGTGAACACAACCGTGCAACGACAACCATGCCCTAAAAATCCAAATTTTAATCAAATTAAATGCTAAAACATGAAATTCCTAAGCTAAAGAGGTGTAATATACTTACTCTTACACTTCCCATCCTCACATACACCTCATATGCACGATGTGTTACCTCCGCCATATTCTCCCCAGAGCATAGTTTCAGCAATAATGACAAAATAAAATGAATTAGGGTTTACCCTAAATTTTTCTTTTTTAAGGTCAAAGGTGTAGACCAATTGGTTCATCCAAACCCCATAAGGGGAGCAGAGGTCCAAGGTTCAAATATCAGGCCCTGCCAGACTGAACACTTATCCCTTTCCTAGTGCTTTCAACAGCGTAAAAGATTTAAAATGATTGTGGCATGATGGTTATAGGGGCAGACTGCGTGAAGATCCATGTGGCAGCTTCTGGGGTAGACAATGCAGAATACTATGGTGGCCATAAAAATATGGACAACCTTCCCGGATTTTTGGCGGCTATCGATTCCACCATGTAAATTCAAAAAAAAAAATATTGTTCTTTTTTATTTATTTTACCCTCAATTCACAAATTTTGAATTTTCCACCAAACACAAATTTTGGTGTAAAAAATCGAAGAGGGTATCACACCTAATGTATCTTAAAATAAAAAAACTTCAAACCTTAATAATTTTTGCAATAAATTTTTGCTTTATCATAAAGCGTGCCAGATCTTCTTTAACACATTTTTTTCAAAATGCACTAAAGAGGGGGAAAAATGTAATAAGATAAAATTGACCCATATCAATTTACCCTAAGTCAAAATCATTCAAAAATAATTAAAAATAATTCCTAACCTCTTTCCTGGATTTTTGTGCCAGCATTAAGTTAGTTTTAACCTACAGACAATATCAACTCTATTTGATCAATATCAGAAGTTCGATCCAATATCCAAACTACCTGGCCTATTTAATCTAGGCACTCCCCCTAGATTCCCCTTGACTCACTGGCTAGTTTTCAATAATTCTCATACCATTTGCATTTCTTATTATTTTCATAAGATTTTACAGGTTCGGTAATACAGAAGTTGTGCAAAGATGGATACAATACGATTTCGGACATCCAATATTGCTTGAAAGCATCCAATATTGCTCTACAACATCTTATCTTATTTGTAGGCTGCTTGGGGGCACCTTCAAACTTTTGTTTGCATTTCTAAATCTCTACTTTGCATTTCTAGGATCATATTTATTATTCATCATTTCATGTAGCATAGAAATTGTTGTTTATCATACTTGGAGTTCACCATCACTACATTGCATTGTGTTATTTGCATTTATAGTTCACATTCCTATTGTTTTCTTTCAAACACAACATATAATAGGCTTTTACATAATTTAATTCATGCTTAATAAGATTCATATTATGTTGCAAGTTCCTATTTTATTGTTAATTTGTGAAACTACAAATTTCTGATCAGATCGGGTTTGACGATATCAAATCAAACTTACCAATATCATATCGAAAATTTGATATCGCCTTGTAATACCTGATCTCACCTATAGAAAGCAAAAATACTCTACATCAGCCATCTAGATCGAATAATATCGTACAATTTCTTTCATAGCTAAGCATTGCATTTATTCAACTTATTTAATTTGTTGTGTGCTATGTTCATTTGAATCAAATTCTTATTTAGTATAGATTAGTTGCATTTGGCCAAAATAGGTTATTGTGAAAAAAGTAAAAGAACATATCAAACAAACTCCCAACCTAGACATGGAAACTACCATATAAATATTTCCTAGTGAACCTCCCCAATTCATTGAAAAAACACCAAAGAGGGCATAATCTCAAGTGCCTCTCCTCTGAGGTGTAGACCTAGGATTTTCCCATTTCCCTTCAAGGTGCAGATCCATTAGCCTAAAGGAAATGAGTGTAAAAACTTTTAGATCTATAGGTATATCCTCTCCTAGATCTTCTAACAAATATTTTAATTTATCCTCCTTATTTTATGATATTTCCTTGTTAATGGTATAGTTATTAACATCTAGCACTATGTTTTCTCTACCATTTTCCTTCTCATAAATGGTGCATGGTACATCAAGAGAATTTTCAAAATATGATGGGGTATATTCCTTAGGTTCAATATTAATGTTCATCCCTAAATTAGGATTAAAATAATAAGATAGTTACTTGATAATATTATGATCTTGTTGTCCCATATTCTCTATGATCTAACCTACTTTTTATTCATAGGCTAACACCTCAAAAGAATTGGTGTTTTTATCAATATCCTTACTAGTGTCTACTATTTACTTACTTTCATTTCTTTTGACCTATTTTTTCAGATTTGAAAATCATCCTCATCCATATCCATTTGTTTCTCTTGTGGTTATATATATATGTATATATTTTTGTTGACTCTTCTTAGGACATGATCTCTCAATATGACTCACCTCATGACATCTTCTACATATGAAAGATTTATTTTTATAATCCATGGTTTGGATCCATAATTTACCCCCATACTTAAGAATGATTTATTTTGGTAAATTTTTATTGATATCAATCATGACTAACATCTAGGCATAAATAATCGAGACTCTATTTTTGGTAGTTTTTGAAATCTCAAGAAATTCTCCCAAAGTATTGTCTATTCCCTTGAAGGTATACATTTTCTATAATTCAATGATCAACCCATAAATCCTAACCTAGACTGGTATTATGGATAGATTTATATTTTTAGGTGTAAAGAATTCATATTAGTGGGTAAGGAATATTCATACTCTTCCTATAAACTAAGGACCCATTTTAGGATTCTATATTTTTTCTTTCAATAATATAAAATTCTTGGTAAGAAAAATTTAGGAAAAAATGATAGACTCGCTCTCAGAGACTTACATATCTTATAAATTCATTTTATCATAGTCAAATCCCCTAGACAAGACTCATTAAATTTATAAATGACTACCTTATATTTGAGAAACAAGGATAACTACTCTATGAAATCATCCTTAATATCTACTTCTAGGGACAATTCAAATAATTTAGCTATAAATCAATCCATGGGAAGGACACTATAAGTCAATATCTCCTAAATTTACCTGTATATCCTATAGTTATTATATTTTTTAAAAATAATCATATGATAATCTATATACAAAAAATCAAATATAAAGAAAGGAAAAATAAAACTTCGTTGAAAATTCTATGCAAAGATGAAATTTTCTACCTCAATGATGCCCTATCCCTTCATTGATATCCATATCATTTGAATCTTGGCTAATAGATATCTACAATTTTATTTTTCAATGACTTGAAAAATCATCACTATCCTTATTTTGGATGGATGAATTCACAAGATCGTATCTCCCTCAATACTACATGATTGATTCATATGACCACTCATTTTAAATATCTTCAAAATTTGCATAAATTAGTCCAATAATATTTTGA
The DNA here is from genome assembly GCA_028583015.1 of Wollemia nobilis. NCBI lineage: Eukaryota > Viridiplantae > Streptophyta > Pinopsida > Araucariales > Araucariaceae > Wollemia > Wollemia nobilis. Next base: position 6,941,677 of record JAQPPZ010017073.1, read on the forward strand.
ATTAGATAAACCTTTGTAAATATATGACTCCTAAAAAATGAGATTTTTTTTGAAAAACTTACCCTAATGCTACCCTTGTTCTAGATGTTATCTTCACATGAATGTACATCCCTAATTACTAATTGGATTATTTTGTATGACCACTTATTTAAAACCCCTTCAAATTCCCCCTCAAAAAATAGCATAGTAATTCTCTGAATTAGACAACTCTATGCAAAGATATGGCTCCTGAAAGATGAGATTTTTTTAATATATATTTTTAAATATATTAATTTTTATTTTTAAAATAATTTGATTTTTAAAACAATGCAAATATTTAAAAAGAATTTAACATATATAATTATTTAAAAAACATATATTAAGTATTTTATTTTTAAATTATGTATACGTTAAAAGAAAAATATTGTTAATTTAACAATATTATTTTTTAAGCCACTTAAATGTTTTAGCAAAATCTACATATAATATAGTATCATTTTAAATACTAACCATTAGATAGTATTATATTTTTTAGTACCTTCCAAGTATCTTATAAATACTTTGTAAATATTTGGTGTCTATGTGTCTTGTAAATATTTGAAATTTAGTTACCATTGGATATTTTTAATTATTAGAAGGTTAGAAAGATATTTTTCCTAGTAGAAATATGAAGAGTCATATCTCCAATAAGTTTTAGAAGATGAAGAGATAGTTGAAGATGAAATGTAAAGAGGATATTTGTAAAGACTATTTGTAGGGATAGCATGTGACTTTGTTTATTATAGAATTATAGTACACCATTTAATATTATAATGAATTGTAATTTTATCATATATGTGAATATAGTGTGTTTATTTATGTTGAGTCGGGGGATTAATATATATGTATGTTGCATTATGATATATTGTGATGAATCCTTAAACCTTGTATCAAAATTTAAGTATAGAACTTGGATAATTTGTTAATAGTGGTATAAAAGACATAGTTAATTATTTATCATGTGTAGAAATGTTTTCATATATCTCATGGTTTCAAAGAGCAAGATATAAAAAATTCTCCACTAGGTGCGAAATAGGTAATAGATAAGTCTACTCAAGTATTTTTTCCATATAAATTTAAATATTGATTGTGATTATATGATTTTCCAATAAATTAATAGATGTTCCTAGAAGAATTCTTATCCATGAGTGATATACATCCTTAGTAGAAGCCTTATACTAGTTGTTTTATTTATCACCCTAGGTTGGAAAAATAAAATAGTTTGATTCATTGATACTTTGCTTGCACTAAGAGGAGAATCTATTGAAAAACAACAACACTAAAAGGATAATATATGGGAAGGACTTCATAATGGAGGAGACCCTAAAAATTTTAAGGAGCTTGCAAAACAAATATTGGAAAAGAAAAACATAGAAGAAACTAAACCCAAAGTGTAGACCAATAAATGTTAGACTAGAAGGAACATGCAAAAGAAAGGTAAAATGAAAAGCTTATTATAGGAAGTTGGTTGAAAGTTAATAGAATGAAGCACATGTACAAAGAGTATATTATAGTACACAAGGTGGTGAAATTTTTTAATATTAGATGAATATGTTTCAACATACCTAATTTAGAAGATTTAGTGCCTTTAAATATTGGAGGGAAATGCACATATAATTTTTTCAAGAAAATTTATTCCTAAAAGTATACATTGTTGAATTTATTTTAAGGTAGTATGAGTTGAGTTAATAAGTGGAAAGGTTAGCACCTACATAATATTTAATTAAGATTTAATATTGAGAAAATATTTGCTATATTAAAAGAAAAACTTTAAGATTTGATATGTGAAAGGATGAGTTAAAGGTGCAATTAAGACATTTATATTTTATCAAAAGCTCACATGATAGTATGAGTGGTAATTTTACAAATAATTGTTTTAAAGGAATATTTTAAAGGATAATTCTTGAATGTAAGTATATTGAAGAATAATCTACAAAAGAAAAATAAGGATAAATTATTGAGCACATAAGGTATGAAATATTTTTACCTCTGATTATATTCTTCAAATTTTACTAGAATATGACATGAAATGATTAGAAAGACAAAATTAATTCATATGGTATATTTTTATATAGTTTATTTTTTGTTTTTAAATAGGAGGTAAGAAATTTTTTTAAGAATCAAAGTCACTAAATTGTTTATTTAAAGCCATAAAAGTGAAATTCTACATTCAAAAGGAAAAAATTAGAAGACACATATTATTTATGAGATTTAAAAGTAAATTGGTGAGTATTCAAAAAGCTTTTTACTAAAGAAGGAAAATGTTATTGGGTCCATAAGGATCTCTTTAAAGTGCACAAGTTTCTAAAATAAAATTCAAGGGATGATAAAATCGGGAGTCAAGGAAAAAGAAAAATGAAACATTTAAAATAAATTTATATTTGAAGAAAAGAAAGTTCAAAGAAGGAAATATTCAAAATCTACTTTTAAATTTTTTTATAATAACTATATTGAATTAACTAGGGAGTAAAAGGGTTTCTACTTGGTGATTAAAATATTTGTTTTTCTATTTTTCCATCCTCCAAGCAAATTGTAAAAGAAATTAGAAAATTTTATTATATTTTTGAAGAAATTTAGGTAGATATTATTAGTGATCCTACATTGAGAAATATTTTTTAAAGGCACCATGGATAAAAAATTATTCTCTTAGAATATTGATTACTAAAGAGACCAGATTTTACTCATTTGCAACACAAGATGAAATCAATTTTTTTTTATACTATTAGAGAAAAAGAGTATTTTGAAAAGGATCCCACAACCTTTTACAAAACCTCCATGAAAGCTGGAGCAACACCAGAAGCAATACCAAATAAAATAGAGACCACCTCCAACTACGAAGAGGGTCCAAAGACAACAAAAGATGAAATCAATTTTTATTTTTTGAAAAAATTTAAGATTTAGTCACTAGATATAAACATTATATAGAGTATGCCATACATAGATGAAAATATAAAGAAAATTATGCAAAATTACTGATGCTAAAAATATTTGGGATGTTAGATAAAATACAATAACATATGAGGCCAAAATATCACAAGAGGCTTGGGATAAACTATGCACCATATTTGAGTGAAGGAATGAAGATACTACTATGCACTTGCAATCATAATTATATTTACTAAAATTCCAAAATGGTGAATATATAGAACACTATTTTAGGGGAGCAACATTAAAATCAAAACTATAAACTATGGAAGATAAATTAGAACAAAAATTTATTGTCTCAATTACACTTGAGCAATTCTTGAATCATTTAAAAAATGGGTCACATATATCCAAGTGTCAAACAAAAAAGTATTAATTGAAGACTTAGTTAATATCCTTCAACAATATTTTCCTTGGGATGGTCCACAAGAGGAATATACCTTACACAAAGGCAAGGGTGGTGGAGCTCTTAAAATGTGACATTAAAGTGGATATGGTCAACCATCAAGAAGCCTTCATTTGAGACTCTCTAGGGATGATTATTTTACCTACATGGGGAACTAGCCCCAAGGAAGAGTGTAAAATAGAAAATCAAGAAATTAAGTATGAGATAACTAGTGACATCCCTCTAAATAATATTTTGGATGCTCTCAAGAAAAATTATATTATCCTTAAGGACCCCAAAAATTCAATAAAAATAATGATCCAAATGTTAATCCATAATATGTAGTAATTTGAGATCAAGTTGGAGGAGTTGATGATTATAATTGTCCCCCTAAGTACCTAGCTAGAGAAAAGTAACTATATTGGCAAAGATTATAACTGATCCTCCTCAGTGTATTCTATTCCTTTGTGTTTTGTTTTGCTCCTCTATTCTTTTGTCTTGTCGTTGCTTATTGTAAGGATCAATTATAATGTTCGCTTTTTGTTGTTTATTTTGTTATGTGTGATGTAATGGGGTGTTGCTTTGATTTATTACATTCCTTTCTAGAATTTTAGTGCCTTTTCTATAATTATTTATAAAATTCACAAGGACCCTTTCAAAACCCCTTCTTTTACCCTAATAAGAAAAAATCCTTCAACAATATAAATATAAAATCAAGTACGAGATGAATTATCAAACAATTCTTTCATTTCAACAAAAAGACCATTAAATAACATATAAAATCCTTCTACATTGTCATAATAGAATCAAACAGAATGAAAAGGAATATATTTTTATATATGTAATAAATAAAGGCACATCACTAGATTTAGCAAATATAATTCACTTAATCAATGGAATCAAGTGTGTAGACCTTTGCAAAGAAATCAACAAAGATGATATCAATAAAATCATCCACAATATATATAAGATTTAAAATAGTATCTTAAATGGCAATAACAAAAAGGACATATAGCCCAAGAAGTACAAGAATTAGAATATAACTATTAGGAGGAATATGAATCATTTGACAAAGCACTTATGGTAAAATAAGTGTTTGAAATACATTTGACATCAAACTCTTGCAAAGAAAATTTGAAACAAGAACAAGATAAAACATTGAATAATAAAATCAAGATGATGAATAAAAATCATGACATATTTGATCTACTTTAGAGTGATACTAGGGACATTACTCTTAAGAATGTTAATGCATAAAGTGATTGCGAGTCAAAATTATTTTATGTTTATCATATAGAGTGTTTGTGAGCTAGTCAATATTTTATATGGTCATAATAATAGTAAGAAGGATAGCTCCAGATATATTTCTCTAGAGAATTATTATTTGAGGTATTTGAGTTTGATAGTGTTAGATTTAAATGTACAGAAAATGATTGCTTTGATTGTGCAAAGTGTGTTGGTCAAAATAAAGGTCAAATTGTTAAAATTGATGATAAAAATAGTTTATTTTTTGTTTATGAAATTTCATATATTATTGATGGAAATAGGAAAAGTTCTATATATATTAATGGATAGCGTGTTGATAATTATTTTATGTCTTCAAATAGTGACAATGATAATGATGGTATAATTCATTCCAAATTTATCAATAATGGTCTAAGTTATGATAATTAATTTTATAATGACTTATTACTTTCAAATGTTAATAGAAATTAGAATAATGATAGTTTGAAAGTCACACAAAATCAATTAGGACTAAAATAAGATATAATGGAAAATGGCATGGAAAAAAGAATCTATTGTCTAAAATAAAACTAAAATACAAGGAAATTGGATTTATAGGACAAGATGATGAGATTAATGTTATGGTAGGGAACACTAATACCAATCCTACAATAGAGAATGCTATGATAGGTAATATTGATTATGTAATAAGAAACAATTAATACAAATTTGTGATAGGTACCAATTAAAATTATTCTGACAAATATGGACATATAAAGGATAAATATTCAAAAAGATCCAGAGTTAGTACCAGAGTCAAATCTTGAGATCCAAAAATAGAGTCAAATATTGACATTATACCAAATAATGCAATACAAATGGGTGTTAAAGAATATTATATTGTTTTGTACCATGCAAGTATCTTGTTAATACTTTGTAAATGTTTGGTGTCTAAGTGTCTTGTAAATATTTGGAATTTAGTAATCATTATATGTGTGTCATTCTTAGAAGGTTAATAAAATAATTCTACTATGATTAATATGAATAGTGATATATCCTATGAGTTTGAGGAGATGAAGAGATAGTTGAAGATGAAATGCCAAGCAACGTTATGCATAGGTGCAAAACATCGCAAACTTGCTATATTAGGATTTTTGAAATTTTAAATATGCTAATTTTGGTACCTTTTACTAGGGTCCATTTACCCAAAATTTATGGGGTGAAATATTTTTTGCAGTCAATTCGCTCGACGTTGATAATATTTATCCTATTTTTATTTTATTCGCCAACCACTTTCACCCAATTCCACAAACAATTCACCTTCAAATTATAAATAATTTTGTTTTTCCTACCCAATTCATCACATATAATACCTGTATAAATATTGAAGGGGGTACTAATAAACATACATCTAAAACACTCTAACTCAAAAATAGTTTTAAAGCAATGAAAAACCTATTGTCATTCAACATATTTACTGATTTTTTGTAGGATATTATCAATAGAAAGACACCGATCAATTCCAAAAACTTGACAAGGTTGCAGAGGAGTGCTTCTCAACATAAATTGATACATTGTAGAGGAGTATCAATTGTAATAAGATAATCAGTTTCAAAGGAGTTTTTATAGGCATAATCCGATTGGTTGCAGAGGAGTTTAAATCAACATAAACCAATTAATTGCAGAGGATTGTCAATTGGCATAAGTCAACTAGTTGCAAAGGACTATCTATTGATATAAGTCGATCGATTTTAGAGGAGTGCCAATCAGCATAAATTGATTGGTTGCAGAGTAGTGTCAATCAGTAGATTGCAAAGGCGTGTCAATCGTCCTAAGTCAATTGGTTATAGAGGAGTGTCAATCGACATAGGATGATTGATTGTAGATGAGTGTTGATTAGTTGTAAAGGAGTTTTGATAGAAAAAAGCTATACTGATCGACATTGTTGCATTCAATCGACATTGTTGTAGTACATCAGCTTTGCTACAAGATATCAATGAATGATATTGTTGCAACTGATAAACATAGACCAATTGAAATATCTACAACCAATTGGTATTTTTAGACCGTCATATCTATAACCGATCAATATTTTTTGATCGTCATGTTTACAAACAACCGGTATTTACCGGTTATCATATCTTAAGTTGATCTTCTCATATCGATCGACATAAATTTTTCCTATCAGTACTATTCTATAGGTATAGTTTGATCGACATAAATTTTTCTATCAATATAAAGCATTTGATTTTTTTGTGTAGTTCTAGAATTTGGCAACTGATATTCATAGCCCCAAACACAAAAACAATTTACCACAATTTGAAATTTTTTTATGAAATATGAATGAAATTCACCATTTCTCCTTGGACATGATTCATAAAATTTCGAGACTGATTTGCCAGGATTTTATAAATAGATTTCAAGGCCAATACCTTATGCATAAAATTTATTCCAAGAGACAATTTGTGAAGGCTACTAGTAGGGATAACATGTGAGTTTATTTATAATAGGGTTATAGTACATAATTTTGTATTGAAAAGCATTGTAATCTTGTCATCCACATGAATATAATATGTTTATTTATGTTAATTCATGGGCTGAATATGTGTGTGTGTGTGTGTGTGTGTGTGTATGTGTGTGTGTTACATTATGATATACTATGAGAAATCATTAAACCATTTATCCAAATTTAATTATTGAAGTTGGATCATTTGATAAAATTGACAACCTAAAAAGAGTGCCATGAGTCAACACAACATCTTTAAAAACATGAAAATAAATCAATTTTAAAATTATACTAAATTAATTTAAAAAAAAAATAATAAAACATAGATAAAGTATTAGTTGTTCTAATTTATTTATTAAGTGCCTAATTTGAACCCCTAATTGTCTTTGATTATAGACCATTTATTTATGTGTAATATTTTAGGGTATGCTATCTTATTAATTTATTGTAAACTTGTTTGAATTTTTCTAGATTGTTTGAATTGGTCAAATGCTAACCATTAAATATTTATTATTTAGTTGTTTTTTACAACATACCCTTTAATAAAAAAAAAAAAAAAAAATCAAATTCCATGAGTTAAATTAGTGGTATTTTTCAAATTTTAAGGAGGAGATCCTACATTAAATCTTACTAAAAAATACCTACATAGTCTCCAAGCTATTAATGTAATATTGGGTCTATTTCAATACCATATATATAATTAAAAGGTATAGTAAAATATATAGTATAATTATTAACTTATCTTCATCAAGTTTGGTTGGGTTTCCATACATGATTAACTTTACTAATTACTTTCTAAACTTGAATTTTTCGAGTACCAAAATCAAAATTAGGATTGACATAGTTATTGTTTATGTTATTTTATTTTATATACATATGCTAAAATTTCCAATATATTATGTGTACCAATAGTTGATGGACATAAAAAATTATACTATTGTTGATTCAATCTCCACATCCTTTTACATCATAACATTACTAGTAATTTATAAATTCTCCTCAACTTAATTTGTAATCTATTTAATTATATTACATTTAAAAACAAAATTGTAAATTCTCCTCAACTTAAATATATCTCCATGATTTTTCAATGTCAATATTGATTCTTAGTTAAAGTTTCATGTGATTGAAAGTGAGGATAGTTTTTTCTTGAACACTACCATCAAATTTTTATTTTATAATAAATCAGTTCAATTATTTTGTATTAACATTTTTGCCAAATCTTGTAATTCTAGAACCTCTCTACTCATTAACATTTGGTAAGAGAGGTAATAATATGATTCAAAACTTGATCATGAATCTGAGGTTTATTTTAAAACTATATTATTGGTGTCAATTCATACATTTATACATATAAAAAAAGTGGAAAATAGGATTCTTGAAGCACAATTTAGTGCTCATCTACCTTTTTTTCTTGAGTTCCTCTTCCTTAGCCCAATTTCTAATAGAAATTCATGATTTCAAATAGTTTCTCACATCTATAGTTGTGCCTACAAGCTAAAAATTCTCAAGAAAGTGATTGAAATTTGATGGTGATCCACAAATAGGTCACAACAGATTCTTAATTCTCATTCATTACAGTTGGAATTGACCATTTAAAACTCCTTCACTCTAAAAGATAGTTATTTTCTTTTCCTCTTACAACATCTTCCACCTAGGAAGAATAACCGTCTGAACTGGTCCAGAATCGCCCTCTTGCCTTCATGTCTGCAACTATGGCTCCACAATTCTCCGACCCTTGTGCATGCCTTCGCTTCCACTGTTAACATCTTTGGCATGACTCTTCATTTCCATTTTTTGACCCTTCATTTCAATTCTCATGCCTCTTCGTTGTCTACGCTTTCGAGCACCTTCCTTTTTGACCCTTGATATTCGTCTACTTTCACTGCACCTCGGTGCCATGTGCTGTTCAGTGCTACCATTGTAAGCTCGGTCCACCTGTCAACCATTGATGATGTTTGGTATACCACCACTCGACAATTTCCTCTGTAATGACTCCTGTAACTGCCTGTGCTTTCTTTTCTTTTGTTTGGTCATGAAAATGCGACATGTCATGATATCACGACACTTTTGTCTTCCCTGCCTTCCTGCCCTCTTCGAGTCACGAAAATGCGACATGTCGCGATATCGCGACACTTTTGGCTTCTCCGCCTTCCTGTCCTCTTCGAGTCACAAAAATGCAACATGTCGCGATATCGTGACACTTTCGCCTCCTCTGCCTTCTTGCTCTCTTCGAGTCATGAAAATGCGACATGTCACGATATCATGACACTTTTGGCTTCTCTGCTTTCCTGTCCTGTTCGAGTCGTGAAAATGTGACATGTCACGATATCACGACACTTTTGCTTTTTGGCCTTCCTGCCTTTCTTGAGTCACAAAAATGTGACATGTCGTGATATCATGACACTTCTCTCTCTTGCGCCTCCCATCATCTTCTGGTCATGAAAATGTGACATGTCATGATATCGCGACACTTCTTCTCCCTTGCGCCTTCTTTCGTCCTTTCATCGCAAAAATGCGACATGTCGCGATATCGCGACACTTCTTCTCCTTTGTGCCTTCTTTCGTCCTTGGGTCACAAAAATGCAACATGTCGCGATATCGTGACACTTTTCTCCTTTGCGCTTACTCTTGTCCTTTGGTCGTGATAATGCGACATGTCACGATATCGCGACGTATTTTCCTTCTAGCTCTTCTTTCTCTTTTTCAGTCACAAAATTGCGACATGTCACGATATCGCGACATCTTTCCTTTTTGGCTCCTCCTCGCCTCTCGGGTCGTGAAATCACGACATGTCGCGATATCGCGACAGTTTCCTCCCTTGCTTCTTTTTTGCTTATTCATTGTGACATTTTCTCCTCTGCGCCTTTCTTGTCTTCTTTCGGTCGTGATTTCGTGACATGTCATGAAATCGTGACATTTTTGCTCCATGCCTTCTCTCTACTTCTTGAGTCATGAAAACGTGACATGTCACGATATTGCGACACTTTTCTCTGTCGTGATATTGCGACATCAAGGCAAACACTTAGAAAAAATTTTGTCGATGCAAGATTGCTCTTCTGCCACCGGATGCTCTTGCATCAAAATTTTAGAGTAGAAATAATAGTATACGAATTCAACAAAGCATCCAACCAAACATTTATAGAATTCCATTCATTAGATAATTACTTAATATATTTATTCATTGATTAATTTTTTTTTTGATATGAAATGTCATATTAGGCAAGGTTTATTTTATTAATAATTTTATTGCATCAAAGAGATCCTATATATTTTTAAATGTATATTTTTGCCTAACTCTTTCCATGATATTTGAATAATATCCAACCAATTTTTTGTTAGTGCCAAACTAATATATTTAAAATTCTTCAATGTGTCCCTCGAATAATTTTTACATTTAGAAATACTATACCACTTAGAAAGAAAAACTATTTTTTTTCTCACATTCTTTCTAAATAAAATATCTTCAAAATTTATCAAATTTCAATGTAATGGCTATTAGACTTTGAAAAGTGACATCGTATATATAGTGGCAAATTACAATGTATTATTTATGACTTATAACCTTGTATCCATGGTTAAAAACTTAAATTTCTAACATGCAAAATTAAAATTTATTTTGTCTAAAATTGTACCGCAAACATTTTATTTTCTTTATTGGATAGTGAAATACTTAGATATATTGATGATTCTTTTGACTTTAAATCCTAAATTCTTCATAAATATCCATTATAAATCAAGGCAAGTGTTAGTAAAAAATTAACCTACAATTTATGTCTGGGTTGAGTGGGGATCTATTTTTAATGGTTAAATTTCTCTACTCGGTGGCTTCGGGTTTGGTTGCTTGTTTTATGGTTGTAGTTTTCTGTCACCTTTTTGGTGACTAGATCTTATTTATAAAAGTTTTGGAGGTCATTTCAAAACCTCCTTCATCCATAAAATAAAAAAGGAGCATACAATTTATTGTATTAATAAACTCTTTAATAGTATTCTTATAAGATGATAAAATGGATTTCCTATTTGAGGGATGATCGTAAATTAGGAATACCATTTAAAGGGATCATTTTTTTCTTAGTTGGTAATCTAGACACAATTACCCTCTTACCATAGTATTACAATGCCTTGGAAATCACAAATATATTGAATAGTAATATTTCAACTTTATCTCTATTTTGAAAGTCAATGTATTTAACCAATTAAGCTCATTTTGTTTAATTATTGGATAATTTTTATGATTTGAACACCTTTAATTTTTCCTTCTATTTTTATATTTTATATAGATATTCTCAATGCCTTAACAATAATGATTAAGAGAAAATAATATAGTAGATCACCTTTATAAATTCATGTGATGATTCAAAGCATCAAATAGGGGAACTAATGATCAAATTCACTCTTTTATAAATACATTGATTTATTCATATTGACATTGATTTGTGGGTGTTGCCTAATTTCTTGGAAAAAATTATTTTGCAATGGAACTTACCCTTTAATTACCCTCATCTCAAGTGCTTGTGGAGCTTCCTCCTACCACATATTTTTTGGGGCATTTGGAAAGAATTAAATGCTAGGGATTTTAAACACTATAAAAGAGATGCTCTTACAATAGGTCTCAGAATCTTGTAGAGTTCAATTGAGAATGTTACCAATGTATTTTCTGATCTGGGGAAAAATTTCCTAAAGAGTTCTATTGAATTTCTATTGGAAGCTAAGCTAGGATTTCCAAGGTTTGACCCTGGGTCTCTTGTGCCAAATCCAAGGAATAATATGAGATGGTCACCCCCCAATTGGTTGGCTCAAATTGAACTTTTATGGGATATCAAAAGGTAATAATGATATAGTTGAGGTGGGTGACATCATTAGAAACAACATGGGTGAAGTTATTGCAAAATATTGCGAGCATTTATCATCCCAAACTTCCCACTTTATGGAGGTCCAAGCCGCTTTTCAAGGCATTAAAATCCTAGCTGATTTGGGATATCCGAATGTTGAGATTGAAGGGGACTTAAATAATGTGACTAATATTCTTAATTCCACTATTGATCTGAGCTAGAATATTATAAATATGATGCAGGAGTCAAAAAGGTACCTCTAATTTTTAAATCAATTCAAGGTGGAACATATTCTAAGGGAGGGTAATTCACTTATTGACTATTTGACCAATCATGGAATCAACCTTTTTTGGATTTACAGTATGGAGAAATAACTTCCCGATGGATCTCCTAAATCTTATTAATGTAGAACTCTTTTAAAGTCTATCAGGAATCTAATCAATGGCATTTTAGTATCTTACATCACCTTTATTCTGAAAGTGTTGGCACTTATAGTAATTTGAATTGTTGGCACCTATGATTTTGATGCTCATCTCATCTGTTGGTGGCCTAGTATCTGCTCAAGGATAATAATTCTCCATTACATCTATTATGGGTAGATAGTATCATTCACACCCTTCAATAATTTCTCTCATTCAAATTCAAACTAGAATAATGGTACCCATTTTGACTTTTTCCTTCATGGCAATCAGGTTTCAAATACTCTTTGGTATAAATCCAAAGATATCACATCGCTGATCTTACCTGTACTTTGCCTATTTGGTTTGTGGATCCACCTTTTTGTTTTTGGTGTTGGCAATATTTCCACGTGGTGTTTATGTTTATCTATTGTATCCTTTATTCTGATCTAGGGTGGCTATTTTACACAATTGTGATTTATTTTTTGTCTCCCATGGGGGAGTTGATGTAAAAGGTTGAGGGATTTCTTTCAAAACCCTCCTTTCGTAATAATACCAAAATAAAAACACTCATTTTGAGAACATAATATAGGAAACTCCAATAAACCCTATTACATTCTTTGTTCCTAACTATATTTACAAGAATACTGAGTCTTTTCCTTGAATAAATGGAATATATGACCTCTTATGAAATTGTTACATCATAAAGAATTTGTTTACCATAAACATAACCACCTTGTCCTATGGATATAATATAATTTAAAATGCTATATAATTTATTTGCCATAATTTAATTTTTTTATAAATCATGTTATAAAGACTTATTAGATAAAATTTATTAGAATATATTCTCTCATATTTCATGGAAATAAATTAAATAACATTATTATTAATATCACTTATTATAACTTTTCTTTTTCCTAGACTCTTTAAGCACAACCAACATATTACTTTTCAAAATATACCAATATTTCTTAAAGACAACTATAAGAAATCCATCGATGTGAGGTGCCTTATTATTGGCTAGAGAAAACTACCACTTGTAGATCATAAAAATATTCCTCATCAAATTTCATTTTACCTTTTTATGGAAATTGGTGGAATATTTTACAAAAGCTTGTATTGCATCCTTATATTTCATATTTTTTTCAAATACAATTGAAATAATTAATTGCATTCTTCCTAATATGATATTTCTCCCCAATATTTCTTTCATTTAGTCTAGAAATATTGCAGCATGCTATCTCTCAACATTACTAATGCTCTTTAGATAAGTAATTAATTACTTGGCATATTTTCATTTTGTGAGAAGATATATTTTTTGATTGATTAAGAAGATAAATATTTGGCCATGTAGCCTTAAACTACACTATATCCTTTTCATATAAAAGTATATGGGTTAGTCTATAATATATTTCATGACCAACTTTCACCATAAAGATGATGATTTTTCTTATTTTCCATTTTTTATTAAACAAATATAGGTAACAATGGATTAAATGATTATCCTTATGAATAAAATATTACTTTAAGTATCCAAATGTCAAATAAGAATCATGAAAAAAATATTACTATGGAATTTTATGTGCAGGATACAAGTTCTAGGTATAATATCATCTTCAAATTAAGCCAAATATTTTCAATGCATATTAATCATACTATCACTTAGATAATTATTCCTATCAAACTTCTCGTAGACATTCACATCATGTGTAACATTCCCTTAACATTGGATGATTCACTGTATATTGATAATATTTTATCCATTTTAATGAGGGAGGATGTATAGAATCCAAAAATTCCATGGGTCATTCCATAATTGATCTAATAACTTTTGGAATTTGGGATTTCAAACATGCTCTTTGTTTAGTATAATTAAATGGACTTTCCACCACCATAGTAGCCATTTAGGCATGTTAAAGAGAGATAATGTAAGTAATAATAAAAAATTATGGGCCATCTAATCAAGATTAGATGACATCTAATATTTTATTCTTCCAAAAATACTCCCTCTTTAGCATGTTAGAAGAGTCCCACCATAATCATGGTAGGGATATTCAAGCATGTTAAATAGGGATTATATCTAGAACCTCAAAACATTGTAGGCTGTCCAATGTTAGTGGTGGATCCATTTCAGTGTATTAAAGCATTAGCATGTCTTGAATGCCAATATAGTATAGTTCAACTAATCTTTAATTAAACAACCTATGATTTTTTAAAATTCTATAATGTTCCATTTTTAACACATTAAAAATAAACCATTTTTATCATGGTAGGTATTTGGGCATGTATGGAATTCCAAAATGTTATAGATCAACGAATCATAATAAGTAGATACATAATTTTTTAGGGTTCTATATAGATTCTATTTTTAACATACTTGAATTTCCCCTAGGGGGACCCACAAATATTGTAATGATTAAATGATGTATATTCCTAATGCATTTCAAAGGTTCATTTTTTGATGCTTATAAATTGTCTTTCTATGTGATGTATTCTAGCTATTTAAAAAGTTCTATGATAGCTTTTGGTTTATAAGCATGGACATAAAGATACGGAGATAAATTTTATCTAAGTTCACTCTAGCAGGAAATTAATTGATAAATCATTTTTGAAATATAGATTTATGGAGGTGAGGAACTATTCTATATAGAATTTTATCTAAATTTGGTTACAAGCACATCATGGATATTACCATAGGGATATATATTATCATTGTCAAGACACAGGATTGGAAATTTTTTTTATCTCAAAGTTCTACTTATATCTAAATTCATTCTCTAGCACAATGAATGTTATAATCCCTAAGGATAACATTATATGCAATAATATTGGCTAGATTCTATTAGAATTTATGGTAAATAAAAGTGAAGAGGTATTTTGTTTACACTACATTATGATGAAATACTTTAGTAAGAGATTTAATTTTGTTGAGTTCAAGAAACCAAAATAACTAGTGAAGAATATATACCTAAAATACTATTGTACCAATAGAGAAAGATATCATATTTTTCTAGTTGCAAAAAAATGAATATATGTGAAATTTTAGTTTAGCTCTTCTTACGCAATAGAGTGATTCAAGTTTTATTTTTAGAGTGAAATATTTATGGTCTACAAATTATTTAGGTATGTGGAGAATTAGTTATATAAGGGTGATCATGTCTATATTATTCCACATCCAAGAAACCTGATGAACCCAAAAATCTTTGATAATGCTGAATGGATGGATTTTGCCACTAATAATACCTTGTCTTAGTAGATAAAAAAAAATTAACTTAGTTATTGCTCTCACTTGGTTATCTAATTTTTTATTATAAATAGAAGTCCTTTATTGATCTTGATATTCCTTTCATAAATAGTCATTTTTAGAAGAATCCATTACAACCATGTAACTATTATAATTTTAGAGACGAAAGTGGTGGCATGGATACATTCTAAAAAATGGTTATAGCCATAAATTTTAGCCTACTTTATGAAAAGGAGTATGTTAGGGATTTGAGGATGATTCAACAAGTTTTAAGTCCCATCAACAATAGAGATACTACTTCTTCAATTTTAGATATTTAGATAATAGAGGTGACCAATATTAAAAAACTTGGTAATATTAATGCATTCAATAGCACAAAAATTTAAATAAGGCTTTCAAGAACAATAGCTCATGATTTTTGCTTTTATGTTCTTCACAAAAACTTTTTTTATTAGCATGACCATTAAAACAAAAATAGAAATATATATATCTCATGTACCTAGTAAAGGTGGATAAAATCACCATGGCCACTAAGAATTAGTTGTTCAAATTTGACATGTATATTTTAGAATCCATGTAGATATCATGAGATAGACAATATGATCCAAATAGATTTTTCATTAAAGGTAGGCCAATATTTATCAATTTCTGTGTGGAAGTGGAGGTGATATTAAAAAATAAATCAAACAATGCTAAAGGAATTATAGTGAAGAAAAGTTACCAAAAGTATAGGTAATTATACATGCCTAATTATGACCAAAGTAATAACATTCCTAATTTTTATAAAAAGATTAGGTTGACTACAAAAAAATTACTTATATTGAGATTGCACAATTAAGGTTAGATAAAAGTAGTCATTAGTATTTAAAAGGAGGTATTGGTTTTTCATTGTTCTAGTTCAAGAAAGTGATATGAAGGATACCCATTATAAAGTAAATAAGGAGGAAGAAAAATAGGATTTACAAGATATTGAAATTGACAAGGCTTAAAATATGGAATACTTGAGGGAGTTCTTGAAGGAAAATATCACATAATGAATAAGACCATCTACTTTAGTGCTAGATAATTCAACATTAGGATAATCACATCCTACATAGAAGATGATGTTCGAATGTCAACCTAATAATATTTTATAACTATGCAATACTAGAGCAATTATTCCATGCTAGTGGCTTGACACCTATTAAAGGTTGGTATATATGAACTAAATACATCATGCAATAGATTATAGAAGAAGGTAGGAGGAGGGTAGTTGATGGATATGATACATTGAGGAGGATCTCTATATAATTCCTTGGAAATCACTATATTAGAAGGATAATATAGTTTTTTTTTGTAAGGAATGATTCATACTACCAATGAAAAAAGATACCAAAAACTATTTTTTTTTAATGAACTCTTATAATATGGTCAAATTCATGAATCATCACACAAAAAATAAAAATGAAGAATTAATGGACGAAATTGAGATGTGTAGTGGTTCAAATAGGTTAGGAAAAGGATAAAATATTTAAACTTGTCTAGGACCAATATAGAAACATTTACATGTACTAGTCTAGATTCTCAACACCATTTGTCTTGATTTTGGACCATCATCATCACTAGCCCATACAAATAGAATCTCTTACATACTGTAGGACAAAGAGTCATATAAAAAGTGCTCTTGAATTTTTTCAACCAAATGCATATATATTAGTAGCTTGATTACCATAATGTACATTAAAATGATATAGTTAAGAAATGTGGAGTAGGATCATCCATTTGGGTAAATCCATCTAACCACCTACATGACCCAATAAAATTATAAAAGAAAAGAAATGTTTATTTTCTCCTTCAATGGTCAAATATCTAATATTGTGTCATATCCTAACTTGGAAAGCATTCCATTATTGACTATCAATTTTTTTCTATAAATAAAACCGCTTATTTATTAAAAATAACATAATTTTTTTTTTTATCACACACTCTCACAAGAAAAGCTCTATCAAAATCAACCATAATGTCCCACACTAAAACTCTAGCAAATTACTAATCAAAATTCAAGGCATTTTGTAGAATACTACCTTGGATAAGAATTTATGACATTTATTTTCAACTATTTAATTTATTATATCTTGTATCTTATTTTGAAATACTTTATCTTGGTTTTTGTTTCATCTCCATTAATTTAGACATAAAACTTGCATGCATGTAATTTTTAATCATTTGATTTTTTATGAATAATACTTCTTATAAACATCCATTATGGGGAATTGAACCCGAGTCACATCACCGATAATACAAGTGGAGTCCTTGCTAGTAGAACACACTTACAAGGATTTTTAAATCATTCTTATTACATCTAATATCCATTTTTGCATTTTCTATTAAAAATTATTTGTATATCTTGATTCCAAATCCTTGATTATAATTCTAATAGTTGATAGTGTTCTTTTGCATTAAAAGCATTATGGTGGATTTGAAAGAAATTGTATAGTCCAGTGATTTTTCTTTTTTGAGTAATACTTCATATACAAATCCACCATGGGGATTGAACCTGGGTCACATCATCGATAATGCAAATGACATCCTTACCAGTAGACCACACTCATGAGGATATAGTCCAATGCTTTTGTTTGTAATTCTTGGTCATTTATAGCTTAACATTTAGGCTTTATGTTTTTAAAAAGTATAAGGGGTTATTATTATAGGTTATACTTGCATACACATTTAATACATGGATCAAGCAAGGATCCAGAGGAAGGTGGTCAGGCTGCGATAGATCTAGATGTGGGTGTCGCACGGGGGCCAGAACCTCCTCAGAAAGACCCAAACAAAAAATATACAAAGGACAATGTGGGGCCCAAGAAGTGGTTGTCTTTTACTGAGACTCTGAGAGGAAAAATAAAGGAGGTTCTTTCTCTTCCACCCTGAGTTCCAGTAAATAATAAAATTTCAGACCCGAAAAGTTCCATGAGCCATTTTATTTCAATGGAAGAATTATCCCTGGTAGGTAAGTTTTTGGGAGGTAGGACAGACATGGAGACTATCAAGGCTTGGGCGATGGGTAAATGGCGATCGGTAGGCAGCTTGGAGTTGGTAGCTCTAACTCGAGGGTTATTCATTATCCATTTTAATAATATGGAGGATGCTAACCACATTTTAACAAGAGGTCCTTGGTTTTTGGGCAAAAGGAGCCTTTTTCTTAGATGATGGGGTGAAGATTTTAACCCTAAAAAGCTAAATATTAACATTACCCCTATTTGGGTTCATCTCCCGAGTCTACCTACCCAGTTATTCAATGAATATTAGTTGTAGGGCATATCCAGAACTATAGGGGACCTGATATCCATTGACCATGTAACCTTGGCCAGGGCAAGGATGACTGATGCACGAATCTACGTAAATGCTAATTTGGATAATGAATTTCCAAGGTTTGTGGAGCTAGAGTATGGAGAATACTATCAAAAATAGTTGATAGAATACAAGAACAGATTGACATTCTATGTAGAATGTAAAAATAAAGGACATCTATGCAATCAGTGCCCTAACCTAGAAATGAATAGAGAAAAGCAAAAGCAAGGAATGCTAGATAGAGGAAATTTGAGGAGTTTCCTTGGCAGAGGTTGTTTCAATCAGGCAAACTATGTCTACTAAAAAAAGAAAAGATAGGGTGCATGGTCCCAACAAGACAAAGGAAAACAATAGGTTTTTGGCAACCAAAATACTCAGGTAAGTTCCAATCCTTTAGTTTCAAATAAACTTTCAATTCTATCCAATATGGGAGTAGGAGGATTATCGAAAGACATGGAAGCCCAGAACCTTTAGGATAACCTTTATGACTCTATAGAATCCCCATCCAAGTCAGGATCCTCAAACCCTAATGCTAAAATTACTATAAGCCCCGTGGGAATCACAAATCCAAAACCTAATGCCCGATATCTAGAATCTCCATCCAAGTTGGGATCCTTAAACCCTAATGCTGAAAATACTTCAAGCCCAGTGGGCATCCCAAAGCCAAACCCTAATGCTAAAGAACTTAGGAAGAAATTTGAGGCATTGGAAAACAAAAAATCTCATCTCCCTTGTGAATCCTACTGAGAGGCCATCCCACAAACTAGGGGAATACAGGAAAAAATGACAATATTTAGATGTAGGGGTGGAGATATGTGAAACTCTTCAGACTGAGGAATATGGCAGTCTAGTTCTGCAACAAATTTCCTCCCCCTAGTTTAGTTGTAAACAAACCAAGAGCACTGTGAAGTCTCCTATAGATTTTGGCAGTGAAAAAGAAGAGGGAGAATATCAAATGCTGAGCATCAAAAAATTAAAACTGATAATGACATTGCCAATGGAAAATAGAGAACTTTGTTTCAACATGTTATTCCAAGTTTTGAAGACAACAAATTAGGAAAACCCCCTCAAGGGAGGGGGAGAGGAATAAATCCCAAACAATCTAAATGAAGTTCCTCTCATGGAACATGAGAGGCCTCAATGTCCTGCCCAAACACAGGGAAGTCAGTGCAATAAGAAATCAAGTGAATACAACTATTATCATGTTGCAAGAAACAAAAAATGATGAGATTCAGTAAAAAAAAATAGAAAAGAAAATCTAGAATTAAGGGGAGATGGTTTTCAAATCATCCAAAGGAGTTTCTGGAGGCCTTATGACTTTGTGGGATCCTCGGATAGTAGAAGGCACCATTATTCAAAAATATGATAGGGTTATTAGTGTTTTATTTAAGGAAATAAACAACAAGTCATGGATCCTTTCAAATATTTATGCCTTGACTTCAATTCAAGGGAGAGCTCTACTGTGGGAGTACTTAGGAAATCTGAGTGAAATCTTCCATAATGTCCCCTGGATTCTAGCTGGGGATTTTAACACTCCTCTTTACCCTTCAGACAAAATGGGTGGAAATGGACCACCTATCAGGAGCATGGATGAGTTCAATGACTTTGTGAACTCCAACACATTTATGGATGTAAAACTTAGAGGAGCAAATTATACCTGGATAAATCGATGGATATGGTGTCATCTCATTCAAGAAAGGCTTGATAGGTTTTTCTATCAAAGGAGGCTACAAATCTATTCGATGATTCTACCCTACAAGCCCTTCCTAAAATTACCTCTGATCATAATCCCATTTTTTTGGAGATCCCTAACTCTTTGTACTTCAAGAAACCTTTCATATTTCAATCTATGTGGATCAAACATTCCAGTTTTAGAGATAACTTAATTTAATGGTGGCAGTAGCTTGTCAGGGGTAGTGCAACTTTTAAACTTACTGGAAAATTAAAGTTTGTTAAGGAAAATCTTCGAACTTGGAACAAAGAGGTATTTGGGAACCTATTTTAAAATAAAAAATAGGTTGTTGAAATTTTGAAGATAATTGATCAGAGGATTCAACATGGTGATGTTGATGAAACTACTAGGCAAGAGGAACAAATAAAACTAGCAGAGTTTCATAACATTTTGGCCTATGAGGAAATCTATTGGAGGTAAAAATCAAGGGCTCTTTGGTTGAAATATGGAGATTCAAATTCCAAATTTTTTCACGTCAGCACTCTTAGAAACAGAAGAAATAAAAAGATAATTTTTTTAAAAAAGCATATGGTTCTATTACTTAGGAATTAATAGAAATCAGAAAGGAAGCAGTACCTTATTTTAATTCTATCCTTGGTCAAGAATCGTAGTGCAATGAGGAGGCCAAAGATATTCTCTTGCAATCTATTCCTAACATAATAAATGAGGATATAAACCTTAAGCTTCTAGCTCCATTTTCTGATGAGGAAATTAAGGAAGCCTTGTTTAGCATGGAGCCAGGCAAAGCCCTGGGACTTGATCGATTTCCCCCTCATTTCTATCAAGCTTTTTGGGACATCATAAATGAGGATGTAATTTTTGTTGTCAGATAATTCCAAGAAATCAATCATATCCCAAAAGGTCTCAACTCTACTTTTATTTATCTAATTCCTAAGAAGCAAATCCCTAAATCTATGGTTGACTTCAAGCCGATCAGTCTGTTGAATGTTTCTTACAAGATCCTAACTAAAGCCATTGCAAATATAATAAGATATGCTCTACCCTACATCATATATCCATGCCAAGGAAGATTTTTCCAGGGTAGGTCAATCTTTTATGGAGTTATCACAGTTAATGAAGCTTTGTACTCTGCTCATAAGACTAACAGGTCTATTTTTGCCCTCAAGCTTGATATGAACAAAGCATTTGATAGGATAAATTGAGACTTTCTGATTGCTATCCTCCTTAAGTTTGGTTTTCACCACAAATGGGTTAATTTGATCAAAGAAATCATTTATAAAGCATGGTTCTCAATTTTGGTTAATGAAACAACTGCTGGTTACTTTCAAAGTCAGAGGAATTCGGTAGGGGGGCCCTATCAGCCCCATGTTATTCATCATTGTGGCAGAAGCTTTAGGCAGAACCATAAAAATTGCTTGTATTTCAGGGCTCATATCAGGAATCAAGGCAACATATCTCACTAGGTCTATTTCTCACCAACAATTCATCGATGATACCCTTCTATTGACTAAGGTGTCGGTGGTTGAGGCCAAAAAAATTAAATACATCCTGCAACTCTACGAGGACGTTGCTAGTCAGAAAGTTTATTTCAGTAAAATGAAGTTATATTTCTTGAAAACCCCCATTCATAGGCAAGGAAGGATTGCAAAATTTTTAGGGTGTGATATAGCAAACCTCCCCACTTCGTATCTTGGTCTCCCTCTTTTCATTGGTTCTCCAAGAGAGTCAGTGTGGGACTGGGTTATTGAAAGAATTCAAAAAAAACTTGATGGATGGAAAGGTTATATTCTATCTCAAGTAGGAAAGTTGACCCTCATTAAGGCCTCTCTTTAGATAATTCTAGTCTATTTCCTCTCCTTTTTCAAAGCCCCTATGTAGGTTTTCTAGAAAATTGAGAAACTCCAAAAAGAATTTTTATGGACTAGATTAAAGGAGAAAAAAAGGATACACCTTGTAGGATGGACCATTCTCATGAGGCTTAGGTCTAAGGAGAATTGCTCATATGAATTTAGATTTAATAGCTAAGTAGGCATGGCACCTCATTTCTAGTGAATAAAATGAATGGACAACTATCATCAAATGAAAGTATCTTCAAAATATGGAATTTCTAAGTGACCCAGTTCCAATCAGAGGTTTTGTTTTTTGGAAAACAATTCTCAATTGTAAGGAAATAATTAAAAAAGCTTTAATATGGGTTTTAGGCAATGGTGAGAGGATAAATTGCTGTAATGATAGGTGGGCTAAGGATGAACCACTGATGCAATATCCTAACTTATCCCGAATCAGAGATATCATAGAAGAAATCATTGGCAAAAAAGTCTCTGATTATATGGTTGAGGACAGAGGCAGAATGAAGCAAAAACAAATAAGGATTAAGGGATTTCAAGCAGAATAAAATGATCTTTGTAACATTCTGTAGACACCTAAAATGCGTCATGTCGAAGGTGACTACTCATATGGACATGCTACAAAACCATATGGAGGATCTTGGACAGACTCCAAGATAGAGAAGTGGTTCTAACCACTCAATTTAGGCATTTTGACCTAATCAAGTTGAATCACAACCAAGATCTATGGTATCCATTCTAAACCATGGTTGATACCTATGGTATATATTCTGGACTACAACTATGACCTGCGATCTTAACTGAAGTTCAGTTAGGCCTTCCATTCAAGCCAAATTTGTTGGAACAACCAAAAGATCTAGAAGCAAGCAGTTGAAGGACGAAAGATTCCAGAGGCTTCCATACCACCTATCATAACCAACATTCTTGGTCTTGGATTCTCCATGAAGCTACCCCTAGCCCTAGGGATATGCTATAAATACCCCCTCAAAATGGGGTGAAAAGGGAGAGAGTTAATTGATCAAGAGAGTAGCAAAGCCTTGTCAAATTGCATACTGAATTTGTGCATTTGAGAGCCCCTTTGCTATTCACCTAAAGACCAATTAGACATGGATGCCCTAGGTGCCTAGGAGATTCAAGAAGCACAAATATGGGCAAATGAAGGCTTTTCATAGTGATTTGACCATCAAATATGTCAAATGACAACAAAGGTGACTCTTGAACATCAATTTGGACAAGGAGGTCAAGCCCACTGCCTCTAATTCTAAGGGTAAACCTATCAAAGGTCAAACTGCGACTATCAACCATGGTTCACAGTGCAGACCACCCACCATAGTTGTGGTTTGCAACAAGTTATTGATAACCTTACTTGATTTACTTTTGATCGCATAGATTAGTTATATTAGTATTTTTATAGGTTTAATTACACTTTAGAGAAACTCTAACCGTAGGAATTAGTTATTTCATGCATTGTATTAAGTAGGATTATATTGGATATTTTATGCACTTTATTGCTCCTAACTTGATATTTGATCCATGCATCATTTTCTTATTCATGTCCATCATGTTATAGTATAATTCTTGATCTAATTAGAATAGTTTAAAGTCTTTCTTTATGATTTCTTGTTTTACTAGTTTAATGGCATTTGCATACATATTTCCTTAAAAGGCCTCATCATTAGAGGCTATCAATATTTTTAATCATGTGCTATTTTTCTTGTTCGCATGGAGACAGGTGCAAGAGGAGCTTACCTTACAATCCTTCCACATCACGAAGAAGGAGGTCAACTGCACCCCAAGGCTATTTGTGACTAAAAAATAGAGCACTATAAGTGCACCTACCCTATTGAGGGCATTGGCAATTGTAATATCAGTATCATATTTCAAGTGACCCTAAGAAGGCATTTTTGTAATCAAAGCTCATTCAAAGATTAATACAAGAAACCTTACTTTTTTTGTTCAACTTATGTACTTGTGTCAATATTTGTGCTTTCATGATAGTATAGATCAATAAAGTAGCTAGGTGCATGCTCCATGATTAATTCAGATGGCAATCAAGACAAAAATCCACATTTCTAGCCCCTAAGTGCTGAAATTTTTGGTTTTTTCATCTCAAGTGCTAACTGTAGCTAATAGCTGCAGTTGTTTTTTTTCCCACAGATGTCACCTATAGTTTACACTGCAGCCCACAAACTAGAGCTATGGTTTACAGTAGAAGCAATAGACAACAAAGAGACCACTTGGCAGTAGAGTAGGAGTTGAGGTAGGTTCTATTTTCATCCTCTGTTCTATAGTTTCTCCTCTGTATTATTACAATAGGTGGCAAATCGATGGCAAATTAGGAACATTAAAGGAAAAAGAATCAATGAAAAAGTCCTAATTTGATTTCGCATTATTTCCATTAGAAAGGCACTACCAGGAACAATGGACCTCTGATTGTAGTCCACCCTAGAATACAGTGACCTTCATAAAAATTGTGTAGTCATTTGCATGCGTGAGACCCAATTAGAGGCCATGTCATTGTAATTACATTATCATAACATTATGTAGGACACAACATGCATACCTTTGTGAATTTTGAAATGTTCCTTCTTATGTAAATCATGTAGGAATGATCATATGAATGCTCTTTTATGCATTTGTCTTTATGCAAAGTAAAACGAACCACACACACCACATTTCATTGTAAACATTAGTGGCATTGGGATCTTACATCCAACCCATTTTATTGAGACCAATAGTGGATGTCATTACCGCTTGGTTGGATCATTTAAAATTGTATTATCGGGAACCGCTCGTTGCCAAGGCTGACCCAAAAACTATTGTATATGTACAAAATAGCACACACTCTTCTTCGAAAGGGTGTATCGTTCCACACAGTGTGCTGGGTGAGGGTTGGTAGTACCTATGCTACTTCATTGAGTATGGACTTCATTACCATATTTGGATTGTGCAAGTATATAGGTGAAATCCAATTAAACTAAGAATAAAATCCAATGATTTTGCAAAACACGTGAGAGTTTATCATACTGATACAACACATCTGAAAATAACATTAAATAGTTTATGGATCACAATAAAAATTGAAAAGAAGATAATCATCATTTGTATACCTTGTTTGCATAATAGAACACATCTAAAGGTTAGGTACACAAATGGTGAACACATGGGGTGATAAAAAAAGGTCTAGGACCGATGCCCATGATCAACCCCCAACTAATTCATAGCAGCATGTATCGAGTCCTCACACACATGAGCGAACCGAATGATATTCGATCAACATTAGAGGTGACAAATCAACACGGGGAGATCCCGATGAGCGGACCCCCAATAGAGGAGCTTTAGTACACTCCTTTAGGCATAGGACTAAGCATGGAGCTTCTAAGTATGAGGATGCTCTACTCCAAAGCCATTACCGAGACTGCACTACACACACATCCATGAGATTGGCCGAGGAATATGTTGTACAAGGGACCAAGTTGGTTCCCATACATACTAGGTCCACAAGAGGTTCTAATCCTCCATAGTCAGAGTATATACAAACCAGAGATCCACCCATTTAGGGGCAAGAGGACAGACTTGCTTTTGAGCATAGGTCCACCCATACTCTTATGCGTGGCCCACCATGCAAGATCAACATTGATATATCAAAGGTAGGAGGTAAATGAACACCACTGCATGATCTATGGAGGTCTAGACAGTTAGATGGTCTAGGTAGTGTTCTTGAGCAGCTAGGCTGCAAGCCTACAACTCCACCCACTCATGCTCCGAGTGAGCATAGAGGTAGTTGTATCAATATCACTAGAGAGCATGGAGAGGCTTCTAAGAACCCTCATGTCACACATCTACCATCCAAACATGGTGGTTCATAGTTTAGATCATATCAGGATGTCGATACCATATTCATAGATAGATGCAAAGGTGCAGCACAATTTTCTAATGGATGCATAACCCATAAGGTAGCTCACATAGAGCATACCCACTAGAGGCCTCCCACGATTGACCATATCGAAATATCACATAGACTGGTGTCCAAGAAAATATGTCAACTCCTTCAAGATCAATTGGAGGATGCTCACCTAGAGAGGCAACATATTAAAGATGAAAATATTCAAGCACAAAGGCTCCTACAGTAGATGTTATATGAGTAGTGCATGCTTGAGGAGCGTATTATAGCTCAGAAGGAGTGCATATAGTGGGAGGATCAGCTAGCCAGGGCTGGCCTATACCATCCCAAGGAGCATAGAGAGCATGTGAATAGGATGGTTGTGTCCCTAAATGATATGCACAAGGAGCACAAAGACACTCGTACTCATGTCAATACCCAACAGAGGGAGTGACTGCTATCGCTCAATGATCTTAAATAGAGGCAACATGAGCATGTAGATATAGACAGCTACGATCAGGAGTATCCTAAGAGTTACTAAGTTGAGGAGGAAGAAGATCCACTTCCTCCACCTCCCTCGAAGAAGACATTACCTCCTAGACCACCTCCACATCAGCTTAAGGAGGAGGACTTTTTGTCTTCTGAGGCATACAAGGTTTTGGCCGATAAGGTCAAAGCAATAGAGAGGCAAGGTGCGGCTATTCAAAATATGACACTAAGGAAGATACACAATGAACCTCTAGACCCCTCGGTGCCTACGCCTCCATATCCTAAGCATTTTGATATGCCCAAGTTAGAAAAATTCAAGGGTTATGAGGATGCCCAAGAGCATGTTATGAGTTTTTTGGATGCTTGCTTCCATATAGAGAGTCATGATGCTTTTTTTTTGTGCACCTTCATTATGACACACTCTGGCCTGACCCGAGAGTGGCTCAACCAATTGAAGAAACACAATATTATTGTTTTTGAGTAGTTAGATGATGCATTTATTGAACACTATTCATTTGGCATCAAGAAATAGGCCAACCTTTCTAATTTTGCTACGCTAGCTCAATGCAATTATGAGACCATAGAGCAATACAGAAAGAGATGGCATAGAATAATGGTAAAGCTTCCATTCCCTATTCCTGAAGTAGAACTGACCTGAATGTTTACAAAGAGTTGTGCAAAGAACATCTCACTACTTTTTCAGCTACAACAGTATGCTACATTTGAGGAAGCTTTGGCGTAAGCCAAGGTGATCGAGGACATCAAGTTGCAAGAAGGCAACTTGAAGCTCAAGACCAGGAAAGAGGAGTTTAAAAAGAGTACTACAAACCAATAGGGCAAGCAGGACCACGTGAATCAAGTAATACTAAATATTGGAGGATAGGACAAGGGACAACAAAAGCCTAATTATCAGGCCCAACCTCCTTCTGCACATTATGAGACATGCAAAAATAATTAGAAGGGCAAAAATAGAGAAGAGCATCCACTTCGCTAGTTCACACCTCTAAAAAAATCGATGAATTTGATTTTCTTTCAACTATGCGAGGCCAAGGCCATACGATTTCTCGAGGTCAAATTAGTATATTTGAATGTGCCAAAGTCCAAGTGGCATTAAGACGATCTATTCTGCATATTCCACAAAGCGAAGGGCCACAACATCGAGACATGTTGGTCCTTCAAACACATTGTGTAGAACATGATAGAAAAATGAGAGCTTGTAGTACCAGGGAATCCATAGGCGCCCGACAATAGAAACATGGGGATTTTCAAGAATCCACTACCTAATCACAAGGCACCTCATAACAATGCCAGCTAGGTCAATCAAGTGAGAGTCAAACCACATACCCAGGGGTTCGTAGGTATGGTCAATGTTGTTACTATACATGGGAGGTATGATCAACCGAATCAACCTCATGCTCCTGTTAGAATACAAGCTACGCTAGATCAACGACCAACTCAAAAAATTCTAGGCCCACCAACTAGATTGATGGTGACAATAAGGAGCAGGTTAGTTCAAAACCTGTAGATAACTCCTATGAAGTTATCAATATATGAGCTTATTCAGTAGTCCCTAGACACAAGGAGACTCTTATGGATATTATGAGGTCCATTGAGGTACAGTCCCAAGATGCACACACATTTATAAATTTCATGGGACATGTACAATAGTGTTAGGACCCCATGATACAATTTTATGATCATGAAGTGAAGATGGTTCCTACTATTACGGTTGAACCACCACTGCATATTATCACATGTGTTAACCACATGCATTTCAAAAGGGTCTTTATCGACACTGGGTCCTCGATCAATATAATTATGACTAAGGCACTGAGCCATCTCAAGTTTCTCAAATCACACTTTGTGCCTACCACCTTTACATTGAGAGTGTTTAACGATGTACTATGCTTGATGATTGGTACAATTGTTCTACCTATTTAGGTTGGACTCAAGACCATCTCTGTGATGTCATGTGATAGAGGGCACCATGCAATACAACATTCTGCTTGGAAGTCCTTGGATTCATGAAATGTGTTGCATCCCCTCAATCTTGCATCAATGCAAGAAGTACATTCACAAGGTACAAGTTCACATAGTGTTCTTAGATGAAGAACCATTCAAGTTCATGAACCTAGCATATTTGCCTGGGGGTTTTATACTCTCATCGATGTAATTGGATATCTAGACTGCTTCACTGGTTAAGATTCCAAGAGGTAAACCAGTAGTTTGTACTCAACCATCGATATCTATGTCACACAGATCTAAGCATATGAATGCAACTTCTATAAAACCAACTACATCAAAAATACATCGACAAGATGAGAAGCTAAAGGTGAAATTGAGTGAGAAAGTAGAAGATCATATGCCCAAACCAATCGCCAATGAGACTCCCACTCCCATGGATGTGGAAGAAACTTAAGACAAATCTGAGGTACCTTAGCCTGCTTTACCTACATCTTCAGAAGGGTCATCTGCACCACAGGTGACTATTCATCTAGCTAGCATAGGTTTAGGTGAGTATCTTGTGCAAAATGTTACTTTCGGACCTATCCTGAATACTGCATAAGAGATGGACCAACCACATGGCCATCAATTTTTGATTGGATCTATAGTGTTGTTGGGTGAGCCACCCAACTAAAAAACCTTCATCTATATAGGGCTAGATCAAACACCAACTAGAATTTCCATATATGAGGATGGTGACGAGCCATTCACTGTGAATGTGTGCTATCTATCTAAACTAGAATACGTCATGCACATTTTAAAGTCGTATCATTGGCATGGACATGGCCTTGGTCTTTTTGAACAAGGACCTAGGACTCCACTCGAACCTCATTATCAGTTAGCTACTGATAGGTTCAGGTTAGGGTTACAGGTATAGGATCATGACAATTTTCTTACTGCATCCTTAGATCGCATGTACTTGATTTTGGGGGACGATGTGGATTTTAATCCATATCACCCTAATCCTTCTAGATTTTAGAGGACTCACCAAATGATATTGTTTGTTACCATAGGGCCATCTGATTCATATCATGATAGGTCCTTAGAGGACAACCCTAGGGGCAACCTAGGTAACCAAATTTGTAATGCTACTGATGACACTGGTATGCAGGGGCATAAACCCACTACTATAAGTGATCTCAAGTTAGGATATCTTTGTGATGATGATGGAGAGGAGTCCACCTCAAAAATAAGTGGACCTAGTTATGATGTAGATGATGAGTCCTCAAATGATGATCAATCTAAGGAGGAAATCGAGCCAATATTTCCAGGTCTAACATTTATATGCCATCTGATACCTATGGAACAAGTGGAAGAGATGAATGAGCACTTCATAATCGATAGTGATTATGAATATGAGATAGAGGAGGCCTACTTAAGGCCTCGCCCAACTAATCTCCTACTGTTCATAGACACAATAGAGTGGTTCATCCATGGTAGTGACCACAGTGATGTAGATGAGAGGACCGATTCTAGGCTTGTGTATCCACAATATCTATTGCCTAGGGAATCAAAGCATGTTATGGAGGAAGTACCTCCCAATACTGAGTGCTCTAAGGAAGAAGTAGTGACAGTTTACATGACAGTATCATATATATGATCGTTCTATCAGATTTATTTGGATAGTGATGATAGTGAACGTAAAATCAGATACATGGGGCCACATCTGGCAGATCGCCCCTTAGAAGAGGGGGGAAATGACAAATTGTATTTGTACAGTGATGATGAGGATTCATTGAATATGAACTATTTGGGACCTCATCACCTATGTAATAGGCCTCCACCTCGAGGTCCCCCACCTATTGCAATTGTAGGTTTGCATTAGGAGATTAATCTCCATCACAACCTAAGGGAAAGAAGAGAGATCAAAGAGAGGTATTAGGAAATCTTTCCCCATATGACTACATACACAGAGCTCCTTGAGTCTAGAGATCCCATTTTGTAGCTAGTACACCGGGAGGATCTAGTTATATGGGCATACCACAGAGAGGATCCATTTGTGCTTATACCACTCGAGCCAGATCTTAGGTACAGAAGCTACACTTTAGATATAGAGTTTTGTCCATGTGGTTTTGGAGATCAATTCCATTTCATAAATATTATCTCCATTGATTTGACCACTCCACTTTGTAATCCATTAGATCCGTTCAAACTAGTACATCTGAACATGGATGCTATCAATTGGGATTGCACTGACTCGTCGGTCCAGCCTAAATATTTCTTCCCTAATGAAGTAATGCTGCAACCATTTCATTTTGTGCCAGGCTATGCTTATGATATTTATTACATTGAGGATACTTCCTATGAGGAACATATGAACCCGGTTGATGACATCCATCTGATTCCCATGCCTCACCAGCTTGAGGAGGGATCACATATGTCAGTAGAGAAAACCTTCAATGTGGATATCAGTAAAGATCCCACCAATCCAAAGAAGGTTATATTTGGAGAGAGTCTCACTCTAGATGAGCGTGATAGCATCATCCCTCTATTGAAAGAGAGATATGATCTCTTTTCTTGGACTTACAAAGACATGTCGGGTCTAGATCCAAAATTGGTTACTCATAACCTTTCGCTAGATCTGTCGAAGAAGCCAATCAAGAAAAAACTCAAAAAAATACATCCAATAGTAGCCTTAATGGTGAAAGACAAGTTTAAAAATTTGTACATAGAGTTTGTCATCTCCATCAACTATCCATAATGGGTGTCCAATATGGTGCCCATAGGAAAGCCAGATGGAAGGATTCGTATTTGTACAAATTTTAGATATCTCAATAAGGAAAAACCCAAAGATTCATTTTTTTTGCAAAATATCGATGCTCTGATAGATGCTACTGTAGGTCATGAAATGCTCTCCCTTATGGATGGTTTTTCTGGATACAATAAGATTTAGATTAAACCTGAAGATCAACATAAAACTACATTTATAATTCCATGGGGGACATTTTTCTACAAATTTATGCCATTCGGTCTTAAAAATACTGGTGCCACATATCAACATGCTATGACATATATCTTTCATGACTACATGAATAAAATCTTAGAATATTATATCGATGACTTACTAGCTAAGTCATTGCTATGAGCAGAGCATACAAAGGTCTTAAGCAAGGTCTTCAATCGCTTGATAGAGCATAATGTTAGGTTGAATCCTAAGAAGTGCGTATTTGGCATAACTTTAGGTAAAATCTTGGGATTCATCATTTCTAAATGAGGCATCGAAGTAGACCCAAAAAAGGTCAAGGCTATTCTAGAGATGTGTCCTCCCACTAATATCAAAGAACTAAGAAGCCTTCAGGACAAAGTAACGTCCATAAAGTGATTCATCGCTCAATTATCGGATAAATGTCAACCCATGAATCAACTGCTACACAAGGGGGTCCCATTTTATTGGGATGATGATTTCCAAGTAGCATTTTCTAAGATTAAGCAATACCTGGCAATGCCGCTAGTACTAGCTCCACCAAGGCCAGATGTGCCTTTTTTGCTATATAAATCAACAACCAAATTTGCATTAGGGACCATGTTAGCCCAAAATAATGTGCAAGGCAAAGAGCAAGCCATATATTACATCAGTTGCACCTTGGTGAGTTATGAGTCAAGATATGCATATGTGGAGAAGATTTTTTTAGAAGTGGTGTTCACTACCAAGAAATTACAGCATTACATGCTAAGTCATACGACATATGTTATATCAAAACATAATCCTTTGTAGTATATGATGAGCAAGACATATCATAATACACATACTGCAAAGTGGATCATGCTATTGATAAAATTTTATTTGGAATTCATTAGCCAAAAGTCCATCAAGGGATAAGTCATACCTGATCAACTAGCTGAGGCACCACTATCCAAAAATAGGCCTCTAACCATTGAGCTTATAGATGATGCGGTCTTCGTAATATCTAAAGCTCCTAAACTTGAAGAACCAAATAATAATGCTGATATGACATTGTTCTTAGATAGTTCAAAGTGTGAATAAGGGGGTGATGTAGGAATAGTGTTTTTCATGCCACAAGGAGCTCCAATGCCCTTGTCGTCCAAGTTATACTTTTTGTGCACCAACAATAATGCTGAGTACAAAGCCCTACTTTTGGGCCTCCACACAACCATCACCATGGGTATTAAAATATTGAACATTTTTGGTGATTCTCTACTCATAGTTAACCAAGTTAAGGGGCTCTTTTAGTGTCGATGTCCCATACTGAAAGCCTACAAATATCTTGTTGCCACTTATCTAGATAAATTTGAATGGTATGACATCGAGGCAATCCCTCATTCGTCAAATAGGTTCCCAAATACCATGGAATATTTGGGGTCCTTGATCCCTCAGAATTCATCTATCAATTTGACTACCATCCATGTTAGAATTCTCACACACCCAATAGTAGAGCGTGCAGCCTTTGATAACAAAGAGTCAGTCAACATGATTGTTGTGGATTGGTTTTGTAGAGCGGAATAATTTCTTAAGCGAGCACTCTAAGAGTCATTGACTTCTCATAGTCCTACAGGGAGTGGTACTACCATTCACCATAAGGTTGTTTCCTAGTATGTATTTACAAAGTTAAATACACAAGGGGAGCAAGTCGTCTTAGTAGTCAAAGTTGAGGCTTGTCAAAGCTGGATCTGGCAAATCCAAGACTTATTAAAACTTGGTATGATCCTAGAGGGATTGTCGCATACCGCAAGACACACATTCAAATAGAAAGCGACTAAGTATGTATTTATAGGAGACATTTTATACTGACACAGCGATGAAGGAGTTCTCCTTTGATGTCTTGAGCCCCAAGAATCATCTTGGACAATTTCAGAAGCTCACGATGGTACGTGCAGTGGCCATTTCATCAGTATGGCTATCATAAAACACATCTTTCGCATGGGTTATTATTGGTCCACTATGGAGAAGGATTGCAATGTGTATGTCAAGAAATGCGTTAAATGTCAATATCATGCTAATCTTACGCACTTGCCATCACAAGACTTACATCCCATTTAGGTGGCTTGGCCATTTTCTCAGTAGGGACTAGATCTTATTGGCAATATTTCTCCTCCATCATTAGGCTGACATACATTCATTATCATGGCTACTGAGTATTTCATAAAGTGTGTGGAAGTCATTCCCCTTACAAAAAATACTAGAGCTCGCATCGTAGAATTTATTCTCAAGCATATAATATGTCATTTTGGGATACCATCCAAAATAATTTTAGATAATGGAACTTCTTTTAAGAACAAAATTGTGTGGGATTTAATGTATAAATACTACATTAAACACAGTTTTGCAACTCCATACTATCCGCAAGCAAACGGGTAAGCTGAGGCCTCAAAGAAGACTATGGTAGCCATCTTGAAAAAGATAGTGCAAGAACACCACAAGGATTGGAATATATAGCTACCCCTTGCATTATGGGCTTACAGGACTAGTGTTCAAACACCCATTGGGGCAATGCTATTTTCACTAGTATATGGCACTGAGGCCATTATGCCCTTAGACTTTGAAATTCAATTGTTGTGTGTTGCATTGAAAGAGTTCATCAATGATGACACTGTGTGGCAAGCTCACCTCGATCAATTAATGTTGCTTGATGAACATCGTGTGAATGCCCTCGAGCATCTCTACGTTTATCAAGAATGATTAAAATGAGCTTAAAATGTCAAAGTCCACTAGAGAGACTTTGAAGTAGGGGATCTTGTGCTGAAAGAGAACCAACAAAACTTGAATTTGTTGCCTGATATGAGAGACAAATTTGTGGATAATTGCCTAGGGGCTTACATCATATATGAAAATATTGGTCTAGGTACCTATCGCCTAACATTGCTAGAGGGTGTGAAAGAGCTTGAGCCTCTCAATATCATCCATATTAAGGTGTTCTATACTTGATAGTGTAGTAAAGGCACCAAAGGCATCTGTAGGCCCTTTGGTCAACCCAAAATCTTTGAGGGTTTGTCCATAACCGCTCGGTCATCCCAAAAGGCTTTGAGTTCTCAAATTGAGAAGCTTGGTCAAGTAAATGCACCAAAGGCATCTATAAGCCCTTTGGTCAACCCAAAAGCTCTAAGGGTTTTGTCTCAACCGCTCGATCATCCCAAAATACCCCAAGCTCTCTATTGAATAGCTTGGTCAAGTAAAAGTGCCAAAGGCAGTTCCTCATCTTTTGGTCATCCTTAAAAGCTCCAAAGACATGTACTCATAATTTGGTCAAATATGGAAGCTCAAAATCCATAAAAATCAAGAAAAATATATAAAATTTCAAAAAAAAAAATTGGAAAATATTAAAATTCAAAAATATTTGCTTTTGCATTTCGCATTTTCATTTGCATTCATGCATTGCATATAGGCATTTATCATCCATTGCATTCCATACAAGAATGGATTGAAGAACACAAGCTTATACTGAGAGGGTGGGGGTGAATAGTATAAGACCTCTTTTTACTTTTTCCTTTATACTTCAAAATAGTAAAGCAATATACCCAAAGCAATATCAAAGAAATGCACAATATCACCCACAAAGTGACACCAATTTTAACGTGGTTCACCCAGAATGGCTGGGCTACGTCCACAAAAATTTTTGCTAAAAGTTATCTCAAAGTTCTTTGGGAATCCTTCCCAATTACAATGTTTATGAGCCTCAGCCCAAAGGAGATACCTTATCCCAATCAAAATTTATGAGCCTCTGCTGAAAGGAGATACCTTCCCCAATCAGAATTTATGATCCTCTACTCAAAGGAGATACCTTCCCCTCTGCTCTAGAAATGATCCCTCAAAAGATCAACTACCTCTACCTCTTGCCAGCACATGGAACTTCTTTCCACCGAAGACCTCCTATCCTCAATGATTAGCCTAAGAGACCTCTACCTTCTATGATAATGTCCACAGTAGCTCAGCAACTTGTACCAAACACAGTCAGTTGGTATAGTACAAGTCTTCCTATGTCTGTCAGATCTGTCCAACTCTTGAAAAAATCAATCCTCTGCATACAAGCCTTCTCAAAGACTTGCAAACTGTCCTCAGGTTCTTCTCATAGAACCAATGCACCTCAGTCCTCAAGTTCTCTAATAGAACTATCAAACTCAGATCACAAGTCCTCTGCTAGGACCTATCCAAATCTACTCACAAGTCCCCATAGGAACCTATCCAAAAACTGCTCACAAGTCCCCATCGAAACCTGTCCAAAACTGCTCACAAGTCCCCACCGAAACCTGTCCAAAAACTCAGCAAGCTCACAAAGAAAAAATTTCTTATTAGGAAATCACAAAGTGAATTTTTAGAGACCCAATGTGATTTGTCAAACTCATAGAAGCATAAAGAGAATTGTTAGAGACTCAATATGTTCTATACTCAAATCCCAATCTCAAAACTCAACTCAAATCAACTTAGATCAATCTCAATCTCAAATCTGAAAACTCAACTCAATATCTGAAATGGATAGGATAGAATGTTTTATTTCAAGAACATGAAACCCCAACAATTTCCAACTATGCAAAGAATTACATAACAATGATACTCATGTTATTTTCACCATCAATTAGGGATTCAACAACAATGCTCATCAAACAAGGTTTAGTCAACCAACACCATTCAACTCAACATCAACCTTGAAGCATTCAACCAATCATCACAAGAAAAGGAAACAAGTAGAAATCCTTTTCCCTCCAAATATATTTGAACAAAACAGCCACCAACATAATATCACCAAATGCAAAGAATAACTTGCTCAATTCAACTCAATGGAGTAAGCCCAATATCATGAATCAAGTAAAGCAATAACTTGATCAAACAACCTCTATGGAAGCAAATCAACCATCAAACCCAAAACAGCCAACCAAGGGTTCCACCAACTCAATGCAAGTAGCTAGACTCACAAATATAAACCCTAGTGCACAAAGCTTCCACTATATCAAACCAGAAATTATGCATTCACCAAAAACTCTCGTTAAGGATAACAATGCATAAGTAGTCTTCAAAAAACCAAAAAATGGGATTTACACCTAGCCAAAGGATACCTAGTAGAATACCTTTTCACTCCAACCTTATTTTAGAAAACATACACCAATCATACTCATAAGAAGAATGTGCCCATACCTTATTGGAGTAGAAGATAATTGAACCTTCAAGCTGTCACCACACACAAATCTCAAACTTCCAACCAAGTTAGGGTTAGAATAAAAAGAAATGAGCAATAATATAAAATTCCTTTATTACACATTTTAGCTCCACTTCTTTAAACACATCCACCATAACATGCCAATAAATCAACAATCATAGACTCACACCTTATACCTCCATTTTTAATTTTAGCATAGCAAAGAATAATATTAAAAATACATCCAAAGAAATATGCCCTTATTTCTCCTAAGATTTTATTCAATGCTAATCACAAAAGCCAAAACTCATAAAATTTAATCACACCTTATAAATCACTATCCAAGAAACTCCGAATTTCATGGCATAAAGACGTTTTAATAAAAATGTGTGTTACTATAGCAAAGCACCCCCGTGAGACTCGAAACGGGGACCTCCGCCAATGCAGCACCAAATAGCAGCCTTTGCTGCCACTAGCCCACATGGGCTACGAAGTTCACAAGTGAACTTCCCTCTAGTTCACCCTTGAAAAAACTCTTGAAGACTCTTCAACCGCACGTGCTTCTAAGTCTTCCTTCGATCGCAGCGAATACAGAGCACAAACACCGCAAATTGCATTCAAGGAATTTCGAATTGATTAGCCATCCAACATTAGGAGTTGGAGAATAAATAGTCTCTTCGAAGACACCTTGACGTCGGCGAAAATAAAGAACATTTCAAAATTAATCAAAAGTCTTTTCAAAAAGGGTTTAAAAACCCTTAAATAATTTTAGTAAATTAAGAATAAAAAATGGTTTAAAAACCTTTAAGTATTTTTAATAAATTAAAAATAATTTCTCCCTTAATTAATTAAATAATTAATTAATTAAAACCTTGAAGGGTTTTAAATAATAATTAAATAAATAATAAAGAGAACCTCCATTGGTTTTAATAAAAACCATTTAACTTGGTTTTAATAAAAACTGGTTTGGTTTTAATGAAAAACCCTTGGCAATGAAATCTCTCCGGATTCTCTTAAAAATACTCTCTTGGAATATTCCACCTTTGAAGCCAACACATCCTCTTAACATTAATGCCATTTCCTTTTGACATCAATGACAACTCATAGAAAAGAGGCTAGGATCTCAAACCCAAAATTGCCAACAATCTCCCCCTTTGTCATTGATGGCAAACCATGCTTCTCAACAACACAGAAACTCAACATAAACAGCTCCCCCTGTCTTGAGGCTCTCCCCCTTACTAAAATCTCTCCCCCTTTGTCATCAATGGCAAAGGGTCACCTTTGGGGCTCGGGACTAAGAATGAGCCTCTTAGCTTTGTCCCTCCCCCACCTCCTGATGAGGTGATTAATTCTTGGGTGGGAGTAAAACTCCCATTAGGCACTGATCATCATCAGCATCTATAACTTCCTTTCTGGGCCTTCTCTTGAACTCTTTGTCCATATTCCTATTCCTATCACTGTTCTTGTTCTTGTTCTCATCCCTGTTCTTGTCCATGCCTTGATCCTTGGACCTGATCATGCCATTGTTCCTATTCCTGTATTCTGGAATTTTAGCTCTACACTGTCTGATTGTGTGACCTTCATTGTTGCACTTGAAACACTTGATGGTGTTGTTTCTCTAAGGTAAACCTAATATTTGAATCCACCAGTTCTGACCAAACCTATTCTGACCAAATCTATTCTGGCCAAACCTATTCTGACCAAACCTGTTCTGACCAAACTTGTTCTTGTTATTTTCCTTGCAATAAACTTCCTTGTGCCCAAAATGTTGACAAGAGTAGCAATACCCTTGAAAGTAACTAGCACTTCTAAAACTGTCATTTACCTCCTTCACTTGAGCCATGCAATGTGAAGCCATGTGACCAAACCTGTGACAAGGAAAACATCTGCCTTGAAACTTTCATTTAATTGACCTCTTAGGTTATATAAACTTCTTCTCATTCTGAATTCTATTTTATGTGCATCTATCATTCAAGGACTCCTTTTCTAAAATACTTTCCTCATCAGAACTCTCTTCCTTTTGGAGTCTCTTACTAGACTCTCCAACTTGTTCCTTGTGTGGCTTAACAAAACCAAGGCCTATTTTATCTGTTGTCTTTATTTGACCTTTGATGAGTGACTTAACCTTTTTGGAGCTATCTTGAAACATGTAAAGCTTATCCTTGTACTCTTTAGTTTCCTCTTTCAAAGAAGCCATTTTCTGTTCTAATTCACTATACTCAAGAACCTTAGACTCTAACTCATCCTTGAGTTCTTGTGTCTTAGCCATAGAGAAGTCAAGACTTTATATAAGATCATCTCTCTCCATACAACATTCATCTAACTTATCTTTGAGTCTAGCATTCTTCTTTCTTTCCTTTTTCAAAGCACTAAGAGCACTAATAAGTTCACCTTCAAGATCTACTTCACCTTCCTCTATATCTTCCTCTATTTGTTTGCTTCTTGAATCATCAAAGCCTTTTTCAGATTTCTTATCACTAGAGGTGCTACCCTTTTCAAAAACCATACATGCATCTTCGTTATAGTTTTTTGAAGCATCCTCATACATACTAGAAACCAAATCATTATTTGTGCAATCATCCTCAAGGTGACCAAAATTTCCACATCTAAGACATTTCATGATAATGAATCTATGTTTCGGTTCTTCCTCTTTTTTTGATATGAACAACATCTCATTTTCATTATCACTTGAAGAACTTTCACTGTCACTACTAGAACACTTACTTGCTTTGTCTAGGTAGAAACTATTCTTGTGCTTGTGAAAATATTTCTTTCCTTGATTGCTGTGCTCATATTTGTTTTTCCTATGATGCTTGTGCTTTTCAGAATCCTTGCTCTTAGAATCCTGTTTATCTTCATCGCTTTCATTCTTGAGAACAGTACAGTTAGTAGCATAATGACCAAACTTTCCATAATTGAAACATCTTATATTTTTCATACTTTTGTGCTTTCTAGAGAACTTGCCTTTCTTGTTGTAATATGCCTCTTCATCACTAGAAGACTCATCACTATCTTGAAGCTGTTTACCCTTGGATTCCTTGGTAGCCTTGAAAGCTGCCTCTTTCTTGACATCAATATTCACTTGAGTTCTCAACTCAAATGCTGCAAGTATACTATGGAGCTCATAATTTTTAAACTTATCCAAATCTTTAGCTTCCTCAATAGCAGAAATATTTTCACTAAATATATTAGGAAGAGATCTTAAAATCTTATCACAAACATCATTTTCAGCAAGCTCAAGACCTAAGTCTTTCATGGAGTTAACAACCTCATCCATACGAAGCATGTAGTCACCAATATTTTCATCATCATTCATCTTGAGTTGTTCAAACATACCTTTGAAGTGTCTCAACTTGGCCTTTCTGACATGTATCACCTGTATGAACCACCTTCAACTGTTTCCACATTTCACTAGCTGTCTTGTAGTGAATCACTTTGGTGAGATCTGCTTTCTATAAGCCTTTCAGGATTGCATTCATTGCTTTTGAATTGCTGTGATGTAGGAGCCTTTCTTATTTAGTATTAGGACCATGTTCAGGAATAGTGTATTCATATTCAATCACTTTCCAAACGTCATTCCCAAGTGCCATTAGATGAACCTTCATCCTTGCACTCCAAAGACCAAAATCTGACCCATCAAGAATAGGTGCTGCATTGCCACTTGAATAATCCATTATGTTCTTTACTAGATTTTCTTTCAAGCTGTTAAACTTTCTAAAGGCACCTACTCTGATACCAATTGAAGAACACAAGCTTATACTAAGAGGTGGGGGTGAATAGTATAAGACCTCTTTTTACTTTTTCCTTTATACTTCAAAATAGTAAAGCAATATACCCAAAGAAATATCAAAGCAATGCAAAATATCATCCACAAAGTGACACCAATTTTAATGTGGTTCACCCAGAATGGCTGGGCTACGTCCACAAAACTTTTCTCTAAAAGTTATCTCAAAGTTCTTTGGGAATCCTTCCCAATTACAATTTTTATGAGCCTCGGCCCAAAGGAGATACCTTCCCCCAATTAGAATTTATGAGCCTCTGCTCAAAGGAGATACCTTCCCCCAATTAGAATTTATGAGCCTCTGCTCAAAGGAGATACCTTCCCCTCTGCTTTGGAAATGATCCCTCAGAAGATCAACTGCCTTTACCTCTTGCCAGCACATGGAACTCCTTTCCACCGAAGACCTCCTATCCTCAATGTTTAGCTTAAGAGACCTCTGCCTTCTATGATCACGTCCACAGTAGCTCAGCAACCTATACCAAACATAGTTATTCGATCTAGTACAAGTCTTCCTCTGTCTGTCAGATCTGTCCAACTCTTGAACAAATCAATCCTCTACATACAAGCCTTCTCAAATACTTGCCAACTGTCCTCAGGTTCTTCTCATAGAACCAATGCACCTCTGTCCTCAAGTTATCTAATAGAACTATCAAACTTAGCTCATAATTCCTCTGCTAGGACCTGTCCAAATCTGCTCACAAGTCCCCACCAGAACTTGTCCAAAAATTGCTCATAATTCCCCACCAGAACCTGTCCAAAACTGCACACAAGTCCCCACCGAAACTTGTCCAAAAACTCAGCAAGCTCACCAAGAAAAAATTTCTTAGTAGGAAATCACAAAGTGAAGTGTTAGAGACCCAATGTGATTTGTCAAACTCATATAAGCGTAAAGAGAATTGTTAGAGACTCAATATGTTCTATACTCAAATCCCAATCTCAAAACTCAACTCAAATCAACTCAGATCAATCTCAATCTTAAATTTGAAAACTCAACTCAATATCTGAAATGGATAGGATAGAATATTTTCTTTCAAGAACATGAAACCCCAACAATTGCCAACTATGCAAAGAATCACATAACAATGATACTCATGTTCTTTTCACCATCAATTAGGGTTTTGTTGAGTGGTATTTTCACCCAATTGTGAAAGTACACTCTCCCTTAGGATTTGGATTCCAAATCCCCTCTTGCAAAGAAGTTAAATAAACAACTTCTCCAAGGTTTCCGTTATATTAGCATTTGCATATGTGCATTATTAATCTCAAATAAAGATATTGAATTTAAATGCTTGGAACACCTTAGTGATTGCAAGTAACTGTAAACAAGGGGCAATGTTGGTTTATTTTACCATGAAACTTTAGTGATTGTTCATTGAACCAAAATAAATCAAGTATGAGTTGGCCCTCATATGACCACGATGTAGTGCTTTAATTCCTTTTATCTTGATGGTTTTAAAATAGATTTTATCTTGCATTAAATCCTCAATGATGAATGGAATCTTCACATGTAGCTTCAAAATGTCACTTTAACTTATCCCTCTTAAATGAAATCAAATTTTCATCAAGATGAACAATTAAGTGCTTTAAGGAAAAAACCTTCAATGTAATACTCAAATTGCCCCTCTTTCGTAAAATTAGAATTTTTAAGAAGAGGGGGTAATTTTAGGCCCAAAAATGGAAATTTGTGAAAATGCCATAAAACATAACTCCTTCAATGAAATTGGAATTTCCATGAAGGGAATGTCATCATAGGCTCATGAGTGCAAAAAAAAACTGGAAAAATGAAATTTGACCTTAAAATGGAAATTTTCTATTTTCGGATTTTTAAAATCTGTAACAAAACAACAACTTCGATGAATTTTTAAAAATACTAAACAAGTCTGAAAATAAAATTTCAAAGTGCGTATTGGAAGTCTGAACTATAACCTACGCAATGGTGAAATTATTTTTAGATTTTGAAATTTTTTTAATGTTTATTTTAATGCCTGAAAATAAGGAAAAGTTCTGAAATTAAAATTTTAGAAAACAGAAAATTAAAACTTTGCATCAAAATAATTGCTGAAAATGCAGCAATGCAAAAGCTCCTTCAGTTTGATAGCACCCCATCCTGCAAAACCGAATACGTGAGAGTTTCGTACATGCAATCTAGCCTATTTGACCTGCAAAACAAACACAATCAAAGTAAACTGGTGCTGGCTCCTAGGATTTTAAATAATTTCTAGATTATAGACATTCACATGAAATGAACCAAAACGATGGCATAAATTTCACATACAAATCTGAAATTTGGAAGGAGAAACATAGAACAATTAAAATGGAGCATGCAGAAAATTTCTCATTCTTTCTTGCTAACAAGGCCTGAAATTTCTGAAGAGAAGCTTTGGCATTCAAATTAAAATCCAAGTTTTACAAATGCGGCCATGCCAAAAATCCTCCCATTTGGCCATGCCAAAAATTCCGTCCCCTCTGTTTCCTCTTTCGATGAATATTTTAAAGGTTTTCAAAACAACTCTTCGTTTCTCTTCGAGTGTTGTCCTTTGGTTTATTTTCTAGGCTTCCGTTCTCCTTCCGCTTCCTTCCTCAAAGGTGCTTCGCTCCTCTTTCAATCTGCAACGTCCTCTTCAACTTCCACATTTGTTCTTTTCCCTTAGTAACCGTCACTGCTAAATAATTATGACAAGCCCCCTATCCTTGGATTGGAGAAAGCCATCATGACGCTTGCATGTGGTTTCCATATCTTTCGTCAACATTAATATTTATCAATGTGGCTCCTCAGGTGACTAAAATATTCTTATGTGTTTTCGGTAAGATATAATCAAGTCTACAAACCACCCGTTTTATTTCTTACCACCAGTAAATGCACATACGTGGCCCTTGGTAAATGGTAGGACTATGTCCATCCCCTTAGCATCTCCATCCCAACATGGTAATATTCTGCCACTGACGTTACTGTGTTCTAACCGACATGGACTCCAATCACCGCATCCTTCTCGGCGTTTACATATCCACAGTATCCCCCAAAACTTTGCTTCGGATGTTTTGTCATGAAATGACTACCATAAACTCTGTTGAACAATCGACTGCGCCTCGCTGGTTGTCGTCCATATCCTCTGCATTTCGATACACACCCATTAGGAATCACAATGACTCCCATGCCGGAGCGCAGCGGCAATCCTGTGCATGCGGTGGTGTTCTTGTATCCACTGCAAGGCCACATCATACCCACGTATAACCTTGCCAAGAAGCTCGCGGCCAACGGAGTTTTGGTCATGCTCGTCTGCACGGAAGGCTGCTATGCCCGCATCACCAAAGCTAATGGCGGTCGAGACCCCTTTGCCAATGAAGCCGCCACTATTGCATGGCTTTCAGTAATGGCCACTATCTCCACTTCGCCACGTTGCACCGCTTTGTCCCCACACTCAAATTGGTCACATGTCCGCGCTCTGTCATTGCTTGGAGTCATCCACATTGCCATCATGTTGGAGACAGAAACCATATACGTATCTGCCATGGGGTGAACTCGGGTCACATCACCTAAAATGCAAGTGGTGCCCTTGTCGGTGTTGTCCGATCCATACCATCGTCCTGTGTCCACTGTAATGAGCTTTCGAGAGCCCATTCGCAAGGTTGCCGAGATGGTATATCGGCTCCGTGGTTCCTTCCTTTCACTGCGAGACCTGCACTTTAGACAAACAACGAAGTTAAAAAAAAATAAACTTCCTTATAACATGTCTTTGCCTAAAACGTGCATCACCTTTATTAAAAACAAAGCAAAATCCTTTTCTATACTTTCATTAAAACCAAAAGCAAAGGCTTTATATATATGAAATTTTACCTTTCTTTTTATTATTTTTTTATTATTTTATTTTTTTATTTAATTTTTTTTTTTTTTACTTTTCATTTTAAACTTTCACATAAAAGCTAACACAAAATTAATCATAAAAATCAACAACAACAATGACGATAAAAATTGTCAACAAAAATGAACAAATAAAAGTTGTCGACAAGAAAATATTGTTGACAAGAAAAAGTTGTCGACAAGAAAACATCGTCGACAAGAAAAAGTCGTCGACAAGAAAATATCGTCCACAAGAAAATGACGACAATAAAATATCATTGACAAGAAAATACTGCCAAAAAGAACCGACAACAATTGCAAAACCTATGAAAAAACGAAGGATTAGACACTAAAAA
Organism: Wollemia nobilis; assembly: GCA_028583015.1. NCBI lineage: Eukaryota > Viridiplantae > Streptophyta > Pinopsida > Araucariales > Araucariaceae > Wollemia > Wollemia nobilis. The sequence continues at coordinate 6,986,523 of JAQPPZ010017073.1, forward strand.
TGAAATGCCAACACCCGAATATCAAAATGAAAAGGTGGGTCCCCAATTTTGGGGTGTGTTGTGGATCAGCCACAACAGGTTTCAACAACAATGCTCATCAAACAAGGTTTAGTCAACCAACACCATTCAACTAAACATCAACCTTGAAGCATTCAACCAATCATCACAAGAAAAGGAAACAAGTAGAAATCCTTTTCCCTCCAAAGATATTTGAACAAAATAGCCACCAACACAATATCACCAAATGCAAAGAATAACTTGCTCAATTCAACTCAATGGAGTAAGCCCAATATCATGAATCAAGTAAAACAATAACTTGATCAAACAACCTCTATGGAAGTAACTCAACCATCAAACTCAAAACAACCAACCAAGGGTTCCACCAACTCAATGCAAGTAGATAGACTCACAAATATAAACCCTAGTGCACAAAGCTTCCACTATCTCAAACAAAAAATTATGCATTCACCAAAAACTCTCCTTAAGGATAACAATGCATAAGTAGTCTTCAACAAACCAAAAAATAGGATTTACACCTAGCCAAAGGATACCTAGTAGAATACCTTTTCACTCCAACCTTATTTCAAAAAACATACACCAATCATACTCATAAGAAGAATGTGCCCATACCTTATTGGAGTAGAAGATAATTGAACCTTCAAGCTGTCACCACACATAAATCTCAAAATTCCAACCAAGTTAGGGTTAGAATAAAAAGAAACCAGCAATAATATAAACTTCCTTTATTACACCTTTTAGCTCCACTTATTTAAACACAACCACCATAACATGCCAATAAATCAACAATCACAGACTCACACCTTATACCTCCATTTTTAATTTTAGCATAGCAAAGAATAATATTAAAAATACATCCAAAGAAATATGCCCTTATTTCTCCTAAGCTTTTATTCAATGCTAATCACAAAAGCCAAAACTCATAAAATTTAATCACACCTTATAAATCGCTGTCCAAGAAACTCCGAATTTCATGGCATAAAGACGTTTTAATAAAAACATGTGTTACTCTAGCAAAGCACCCTTGGGAGACTCGAAACGACGGCCTCCACCAATGCAGCGCCCAATAGCAGCCTTCACTGCCACTAGCCCACATAGGATACGAAGTTCACAAGTGAACTTCCCTCCACTTCACCCTTGAAAAAACTCCCGAAGACTTTTCAACCGCATGTGCTTCTAAGTCTTCCTTCGATCGCAACGAATACAGAGCACACACATCACAAATTGCATTCGAGGAATTTCGAATTGATTAGCCATCCAACCTTAGGAGTTGGAGAATAAATAGTCTCTTCAAAGACACCTTGACGTCGGCGGAAATAAATACCATTTCGAAATTAATCAAAAGTCTTTTCAAAAAGGGTTTAAAAACCCTTAAATAATTTTAATAAATTAAGAATAAAAAAAAGGTTTAAAAACCTTTAAGTATTTTTAATAAATTAAAAATAATTTCTCCCTTAATTAATTAAATAATTAATTAATTAAAACCTTGAAGGGTTTTAAATAATAATTAAATAAATAATAAAGAGAACCTCCATTGTTTTTAATAAAAACCATTTAACTTGGTTTTAATAAAAACCAGTTTGGTTTTAATGAAAAACCCTTGCCAATGGAATCTCTCCGGATTCTCTTAAAAATATTCTCTTGGAATCTTCCACCTTTGAAGCCAACACATCCTCTTAACATTAATGCCATTTCCTTTTGACATCAATGACAACTCATAGACAAGAGGCTAGGATCTCAAACCCAAAATTGCCAACAATCTCCCCCTTTGTCATTGATGGCAAACCATGATTCTCAACAACACAGAAACTCAACATAAACAGCTCCCCCTGTCTTGAGGCTCTCCCCCTTACTCAAATCTCTCCCCCTTTGTCATCAATGGCAAAGGGTCACCTTTGGGGCTCGGGACTAAGAATGAGCCTCTTAGCTTAGTCCCTCCCCCACCTCCTGATGAGGTGATTAATTCTTGGGTGGGAGTAAAACTCCCATTAGGGACTAATCATCATCAGCGTCTATAACTTCCTTTCCAGGGCTTCTCTTGAACTCTTTGTCCATATTCCTATTCCTGTCATTGTTCTTGTTCTTTTTCTCATCCTTGTTCTTGTCCATGCCTTGATCCTTGGACCTGATCATGCCACTGTTCCTGTTCCTAAATTCTAGAATTTCAGCTGTACACTGTCTGATTGTGTGACCTTCATTGTTGCACTTGAAACACTTGATAGTGTTGTTTCTCTAAGGTAAACCTGATATTTGAATCCACTAGTTTTGACCAAACCTGTTTTGACCAAACCTATTTTGGCCAAACCTATTCTGACCAAACTTGTTCTGGCCAAACTTGTTCTGACCAAAAATGTTCCTATTATTTGCATTGCAATAAATTGCCTTGTGCCCAAACTGTTGACAAGAGTAGCAATACCCTTGAAAGTAACTATCACTTCTGAAACTGTCATTTACCTCCTTCACTTGAGCCATGCAATGTGAATCCATGTGACCAAACCCATGACAAGCAAAACATCTACCTTGAAACTTTCCTTTAATTGACCTCTTAGGTTCTGAAAACTTCTTCTCATTCTGAATTCTATTTTTTGTGCATCTATCATTCAAGGACTCCTTTTTCTGAAATACTTTCCTCATCAGAACTCTCTTCCTTTTGGATTCTCTTACTAGACTCTCCAACTTGCTCCTTGTGTGGCTTAACAAAACCAATGCCTGTTTTATCTATTGTCTTTCTTTGACCTTTGATGAGTGACTTAACCTTTTTGGAGCTATCTTGAAACCTGTAAAGCTTATCCTTGTACTATTTAGTTTCCTCTTTCAAAGAAGTCATTTTCTATTCTAACTCACTATACTCAAGAACCTTAGACTCTAACTCATCCTTGAGTTCTTGTGTCTTAGCCATAGAGAAGTCAAGACTTTCTATAAGATCATCTCTCTCCATACAACATTCATCTAACTTATCCTTGAGTCTAGCATTCTTCTTTCTTTCCTTTTTCAAAGCACTAAGAGCACTAATAAGTTCACCTTCAAGATCTACTTCACCTTCCTCTATATCTTCCTCTATTTATTTGCTTCTTGAATCATCAAAGCCTTTTTCAGATTTCTTATCACTAGAGGTGCTACCCTTTTCAAAAACCATACATGCATCTTCCTTATAGTTTTTTGAAGAATCCTCATACATACTAGAAACCAAATCATTATTTGTGCAATCATCCTCAAGGTGACCAAAATTTCCACATCTAAGACATTTCATGATAATGAATCTATGTTTCGATTCTTCCTCTTTTTCTGATATGAACAACATCTCATTTTCATTATCACTTGAAGAACTTTCACTATCACTACTAGAACACTTACTTGCTTTATCTAGGTAGAAACTCTTATTGTGCTTGTGAGAATACCTCTTTCCTTGATTGTTGTGCTCATATTTGTTTTTCTTGTGATGCTTGTGCTTTTCAGAATCCTTGCTCTTAGAATCCTGTTTATCTTCATCACTTTCATTCTTGGGAATAGTACAATTAGTAGCATAATGACCAAAATTTCCACAATTGAAACATCTTATATTTTTCATACTTTTGTTCTTTCTAGAGAACTTGCCTTTCTTGCTGTAATATGCCTCTTCATCACTAGAAGACTCATAACTATCTTGAAGTCGTTTACCCTTGGATTCCTTGGTAGCCTTGAAAGCTACCTCTTTCTTGACATCAACCTTCACTTGAGTTCTCAACTCAAATGCTGCAAGTATACTATGGAGCTCATCCTTTTTCAACTTATCCAAATCTTTAGCTTCCTCAATAGCAGAAATATTTTCACTAAATATATTAGGAAGATATCTTAAAATCTTATCACAAACATCATTTTCAGCAAGCTCAAGACCTAAGTCTTTCATGGAGTTAACAACCTCATCCATACGAAGCATGTAGTCACTAATATTTTCATCATAATTCACCTTGAGTTGTTCAAACATACCTTTGAAGTGTCTCAAATTGGCCTTTCTGACATTTGTATCACCTGTATGAACTACCTTCAACTGTCTCCACATTTCACTAGTTTTCTTGCAGTGAATCACTTTGGTGAGATCTACTTTCTATAAGCCTTTCAGGATTGCATGCATTAATTTTGAATTGCTATGATGTAGGAGCCTTTCTTATTTAGTATTAGGACCATGTTCAAGAATAGTGTACTCATCTTCAATCACTTCCCAAACATCATTCCCAAGTGCCATTAGATGAACCTTCATCCTTGCACTCCAAAGACCAAAATCTGACCCATCAAGAATAGGTGTTACATTGCCACTTGAATAATCCATTGTGTTCTTTACTAGCTTTTCCTTCAAGTTGTTAAACTTTTCGAAGGCACCTTCTCTAATACCAATTGAAGAACACAAGCTTATACTGAGAGGGGGGGTGAATAGTATAAGACCTATTTTTCCTTTTTCCTTTATACTTCAAAATAGTAAGCAATATACCCAAAACAATATCAAAGCAATGCACAATATCATCCATAAAGTGACACCAATTTTAACGTGGTTCACCCAGAATGGCTGGGCTATGTCCACAAAACTTTTCTCTAAAAGCTATGTCAAAGTTCTTTGGGAATCCTTCTCAATTACAATGTTTATGAGCCTCGGCCCAAAGGAGATACCTTCCCCCAATCAAAATTTATGAGCCTCTGCTCAAAGGAGATACCTTCCCCCAATCAGAACTTATGAGCCTCTACTCAAAGGAGATACCTTCCCCTCTACTATGGAAATGATCTCTCAGAAGATCAACTGCCTCTACCTCTTGCCAACACATGGAAATCCTTTCCACCGAAGACCTCTTGTCCTCAATGCTTAGCCTAAGAGACCTCTGCCTTCTATGATCATGTCCACAATAGCTCAACAACCTGTACCAAACACAGTCAGTCAGTCTAGTACAAGTATTCCTTTGTCTGTCAAATCTGTCCAACTCTTGAACAAATCAATCCTCTGCATACAAGCCTTCTCAAAGACTTTCCAACTGTCCTCAAGTTCTTCTCATAGAACCAATGCACCTCTGTCCTCAAGTTCTTTGATAGAACTATCAAACTTAGCTCCCAAGTCCTCTACTAGGACCTCTCAAAATCTGCTCACAAGTCCCCATCGAAACATGTTCAAAAATTTCTCACAATTCCCCATAGGAACCTGTCCAAAACTGCTCACAAGTCCCCACCAAAATCTGTCCAAAAACTCAGCAAGCTCACCAAGAAAAAATTTCTTAGTAGAAAATCACAAAGTGAATTGTTAGAGACCCAATGTGATTTGTCAAACTCATAGAAGCATAAAGAGAATTGTTAGAGACTCAATATGTTCTATACTCAAATCCCAATCTCAAAACTCAACTCAAATCAATTCAGCTCAATCTCAATCTCAAATCTAAAAACTCAACTCAATATCTGAAATGGATAGGATAGAATGTTTTCTTTCAAGAACATGAAACCCCAACAATTGCCAACTATGCAAAGAATCGCAAAACAATGATACTCATGTTCTTTTCACCATAAATTAGGGTTTCAACAAAAATGCTCATCAAATAAGGTTTAGTCAACCAACACCATTCAACTCAACATCAACCTTGAAGCCTTCAACCAATCATCACAAGAAAAGGAAAAAAGTAGAAATCCTTTTCCCTCCAAAGATATTTGAACAAAACAACCACCAACATAGTATCACCAAATGCAAAGAATAACTTGCTCAATTCAACTCAATGGAGTAAGCCCAATATCATGAATCAAGTAAAGCAATAACTTGATCAAACAACCTCTATGGAAGCAACTCAACCATCAAACTCAAAACAGCCAACCAAGGGTTCCACCAACTCAATGCAAGTAGCTAGACTCACAAATATAAACCCTAGTGCACAAAGCTTCCACTATCTCAAATAAAAAATTATGCATTCACCAAAAACTCTCCTTAAGGATAACAATGCATAAGTAGTCTTCAACAAACCAGAAAATAGGATTTACACCTAGCCAAAGAATACCTAGTAGAATACCTTTTCACTCCAACCTTATTTCAGAAAACATACACTAATCATACTCATAAGAAGAATGTGCCCATACCTTATTGAAGTAGAAGATAATTGAACCTTCAAGCTGTCACCACACATAACTCTCAAACTTCCAACCAAGTTAGGGTTAGAATAAAAAGAAATGAGCAATAATATAAACTTCTTTTATTACACATTTTAGCTCCACTTCTTTAAAAACAACCACCATAACATGCCAATAAATCAACAATCACAGACTCACACCTTATACCTCCATTTTTAATTTTAGCATAGCAAAGAATAATATTAAAAATACATCCAAAGAAATATGCCCTTATTTCTCCTAAGATTTTATTCAATGCTAATCACAAAAGCCAAAACTCATAAAATTTAATCACACCTTATAAATCGCTGTCCAAGAAACTCTGAATTTCATGGCATAAAGACATTTTAATAAAAACGTGTGTTACTCTAGCAAAGCACCCGTACGAGACTCGAAATGGTGACCTCCGCCAATGCAGCGCCCAACAGCAGCCTTCGTTGCCACTAGCCCACGCGGGCTATGAAGTTCACAAGTGAACTTCCCTCCACTTCACCCTCAAAAAAACTCTCAAAGACTTTTCAACCGCACGTGCTTCTAAGTCTTCCTTCGATCACAACGAATACAGAGCACAAACACCGCAAATTGCATTCGGGGAATTTTGAATTGATTAGCCTTCCAACATTAGGAGTTGGAGAATAAATAGTCTCTTCAAAGACACCTTGACATCGGCGAAAATAAAGACCATTTCGAAATTAATCAAAAGTTTTTTCAAAAAGGGTTTAAAAACCCTTAAATAATTTTAATAAATTAAGAATAAAAAAAGGTTTAAAAACCTTTAAGTATTTTTAATAAATTTAAAATAATTTCTCCCTTAATTAATTAAATAATTAATTAATTAAAACCTTGAAGGGTTTTAAATAATAATTAAATAAATAATAAATAGAACATCCATTGGTTTTAATAAAAACCATTTAACTTGGTTTTAATAAAAACCAGTTTGGTTTTGATGAAAAACCCTTGCCAATGGAATCTCTCCGGATTCTCTTAAAAATATTCTCTTGGAACCTTCCACATTTGAAGCCAACACATCCTCTTAACATTAATGCCATTTCCTTTTGACATCAATGACAACTCATAGACAAGAGGCTAGGATCTCAAACCCAAAATTGCCAACATGGATAGTGTGTGTCAAAATATTACAAATGACACCACATTTGTGTTTCAATCATGCACCCTTGCATTATATCATCTATCATCTATCACAGTGAGTAAATGTGTTTTTCAACACAACCTGTACTGTTGCTATGAAGAATATGCTAGAGTTTTTTGGTCATTCAAACATACCTAGTGGTCTTCTCAGGAGTTGGTATGAAATACTATTTTGCTTTTGATGGCTGAGGTCGAGTTAGTATAGCCCTTAGAATATCAAAATATTATCACTAATGAACAAATTAAAAAGAGTATTAATAAGGACTAGGGGAAGATGAAGTCGTGAAGTAGGACCGGGTATCCTGAAGTGAAAATAATTATTCTTGCTTATCCCTTTGTGTGGACGGTACGGGACATATGGGTAATTGGAAAAAAGATAGGTTCATTTCCTACCCATAAATCCCTTGCTTATGATAAAATGATCAATATCCCCTAAGTGATATCCCAAATAAATCCTCAATATTGATACCCTTCGTTGATATCATAAATCGACATCCTAGATTGATATCCTACATTGATATCATACGATCAGTATCACATATCGACACTGTAGATTGATATCCTCCAGATTGATGTCACATATCGATACTCTAGAATTGATATTATAGAAGCAGTTCCCCTCAAATTTAAATCCACAAAGGACATTTTTGAAGCTCATAAATCCAGAAACAAAGATCAAATGAAGATCAAGAATAAAAGAAAAAATTTCCAGAGATCAAATGAAGATCAAATATAAATATCCAATGAAGATCAAAAAATCAAAGGTACGACAAGGTCAAATGAAGATCACAAGATAGTGCAAAAATGAAAATGAAGACAAACCCCTTGCTTAAGAATCAGAAAAAAAATAGCGCAAAGCTAACATTAGTGATTCTTATCAGTTTGTATAAGAAAGTATCCCGATCATACACATAGAAGGAAGGAGTGGGCTTGAATCCCTAGAATTGCTTACACTACCGTACCTTACACACGATGATATGTTTGATGCATTAGCATTTTTATTATGTACAGACTAATGTTTGAATGTGGATGAGCTAGATTCAAGTGTCTTGCATCGCTTAGTGGTATGAGTCCAACCAAAATCTAAAAATAAGATTGGATAAGACATTTACGGATCCCCTATCTTAGCAATGGGCTGAAAGAATCCTGCCTAACATTGGGGTATGCTTATGTCTTACCAAAGTTATGCACTTGCACACATAAAGGTAATGAATAGTTTTGGTCTATCTTAAAAAAATCCTCACAATTCAAAAGTCTAACATGGTGAGTATACAACTTCTGATTAGACAACTAGGGTATTTGAGTCTCATGGAAAACCTCAAAAGTTCCCAAAATAGCAATAAGATGGCAAAAACCATAAGCCATCAAAAATAATAAAGTCATTCAATCAATCAAACTGCAAAGTATCTATCCATGATACATTATTATATTGAGCACAATCAAAGATATAGGACAGATATCGGATGAATATCAAAAATGATGTTTAGAAGGCCACAGACTATATAGTGCAAGGAATGAATATCGAATGACTTATCAAATCATTTACATTATACCAATCCATCTCATATCATTTCATATATGGGTGATTAATTGATTAATATCTTGTAATGAGAATGATCAATTATTTTGCATGATTGTCATACAATCTTTGGTGTCATATTTTAAAAATTGATATACACAGTTTACATTCATTCCTTATGTTTTAAGTGATTAAAGCATACAGGTTCATTTCCATTAGATTATGATTATGTACATAATGCATTACCATACATTGCATAGCATACCATAAACTGCATAAAAATAAATACATGCCCATAAAGAAAAAATAAATATGCATTTAAAAATAAACATCGCATCCATATGCATATATCATATATCACACATCTAATCATCTAGATCACTGCATATCATCATCATAAAGTAAAATAGCTATCTAGTGCATGTCATCCATACATTGCATCATATAAATATAGCATTTACATAAGCCTTGCATCCATGTGCATCAAATAAACATAAAATAAAAAAAATAAATAAACATGTACACATAATGAGCCATAAAAGATCATATCATATATATGTGTCCAAAAGAGTACATAGGGAGTACAAAATACCCGTAGGCTACAATTGTGTAGGTCCTTGACCTTACACACAAAATGATATATCAAAAATATAGTCGACATCTGCTATAACTCAGATCTAGGCTACTCGCCCTGTACTAGAGCTCTCGTTACCTCCCTTAGCACTATGCTCTAGAGCTTGCTCTCCTTACTGACCTGGAACCTATGGTGGATCTTGTTGTGGATATTTCTTGCCTCCAAAGCATAAAGTACTCAACACATGGGAAATTAGTAACTATAGTAGGCTAGTCCTATGACTGGTGGCCCCTGATGTCTACCTTGGATCTCTAGTCCTAGCCTACAATCTTGCTGTGTGTGTGCTAGAGGACCTGTGCATCCTCTCAGTCCTATGAGTCCTATGACTCGAGCTCACTGTAGACTATCCAGTAGTACTAATCTGGGTCCTATGAGACTATGGTGCAAAAGGATCCTCTGGAACCTGTAGCCCATGCATCTCAATGTAACCAAAAAGCTGATCAACTCAAGCAAGTCGGGTTGCATGCATCTCCTTGGTCACCATGACCATGCTGCATAATCACTCTATCTCAGCCATAGGAACTTGAGAAACTACTGTACCTACTACTGGTGCTATAGGAGACCCCATAGTAACCTGAGGAGGCAGCATAGCCCCCATTAATGCCCGAGCAAGATCTCACTCTACCTCTGATGTAGCCCGTTGTGCCTGTGTTAACTCTAGGGTAGTCTATAGTCTTTAAACCTGGGCCTCTACATTTATGGCCCAAGTTGTAAGATATTGTTTCTGGTCCTGTGCCTCAGTCAGGCACCGCTCCCTATCAGCCATTTTCACCTCTAGAGTGGTAATGGTAGTGTCTATCTCGAGCTATTGTGTGTGAAATAATTTGAGCTGACTCTACAAATTAGCCACCTGAGACAGAAACCATCCCTTTGCACTGTCACGAGGGACCTCACCCTCCTCTAGAATATCCTCCTTAGGGTCAATCTTAGGTATATCCTCGATGGTAGCCTCTACACCCCAACTGCCCTTTGTACACTAGCACACCCTGTGCCCATCAGTATCTGCCTCTGCCTCTACCTAAGTTAGCTCTCAGCCCAAAGGCCATGTCCCATACCATCTGAATAAGGACCACCACATATCATAGTATGAAGTGGTCCTGGCTGTCTCAACCCCCAACTCTTGGAAGTCATCTAGTGCATCTCCTAGTGGTGGAGGATGTATTAGTGGGAGATCCCTCTCCAAAGACAAGTGCCTATATCTAAATGGGATCTCTAGCATGTCCTACACCATGCTGAAATGTCATAGGATATGAGAAAATAATTGATACTCTCTGACCTCTGGCTTACGCTAGATAAGCCATCTGTCTTAGCGGGCCTATCATAGCCACTCGTCCACCTTAGGCCATGCAGGGAAATCCATGTAGAGGTGCCAAACAATGTCCCTTGGCCTAAATGATGCAAATATAATGATATAGTGCTTAGTGTTCCCAGCATGAGCCCTGTTATGGGTACCCTCCTTAGCACGATGCCAACATGTAGTGTAACACTGATGGTTGGAATCTATGGTGATGATGCATAGTGGAAGCTTCGTAGGACGCTCGATCTAGATGTGCTACCATCCCCAGATCTGTAACAAAAGACTATAGTTGATGGCCTTATGGCTATGATCTGTAATATGGTATAGCTCCCTGTATAGATGGCATAATAGGGTGCTCCCCCAAGCTAATCGTAGTGGCTCCTTTATAGAGCTATGAAGAACCCTCCAAGTAGTGGCTAACATGTTCTAGGGAATCCTTATGCCTGAGGAGTCTGGAAGGACAATCTATAAAATGAGATGCATGAAGAGGGCCTCTCATGCAAAAAAGACATCATCGTAGTACTAGTCATCGATGTGCACCCCTCCGTGGTCAGCATCATCTTGTGCATTTACACTCTGGTTACCGAAGATAGCATCAAAGACAACATCCTTTGCCATAGAGGCAAAGGAGATGATAGCCTAACCATCGATGGGGATCCTAAATATCCTATAGACATCCTCTAGAGTGATAGTCATCTCACCAAAAGGAAGGTGGAATGTGTTGGTTTGCACATTCCAGTGTCAGGACAATGCAGTAAGATAGGCTTGATCTACCCTATTGGTGGGTAGATCTATGATGTAACTAAATCTTACAGCTCAGAACTAAGATCGGTCATCATCAAATAAAGCCTTGTGGAGAGTCTTCATAATGTGAGGCTCCCACACTCTAGAAGTTAACGTCTAAAAACAAAAAGCATAATGTAAGCTAAATCTAGCTAAGCAAAGATAAAGAAAATTAAAAATTTTAATTAGACAACCTAGATCTTAATGAGATAACATTAAATGCCTAATTAAATGACAAAAACAAAAAAAACAAAAAAAAATTGAAAAAATTTGCAAAAATTTCAACCCTACGGTTTGAAGGTGATAAAATATGACCGTTAGGATTTTGAATCCTAACTACAGATGAAACCTATAGTCCCAAATTTTCCAATTAGAACCACAACTACCAGCTACGGTTTAGGAGAGGAACCCATTTTGGGTACCCTCCTAATCCACTAAAAATAAAAATAAATAAAAACTAAACTAACCTAGACTAGTGGGTTCATTACCAGTAGTTTAGTGAGGTTAATTTTTTGCATTTCTTAGTGTGGTTCATTTTACTGGTATTGAGTGTGAGGTCTTGGTTTCAAGTTACCTTGCCCGCACCCCAGCCTCGGCTAGTAGATGGCTGATCAGGATCCACCATCAAGGTAGATGAGTGTAATTACGATAGAGTTTGGTAGTGTTCCAGATCAAGAAATGTTCTCTCTCTCTCAGAGCTCTCAAATTTCTAGTAGTTGCAAGAAAATAATGAAAATTTTCAAATGGGAAAACATTTTATAGGTTCTCCTAGTCTCCGAGGACCACAGCTGACACCTGCGATTCCAGAACTAGGGTTTCCCACTCGTAGGTCTGACCCACGGTGTAATAAAATTGAAATATTAAACCGCATGTCGTACCCACAGTCTGTAGCTATCAATAAATGCACTCAAAACCCATCGTGGGAAGGTCTATAAAGATAAATTAATGACTCCCATTGGATAAAAATTCAAAATCAATGATCAAAATTGCAAATTTGGTGCTGTTAAAAGCACCAGGATCAATCAAATAAATGCAAAATTAAAAAAAAAAAATCAAATAATGAAAAACCAAATGCACTTCGTATTCAATGATTTATCCTATAAAATTGGCGGCTGCAGCGACTTGCAATCCATGAAATTTGGCAAGATGAGTAAATCACCATAATGAAATTTGGGGTAAAATTGTCATTTCTTTTATGGCATATTTCAGCAAATCATCAACAATATGATTCAACACAAGTCTAATTGCATTTGTATTATTTTGATTCCCTAAGATGGATATCGTAGCTTGACTTCTCCATGGGATAGAGATGTGTAAATACTACTAATACTTGCAATCATAAGCTAAAATAGGCCTAGCCAAGGCATTAAAAGGCTCAAATCTAAAGTTGTTCAATATCATTAATTATGGTCAAGTGATGTCATCGCTTCATACATTGTCATTACCCTCATCGACTCATTGCTTGAGGGGGTAGTCATAATTTTATGTCATAATCAAAGTCAACAGAATATCCCGGAGATCGTAGATCCCTTGATCTTGTCAAAATTGCATTCATTCTTGCGAATCATTGCTAACAACTATCATAAGATTCCCCCTTTGCTTGTGGTAAATAACAAATATGAAATTTTATTTGTAACTCTCATCCTTCGGTTATATAGGACTAACTCCTATTGTAGCACCAAATCTACCTGAACATTTGATGACAAGTGCAAAATTTTCAAATGTAAGCCTTTCCAAGTTAGAAGCAATGATTCCAATATGCACATCATTTTGTTGGACTTGGGACATATAATGTTGATTAGACTAATGATCATCATAGAACCTTCAACATAATTTTAGGATGTATATTTTTTGCTCAGTTTTGTTCGATATCACAACGCATCTCAAAAGGGGCATCTATAGATACCTAAAACATGTCATATCGAGGGTGACTACTCATATGGACATGCTCTAAAATCATATGGAGGATCTTGGATAGACACCAAGATAGAGCAATGGTTCTAACCACTCAATTTAGGTTTGGCCTAATCAGGTTGAACCGCAACAAAGATCTACGGTCTCCATTCTAAATTATGGCTGATACTTGCGATCTGTAGTCTAGACCACAACTGTGACCTGCGGTCTTAACTGAAGTTCAGTTAGGCCTTCCATCTAAGCCAAATTGGTTGGAACAGCCAAAATATCTAGAAGTAGGTAGTTGAAGGATGGAAGATTCCAAAGGCTTCCATCCCAACTATCCTAACCAACCTTCTTGGTCTTGGATTCTCCATGAAGCTACCCCTAGCCCTAGGGACATGCTATAAATACCCCCTCTAAATGGGGTGAAAAGGGAGAGAGTTAATTAATCAAGAGAGCAGTGAAGCCCTATCAAATTGCATACTAAATCTATGCATTTGAGAGCCCCTTTGATATTCACCTAAATACCAATTCGCCATGGATGCCCTAGGTGCCTAGGAGATTCAAGAAACACAAATCCAGGAAAACAAAGGCCCATCATAGTGATTTGATCACCAAATATGTCAAAGGACAACAAAGGTGACCCTTGAACATCAATTTGGACAAGGAGGTCAAGCCCACTACCCCTAATTCTGAGGGTAAACCTATCAGAGGTCAAACCATGGTTTTCAGCCGTGGTTCATAGTGTAGATCGCCCACCATAGCTGTGGTTTGCAACAGGTGACTAATCACATTACTTGCTTTGATTTTGACTGCATAGATTAGTTATATTAGCCTTTTTATAGGTTTAATTGCACTTTAGAGAAACTTTGACTGTAGGAATTAGTTATTTCATGCATTGTATTAAGTAGGATTATATTGGATCTTTTATGCAATTTATTTCTCCTAACTTGATATTTTATCCAAGCATCATTTGCTTATTCATGTCCGTCATGTTATAGTATAATTCTTGATCTAATTAGAATAGTTTAAAGTCTTTCTTTATGATTTCTTATTTTACTAGTTTAATGGCATTTGCATACATATTTCCTTAAAGGGCCTCATCACGAGAGGCTATCAATATTTTTAATTGTGTGCTGTTGTTTCTTGTTCGTAGGGAGATAGGTGCAAGAGGAGCTTACATCATAATCCTTCCACATCACGAAGAATGGGGTCAAATCCACCCCAAGGCAGTTTGTGACTAATCAATAGAGCACTATAATTTCACCTACCCTATTGAGGGCATTGGCAATTGTAATATCAGTATCATCTTTCAAGTGACCCTAAGAGGGCATTTTTGTAATCAAATCTCATTCAAAGATTAATACAAGAAACCTTAATTTTTTTTGTTCAATTTATGTACTTGTGTCAATCTTTGTGCTTTCATGATGGTATAGATTAATACAGTAGATAGGTGCATGCTCCATGATTAATTCACATTATTGGGTAAAAATTTATCCTCATGAGACCCAAGGAAGATCAACTAACATGGGCTCCTACATAAAATGGGCAGTTCACTGTTAAATCAGCTTACAAGCTTCTGCTTGATGATGAGGATTTTGTCCTCCAAAAGGACTTAGTTTGGATAAAAAATTTAATTCCAAAAATTGTAGTCTTTTCATGGCTAGTTACCCAAGGAAGAATTCTAACCACTGATAATATGATGTGTAAAGGTGTTTGTATCACTAATCTTTTTTATATGTGCAAGACTAATTGGGATACCATTTATCACATTTTCCTTGAGTGCCCTTTTTCCTTGACTATCATAAGTGGGGTTTTTTAGGCCTTCAATATTTTTTGGGTTAAACCAACCACCATAATTTATTTGTTTGTCTAGTGGCCTTGCCCCTTTTCAAGCCCAAGACTTAGATACATGTGGAAAATTTTTCTCAATCACTATCTTTTGCAGGTGTGGTTATAAAGGAACCACAAATTCTTTAATGAGTCTATCCATGATCATCAAAATATCATTGCCAGGATCCTATCCTTTACCAATGAGAATGTGAACCTTATCCCTCTTAATATTCATAAACCACATCTGCAAGAGACAATGATTGCTCAATATTTAAGCTTAACCTTGTTAGATGAGTCTATGCCTAGGGTAGTCAACCCCAGATCCAATGTTAAGTGGTCCCCACCTCCTACGGGTTGGTTTAAGCTTAATTTTGATGGAGAGGCTAAGGAAAATCCTAGAAGAGTAGACGTTGGTGGCATTGTGCGATATCATAATGGAAATATGATGCTTACATTTTTTGAATATTTGAGAACAAGGACGAACAATGAAGCTGAAGCTAGAGCTATGTGGAGAGGCCTTGAAATGAATCAAGACTTAGAAGGCAATTTGATCATAGAAGGAGACTCTATGCATGTTATAAATATCCTAAATAATTGGAAAACACCTCCTTGGAGGATTAAAATAATTGTTGAAGAGGCTAGGATCCTTTTCCAGGGAAGACAGGAAATAAAAGCCCAACATGTCTTTCAAGAAGCTAACAAAGTTGCTGATAAGCTAGCAAATTTGGGTGTCAATGGTGATGACCTTTTCAAATGAAAACACGATGTCTCGAGTGAAGTAGAGGAGCTTATTCAACAAGAATTCCGATAATGATAGTCAAATTTACCAATAGGGAAGGTACTATAAGTTTGAAGGCTATGAGTATTCCCGTATCTTTTTTGAAATGGACTCACAATAAAAATTATCCGAGTTGTCAGTCTTGGTGGATGCTACTTGGAAATACCACAAAGACTAATGGGGACAATCACATGTCAAATAACATGGCTCCTAGTCGTCTTAGTAATTTGAGGTTGGTTGATAATCATAGGGCAAGAAAGAAACGATAATATAAGACTTTGAACCAGAGCCACATGGACCACCAGATAGCCACCGCCATAAATCTATCCAACAGGTTCACTTCTCCAAGGCTGATTGGCCAAGATGGGATGTGGTCCCAAAGCATGTCATATATGGAAGAAAGAAATTACCATAAGAGTAACTATCAATATAGAGTTTGTGGGAGTTTTTTTCAGTTCTCTGCTATGTGTCTGAAACTTTTTGTTTCTCCACCATTTCAATGAAGGGATTTTTGTCTGTTTATTTTTTTGTAATTAATATGCAGGTGTGTTTTCTTGGGGTATACCCAAAATGTTTTATGGGAAGTTTTTTTTTGATAACATGCTATGTGCCTTACCAAATGTAATGGCTTTGGCAGCATGTAGATTTTACATATATAGGATCCTTAGTAAGGACATGTTCATCAACAACCCTGGGCTGATTTTTGTAAAAGATTTTGGGTCAACCTGTAAAACCCGGTATTAATGCTATAGTATCTTATCTACCAAATATATATATATATGAAAATAATAAAACAATTCCTTTGCACTAGTTATATTTATCTATTTTCTTTTTGTTTATTTGTAATAACTAGGTGGTTGTATGTTACAAAGGCATCTTTCTTGTTCCCTTTATAAAACCTAGTCACTACTTTTCTTTAAATTTCAAACTATTTGAGCCTTCAAATCAATTATATAAATTTATAGTAGTTTTAATTATGTTATTATTCAATAACTAGAACTATTATTATTTAGTGGATTTGACTAATATATATAGGCATTAAAATCCAATAGATTATCATGTTCATGACTAGACTTACATTATGTCTTTTAGATTTATTTTTTCAAGCCTATCACAAAATCTATAGATTCTTCTATAAAATCAACTATATGAATAATATCATCTAATATTATCCTCACCAATAAGGTATGGAAGGTAAATATGTATTATGATTCCCTAAAAATTATCAATTTCTTATTTAACATTCATAAAGAAGTGGTCTAAGCAATGTATCTCCTAAACATAAAATATTTTTCATGTTTGCTATATGTAGATGTATATTACTAAATAATTAAGTACATAAATAAGAAAAATGTCAAGAAGAAAAATAAATGACATGCATATCAATATTAGGTGTAATGTATATTTTTATTATATTTTGATTTTAACTATTTTTATTTATTATACAAAAAAACAATTTTTATTTACTATTAGATAATAAAAGTATTATACTTTTCACGTAGTAGCATAAACCATTTCAAAATGTATAGAAGTGTTATGGAAAATTTCCTAGTGTTGCAACACTTTTGAGTGCAAAGTTTCTATTTGATGCTTTTGATAGACATATAGACCATATAATCAATTTAGCTTATATTTTATCATTCTACATTAGATTATAATTGTTATTTATTATTAGTCTACTAATAACTTTAGCAATTTTATTTTTTTGTTTTAGATCAACTATTTTTTATCTCATTTTATATCCAATTATTTTTATACATCTTATGTAGTAGCACAAACTAGTTTACCACTTCTAAAAGTATTGTACTACTTTGGTTCTAGCAATATTCTAAATGCATTATGTATGTTCGCAATTTTATCACACAAGTAAACAAGATCATGAATTAATATTAAATTTATTATATTTCTTACAAATGCAATTTTTATTTTCTATTTGTCATAGGTTAACAATTGGATAATTGTTTAACAAATTCAAAATGCATAGATCTACATTCTATTATATGTAGTACAAATCCAAAGATATTAATAGCTCTATGGAATTTAAAATAGTGTGGACTATGCTATATAGTTCTAGTATGGAGTAGGTATGGTTATTTTTAAATATATTTGCATCTTGGAAACTTGCACTAGAATTTGAATAAAAATATTTTTAAGTTTTTTCATATGCATTTTAAGTGTTAATCTAATTCATATTTTCTTAAATATTTTACAATAAAAAACATAAATTCTTCTATAAGGTTATAAAAATGCCTAGTCTATGCAAACTCATTCTAAATCCTTCATTTATCCCATTCACTCAACAAAATATCTCTGAATTGTGGACTTTTCCATAGGAGGAAATGATATCTTAGCTGAATCATAAAACCTAAGTAT
This sequence comes from Wollemia nobilis, assembly GCA_028583015.1. NCBI lineage: Eukaryota > Viridiplantae > Streptophyta > Pinopsida > Araucariales > Araucariaceae > Wollemia > Wollemia nobilis. The sequence continues at coordinate 7,004,911 of JAQPPZ010017073.1, forward strand.
GATAACATATCCATAATTTTTGTAAATCAAATATGAACACCACTTGGGTTCCTTAAATTTTGCAAAGTCATTTACCTCTAACTAATACTAGGAAAACCTATTAGATACTAATAAGCAATGATTTTTATTTGTGTTCTTAGATTGGATGATAATAATAAGATAGATCATAAATCTATAAAATTCCTAAATCTACTAGGGGTATTATCCATCCATTACATAGCTAATTTATGATACTTTCATATATATTGGGTATACAGTAAGCCCAAGCTAAAAACCATTCATATAGGGTCTCACAATACTTATATTAACTGGCAAGAGTCATGAGATCATATTTATAGTCTTCCATATATTGATCTTATTGTATGTGCACAATTATGCTTTCATATATCATTATTCTTACATATACCAATGTTAGTTGTATGTACCATTTTGCTTTCACATACAAATGAATCTATAGCTAAGATTCATATATAGATAGGTTTTAGGCATATCAAGAGGAAATAGAATACAAGGAGGTATTGAATTATATTTATAGGTCTATTGTTTTTCTAAAATAAGTCTTTGTAAACTAATTACGACTAACTAAATTTAAATTAAATTATCCACACCTCTCCCTTTTTTTGAGTAACCTCTAAAGGCTATGGTTGAAATAATATTGCTAGAAAGGAGTACAACTCAATATCAATCCCAATAGTATGATCCACTATATGCAAATAATTAAGATATATAATAAAATTTTCTTAATTATAAAAAATAGCTTTTGACCCATATGAACATGAGTCTACTCATTCCATATTTTCTAACTCTAATCATGATGAAGTGGGTAGGGTAGCACTTGGTTAGTTGAATGGATGGCCTACTTCGTCTAGAAATATCAAGAAATAATAAATAGGTTTTACAAATAATTTGAATCAACTCTAAAATATTCTTAAAGTTTCAATTTATTTATAGTTTGACCCCATATCCCTACATTAGACTAGAGTAATTTTGATCCAAAATAAAATTCTTATGATTCCATGAATGTAACTTTACTTGGTATAAATATATCTCTATATAATCCAATTCATGCATTTCCTCCTCTAACTATAACTACTATGGATAATACTAATCAAGCCTCTCAAAGAGTGATAGTTATATCATAGGTACCTATATGAACCATACGTACATCCTTGAAATAAAGACCGATTTCATTCATCCAACATATCATAATTTTGAACCCATCTTCCACAACTTGAATTCAAATTCACTCTTTAACCTAATACCAAATCTAATGTTCAAATAAAATATGAACCAAAGTTTAATTTTTATTGTTAATCTATGTTGAAATATTGTCATAAATACTAATATTAATTGAATTATGATTTTTTTTATTATTCATACCATGTAAATATTTCAAATTTATGCTAGATGATATAATCCCTTGATTTTAGAAATTATAGCAACATGTAATATCATTTCAACACAATCCTTACCAATCCTTACCGGCTCCAAAAAAAAATTATTCTAAGTTGTTAATCTCAACCAATGACTTCTATAAATCAATACCATTTTTTTAGCCTATTATCTATAAATAATAAATTATCAACCTTTAACATAAAATATTTAAAATATATCAACCATATATGTAAAATGCAAATTATATATCTCTTAAACTATGAATTGTTACTACTTAATTATAATAATTATAATAATTAAAAAAAAAAAAATTAAACCACTAATCCATCCAAAACCATTCATATGAATACCTTTAGAATCAATCCTTTCATTATTTTATTCACCAGTATGATATTTCCTCTTAACTTCACAACTCTAAGATTATTCAAGGGAAAACAAGGTCATTATACACACATTAGGTTTCTTTAAACAACCTACATTTATATAATATATGATTAAAGATAAATACTTTTGTATACATTGAGGTCAATATCACCATTTATAACATGCATCAACTATAATAAGAGAATAAAAAATGCATTACCAGGTTCCTTGGTATATGGAGAGCCTTGGTTAGTAGGTCACAATAAGTACCTTCTTAGAAATATCTCTTATACATTTTCATATTTTTAGAATGTTATCAATAGGGACAAATAGATAGAAATAATTGTCATTAAATAAAAAAATATATAAACAAACACTAGGAAGGATGATTAAAACGTTTCTTCTTCCGTAAATGCTCCACAGGCCAATATAAAAACAAATATGTGGTTCATGATGGATTCATCAATTATTGTGAATAAACTAAAAGTCTATATATAAACCATCCTAAAAAAACTAGAAGGAGGTTTAGAAGAATAAAATAATTAGTATTAAACATCCTAAATCATGTTGTAAAAGCTAAGATTATGGATTTGTTAGCAATTAAATTCCTTACACAAGGAATGGAAAACTCTTTTTGGTTTAGACATGTCAACTAGTATACTTTTAGTATGGTCAGTGGTTAAAATACATATATATGTATGAGCCCAAAGCATATTATCCAATATATTATAGATATAAGCCAAATTGTTATTAATAATAGCTCTGAAGGATCAACCAATTTACCAATCAATATTAGGTTATATTTCAATACATTTTACCTAATAATGACAAAACAAAAATAGAATGCTTTAGAAAACAATGTCAATTATAAAAATATTCGTCCTCCTAATCAAGGAGTAGTTATTAAAATTAACCAATATTATTCTATTTTCCATATTTTATCTCATATTTGTGTTGTCACTAGAAAAAAATAAAACAATACCTAATGTTATCAACCTAAAACAAGTGAATACGATATACCTCCTTTAAATCCAAACACAATACAGAACTAAAACTAAATATTCTTATTATCTAGTTAAATACCTTTAAAATACACAAAGTCCATAAATTTTCTTTCACCTATTAGGATATCTTAGTTAGGGTTTTGAGTGAACAAATAGGTTTAAAAAACCTAAACCCAAATGAATTTACCTCCATTATTGGCTATATATAGGTGGGTCCTCAAATTTCCCCACCTATATATAATAACTCAAATTGAACAAAATAATTTTACTTTAGAACTCTAGGTTAAAACATTGTAGTCTTAAATTCACATTTATTTTAAATGAAGAAAAAATGATATTGACAAGTTTGATCCTACCATTAGGGCTTTTGACAATGGTGAATATTATTCTGGTGGAATGATTGTATTACCACTTAAAGTAACCATTTAATTCTTAACACTCTTTTCTATGTCATGTCATGTGACTTACCCTACAATATTATTTTAGGATGAAATTTGATTGATAATATATAGGGAGCCTCATCAATGTCTTAAATATAATTACAAAGGCCACTTACAAATCATGATCCCTATAAATATTATAAAGCAATGGAACTTTAGACCCAAAGACCCAATATGTTTTCTCATATGACTAAGTCTAAGGAACCAATATTTAGTCCTAGAAAATTGATTCATAATAATCCTAAGTCCACTTTTCATGAAGGATAATCTACTAAATATTTAGTTGTAAATAAAAAAATAGGAGCATTAGAATTGCTTCAAATTTCTAATAAACATGATTCAACCATTTCAAATCAATAATTTTCTAAGTTGGATTCTAGGATAACAAATACTAACTCTAACTCATCAAGGGGACCTTGCTGGGATGTTAGTACTTCCTTATAGCAACAAGAGTGAAATGAAGTAAACAAAAAATTATCATTTTAATTTTGTTGGGATTTCTATATATGAAAATATTACTGGGAATAATCAATATTTTTCTTAATGATAGTATTATTTATACTATATGTAATGTTTATCATATTCTTAAACAAATTGTGGCTAATATAGGATAGCAAAGCAAATGGATAGACCTTTATGAAAAAGGTATTAAAGATACTCTCCAAGATAAAATCTATCCAGTATTATTCAATATAGGGTTTAATCCTACCAATAATACATCATACACTAACTTTATAATTAATAGATAAAGGTTTAATAAAGATCATCATTATGATCAAGCCTTCTTAGCTAGTAATAGTTTTATAAATAGTCTTAACCCTATTATCTTAAGCAATAATTACAATCATTTTTACCATCATCAAGGAATGAATTTAGGATATATTAAACTCATCATATGAGCATTAAGAATATTATATCAATTCTTTCACAAAATATCCCTAAGAAGTCTAGATTTATTTAATCTAGATTTAGTTTTATTTTTAAGGATTTATTTTTTTTGAAAAATAATAGATAATTATTCAAAGTGTTTAGTATTGATCCTCAAATTGTAAACTCAGATAATATAAAGCTAGAGAGTCTAGATAATTTTCTATTTTTTTTTTTAATTTAAATATGAGTCTCATATATTGATATAACAAACTAATGGTATAAATACATGGAATTTTCTTAATTCAATAAAAAACTAAGTATACGTATGAAATTAGATATAAACAATGCTTATGATATGGTCTATTACAGCTTTCTATAATATTTTATAAAAATATTTGAAATTTTTGAAGGATGGTATGTATAGAATAGATGTTGTTATAACACTCTAAAATATTTTATTTTTATTAATGGATCCTAAGGAGACCCACTACCTTAGTATCTATTTATTATTCTTATAGATAATTATGAAAATCTTTCTCCAAGTAAAAAATGGAAGGAAAAAATGAAGACATTAAGCTTGCAATAAATGGTCACTTTGAGTATCATATCTAATTTATTTGTGATACTTTTCTTTTAGGTTATTCATAAAACAATGAGGCAATGAATTTTTAAATCATTATTATCATATTGTTAGATAGTCGGTGGGTACTAGAAAATATAGGATAATAATTATTAACCTTATAGATTTATGACAAATTATGGAAATTTTATGGTTTCAAATCGAAAATTTTCCATCAATATGTTTATGTATTCCTTTATATCATAAAGTAAACAAGGATCCTTTGGACTTTATTTTGGATAAAATGACATCATCTTTAATATGTTGGAAAGGTAATTTATTAACTATTTCTAGAAGGATACAAGTCATAAAGACTATGTGTTAATCCACCCCTATACATATGATATCATTTTTCATATTTCGTATAGGTATAGAATCTAAATTTGAGAAAATACGATAAGATTTTCATGGAAAGTCAAAGGAAAAATTTAGGTTTTCTTTTTGCAAGTGAGAATATTTGCAAGGGAAATAATATTATAATGTTAGGATAATTTAATTATAGGCTTATGAGTTTGGTCATAGGGGAAAAATATGGTTGGTTATTACTTAAAGAACAAGGAAAGAGTTAGGTGAAAATATTACATAAAAACATGTCCTCTTGATACAATAAAATTATTAGGAAACAAACCCTACCTAAAGGATAGCCTAAATGGAACTCCATATTAAATACTTTATAATTGAATAGAGAATCTATTAGATGGTTTGTCAATGATACTGATTCTATAATTTTTTTGTATATTGCAATACTTCTCCTATTTTTGAAATTTAAAATGACAAACATTGGTTTGAACATGTCTATCTTGTAAATATCCAAAGGTTAAAGAATATACTAATATAATCAACAACTCTAGATCAAAGAATTCCATTAGTAACCTAGTTGTAGGGGAGGACCATAAAAATAGTAAAACAGTTTCAAAGAATTATTCAAGAGTTCTATTTACCTATTTTAAAATAAAAATATAACCTGGTTTGGAATCTATAAAAATATGGTGGATATCCAATAAAATTGGGATATAATTTTAAAATAAAAATATAACTTGGTTTGGAATCTATAAAAATATGGTGGATATCCAATCGAATTGGGATATAAGGTTTAATAGCAATCAGGATTTCCTACTCCCAATAAATTCCCATGGAAGAATATTTGTTTATTGAAGTCCCTCAATAAGGACTCAATAATTTTTTGCTTAGTATTTCAAGGTAATATTCTTAGAAGACAGAGTCTACAAAGAATAGGACATCATGAACCTTTTGGTTGTCCTTTGTATAAGAATGATCTATAAAGATAAGACCATTCACTTCCTCATTCTACCTTTGATTATATAATGTGTCCACTTTTTAACAAATATGAGAGTATATTAGGTAGATACATCTAAATCAAAAGATTTGATAAAATATTAGATACATTATTTCAAAGTTAAAGTAGAATGTATTCTATGGAGGTTTTTTCCTACCGTTAATTGTTGGAATTTATGGATTGAAAGAAATAATAGAATACTTAAAAATAAATATCAAAATTATGTGTAATTTTAGCACCATATTATCTCTCATGTAGAATATTTAGAGATGTGGTGCTCATCATAGCAAGTCTCAAGTGTAGAAAAAGAGATGCTAGCCCCTTAATTATCGGATTTGAATATACATGGAAAAATCATTTACAATAATGGAGTTAATAAAAATGATTTACTTTGATCTTAAAAAATTAAAATTTTCAAAAACTAGGGTTATCAAAATTAATTTTGATGTAACTTCCAAAGCAAATCAAGGAAGTGCTAGTGGAGGTGGTGCATTTTGAAATAATGAAAGAAAAAAAATTCTTTGGCTACCTAGAATCATATGGAACATAAAAAACACCTATGAGAGATAAGAAAAATTTCTATAAGGATGAAATTAAAAGATGAAATGGGATATATGTCACTACCCAATATCTTAATCAATTCCAACCCTTAGATTTTTTTATATATAGACTTATAATTAAATACCTATGTCCATAGTCTAATTATTTAAATACAAGGGTCACTTATTTATTTCACCTATCTCTACTTCTTACACAATTCCTTTCTACATAAGTGTATTAGGTGACACACCCTATTAAGCTATTAGTATTATGAGACATATGAGCTAGCTTAATTTATTTATTTCAATCCATCGAAATAATGGAACTAATCTCTGCTCATCACATAAGTCCCTATGCATGAGTGCACTTAGCATGATGGGTGTTGACTACTGATCACATCCATTGGAGCTTTAGTATTAAATATTGAGGTCATTTTTAACTCATGGTGGTATCCATTCCTTGAGTACCTAAGAGAGAAGTTCTCTAATTATCCCCATTAGTAAGAATATTTCCTTAAGTTCTTTTCATAAGAAATTTAACCAATTCAAAGAACCACCATTTCCCTCACAAATAAATAATCATACATTATTAATTCTATCCATAAATGCAAGTAATATCTACTCATAAGATAAAGAGAATCATAATTTCCAACGTACATAAAAATGGATTTATCTGCATGCTTAAATTAAAAATTATCACTTAACCAATACATAAAAGCTTTTCCACAATTTTGATGTATGGGAGTTCATGTTTATGAGAAGTCACTGACTACTCTTTATATTAGATAATCCAATCATATGGATATGTAACACAAGATTATATATCAAAATGTCAACATAAAGTATCTATTCAATTAAATACAATTAACATTCGAGCTTTGGCTATGATAATTGACACTCCATGTGTGAAGGGTATAATCCTATCCTTTTAAAAATAGATCTGGTTAGCCACATAATGATCATTAAAAACTCCACTTGAGCTTGAGTGCTACTAGATAGGCATCCATTACATAATTTAGAATAAATATCACAAAACAAATATAATCTTCAATTGCTATCCTTTCAAGTATGACATATACCAGACTCTTAAATTCATAACCAAGAGTCTTTGATTCCTTAGAATAAATCCCAGTCGACCTCCACATCCACCAAGACTGCACGAATAGGAGATACCTTACCGATATCTACACCATCATCATCGACCAAGCCAGAACATCACTCCTTTGTTGCATCTTCAATAATCACTAAGAGGGAGTGCCTTTCATATAGGGATCAAAGAAGACTCCAACATAATTTAGCAAATCACTTTACTGATAGTGTAATTTCAATTACCCTTTTACAGTACCCATTCTTGGATAAATTTTTAATAGAAAACATATAAATATAATATTCCATCTACTTATAAGGTCAACAAAATCATAAACATTGTTCCCTTTAATGTGATTTTTCTAGTCAATCAACCACATTGATTCCAATCACACAATTTTAGCTTGTGATAAAAAATTCAAATGTTTTAAATAAAGTTAAATCTCTATTTCTTTCATCTTAAATCTAAATTTAAATATTTTACTTTTACAAGTGAGTGGAATAGTAAAACCACTATAATTTTCAATATAGCCATTGAATTCATTTTTAACTATCAAAAATATACATCTATCTCTATTGTATATTGAAATACAACAACAAGATACAATTCGCTATCAAAAATATTCAATACGAAATATTCTTTTAGTTTTCTTCTACAGGACATGGTATATCATTCCTTTTGCACTCACAAACAAATGAAATAAGACAACCATTACAGTCAGTTCTCAAAAGTCAAGCAATTTTATTCTTTTCCTATTGTGCACACTCATATGCATTTCTCAGGTCACTGATTACCACTAGATAATAATGGAAAGTTGATTTCCAATGCTTACACATATCACACTAATAATTCAAAAATTTCCAAATACTAGCAGAGACCATCCATTTTAAAAATAGGTCTCACACAAAATTTATTTCCATTAAGACATACAATTTTGCTCAATCAGTGCATATCAGTCATCATTTCTACAACAACTGACATAGTGGAACATTAATCAACCCCCTGGTTTTCATCTCAATATCTAATTCCATATTTTACTAATGTTTTAATTCAAGATAGTTTGCTTCTACCCAACCCTTTCTCTACTAATAAAAATAATGGACATAGTAAAAACATAGTTTAACTAAAATGTGAAAATCTAAAATTCATTTATTCTTTGTTTTCTAAAATAAATATAGCTACTAGCAAAACAATCAATGTGATCAAACAAGGTAAAAATAAAAAGAACCTAGTTTCTTCTATAACCTCTCAAACTCTTATGCAAGGCCAAAACATTGTTCATTCCTCTCTTCCTTCCACTATCATCCTTCACCTCCAACCCTCGGCCATCATTCTATTTGGATTTTTCTTCCTCATCCACCCATATTACGAGTTCTTTGGCTTCATTTACTTCACCACTCACTTACCATAAAGGAAGACGTCTGGCTAACCGCGAGACACAAACACAACAAACACTCCATACATGGTTTTCCATTTAATTCTAGAGTTTTTTCTTCTACTTATAAAGTTTACAACTCTTACTTAAAACTATAAATCTATGCTTATGTTCTTTGGATCATTTTTCAAAGTAGTTTTTGAATCCTAAAAAATAAATTATGTTTATTTTAACATAAAAATACTCAAAAAATAAATCCATTTCTTTTATATTTTTGTAAAGTCACAAACTCCTATTCATTGCAAATTTATCCATAGTAAATAATTCTTGTTAACTATTTTAAAATAAAGGTACTTAAAGAGATCATGATTCCTTTCTTGCAATTAATACCATTTTCAAATAAATCTCTTTCATAAGGAAAAATATGGTGCAAGATGAAATAAAAACTTGATATATATTTTCTTAAGCAAATTATGATATGCATCTCCATGAAAGAGGGCATTCATCCATGTTATCTCTCCAATTTTTCTGACAAATATACCATCACATAATTTCCCATAGGTATTCCTTTCTCAGTGGTTATTTATTTCTACCACCTTAAGAACCCTATTATTGCAAAAGTAAATTCCATTAGCAACATCCGATCCTTTCATAAAATCTATATAGTTACAAACTAAACATGAAATAATCTATCATTTAATTAAGGATATATTTGTATCTTCCACAAATACATGCTCTCATAGCAATAAACACATAGTCAAGTATCTCATCCATAAGATAAATATTCAAACAATAAGTCCAATCTAAATAAAAAGTTCTACCAAGGGGTGGGTCATGACCTCATCCCTCCTTAGGCTTAACATAGTCCTCTGTGTTTTAAAACTTATAAACACAAAAATAATATCTATTCAACATTTTCAAACAATAATAAAAAATGTTTTTGCATGTCTATAATTTCCTCCCAAGTAGCATTCATTTCAGTGTAACGGTCCCATTGAACTTTACACTATTCCAAAGTTTCTTTCCTCATCGATTTAGATTGAAACACAAGGATTCTTACTGGTTGAACCTATATAGCCTCTAGGTTCACCATATGAAAATTAGAAAAGTCCCACACATGCTATGGACTAGGAATATACTTTTTAAGCAAAGAAATATGAAAAGTGATATAAATCTTGGATATATTGGGTGGTAAGACAAGTCGATATGCCACAAGACTAATATTCTCTATGATTTCAAAGGGTTTGACAAAGAAAGGATCTAACTTATGGAATTAATTGTGATATTTCTTGGTTTTTTTCTTAGAAACACTCTATTACCTACAACAAACTCTTTTAGTTATCTATCAATATCAACATAACTTTTCTGATGATCTATAGCCTCCTTCAATCCTGGATCACTTTTAGCTATTGCTCCATTTATTTAACCATGTTTGGTCCAAGAAAAATATGGTCTATTGGATTGTCCCATGTCAATATTTTCCTACACTTTATTTCGTACAAATATTCAAATAGAGCTATGCCTATGGTCGAATATTGACCATTATTGTAGGTAAATTCCACCATATGCAAGTAATACTCCCAAAAAGTTTTCTAATCCATACAGTAAATGCGAAGCATGTCTTCTAGCACATTATTTACTATTTTAGTTTTCCTATCATTTTTTGGGTGGTAAGCATAATTGATGTTCAATATAGTACCACTGGTGCAGTGCAAGAATTTCCAAAACTTAGATGTGAATTTTGGGTCCCTATCTGATATGATTACCTCTGAAAAACCATGAATCCAAAATATTTCCTTGGAAAATATGTTAACCACAACCATGAATTCATCCTTGGTGTTATCAGGTATAAAGTGCATGATCTTGGCCAGTCTATCAACCACTACTAGAATTACATCATGCTAAAACCTAGTCTTACGCAGACCTACTAGGAAATCCATTGAAATCACTTGCTATTTTTGCATAGGTACACCATGTAGATAAAAAGAACCAGTAGGATGTGTGTTCTACTTTTACCTTTTGGCACTCCAAGCATTGAGTGCAAAATTTAGTTATGTCTCTCTTCATTCTTGGCCAAAAGAAAGTCTTTTTTATATTCTCTCTCATCTTTACTGCTCCTGTATGAGAAAAATATGGAGATCTGTGCACTTAATTGATAATTATTTTTCTCAAATTTCTAGTCTCAGGAATAATTACCCTATTCCTAAAATATAAGAAACCATTCTTGATGTCAAAATCCTAGTTTTCATCAAGATTATTTTCCATCCTTTCTCAAATTTGGCTACAGTATGCATCCTGATTTTGCATTTCCTTGACTTGTTCCATCAATTCGACATGGATGCAAGACAAAATTGCTATACATCTTGTTCTAATTAATGCATAAATTAATTTATTATATTTTTCCTTAATATGCTCAATGCCAAAATCATATTCCATGAGGAATCCCATCCACATTATTTTTATAGCATTGAGTAAAGGTTGAGTGGATATATATTGTATAATTTCATGGTTTTTCCTCAGCTCAAAGGGTCTCCTGACTAGATAATGTCACAAAATCTTGAGAGCAAACACTACAACTACCAACTCTAAGTCATGGGTTGCATAGTTAACCTCATTTCTATTCAATTTTCTAAATTCATAGGCTATCATTGATTCTTCATGTAAGAGGAATCCTCTCAAACCTTCTAATGATGCATCAGTACAAACTGAGAAACTTCCCTAAAAATTTGGTACATTTAATATAGGAGGTATGGTAAGATTTTTCTTAAGCAAACCAAAGGCTTCCTCACATTTCTTAGTCCACTTGAATTCTTTTCATTTTATTTGAAGGTTGGTTATTGGCGAGGTTATGTTCACATAGTCTCTCACATATCTCCTATAATAGCCAGTTAAGACCATGAAACTTTAAAATTTTATCACATTTTTTTGTGGCAGCCAATTCAAAATGGATTCTATTTTCTTAGGATCCATTGTGATCCCTTCATCCGAAACATTGTGTCCTAAGTATTGCACTTTTGATACCTAAAATTCACACTTGGATAGGTTCCCATACATATGATTATTCCTTAATAGTTATAGCACTATCTAGAGATGCTCGTCATGCTCTAAATTATTTCTAGAATATATCAAAGTATCTTCCCAAAATGGCAGTACAAATCTATCCAAGTACTTACTAAGGATACTATGTATCAAATTCATAAATGACACTATAGAATTTTTTATCCCAAAAGGTAATATAAAAAACTCATAAATCCCATAATGATATTTAAATGTTATCTTATGTGTATCCTCCTCATAGATCCTCAATTAGTGGTATGTTGACTTCAAATTAATATTTGTAAAGATTGAGGCATCTTTGAGTTGATCGAAGAGATCTTCGATTCTAGGTAGAGGATATCAGTTATTTATGGTTGCCTTATTTAACATTATATAATCTATACATTATCTTAAGGAACCATCCTTATTCTTTACAAATAGCACTAGCACACCCTAAGGTGATACACTTGGTTTAAATAATCCTTTCCCTAGTAACCCTTACAATTTTAGCTTCAACTCTTGTATTTCTATGGGATTCATTTTATAAGGATCTATATGCATAGGTTTTGTTACAGGTTGAAGGTCCATAGTAAATTAAAATTCCCATTTGGGAGGTAATCTAGGTAAATATTCTAGAAAAACATCCCTAAACTCTTGAAGAATAGGGTGTTTCTCAAATACCTCTTCCCTCATCTCTTTATCCATTTCATTTATCTTAACTATATATACCATTCCTCCTTTCTTTACGGCCTTATTAAGTTGCATTGATGATAGGATTTGAGGTTGAAAAGCCTCCTGAAGACTATACGTCTTACACACAATACCCCTATCATCTGTGTACTCAATCCATTTATCTTGAAAGTTGAGTACTTTCTTATGCATTTGCAATCAATCCATTCCTAGGATTATGTCTGTATCATTCCAAATTTTTTGCACACTTACCTTCAGGCTAAAGGATCCATGCCCGAAAGGGGGATGCGAGAAGGATGGGACAATACCTCATACTGAGAGGCCCTTTGAAGGTCTCGCCTCTCGGGGGAGGGGTATTAAGGTGATTTTTCAACGGATGGTGGGTTCACCAGGAAACTTTTGAATGGCAGTTTCCACGCCTAGGTTGAGAGGGTGTTTGATGTGTTCATTTTTATGTTTGATCATTCAAATCCTAGGTTTGGCCAAATGAATCTAAACTGTTCTATATGAAATGCAGATTTAAATGAATACAAAAAATAGATTTGAATAGAAAATACAAGAAATATATTAGATTAAAAAGCCATATCTGATCCGGATGTCTGATGGAGGTTCTGATTTTGAAGCAGTCAAGATCGCAACTGATATGACAGGATCGTCTATGATCAGACAAGATCATCTGAGATCTAACGAATTCATCAGACAAATTCGTCAGAGACATGCAATCAGAGAAATAGATACAAAATATAGAAAATGCAACTATTCCAACAGAGGGCAATGATGTAGAATGACAATAATAATATTAAACTGATAATTATAAACAAAAATATGAGTGCATTACAATGATTTAATGACAAATTATGATTTTATTATGCATTCAAACTATATGGGTGAACTCCAAAATGCAGAATAGTAATAAGTATAACTAATGCAAAGCAAAACAATAGATAGTGGAGAAAGAATGCAAACTCAGGGCACTAATTGCCCCCAATGTTGACTGCAGTCGAAATCATCTCGAATTGGTGCGTGATCGTCCCAGATTGTACAAGATCATCTGCGACAATATGAGCTTGCTTTGGCTAAAAAACAATGAAGTTCCTACAAAAAAACTTGGAAAAATACGAAGGCAAATGGTGATTTAAGATGATCTAATGCAAATAGAACTTGTGTTACGGGAAAAATCAGCCAGGGGAATGTCAAGGGGAGGGCCTAAGATTAAATAGACATAGGAAGGAGGTTGGGAGGTTGGAGATCATCCCAATTTGGGAGATCTCCAATGGGGGAAGTCTCCAATTGCACAGACATGCTTTTGCCTAGGTTAGAGACACCATTGAAACAAAAGCTAATTATGAAAAATTAGTTTTGGAACGAAATTGTTTGGACATTCTAGTCCAGAAAAAATCATCCGATCTGAGGCGATATCGTCTGATCGGCGACGATATCGTCCAACGATCACAAAAAATCCTAAAAATGGCATGAAAAATTAGGAAAGCGGTTAAAAGGTGGTTTGGGGTTGAAAATTTGAATTTGAATTATTACTAAGGTAATTTTAATTATTGCTAAGGTTTACTACGCCAATTTTAGGGTGCTACATTTTGCCCCCTCTTTAGCGAATTTTCCAAAGAAAATGCGTTAAATATGAGTTCTTCTTGATCTACAAGAAAGAAAAAATTATTCCCATTTTTAGACGACGATTCTAGGTCGAATCGTACGACAGCTTCCTATGGTGCCCCCTCCGTGTTTTTACCCAAATCGAACGTTTGAGGTAAAAACACGAAAAAGCAAAATGTTAAAATGTTGTTAAGTGTTTTTGAATAAAATTAAGAAAAATAGGGTAAAACCCTAATTCATTGTTACTATTCATTTTCCTGGTTTCTAGAGCTCTGTAGACAAGATGGTCGAGACAGCGCACAAATCGACAGAGGTCCGACGCAGGCTACGGGTAAGGGTCTAAACTTAATTTAGAATGCTTTAATTTTGAATTTCATGTTTTTTAGATTAATTTTGAATGATTGTTGAGCATTGCGGCCGTTTTTGAGCCGTCGACATCGTTGGGACAAAATCATCTCAATTTCATCGAAATCGTCTCGATATCGCCAATTTTGTCCAAGGGCAAAATCGATGATATGAGGACGATTTCGTCCAACAAGGGAAGATTCCATCTTACGAAATCAAAGATGAATTTACTCAAATTTTGGACGATATTGTCCAATAGTGGATGATATCATCATTTGTATGAAATTGAACTTATTTTACTTGCATTTTTAATCACTGTTTTATTAATGATTTTTATTGTTTTATTATTTATGTTGCAGAGAGGATTACTAAAGAGCCGAGAATGGAAATACAGTGGGCTGAGGGATGACTTGGCCACTCTATCTTAGGCAGAGCGAGATCAGTTGGCTCATGTTGGCTTGTAGCACGTTACAGATATGCCATAGGTTCCTACAGATATGGGGCTATTGACAACCCTAGCAAAGAGGTGGTATCCGGGTTCTTCTTGTTTTCGATTATCGATAGGGGAGATGACTCCCACATTGGAGGATGCATGGAGGATTTTGAGGATCCCCATACAAGGATGACTAATAACTCCCTTGGCCAATCAGGGCCACAAGATGTTGCGACTGTGTGGAGATCCGAGCTTCACCTTGGAGAAGGGCGGAGTGAACATCGAGTCACTATGCCAGATGCCTAGGGCATCTAGACTGACATAGGTTTTGGATGGGGTGGTAGGTGGTCTACTGATATTCCATAATAGTGGATGAAAACTACCATGGTTACTGACAGATGTGGTCTATGACAGGAGAGACCATAGGTACAGGTTTGCTTGGGGGAGCTTTGTACTATGCCGATTGTATAGGATCTTGTATGGGGTCTTATACAAGGGTGGACGATGTCTAGTCATGACATCACTATTGCAAGTTTGGTGCTGGGAGCACATCATAGTGTAGAGGCTGGTAGGGCTCCCAATGATAGGGATTGATGGGGAGAGGCCTTGAGTTTTCTACTGGTGGCTTCGAAGAGGGTCACAGTAGCGGATAGATCTACCAGTTTCCCAGAGACTACTTGATGACCTTGTCTCTGACCAGATCACTTGGAGGCCTTGGAGAGATCATCCGGGGTGGTCCAAAGATAGACAGGAGTTGGCTCGCATAAGGAAAACTTGTTGGTTGAGGATGGAGAGGGGAGATGTGGAGCTCCACCGCTATGACCAAGTTTTGAGGCAGTTCAGTCTACAACAGGGGATCCCATCTCTCAGGGACTATGAGTTTTCCTAGACCATCTGAGATAATACTATAGTTAGAAGGGCTCCAGATATGCAATGATTCTAGAGTCAATATGGGGACAATGCCCCCATCTAGCCAGTGGATGGTGACGACACTAGGGTTGCCGACGTCTATGATGCCTAGTACACAGGCATCTGCCCTCCTCAAATGATGAGGGATTAGGGTCTGATTCATGAAGTTGTGCGTCAAATGGGGAGGCAGTGCCAGGCGGCCATTGAGGTGGCATAGGGTCATAGCGGGAGAGAGCAGAGGAGGCCACAGGCTCAGTAGAGGCTGCGACAGTGAGAGAGGAGGGAGGAGAGACCCCCTTCTCCACGGAGAGAGAGGCCACCATCGCCCGATAAGGGCAAGGGTGTCGAGGTAGGAGAGAGTAGTGAGATGGCTACTCTTTGGGCAAAGACTATTCATCTTTAGGCTCAGGTGTAGGCCTTGCAGGATGAGGCTACACGAGACCAAGAGGAGGCCACACAGCTTAGAGATGAGGTCGCATTCCTTAGAGCATGAAGCGAAGGGGCGAGCACTCGGGACTTAGCATGGGCTATTGCCTAGATCACATTCTACCAGACACTATACTACCAAATGGCGGCAGAGAGGCAAATGTTACCATTGTCGACCCCCATTATGGAGCTTGTCATGATGGGGTCATCAAGGACATAATCACGATCAGTGTCCAGGACTCATAGCACCACATGGACTGTGATGGGGCCACATCGTCCACCTCAGGGCAGGGGAGGAGATGAGGCTAAGAGCTCGAGGGGTTCTCGAGGCTAGATGCTATAGACTGCACTACACAAATTGATACATAGTGTTTATTATTTTTGATAGAGGATTGAGTATGTCGAGGTACAGATTGTGGCATACCGATCCAATTTTGAGATGATGTATATATTGTTGATATATATAGATGATATATTTTTGATCATATGAATTGTCTTATGTGTTTATAAGATGCTTTAATGTTTTGGTGTGATTGATTTGATGATTCATGTAATTATGTTGTTTGGAAATATTATGGTTTGAATGTCATGCTTTTAAAATTTAAATAAAATAATCTGATGTAAACAAATTGGTTGTTTGTGGGATAATTTGATAAAAATAAAATTGACTTCTAACAATAATTTCAAATGACATTGTCGCTATTATAGACCATTTCATGGAGTCGCCACTCGCTAGGTCGTCAAGCTAATCCTAGTATAGAAATATTGTTAAAAGTAAAAGAGTGCTTAAGAGACTGTCTTAAGACCTTGTTGTGATGATGCAAATGATAATGATGATTTGTTTCATATTTTCATAAAAATAGTAGGCATGAAATATTTTAATATGATTTTTGCTAGGCATAAATTCCTAAGTGTGATAATTTTTTTGAATAATTCCTTAGGAATTATACCATTATTGTAAAATTGAAGTTTTGACATAATGACATGAAAATAGAATAAGTGTTCGTTTGTTTGTAAAGCTTAATTGTGTAACATAATGATTTAAGTCATATGTTTTTATGATTTGAAATAAATGGGAAAATAAAATTCGTTCGATGGTTTGCGCTAGGCATAGAATTATAGATATAAACTTATACCATCATCACGAAATCCAAAGAAGAAAATAATAGTTTTATTGCATGGTTGTTTTTTAATTTTTGAAAATTAAAAAAAAATATGAAGATGAGGACTTGTGCTAGGCATGAAATTCCAATTTTGGTTTTTGAATTATACCATCGTCATGAAAGTCGAAAGTTATATATAAATGTAACTTTATGTCATGTTTTTAAAAAATGATTTTGATTTTTTGGTAATGCATGTAGTTGTCTTTATACTAAACAACTATTCTCAGAGAAGAAAATGAAATTATTCCAAAAATATTTAAAGTATCTTAAAGACAAAAGTTAGATTTATAAGGAATCCCATGTGCTTATGTGAGTTCATTTCCGATCTTGATTTATCATAATGATACACAAAATCTCTCAAATACAAATGTGTGTGCAATTGCTTTGTGCATTTACCAGTTTTGAGCAAGATAATTTGATACAAGTGATTTGAATTAACCAAATAAGTGTTCATTAACCATGATTTAGATGCATATAATCATACCAGACTACTATGTAAGTCAGGTTATCAAGAGCTAGCTAATCCATAAGCAGACATAGGTCTGTACAAAATAAGGTTGCTAATGTGACAGACATATCACCACGCTAGGAGTTACCCAAGGCCAAGCGGGTTGGGCACAAACCACCTGTTATAGGGCTTACCTCATAGTTTTTGAATAATTGAGAATTCCAGGGATTCAAGCTCATCAACCCTTCTTTTCTTTTCAATGGGTAGGGAAAGGATTTTATTTCTTTTGCTTTTGCTTGTTTTGTTTTCTTTGTTTTTCTTTTCTCTTTTTTTTTTGTATTTTTCTTTTCCGTATCTTTTGCTTTGATATTTGAGATAATGCTGAAATAACCTTTTTCTTTTTCTCTTTTTCTTGAAATTTTCTTTTCTTCCTATGCCAGGTATACTTGCTCGGATTAGCTGTAGAGCAAGGGATTTTTATACTGGGTAGGGGTGAGCTTGTCCTTTTGTCAATTTTCAAAGATTCTAGACCATGTGCATGATAGGATAGCAGGGGAAACTTTTCGCTCAAGAAACCATTCTACTATGTAGCATAGCATGGACATTACAAATATAATCATTTTATTGTGAAAATATATGCTTGGTTTAAGTAAATAACAAGATCAATTCTCTATGCTCAAACTTTATTTAATTTAATTTTGTGGACTTTGATATAAGAGAGATTACTAATCATGCCAGATAAAATCAAGATATTTATTCATGTGAATGTGAAAGTGTGGGATTCCAAATAAATGCTAATTTATCCAAAATAACTAAAAATATAACTGCAATACGTCACAATTTGAGAAGTACAAAAAATAAAAGATGTTTTTGAAGATTTTGATGATTTTGAATGTTTTTGATGTTTTTGAATTTATAAATTAAAAGAAATACAAGATAGTGGTTTTTTTTTTAAATATTTTAAACAAATATATACAATGATGAAATGACCAATTTTTTACGCATAGTAACGTTTAAGATGCATAATGTTCATGGGTTCTTTAAGTTCTTTACCATCTAAGGTAGATAATTTGTATGCTCTCGATTCAAATTTAGCAGTGATAATATATGGTCCAAGCCAGTTGGGTTCAAATTTACCTTTAAAGTCTTTAGTTGCATTAATATTTTTTTGATTTTCTTTTAAAACAAGGTCGCCGACCTCAAAGGATCGATGACGAACTTTCTTAGCATATGATCTTTTAAGCTTGTTTTGGTAGGCACAAAGATGCTCCAAAGCATTGACGCGCTTTTCATCTAGGAGTTCTAGTTGACTAAGTCTGCCAACTCGATATTCATATCCTACTTCGATATCTTGAAGTAGTAGAGCCAAATAAGGAACTTCTAATTCAAAGGGAAAAACATCTTCAGCGTCATAAACCAAAACAAAAGGTGAAGTTCCAATGGGAGTACGAACGCTAGTGCGATATGCCCACAAAGCTGGATATAATTGAATGTGTCAATCTCGATCGGATTTATTGACCAATTTTTTAAGAATTTTGATTAAGGTTTTGTTAGAAGCTTTTGCTTGGCCATTACCCTAAGGATAATAGGGAGTGGACCAAGGATGTTGAATCTTATATTTTTGACATAGTTTCTTAACATGTTTATTTTTTAAACAATTTCCATTGTCTGAGATGAGATTCGCAGGAATTTCGAACCTACAAATGATTTGATTAAAAATAAATTTAGAGACTTGTGTTCCAGTGCAAGAAGCTAAAGGCATAGATTCAACCCACTTTGTGAAATACTCTGTGGCGGTTATGATGAATTTGTGTCCATCAGATGAAATAGGATTAATTTTGCCAATAATGTCTAAGCCTCATTTTGAAAAGGGCTAAGGAGATGAAATAGCCTACAGTTCTTGTGCAGGGGCATGGACAAGTTCATCATGTTTTTGGCACTTGTTGCAATGACGCACATAATCATGTGCATCATTCTCCATGGTAGGCCAAAAGTATCCTATCCTAAGGAGCTTTTTAGCAATGACACTACCACTAAAGTGTCCTCCACAAGATCCATCATGGGCTTCACTCAAAGTTGATCTGTATTCTTCTAAATTCAAACATATCAATAGGATCCTTCAAAAGATCTCATATATAAAGTATTGCCAATTATTACAAATCGACTTGCTCGTCTATGTAATAATCCATGCTGGTTTCTATTAAAACTGGCAGGGAAAGTCCCATTGTGAAGAAAATCAAATATATCCGTATACCAAGGTTCAAGAGTAGTTTCATTGAGAAGAAACACATCCAAAGGTTCTAAGAATGACTTATTTGAAGCGGGTTCCTGGAGTCGATGAATAATGATGGTGGCATATTTGTCATCTAACTCCAAGGGTAGAAGAGATGCAGCTACGGCCATAGCGTCAGTCACACGGTTGCTAGTGCAAGGAATAGCTTCCAATGTAACTTGATCAAATAAAGATATTAATTGTAAAACATATGATTTATATGGGCATAATTTATCATTTCTGGTCTGATAAAATTCATTAATTTGGTTTATAACAAGTTGAGAATCACCAAAAACTAGCAAATGTTTAATTTTTAGCGCCAAGGTAGCTCGTAATCCAAGGATTAGAGCTTCATATTCAACAGTATTATTGGTGCAAGCAAATATTAATTTAAAGGACAAAGGTATAATGTGTTTTTGTGGAGATATTAAAATAATACCTGCACCAGCCCCACTCATACATCGGGCTCCATCAAAGTATAAGGACCATTGTTCAACATGGTCTGCCTCTAATTGAAGGTATTCATCTGGAAACTCAATGATGAGGGGATGGGTAGACTCTAAGGGTGCAACAGCTAATTGATCTGCTATGATTTGACCCTTAACAAACTTTTTTCCTATAAACATGAGTTCAAACTCGCTTAGAGAAAGAACCCACTTTGCTGTGTGACCCAATAAATAAGGTCGACTCATGAGATATCGCAAGGGATCATATTTAGCAATGACATGTTTTTTTACTGAGCATATAATGGCATAATTTTTGCATAGAAAATATGACTGCTAGACATAGTTTTTCTAATGCTATGTAGTGGGTTTCATAACTAATTAAAGTTCGGATAATATAATAATTAGCACGTTCTCTTTTCTCATCATCAACTTGAGCTAACATATCTCCTAAAGCAAAATATGAAGCTAAAATATACAGGATAAATGGGCGATCAAGTCTAGGTGGTGAAAGCATAGGTGGGTTAAGGAGGTATTGTTTGAGAAGTTCAAAATCTTCCTTACATTCATCATCCCAATTAAAAGGGACATCCTTCTTAAGAAGCTTAAGAAAGGGACTGGTTTTGTCTGCCAGCCTATCGATGAAGCTACGGATAACTTGAAGCTTACCTTGTAAACTTCGTAACTCAGATATATTGGTATGTGTAGGCATATCAGTGATAGTTGCAATCTTGAGAGGGTCGATTTTGATGCCACATAAAGAAACTATAACCCCTAATAGTTTACCGAACTTAACTCTGAATATGCATTTAGCAGGATTTAGTCGGATAAGATATTCCCTTAACCGATCAAACACTGTCTTTAGGTCATTTAAATGATCATATTATTTGATGGAACGAGCTATGATATCATCTACGTAATCATGTAGGATATCATGCATCATGTCGTGAAAAATATAAGTCATAGATCGTTGATAGGTTGCACCTGCGTTCTTTAGGCCGAATGGCATTACTTTCCAACAAAAGGTTCCCCAAGGGGTAATAAAGGCTGTTTTAGTCTGATCTTCAAGAGCTATCCTGATCTGATTATAACCAGAAAATACATCCATTAAGGACATCATTCCACTCCCAGCAGTAAAATCAATGATTTGATCCTTGTTTGGAAGAGGAAAATAATTTTTAGGGCATGCAGCATTAATATCTCTAAAGTCTGTGCAAACCCTAACTTTAGTAGCTTCTTTCTTGGTGACTGGAACTACATTCGAGATCCATTCATAATAATCAATAGCTTGTATAAAAAAAACATTCAAGAGTTTTTCTAACTCCCCTTTGACTAGCAAGGCCACTTTGGGATGCATTTTTCTAAGTTTTTATTTAACAGGTTTAGCATCCGGATGGACTACTAGGTGATGCATAACTATAGAAGGGTCTAAACCTGGCATATCTTCATATGTCCAAGTGAAGACATCTTCATATTCTTTAAGGAATGCAATGTATTGCTCTTGTTTTTCTTGACTTAATTCTGATCCAATATTGATTATGTGAGGGTTATGTTCGGTTCCAATGTTAATTTTTATAATGTTTTCAACTTCCATGTATAGATCTTTTTCAAAATTAGGTGGGGCGGGTGAAATGCCTAATTCTTGTAATTCTTTTAAGGTTAACTTGGATAATTCATCTTGAGGAGTCGTGGCCTCAAGCTGGGCTATAGTAGGTATAGAACCATCAAAATAAAAACCATTGTGTAACATTTCCTCAACGGAGACATCATGGAAAATATCTCCTTCCAACTCATCATCGGATTCAGCAATCATTTCAGGATAAGCTATGGATAGCATATTGCATGTAAATGGTTAATTTTTTAGAGGCAAATCATCACGCCCATCCAAATAATCTTGATAACATATGAGTTTATCATCATCTTCAAAAGGGAAGGGTTGACCCTTACTAGGAAATAGGCCCACACCACATCGGACGGGCCATGGTTCTACCTCAAAAGGTTCTTTCATACCATCTTGGAGAGGTCCCAAGCCTTTCCCTTTATATCCCATTTTAAGCATTATAGGTTTAGCTTTAATATACTCATTAGTAAAATAACATCGAGCATATCCCTCATGATGAGTTTTGATGTTCCTGGGCATTCTTGCCCAGTCATATCCCTTATAAATGAAGGTAAAACTCCCAACTTGGTAAGTACTTCCCATAGGTTTTGGGAGGCCCAAAGTACGAGGAGATGGCGACAAATTACTTAAGATAATGGAATTTTACATAGAAGCATTTGTTTTTTTTGATATAAGAATGTTAGATAAATCAGGTAAGAGTTCATCAGAAAGAGCATAAGATGTACAAGGATCATTCCCTATATCTTTAGATGTGGAAGGTATGATAGATGTAGATAATGTAGAGGTGTTAATAGATGGGTCTATAGGTTTTAAAATTATAGGGATGGAACATGAAGGATTGGTTGTGAATTTAAGATCTTTTTGAGGTTCTAGTGTGGTTTGTTTAGAAGATTGTTTAGATGAAAAATAAGAATTAGGATGTGTGGATGACAGAGTAGGGAAAAATTGAACTCCAACAGGTTCTGCAAAAGCACACATATCAAAGTGTCTAGGATCACCATGGATAGTGACCAACTAATTTTTAAATTCGAATTTAACACATTGGTGTAAAGTTGATGGGACAGCCTGCATTGCATTGATCCAAGGATGACCCAAGAGTATATTGTATGATGCGGGGAAATGTACAATAAACAAGGTCGTATCTAAGGTTCTTAGACCAACTTGCAATGGGATGGTGATAACTCCACATGTTTCTTGTGTTTCGCCATTGAAAGCTTTTATGATCATGTCAGTTTTATTCATTTCATCACTTCTAAACCCAAATATTTGGTAGAAGTCAAAAGTGCAAATATTTAGAGATGAACCATTATCAATCAAGACCCTTTTGACTGCTACATCTCCTATTAGGGCAGTAATATATAAGGGGTTATCCTTATGTAAACTATGTTGTGGTATATCTTTATCCCAGAAGTCAATACAATCAACTTATCTAGTAATGATAGTATTGGTCATGGCTTCAAGTTGAATGTTTTGTGGTACCATCATTTGGATTAATGTAAGCATCAATTCATCTCTATGTGTAGGAGAAGATCTTAATAGGTCTAAAAGGGAAATTCTGGTTGTAGTATTGGATAATTGCTCATTAATATTATAAGGAGGTTTAGATTGAACATTAGGAGCATAATTCCATTTATTGGGATTTTTCAAAACAACTGGAGTTGATCCATCATTCTGATTTGGTTCTTGTTGAAAATTTTGAGCTTGTTTTCTGGTAACGGCTCTGATGGTAACTACAATGTTATATTGAGGATGTTGAGTAGGTCTCGATCTAGCGTTTATGGCTTGATCATTAGGAAGGAACTGATTAGAAGAGGGTCGAGTAGTAACTCTTCTAGGAAATGGTTCTTTCGGAACCATAGAATCTATGATAGGTTGAATAGGATCTGATTTATTTTTAGAACTATTCTATTAATTTGAGGTGATGTCTATTTCACTTTCAGTATATGATTCTACATCACTGAGATCTAGTGTTTGAATATTACGTAGGGGCCTGGTCGTGACCATGGATAAATTTGTGTCAAATTTTTGTAAATTATGATTAGGTAAATGTCTGCTAATAGTTCCTACATATCGGGTAGGAGGAGGGACATTGTGATGCTCAATTTTATTGGCCACCTCTTTACCATGTTTTGTTAAAGGATGTTGAAATATATCTAATGATTGATTAGAATTTTGATTTTGATTTTTAGGAATGTTATTTTGAGCATTATTAGGAGCATTTTGTTTAGGTTGTAAGGCTTGCACCTCCATCTCATTATTATCAATCAGATCTTGTATTTTATGTTATAACCTTTTACAAGAATTGGTAGAGTGTCTAGGTCCTCTATGGAAATTACAGTGTAAATAGGCTATGTATTCGGGTATGGTTGGATCAGGTTCCCGGATAGCTGGTAATTGAATCAAACCTCTTTCGAGTAATTGGGGTAGAATAGTTGATAATGGTTGATTAAATCTAGTAAACTCTTGAGGAGATTTATTAGGAGGTTTCAATATAAATTTTTCTATTGTCTTCGTTGTATTGATATTAGAAACATTTCTGCTGTTAGTGACTCCGTCACCTACAACTTGTTTGTTTTTATATTGATTTTTAGATGTTTTCTTATCATCTTTCTTCCTAAGCTGGCCTCTCCTAACGAGAGCATATTCTACTCTTCGAGCTAAGTCTATAGCCTGATCAAAGGTAGTTAAGGTAGCAGTTGATAACTCATAAGATATTTTTTCTTGCAAATTATTAATAAAAATGTCCAAAATTTCCCTATAAGGTAGCACAAAGTGCAGTTTTACTATCAACTGCCTCCATATAGCTAAGAAATCAGAAAAACATTCATCTTCATCTTTTTTTAAGTTGTACAAATCTTTAATGGTTACATGCCTTTCGATATAGGCACTAAATTGATGCACAAAATATTCAGCAGTCTCTTCAAAATTTCTCAAAGAATGAGTGGGAAATTGGTAGTACCACTTTAATGCCATTCCTCCTAAACTTTTTGGGAACATTTTTAGTAATAACAAGTCATCATGTGATATATAATGACATGCTATCCTAAACATGCGAAGATGCTCTATGGGATCTTCAGTTCCTTTATATATAGGTAGGACAGGCATGGGAAAGTGTTTAGGGTACGATTGTGCTACAACTATAGGATCTAGAGGATGACTACACATCTCTCGATAATTATACAAGGGACGATAGGGATCCATCTGGTCTATGCGGGAAGCTAACTGTTTCACCATGGCTTCCAGATTACTAGTTTTCCCACCATATTGGTTTGGTAGGGTATTAATATGGGATTGGTGAGCATATGATGGAGGGACATGAAGATTAGATGCTATATTGCTATTGTGTAAGTTGTTGGTAGGAAGGGTGTTATGAAGAAGTTTTGAAGTTGTATTATGTTGTATCCCAGATTGTTGAAAGTTGGTGTTTGGCTTCATTTTAGGTTTTTGTCGATTTGAAGCATATTGGTCAATAGTTTGGTGAAATAAAGTAGTGAATGAAGGTCTCTTTTGTGTGGGAATGATTTTAGGCTCAATAACAGGTTCCTTAGGAGGTTGGGTAACCTGTTGTTTTTGCATGTTCTGAATTATAGTGACAATATCTGTATTGGATGGTCCAGATTTATCACTTTCTTGATCGACAAAAGATAAAGGATTAGTGTGCATGTTAAATCCTTCTTCTAGGATTGCTTGAGTTTCACTAATTTTTCTCCTATCAATACGAACTGCCATATTAAGAGCACCAATATTATTATTGAAAATTTTCCAGAAATGATCTATGTTATCAAAAGTAACAGTTCCATCTGGAGCCATTCTAGGGTATGAGGATCCTTCCTCTCTAACATTTTCTTGTTGTTCAGTTTCTTCAGCCAGCTCATCTTCTGGCTGTTCTAGAGTTTCTTCTTCTGGAATTGGATCCTCAGGAAGGGTATTTAATTTTTTTGTTTTCTTTCCTAACCAATCTTCTTCTTCTTCTTCAATTTTTTTACCATTCCTAAGTCTAGTCATTGTGCTTAAACTTAGATTTCAGCATATATATATATATATATATATATATATATATATATATATATATATATATATATATATATATATATATATGCAACGAGCTTGAGAGGTATATATTTTAATTATATACCTACTATAGTATTTAAAATAAAATGTTTTGGTTTTGTTATGTTTTTTTTTTATAACAATATTATAAAGATAACAAACAACACATAAAACGCAAGAAATAATAATAATGAAAGCAATGATCTAGTTTTCTATAAACAATTTATAAATATCATTAATGGGCTCAAGTTCTTCAGGAGTCATGAAATGTTCTTCAAATTGAAAATTGTTTTTCAAGAAGTCAACAAAGTGTGCTATGGTGATATTATCTATTTTAGATTCTGTTTTGTAAAAGTAAAGCTCATAGCAATACTATCGAAATAACACAGCTCTGGGAACTCTATTCCATCTTTTCCTATTTGTAATAACGACCTCGTGATCTTCTACATGACCTAGGAATTGGTGTATAGTGGCTGCGTTCTCGAGGTATTCCTCGAAGGTGAACAATTCTGAAGACACAAGGGCTCTTCTATCTACTAACCACCTATGGCAAGCTCTCTGAAGTTAATGATAAAAAATGAGTTGATAAGGATCTAGGATTCTATCTAGGACAAGCCTCTTGATTTGTCTAAGCTCTGTTGACATAGATGAAATAATACCTAGTCTCCTATCAAGTTCGTCCCACAAAAGTTGGTTTCTATCTGTTTCAGGCACACTAAGCACAAAATTAATTTCTATGGCTGCTAATTGGTTTTCAACATTTATAGTTTCAGCTAGTCTTTTCTTAGGAGCTACCATCTAAACATGATATGCAACTTAGTAGTTTTCTAATTATTTTAAATGAATCTATGTTTTTTTGTTTTTGTTTTTGTTTTTTTTTTCAAAAGGTTTTAGTTTCACATCGGGTTCACCAAAAATGTATTGTTACAAATTTTTTGCATCCTTACCTTTAGGATAATGGATCCGCACCCGGAAGGGGGATGCGAGAATGATGGGACAATACCTCAGACTGAGAGGCCCTTTGAAGGTCCCGCCTCTCGGGGGAGGGGTATTAAGGTGATTTTTTGATAGATGGTGGGTTCACCAGGAAACTTTTGAATGGCAGTTTCCACGCCTAGGTTGAGAGGGTGTTTGATGTGTTTGTTTTTATGTTTGATCATTCAACTCCTAGGTTTGGCCAAATGAATCTAAACTGTTCTATATGAAATGCAAATTTAAATGAATACAAAAAATATATTTGAACAGAAAATACAGGAAATATATTAGATTAAAAAACCATATATGATCTGGATGTCTGATGGAGGTTCTAATTTTGTAGTCAAGATCACCTCTGATATGATAGGATTGTCTATGATCAAAAAATATCATCTGAGATCTGATGAATTCGTCAGAGACCTGCAATCAGAGAAATAGATACAAAATACAAAAAATGCAACTATTCCAACAGAGGGCAATGATGTAGAATGACAATAATAATATTAAACTGATAATTATAAACAAAAATATGAGTGCATTACAATGATTTAATGACAAATTATGATTTTATTATGCATTAAAACTATATGGGTGAACTCCAAAATGCAGAATAGTAATAAGTCTAACTAATGCAAAGCAAAACAGTAGATAGTGGAGAAAGAATGCAAACTCAGGGCACTGATTGCCCCCAATGTTGACTACAGTCGAAATCATCTTGAATTGGTGCATGATCGTCCGATATTGTACAGGATCGTCTGCAACAATCTGAGCTTGCTCCGACTGAAAAACAATGAAGTTCCTGCAAACAAACTTGGAAAAATACGAAGGCAAATGGTGATTTAAGATGATCTAATGCAAATAGAACTCATGTTACGGGAAAAATCAGCTAGGGGAATGTCAAGGGGAGGGCCTAAGATTAAATAGGCATAGGAAGGAGGTTGGGAGGTTGGAGATCATCCCAATTTGGGAGATCTCCAACAGGGGAAGTCTCCAACTGCGTAGACACACTTTTGCCCAGGTTAGAGACGCCGTTGAAACATAAGCTAATTATGAAAAATTAGTTTTGGGATGAAATCGTCTAGATGTTCTAGTCCAGACGAAATCATCCGATCTGAGGCGATATCGTCTGATCGGCGATGATATCATCCAATGGTCACAACAAATCCTAAAAATGGCATGAAAAACGAGGAAAGCGGTTAAAAGGCGATTCGGGGTTGAAAATTTGAATTTGAAGTATTACTAAGGTAATTTTAATTATTGCTAAGGTTTATTGTGCCAATTTTAGGGTGCTACAATGTCAAAAGCATGCAAAGGTGCTACATACAAGAATCCTACTATTATTACACTAGGTAAGAAAATAATTACCATAGGATAACATTGATTAACGAAGTAGGTTTATCTTGAACCATACTCAACCTTCCACCCATAAGCTATGATTCCTAGTCTTTATAAAAAATATTTACCTAAACTAGTGGAAATAAAACTTGGTTTCTCAACTTGGCTTGGTGTTTTCGACGTAGGGCCCACTTTTCTTTTGGGTATTTCCTCCTCGGATTGAGATGTTTTCTTGAGTATATTTCTTACTCAGAATTGGTTGGTACCCTAGTTTTTTGAGGCCTCTGGGTTCCTTCTCTCGCTTACCAGGGTTGGTTTTGTTGGTGAAGGCTGATTGGTGCAGACTCCTTTCCTTCTAATTATTTGTTGCACTTTCCTTATTTTTTGTGCATTCATTGGTGTCTGTGAGTTGTAGATATAGCTTCTAATGAAATGGCTTACTCTTATTTGTGCTTTTGCACAAGGATCATGTTTTATGGTTTCGTTTATTTTGTGGTGCCAGTATTTCATGTTTGTACTTTTTGGATGAGGATTATATTCGATGGTGTTGCAGGGAGGTTTTATGAAGCTCGTTGGCTTTCATTGAAGGGATCTATATCTCAGTGAGCTAGTGCGAGTGGAGTTTTGTTATCTGGTTTAGAAAACCCAAAGTGGTTTTCAATTTGAATCTATTAAGCGAGATTTTTTTAGATATCTGTAGGTGGCTCTTAATATATTTACTTAGCTTTGGTTCTCCTCGGTTGGTGTGAGCCCACTGTTCTAGTTTTTTGGGTAGTGCTAGCATGTTAAGGCAGGCAGGATTTTAAAATTTGATTTTTATTTCATTCATGATTTCGAGGAGGAGAACTTTCGTGCGAGTTTTCAAATGGTGTTTTTTTTTATTTTTTTGCCTATCAATTCTTTGTACTCACTTGTGTTGTTGCTTTTATTATTCTCAATATTATTGATGTACTTTATTGGTCTGTGTTGTTGGTCATTTTTTCCCTTTGGGGTGGACGACTGTTAGTCTCCTTTTGGATATAGTTGTTGGGGTGTGTTCAATTTTTCTCCCTTTGGGAGATGTTGTAAAAGGTTGTGGGATTCCATTCAAAACCCTCTTTCCTTAATATTATAAAAAAATAAAACTATCTGTAGCACCACTATCAATCAATATTTTAATATTTTTACCAAAAATATTACCTCTAATCACTAGTGGTGTGGCTTGACCATAAAAATTTTGGTTTTTTGTAGCCCCATAAATCTTGTGTGTAGGCTCTCTAGGTGCATTTTCTTTGTACACTTGTTCCTTTCCCTTAGAATTCATTTCTATTCTCCATGGACAATTAGAAGCATAATGCAATCATTTATAAATATAACATCCTTATTTCACTTATGGATGTTATTTTCACTTTTGTCCCTCTGCTACTTTTTATATAGATGGATAATGAGCCTATCCTTATAAATATTTGTTGTTACCCTTGTTATTTTGGTTCTTCCCCTAGAACATTTTCCTAAACTTCCCTTTCTTCTTGTCATTTCCTCGATCCTATTGAGAGAAGTTCCTACTTGCATGTTTCTCTTCCTATTTTACAAAACCTACACTGTTTCTCTTTCTTAGTGCATATTTACCCTCTTCTTCTAATATTTCATAATCAAATTAGGATTTGAGATATGTTTTAGCTTTCCTAGCTAAATCATAGGATTTTTCCAGTGTTCTAAGTTCTCACAAATCCACTTCCTGTCCTCTTCTAGGATTCACTCCCAGAATAAATTGTGGACCTTCATTTTCTTGTTATATGTAGGCATATACTTCATTTGTTTAAAAAATATTTTATAATAATTTTTCAATATCCTAGTTCCTTCATGAAGTCTAGTGAATTCCTCAAATTTTTAGGAATAAAAGTGTTCTGTGAGGAATCTATCTTTGATGGCTTTTACAAACTCTACCCATTTCAAGTCAAATGCTACCTCAAGATTCAATTCATCACTATATACTTCCCACCAAGCTAAACCATAACCTCGTAGATGCAGTGTGGCATAGGATTTTCGAGTTCCTAAGGAGAAGTTCTTCATGTTGTAATATGTTTAAATTTATTTCAAAAAAGCTTAAAACTTGTCTCCATATTCGTTTCCATTAAATTTAGAATATTTTTAACATTTTATTTCCTTGCCCAACTTGGCCTATAATATGATCCTAGCTTGCTAGGCCTCGGTATGAGGTTCATTTGGCTAACTCATTCTAAGTTTACCCACCTATTTTTCTTGACTCAATGTGACATCCAATAACTATTTTTGGATTTCTACCTGTTCCCAAAGTAGAGCCACTATCTTAATAAGATTATCATTACGAGGATTTTCCCTTTCATCACTAGGTTTTCCTAAACCCACTTTTGGATTCCTATCCTTTGCATTAATTTATCATGTTTGCCTTGTCGATGGGGTAAAAATTCATCTTCTTCTCTTTGGTAGTATTATCCCTAGTCATACACAAAATAGGTAGTAAGAATTCATTAGAAATTAGTCCTTCAAATTGCTCTTCTTACTAATAATCATCTATCCTATCATCTCAAGCAATCCAACAGATTTACTTCTAATAGGTATTCTATTGGTAGGGTTCAATTCCTTCATTAGTATGTTTTCTTTTACATATCAACTATTTTCTATGTAGTGAACCTATCCCACTACGAACCATGCTCTAATACAAAAATGTCACTACCCAATATCTTAATCAATTCCAATCCTTATATATATATATATATATATATATATATATATATAAGAGAGAGAGAGAGAGAGAGAGAGAGAGAGAGAGAGAGAGAGAGAGTAAATACCTATGTCCATAATCTAATTATTTAAATACAAGGATAACTTACTCATTTCACCTATATCTACTTCTTACATAGTTCATTTCTATGTAAGAGTATTAGGTGACACAACCTGTTAAGTTATTAGTCTCATGGGCCATATGAGCTAGCTTAATTTATTTCTTTCAGTCCATCAAAAGAATCAAACAAATATCTGCTCTTCACACAAGTCCCTTTGTATGAGTGCACTTAGCACGATGGACATTGACTACTACTCACATCCATTGGAGATTTAGTATTTAATATTGAGATTATTTTTAACTCATGGTGATATTCATACCTTGAGTACCTACTAGAGAAGTTCTCTAATTATTTCCATTAATAAAAATAATTCCTTAAGTTCTTTTCACAATAAGTTTCTCCAATTCAAAGAACCATTATTTCCCTCATAAATTAATAATCATACATTATTAATTCCATCAATAAATGCAAGCGAGATCTACTCATAATTTAAGGAGAATCATAATTCCAAATTTACATAAAAATGTATTTAGCTATGTATGTAAATTAAAAATTATCACTTAAATAATACATAAAAGCTCTTCCACAATTCTGACTTATGGGAGTTCCAATTTATGGGAAGTCACTCACTACTCTTTCTATTAGAGAATCTAATCATTTGGATCTATAAAATTATACTAGATATCAAAATATCAACATAAAGTATTTGCTCAATTAAATACAATTAACATTTGACCTTCGTCTATGATAACCGACGCTCCACATGTGAAGAGTATAATCCTATCATTTTAAAAACTAATCATTAACAACTCCATCACTTGAGTTTGAGTGCTACTAGATAGGAATCCATTACTCATTTTAGAACATAGATCACATAATAGATATGATATTCAACTACTATCCTTTCAAGGATTAAATATACCAAACTCTTAAATTCATCACCAAGAGTCTTTGATTCCTTAGATGAAATCCTTGTTGACCTCTACGTCCACCAAGATTGCACGAAAAGGAGCTACCTTATCAGTATCTACCCCATCATCATCATCCAGGTCAAAACATCACTCCTCCTCCATCGCATCTTCCATAACCATTGAGAGGGAATGCCTTTCATACGGGGATGAGAGATGACACCAACATAATTTAGAAAATCACTTTTTCAGTAGTGTAATTTCAACTACCCTTTCACAGTTCCCATTCCCAGATAAAGTTTTAACAGAAAATATATCAATATAAGACTCTATCTATTTCCAAGGTCAACAAAATCATAAACATTATTTCCCTTTAATGTGATATTTTCAGTCAATCAACCACATCGATTTTAGTCAAACAGTTTTAGCTTGTGACAGAAAATTTTAAATACTTTAAATAAATCTAAATATCTATTTATTTCATCTCAAATATAAATTTAAATATTTTACTTTTTACAAGCGAGAAAAATAACAAAACCACTATCATTATAATTATAGCCATTGAATGCATTTTTCACTATCAACAAATATACATGTATCTCTATTCTATATTGAAACACAACAACATACAATTTGCTACCAAAAATCGTTAATACAAAATATTATTTTAGTTTTCTTCTATAGATATGGTATATCATCTCTTTTGCACTCACAGACAAGCAGAATAAGATAGCCATTACGGTCAATCCACAAAAAACAAGCATGTTTGTTCTTTTCCTACTATGCATAGTCATATATATTTTTGATGTCACCTATTACCACTAGATAACAATGGATAGTCAATTTCCAATTCTTACACATATCATACTAATTTAATCACCCAAAAATTTTCAAATACTAGTAGAGACCCTCCATTTTAGAAAAGAAGCCTCACACAAAATTTATTTTCATTAAGACATACAAATTTTCTCAATCGGTGCATATCAATCATCATTTCTACAACAACTAAAACAATGGAACATTAATCAACTCCCCTAGTTTTCATCTCAACATCTAATTCCACATTTTACTAATGTTTTAATTTAATATAGTTTGCTTCTACCCAAACCTTTCTCTACTAATTAAAATAATGGACACAATAAAAACATAGTTTAACTAAAATGTGAAAATCTGAAATCCATTCATTTATTGTTTACTAAAATCAATATAGCAACCAACAAAATAATCAACATGATCAAACAAGATAAAACCCAAAAGAATATGTTTTTTTTGTAACCTCCCAAGCTCTTATACGAGGCCAAAACCATGTTCATTCCTCTCTTTCTTCCACTACCATAATTCATTTCCAACCCCTAACTATCCTTCTATTTGGATTTTTCTTCCTCATCCACCTGTCCAATGGTTTCTTTAGCTTCATTTACTTCACCACTCACTTACCATAAAGGAAGACGTTTGGCTAACCGTGAGACACGAACACAATAAACACTCCATACATGGTTTTCCATTTAAGACTGGATATTTTTCTTCTACCTATAAGGTTTAAAATTCTTACTTAAAATTGTAACTCTACGCTTATGTTCTTTGGACCCTTTTTCAGAGTTGTTTTTCATATTCTACAAAATAAATTATGTTTTTTTACATAAAAATACTCATAAAAGAAATCTATTTCTTTTATATTTTTAATGTCACAAAATCCTATTCGTTTGCAACTTTATCCATAATAAAGAATTATTTTTAACTTTTTAAAAATAAAGGTACTCAAAGAGATCAACATTCCTTTCTTGCAATTAATGTCATTTTCAAATAAAACTCTTTCATAAGGAAAAATATGATGCAAGATGAAATAAAAACTTGATATATATTTTCTTATGCAAATTATGATATGCATATCCATCAAAGAGGGCATTCATCCATGTTGTCTCTCCAAAATTTTCAACAAATATCCAATCACATCATTTCCCATAGGCATTCCTTTCTCAGTGATTATTTATTTCTACCACCTTAAGAACCCTATTCCTGCAAAAGTGAAGTCCAGTAGCAACATCTTATGCTTTTATAAAATATATGTAGTTAAAAACCAAACATGAAATAATCTATCATTTTATGAAGGATATATTTGTATCTTTTATAACATACAAGTTCTCATAGCAATAAACACATTGTCAAGTATCTCATCCATAAGATAACTATTCAAACCATAAGTCCAATCTATATATACTTGGAAAAAAAAACTATTTAGATTGGAATTATGGTTTGAACAGTTATCTTATGGATGAGATACTTGACTATGTGTTTATTTCTATGAGAGCATGTATGTTATGGAAGATGTAAATATATCCTTAATGAAATGATAGATTATTTCATGTTTGGTTTGTAACTATATATATTTTATGAAAGCATAAGATGTTGCTAATGGACTTCACTTTTGTAGGAATAGGGTTCTTAAGGTGGCAGAAAGAAATAATTACTGAGAAAGGAATGCCTATGGGAAATAATATGATTGGATATTTATCGAAAATATTGGAGAGACAACATGGATGAATGCCATCTATCATGGATATGCATATCGTAATTTGCATAAGAAAATATATATCAGGATTTTATTTCATCTTGCATCATATTTTTCCTTATGAAAGAGTTTTGTTTGAAAATGACATTAATTGCAAGAAAGGAATGTTGATCTCTTTGAGTACCTTTATTTTAAAAAATTTAAAAATAATTCTTTATTGTGGATAAAGTTGCAATCAATAAGAGTTTGTGACATTACAAATATAAAAGAAATAGATTTCTTTTATGAGTATTTTTATGTAAAAAGAAACATAATTTATTTTGTAGGATTCGGAAAACTACTTTGAAAATGGATCTGAAGAACATAAGTGTAGAGTTACAATTTTAAGTAAGAGTTGTAAACTTTATAACTAGAAGAAAAATATCCAGTCTTAAATGGAATAATTCATTGTTTAAATCCATTCTGATATAAAAGTTATAAAAAAAAATTAATGTTTAAACTTTATTGTTCGAATCCATTCTCATATAAAAGTTATAAATAAAGTTTAATGTTTAATAAATGTAGGAGAATGAAAGAGTAATATTGATCCTAGGGATAGTAAATTTAATTTAAATTAGTTATTTTGTGATTTATTTTTTCCTCCTCAAAATAATAATAATAATAATAATAATAATAATAATTTTTTATTGTATACCAGAAACATTTATCATCCTAGAGCTTAACCTTTCAAAACCACTCTACTAAATGACCTATACAACCTCAAATCCCATTTAGTATAAGTTAATTTATAGACTCAAAAACGTGCTATGGATAATACTTTCAATTTACCCCATGCTAGTTTACTTTATAAGAGCGATTGGGAATTTTTTTTATTTTGAAAGAGCAAACTATTTTTTACAAATACTCCAGTGGAGTTACAAAGGAAAATAACCAACAATTTGGGGTGCAGTATTGTCAACTTCCCAATGACCTACTTGGACCTTCCCTTGTTTCATGGTCATAAACTGAACTTGCTCTGGAACATAATAATTGAGAGGATGTAAAAGAATCTAGTTGCCTATAAAGGGGTACTATTGACTCAGATCGGGAAAATGGTGTTGGTAAGGAACTCCCTACAGAGTATCTCAATCTATTTCATATATATTTTTAGGATTTCTGGTAATATTATCTAAAAAATTGAAAAGATCGTGAAAGCTTTCCTTTGGGATGGACCGAGGTTGAAAGTGAAATTTCATTTGGTTTCTTGGGATTAGGTCTGTATCCATAAGAGAAGAGGAGATCTAGGGTTAAAGGATGTGTACAATGAACAAAATGTTAGTCGCCAAACAAGTCTAGAAGGTGATCAAGAATGAGCAGGCAGAGTGGGTAAGAATTTTTAAGACTAAGTACCACTTTAATGATTTCCTCTATGACCTACTCATTGAAGGTTTTCCTTTTTGGTAGAGCTTTTTGAGGACTTTACCCTCCTGATCCAAGGAAGAAGGTGTTCCTCATTGAAGGTTCTCCTTTTTGGTAAAGCTTGTTGAAGTCTTAACCCCTAATACTCCAAGGAAGAAGGTGGATCTTAGGAGATGGTAAATCTATTGATTTTTGGTATGAATCTTGGATTGCTAATCAAACCCTTGCCTTGGACCTACACCTGGTGGTTGCTGAACAAACGTCTAGAGCGTTGGGATGTAGGAAAATTATAGATTTCATTGTATTTGTTAATAGACATAGAATATGAGTGAACCTCTCTCTGGATATTAGAGATAGGGATGTGCAAGCTACTTGGGAGAAGATAGGGGCTCTTTTGAATCACTAAGTTTTGCCCCATGCGGAGGTGGATGACAAAGTTTTATGGTCAAGGAAAAGTGATGGATCATTTTTAGTTCATTTGATTTATGCCTTTTCAAAGCCAAAATTTTAGTTTTGGAGCCCTAGTAGCAAAATTTGGACCAAGAATATTCTCCCAAAAGTTAATATATTTCTCTGGTTGGCTGGCCAAAACAAGATCTTGATAATTGAGAATATCCAAAAATATGGTATGGTTCTCCCTGATAGATGTTTTATTTGTAAAGATGATCTAGAGATGACATAACACCTTTGTAATTGATCTTTTTTAGAGGTGCTTATACGATTGTCTTGGAGAATCTTGGAGTTAGTTGGGTTTTCCCAAACTCTCTAGATGATTTTATATCTCAATGGGTTCCTCATTTTCCTCCTCAATGCTTCACCTGTTGTGGGGCCTTTAGAAAGAAAGAAACACTTAGGTTTTCAAGAACTCTAGTTGCAACTGTTTGCATGTCGATCTCAGATCCTTGTGGAGTTTGGTGAAAATATTATTTCTATGATACCTGAGTTGGGAGATGATCACCCGAGACCTCCAATGATGGAAGTGGAAATAGAAAGGTCCCTTGGCCTTCCATTGGTTAATTTTATAGACCTAATTCCCAATCATAAATATTCTGTTAGATGGAGTATTCCCCCTAGTGGATGACTAAAGCTTAATTTTGATGGTTCATCCAAAGGAAATCGGTAGTTGGAGTAATAAGGAATGATAATGGTAGCATGGTGGTAGCCTTTGTTGAATACCTATAAATGCAATAATCATTTTTTGTTGAGGCCAAGGCAGCTTACCAAGGTTTATTAATTTTGTAAGCTTGAGGGGCCAGGAAGGTGTTTGTGGAAGGAGATTCATTATGCTTAATCAATTTGTTAAAGTTAGATAAACCTCCCCAATTAGTGTATCCATAATATGGTGGTTGAAATGAGAAGAATCCTTCAAGAAATAGAGAAAGTGCAGATTATCCATATTTAGATAGAAGAAAATAAATTGGCAGACTTCATAGCAAACTGGGAAACCATTCATGTTGGTAGGACGGTGTGGAAAACTAATTTTCTAAAAGAATTAAATGGACTTCTCCACGAGGAAATTATGCATTCGTAAGCCTTTTTGGGTTGACCCAATTGTTAGGTTGGCACGTCCAAGTGTTGCATCCATTTCTTTTTAATTTTTTATTGCCCTTTGGGTGCAATCCCTTGGCACGTAACCCATGATCTCCTTACTAGACCCATTGGATTTTTCTAGGTGTTTTCCTTGGTTGGATGTGTTGGCACTTCCTTTACAGAGATTTTTGGGGTTGATGAGGGGTTTTTTCTTGTTCCATGTGGTCCTTGAAACATGAATCTAATCTGCTACTTTTTGTCAACCTTTTGGGATTGCTTTTTCAATTTTAAGCTATGGTGGTTCCATATTTAGATGTATCATTCACATAGATTCATATTTAGTCTAAATTTGAGGACACGAGGGTGGTATCAGTGTTGCATGAGGGACCTCAAGCTACTGATTGGCATAAATTTGGGTGATATGCATCAGGATAAACCTTCTATTGATATATTGCCCTGATTAGGCCAGGTGTCCTCCTTTTGTTGTCTGTGGATCCCTTAGCTATGGGATGTTGACTAGGTAAACTCCTTGTGAGGTGGGTTTTTTTTTCTTGTACCGTGTAAGTTGGCTAGATGAAGTGTGTCCAGTCCTTCTTCCTTGTTGACTGTGAAACGGTTGGGTTTGGTGGTTTTTTGTCTCCTTCAAAAGTGTTTGTATTAAGTTGTGGGGCCCTCTCAAAACCCTCACCTTTAATCTAATTAAAAAAATCGAAGTGCCCCATCAAAATACGCTTATCAAGAAAATCCATTTAAAATTTACGTGTTCTGAAAAATATAGATATGTTGAGCATGATACCATCAGGTTTTTTAGGGAAAAAGGTGTCAATCTTACTGTATCTATCACTCACATTGCTTAACTTACAATTTGCTTCCATCACTTACATCATAGTCAATAACGCTACTAATACAATTAAAATTATATTTTATGTTGGAGATTTACCGTGAGTAATGAGTGATAAAGCATATATTTTCTTTTTTTCTTCTAATTATTATTTATTTATTGAAAATGTAGGTAAAATCCCAGATATGATAATGATAATTCAATCCAA
The DNA here is from genome assembly GCA_028583015.1 of Wollemia nobilis. Taxonomy (NCBI): domain Eukaryota; kingdom Viridiplantae; phylum Streptophyta; class Pinopsida; order Araucariales; family Araucariaceae; genus Wollemia; species Wollemia nobilis. The sequence goes on from JAQPPZ010017073.1 coordinate 7,043,852, forward strand.
TACAATGCAGTAAAATCAAAACAAAAATCAACATCAATAATATTCTCGTCTAGTAGTTGAGGTAGAAGCTGATTGTGGAACCTTAAAAAATCCTTGCAGTATTCGTAAATTAGATAATTGTTGCAAACTCAGTGGAACATTCCCTACTGGGTGTGTTAGAAAATTAAACCAGATTTAACGCTAAGGAGATCTCTGACAGATCGTATCATCAAATTCGATCGCAAATCTCTCACATTCGATCGCCGCAATTTTCAAGCATGCATAGTTAATATCGACAGTTTGGCGATTGATCGGAAACCCTACTTTCGCATTAAAGTCATGTCAAATATTTGGTCAGCCTTTCTCGAACTAGTCCTCAAATTTCCAGCTATATATATATTTGTGCAGTTGACATTTTGTAAAGTGGCAGAAGAGAAATGAAAAATAAGTTCGAGCAGCAACTTTCCAAATTCTTTGTTTGGGTTTTATCCTGCAACTGAACTTGCAGAAGTCTATAAAGCTTCGGATAAAGAAGCATTGTAATTGTATTCTTGGTTTTATTTTGATGAATAAAAAAATCTCTATTTGTGTTTTGGGGTGTTTTGTGAAAGGTTTTTATTAAACTACACTTACCGCCACCTTGTTTTATCTCTCGCGTTCTTATTTCCCCGAAAACGAGTTTGGGACACAACCTTTCCAAAAAAAAAAAAAAAAGAGTTTCGGACTCCTTTGTCCCGAAACAAGGACTGCCTCCATCTCGCTTGTTAGTGGAGCGAAAGTTCAGCTTCGCTCTTTCATTTAGCGAAGCCCCAATCTAATCTGCTTGGTTGACCAAAAGTCCCGCTTCCCTCAAATTTAACCCGAAGACAAGCTTAGGGCTTCCCTTGCGCGAGACGCAGTTTCAGCGCTAAGTATCGCTCCTTCCTTAAGCGAAGTGCGCATATGGCTGCTTTGTTGAGCGAAGCGCCTGATTTGCTCCCTCTCGCCCGGAATTCCCCATCTCGCCCTAATCTCAGCGAACTCTCGCCTTCCGGGCGTCTTTGGCCCGAAGACAAGCTTCGGGGCCAACTCGCCCGAAGACGAGCTTCAGGTTCCCGCTCCCCGAAGCATAGTTTCAGGCTCCCGCTGGGCGAAACGAATTTTCGGCGCAAGTTCCTCTTTCAGGGCGTAGCTCAAAGTGAGAAAGGGTGGCTGACTCCACGAGCACTCCTCGAACACCGTGCAATGGTGGCGGCCCTAGTGTTGCCTGTGCTGGCGTGCCTGGTGGCTGCACACCTTTGCACATTCAGATTGCTGAAAGACGCCACAAACGGTGCATTGGACCAGTTAGTTTTGATACGACTTCTTTGAGCGGCCCACTGATCTCAGTCCCATATGGTCGACGCCATTTTAATAGCCTGGCCATTTAGATGTGGCACTCCCGCCACCTCCTGGTTGCCATATACTCTAATCCTCACATAAAACGTTTTTTTTTTTCTATAAATAAAACTCTTTATTCATTTTAAAAATAACATAAATTGTTTTGGGCAAAGTTTCATAGTTTTGAATAACGCACTCTCAAAAGCAAAGCTCTATCAAAATCATGCCACAATATTCCATACTAAAGCTCTAGCAAATTACTAATCAAAATTTAAGGCATTTTGTAGAGGACTAATAATAAGAGACTTTTCAATGACTCTACCTTTATCTTAAAATTTGTCTCATAAATAGAATGTTTTGTCACTTTTTATTATTTTCATTTTTTTGGTCAATCTCATAGCAGTTTGATATCAAAATATAACATTTTTATAATTTATTTGATCTTATTCTTTTCATTCATATTTGATCTTATTGTAAAATATTTATAGCAACACATATTTGAATATATATACCATGCTTTAAGAAATTTTAACATTTATTTTGAACTATTTAATGTATTATATCTTTTATTTTTTTCACAACACTTTATCTTACTTTTTATTTCATATCCACTAATTAGACATAAAACTTACATGCATGTAATTTTAAATCATTCTTATTACATCTTATATCCATTTTGCAATTCTAAAAATATTATTTATATGATCTTGATTCCAAATCCTTGATTGTAGTTTTAGCATGTAATTTTAAATCATTCTTATTACATCTTATATCTATTTTTGCATGTTCTAAAAATATTATTTGTATGATCTTGATTCCAAATCCTTGATTGTAGTTTTAATAGTTGATAGTGTTCTTTTGCATTAAAAACATTGTGGTGGATTCGAAAGAAAATGTATAATCTAATACTCTTATTTGTAATTCGTGGTCATTTACAACTTAGCATTTAGGCTTTAGGTTTTTAAATTTTTTTTTGGTAATTTTAAAATGTGGAGGGTTTTATCCGGGTCCCACAACCACTACAAAAAAGGCCACAAGAGCAAAAGAACAGAATAAAACCTCACTAGACAGAAATGAGGCAGGCAAAAAAAAACTGCTAACAACAAGCACACAAGACACTGAAGAAGGAGGAAACTGAGATAGTTCTACATCAGTTTCTCTATACCCTGAGCAACCATAACAACTAAATGTGAAATATTCTCAAACATATCCAGCATCACATAGGCCTCTGGAGCATAGACCTCCTCCACGAATTCCTCCCGAAATCACATTTGAGGAAGAATGTCAGAATCCAGGAGGGCAGGGGGAAGGGGAAATTAAGAGACACACCCTCTTTGCAGCGCAAGCACTTAGATTTGCCATGACCATACTCAGCAATAGGAGGAGAAGCCTCCAGATCCAAATTCACAAGATCTTCGATGATCAAGACCCGCCGAAGGAGTAAGGGCTTCGAGAGCCGTGTCCTTCTCCCAAACACCTTTTATAGGGGAGGAACTTAAAAAATAGTAACATATAGTAAATTTTTTATAGGGATAGAATTAAAAGTTGAAATAGGATAAAAACATATTTCAATTAAGGATTCACAAACTATTATGAATGCTATGAATAGAAATGGATACGTGGTTTGGATTAAAAGTAACTTAGTGATGATGTTAATTAACTATTATGGGAGATAATATTTTAGAAATGTGAGCATATCTATAAAGAAAATAATTGAAGATAGTAGATAATTTAGCATTCATCTTTGTTTCAATAAGGTTCAATTTTTAGAAGTTAATAAGTTGAGCAAGATTTTATCTTTTAATAAAAATGATGTTAAGGATTTGAATGTGAAAATATAACTAGTTGACAAAGATAAAAATTATATTTGATAGAAAAAAATAAAAACTATCCTTCATAAAAAATAACTATATAATTTGTTTAACTTAACAATAATATAATATTATTATTATTTTAATAAAAACCAAATCAAATAAAAACAATTTATAATAAATTATGTAAAATGTAAAGAATCATCATATATCAATAAAATTCATTGTTCGAATCCATTCTCATATAAAACGCATAAATAACGTTTAATAATTGTAGGAGGTCCTCCGGATAGTAAATTTATTAAAATTCATTATTTTATATATTTTTTTGTTAACCTTTGTAGGAGTCCTCCGGATAGTCAATTTTATTTAAATTCATCATTTTATTTTTTTTGTTAACCTTAAATAATAATAATAAGAATTTTTTATTACGAGAAACATTTATAATGAATTTGCCGACTCGAAAACGCCCATCAAGAAAAACCCATTTAAAAAATCACGTGTTCTGAAAATTATAGATACGTGCCAATCTTGCTGTTTCTATCACTCACATTGCCTAATTTACAATTTGTTTCCGTCACTCACATCACAGCCAGTAACGCTACGAATACATTTAAAAATATATTGTGTTGAAGATTTACCGACTAACGAGTGATAAGCATGGATCCGTTTTTTTTTCCTTCTAATTATTATTTATTTATTGGAAGTGTAGGTGAAATCCCAGATACGATAATGAGAATCCAATCCAATACATTGCTCTAAAATCAGAACAAAAATCAACACCGATAATATTATTCTCTTCTAGTAGTTGAGGTAGCATTCCGCAGGAAGCCGATTGTGGAACCTTGGAAGATCCTTGCAGTAGTCGTAAATTAAATAATTGTTGCGAACCCAGTGGAGCATTCCCTGTTGGGCATAGCTCAAAGTGAGAAAGGGTGGCTGACTCCACCAGTAATATGGAGCACTTATCGAACACCGTGCAATGGTGGCGGCCCTGGCGTGGCTGGTGGCTGCACACCCTTGCAGATTCAGATTGCTGAAAGACGCCACAAACGGTGAATTGGACCAGTTAGTTTTGATACGACCTCCTTCAGTGGCCCACTGATCTCCGTCCCATAAGGTCGACGCCATTTTCATAGCTTGGTTATTTAGATATGGCACTCCCGCCACCTCGTGGTTGCCATATACTCTAATCGGCACACCATCTATTAAAATCCTGCTCCAACCCAATTCATATTGGCAATTTGATATCAGTATTATACACAAATTCAATTGAAACATAAGTTACCAAAACGAGTAAACAAAAAAAATAATTGAAGAAGAAGAAGATGATGGCTTACACGACTAGCGAAGGGTTCCAGAGGATTGAGTATTTGTGGAAATCAACCGTGGGATCGAACCATAGATAAAATTGCTGCTCCCTGCCACCTTGGCCATGAGCGTAGATGTTTGTGTGGAGGATGTAGGGTTGACCCGAAACGTTTCCAAGGAATTCCATATCTATTTCGTCGTTTTTCTCCCCTCCACTATAAAACTGCACAGGTAATAGTAATTCTCTTAAACAAAAAGAAAAGAACATCTCTTTAGAGAGTCTAACTATGACATTCTGATATGAATTAATAATCAAAGGTTTCACTTCCTCACATAGAATGTTGTAACTGTGCCCGCAGAATTTCCTGCCACTAGCTTGATAAGCATCTCGAAGCTTCCAAACAAAAACTTGTTCTTCGATTGGATTCCCGAACCTGATTCAAAGCCTATTCCCCGAAGTTAAATCTTTTGTGTTCTTGTCTTCTGTCTAAATGTTGTGAAAACATAGTTAAAACATAAATATGGAATTCCTCGAGACATATACCCACCGGAGAAATTAGTGAGAGAAAGCTGCAAGTCCTGGCCATTGTTGAGTATATTGACGTTTTCATTTCCATACATTATATTTACGTCTGTAACGAAGTTGCCGTAGACTACTGCGGGAGCTGAGAAAGCTATTGCTATACCCAAACATATGCCAACCACGAAATGGCGAGGGCTAGGGCTACAATATTCCATGTCGTATGTAGGAAAATTCAGCAGTGGATGATGGAAAAGGAAATAGAGACGTAACAGACAACAAAGAAGGATCACATACATATATATAAATACTCTTAGACAGCCTAGCCAGGAAAGCTATGTGGCAGTGCCCAGTCTTGTGCCGTGCCATTTGTTAGTTCATGGGATTCGCTGACTTTAGTTCGCTAAGGTTTGATTATACGGAGTCCTATCACAGAGTAGTATGCAATCGCCGGATATCATCTCGGAAGTTTAACATCGAGTTTGCAAGCTGTTCAAATTTGACCTGCATGTTCCAGCATAGCTTTGCATTGCGTGGATCTCTACGGATGGAAAGCCCATCACGTGTGAAAGCTAATGACAAATGGCTAAATGTTTCAAACGAATAATTGGCGTTCAAACTTGGGAAACGTGAATAACGCACCCTGCCACTTCAACCTCAGTCGCTCTCTTGAAAATATTATTTATATAATTTTACGCTCTCGAGAAAACACTATTTATATAATTTTATATATGTTTTAAGGATTATTAGATTAGTAATTGTTTATTTTTTATCAAATACTTTCCAAAAAAAACTAAGGTTTAAACATTAAAGCATCAAAATAATAGTTAGATAAAATCAACAAAAACAACCCTTAAACTTAACATTAAAAAAATAAATAATATATCTAAAAATATATATAACATAGCAGGGCACTCGGCCACTAACCGGCTGAGCTATATCTTTTAAAATCTTACCTAAGACCAAGGATATTAATAATTAACTATCGTTTAGTATAGGTGAACGTACACCAACCGGCTGACCTATATCTTTTAAAATCTTACCCAAGACCAAGGATATTAATAATTAAATATCGTTTAGTATAGGTGAATGTCTAGGTGGATTGGTAAGTTGGAGCGCTTATCGAGAGGAGACTTAGGTTCCAATCCCATGGGCTTGCCCATGCACAGACAATGGTTCAGATCCGATTCCTCTGAACGGTGCGCCAGATTGATGACGATGGTGCAACCCCATATCACGCCGGGTTACCATGTACCGAGACGATGGAAGTCCTGGGAGCTTTTGCAGATAGTTTGAACCCTACCAGCTATGCTAGTAGCTACTAAAAATTGTGATTGTAACCATTGCTTCTATATATATAAAAAAAAACAAATATTTATATGAATTATAGTAAATATTATGCATATGTGACCTAAAACTGATTGGAAACGATGAGTAATTATAAGCTAGGGCAAGCTTATTTATTTAATTTTTTAAAGAAAGTGTAAGTGTTGTTGTGAAAGTAATTACAAGCAAGGGATGAGTATTTTTTTTTTTTTCTAGATTTTTAAGGATCTTGGTTTTTATAAATAAAGTTTAGGTAGTATGGTATGAAAGTTTTTTGATGAGGAAATTTAGATCTAGGGGCTAATTTCATTTTAGACCTAGGATATTTTAATTAGGCTTAGTCATAAGAATAATCAACGTGAGTTGTTGATAAGCTCCGTTGAATAGTCTAAGTCTAGGTGTTTTACCTCTCATTATTGTAGGGCTTATGTTTTAACCTTTCCTTGATTTTTGTACATAAATCCTTGGAGGAGTTGATGATTTCCAGGATTACGGTTTACATTTTTGACTTATTTAAGTCCTATGTTTTCAAATAATAATTATCTTCAATATTTCTATATCATTGGTATCAGAGCGGGTTAATTTTGGAGGTTTTGGGTTATTTATGACCTCCATAGTGAACTCCACCACCTGTTCCAGTTGAAGTTTAGGGAAATTGTAGAATTTATGCTGCTATGCTTGCAGAAAAATTGCTGCTAATTTCCATTTTTGTTGAAAAAATTTGCTGACAAATTTTGTTGACGATAAAAATTTTGTCGACGACATTTACAACAATCAATTTTGTTGTTTTGTGTGGTTGGTTATTTTAATTTCATTCGTATGGCAGCTAATTGACATCGACGCATGCAGCAAAGTTTGGACCAGCGTGCCGCGTGAGGTGATTGCCGAAGTGATTTGCCCGTTTTCTGACAAGCCATTTTGTGCAGACCCTTTTCCTTGACCTGTAATGAATTCTCGCTAGCCGGCTTTCACCACTACTGTGTCAAGATTTTGCGTGTTTTGGGAACACGTGACGATTTTCTATGTTTTCCATCGCTGGCATTCTGCATTGTCCGCAAACCCTTCCAAAGTGTTGCCGTGACAAACTCTGCGTGTTCCAACACTGATTGGGCGAGGAGTTGTGACTCATGCCAAACACAGTCCTATTTGTCGATTCATTTTGGGAACGCGGCCACCACGATTTCCTTCTCCGATATTCGGGTGTTCTTTCCATGCCAAGTTTTTGTGTGTTTTGACGCAGTTGAAGAGCTGTAGTGATTCGGTGCCAATTGCACATTTTTTGGAACTGCCAGTTTATTTGGGAACACGCGACGTCGATTGGCATCATCAGAGGGAGGTTCTGCCAGCCCTGATCTAGAGCCAATACTGTCAAGGTTTCTAACAGATTTCCAGTCCTGGTGGTGCCTAGATTACCGATCTTGGAGGGAGAGGGTACGATTGCTCGATCTATTTTGTGCAGGATCTGGCAACCATTGTGAGAGACAACTAATCAGTGATTGAGTGATTGATATCCAAAACATTGTTTCCTACATCAGGATTACAGTCATCGACTGCAACGCGACGACAATTTTTCTTCTTCTGTGCAGGGCCAGGTCACCGACGACGTCGTCGCTGTTTGCATTTGGCAGTCAGACGGTTTGGCCATCGCATTGCCTTTCATTTGGTTATGGTGGGATTAAATCCCACATTTATCGCATGCCCGTCGACTCACAATTTAAAATCGGCTATTCGCCTGTTTCCATTCAGTGTGTGGCTTGTGCCATCCTCACGCATTTTCCCTGCTCGCATGTTGATCAATTGAGTGCATCAGTGTTCGGTGGTCTTTCTGTTGACAATTTAGTGTGGTCAACCTCTGACCTTGATATCCTTGCATTAAATTAAAAAAAAAAAACAAAGATTTACTTTTTGTTTTTACCACTAAGTCAAATTTTGACTTTTTAAGCATTGTGCAGATTTTGCCCTTATATGTTAATAATTTGCACTTTTTGCAAATTCAATTGGGCACCTTATATTTTGCACATTTTTGTAGCTTTGTCTTTTTATGACAATTTTTGCTGGCGATCACTCAGGGTCAAATGGCTTCTGAATTAGCTGACAAGTTGGCTCAAGTAACCCAACTTGTCAGTGTTTTGGCTGATAAGGTTACTTCTACTGAAGTGCAACAACAGTGTGAGGTTCCCCTTTACACTGGCTCACGAGATCCAGAGGTCCTCAACAGCTGGATTTTGGACATGGACAATTGGTTTGAGTATACCAAGATAGGAAAGGATCAGCAGGTTAACTTTGCTAAGTTGAAGCTTTCTGGCATTGCCAAGGTCCTTGTCACTGATTGACTACGGACCCAAAATCCCATTGACACGTGTGATGAATTGCAAAGAGTTTTGAAGAATAATTTTTATCCTTCAAACTATGCCACTAAGCTTGACATCAAGTGGCTTCGTATTCGACAAACCTCCAATATGAGTGTTCATGACTATATTTTTCAATTTAACAAAGTTATAGATTTTGAATTCTGTCCAGGATAATGCAGCACAACTTGTTAAAAAATTCAAAAGTGGCTTGCAGCAACCCATTTACAGGAAGATGAAATACAAATTGATTGTTAACATTGACATGGATTTCAATCAAGCCCTTCTTGTTGAGGAGGAAATGAAGGAGAAATCACGTGGGACTCGCTCTTCTACGTCAGGAGGAAATCAGAAGGCTTCTCCTCAACCTTCCAAGGGAGCTAAATCTTCTTCTTCTCCTTCTCCCTCTTCTTCATCTTCCCCTTCTTCATCTTCCCCTTCTTCTTCTTCACAAAAATCTTCTACTTCTAAATCACCTTTGATTTGTAATTATTGTAAAAAGCCAGGACATACTCAAAAGAGGTGTTTTAAGTTGCAAAATGTGAAGAAAAAATCCCTAGTTGTAAAGCCTTCCAATGAGGACTCACAAGAAAGTCCCATGAAGGCTATAGGGGAACGTAAGACTTATAAGGAATTGGTAGGGTTAAACAAATTGACCCTTATGAATACTTCACAAGGTGATCATGAGAATTTTTTTGTGACTATGGTCCATCTCAGTGACACCTTTATGGTTGATTGTATAATCAATAGCAGCTCACAGAAAAATCTAATTGCGAGTTTCGTTGTTGAAAAACTGAAGTTACCGATGAATCCCCATCCTCATCCTTATCCTTTGGGATGGAAGGACAATGGATTACATCTGACATCACACACACTTGCACTGTGAATTTTGCTTTCAATCCTTCTTTTGTGGACTCGGTTGTGTGTGATGTAACTCTAATGGATTGTTGTGGCTTGTTGCTTGGAAGACCCTATCAATACGATAGGATGTTTATACATGATGGGTACAAAAATACATACACTTTGCACAAAGACAATAAAACTTTCATAATCAAAAGTACACAACAAACTCCACATAATTTGATGTTTAGTTGTAGACAAGCATGCAAAGCTGTAAACCAAGCAAAGGAATTAGCACTCATCTTCATCAGACCAATTCAAGAAGAAAAGCAAGCACCCAAGCACACTAATAACAGGAGTTCTTCAGTTCATTCAATACTTCAGTCATTTTTTGATGTTTTTCAAGAACCCACAATTCTTCCTCCTGAAAGAAAGATTAATCATAGTATTGAGATTGTTCCCGCATCTTCTCTTCTTAATTCTTCAATGTATAGACAATCAATAGTGCAAATGGAAGAAATTAAGAAACAAATTCAAGCATTGTTGACTAAAGGGTTCATCAAACCCAGTACTTCCCCTTGTGCTTCTCCTATCTTGCTTGTGTTGAAGAAGGATGGCACATGGAGATTATGCATTGATTTCAGGGTATTCAATAAGATTACAATCAAGAATCGTTATCCACTTCCTCGCATTGATGATCTCTTGGACCAATTGCAAGGTGCAAAATTCTTCTCCAAGATTGATCTCAAAAGTGGATATCATCGAGTGATAATTCAAGCGGAAGACACTTGGAAAAAAACATTTAAGACCAAAATGGGGCTCTTTGAATGGCTTGTCATGCCCTTTGGCCTTACAAATTCTCCAGCTACATTCATGCAGCTGATGAATGAAGTATTCAGAGATTGTTTGGATCAATTTCTAATCATCTATTTGGATGAAATTCTTATATATTCTTCTACTTGGGAGAATCTTTTGGAACACTTGGAAATGGTTCTTCAAACTCTTTGAAAGAACCAATTGTATGTAAATTTTCCTAAATGTTCCTTTGGGCAAACATTCATTGCCTATCTTGGATTTGTAATTAGTGAAAAAGGTGTGCAAGTAGATCCTTCCAAAGTTGAAGTTATCTTCTCTTGGCCAACTCCTACTTCAGTCACGGAGTTAAGGAGTTTTCTTGGACTTGATAATTTCTATCACAAGTTCATTGGAGGATATTCTTCTATTGCCGCACCTTTACACTATTTGACGAAGATCAAAGTTTAGTTTCAGTGGACAAAGGAACAACAAAAAGCCTTTGACACATTGAAACACAAATTGAGTATCTGCACTCAGCTTCTTGTTCTTCCTAATTTGTCTCAACCATTTGAGATAGAAACTGATGCTTTGCAAGTTGCACTTGGAGTTGTGCTCATGCAGAATGGCCATCCAAGTGGCCTATCATTCGAAAACATTTTCAGAGGCCAAGAAGAACTATTCTACATATGATAAGGAGTTCTATGCTTTGTTTCAAGCAATCAAGTATTGGAGGCATTATCTCTTGGGAAAAGAAACAATTGTTCATATCGATCACATGCCCCTTAAGTTTCTTCAATCTCAAACAAAAATTGAGGAAGCTAGGCACATGAAATGGGCATCGTACTTGTAATAATTCCATTTAGTAATCAATTACAAAAAAAGGACGAAACAATGCAGTGGCTGATTGTTTGAGTCGACCTTCTTCTACTCTTGTTTTGACAGTTGTCACTACTTCCCATCTTGGCTTCCAAACTTGGCCTACACAGTATCCTATGGATCCATATTTTGGCAAAATTTTCCACCAACTTTCCAATATTTCTTCTTAAAATTTGAGAGCTCTTCAAGACTTTCATATTCATGATGGAATGTTGTACAAATTGGATAAACTTTGTGTTCCTCATGGGAACAGGGAGTCTCTTCTGAAGGAGGCTCATTCCACACTCTATGGGGGACATTTTGGTAGGCAAAAAACTCTTCATCGTCTTCAGCTATTTTTCTTTTGGCCACACATGCAAAGAGATGTTCTTAGCTTCTTGTGACAATGTGCAGTCTATAATCACTCCAAATCAGTCAATAGGACATTGGGAATGAGCATGCCTTTGCCCATTCCTTCTCGTTTGTTGGAAAACATTTCCATGGATCTCTTGAGCGGTTTACCAATGATAGTATGCAAGCATGATTGTGTCTTTGTTGTGGTGGACAGATTCAACAAAATGGCCAAATTCATTCCTTATCGCAAGACAAGTACTGCACAAGATCTTGCCCAACTCTTCTTTGAGGTGGTATGGCATTCTTTTGGTCTTCCTACCAGCATTTTCTCTGATCGTGACTCGCGCTTTGTGGGTCACTTTTGGCGATCTCTTTGGAATATTTTGGGAGTATCTCTTAACTTCTCTACTGCTTATCATCCTCAATTCGATGGGTAGATAGAGGTAGTTAATCATACTCTAGTACAGAGTTTGAGGATTTACCATCATTCCACTCTAGCCAAGTGGGATTTAAGCCTCACTCACATTGAGCATGCCTACAACAGGGCCGTCCACAGTTCTATCGAGCACTCTCCATTTGAAATGTGTTTTGGTTTTCAACCACTTGCTTCTTATGAGTTACCTTTGTTTTTGCCTTCTTCAGCCACAATGCACATTTAGAAGGAACAAGACAAGGCCAACTCTTTTGTACAACATTTGAAGAGTCTTCAAACCAAAGAATTTCAAATTCTTTAAAAGACTCAACAAAATCAGAAACAACAGATGGACAAGCACCGCACACCTCATTCCTTTCAAGTTGGTGACAAAGTATGGTTTCATCTTGACAAACACCGATTTGTAGATAAGGCACATAGAAAAATCAAGCCTCTTCATTATGGGCCTTATACTATTCTTCAACAAATCTCTGAGAATGCCTTTCGCTTGGACCTTCCAACTCATCTTGGCATTCACGATGTCGTCAATGTTGATCTTCTCAAACCATACTATGATTCCACACTGGAAACAGTTCCAGCCATCGTACATCCAGTTGATGTGGTTCCTGATGCTCAGCTTCTGCTTGACGTCAATACAACATTTGATACAAAGACCCGACAAACACGCCAAGGTGCTTCTAATTCATATATTATGGCCCGATGAGGCCAATTTCCACATCAGGCTCACTGGATTTCTGCTCACATTATGTCCCGAGATTTTCCCTCTTTGTTAAAAGCATTGGAGTCCAATGCTTCTTTTGTTAGGACGAATGATGAGGAAATTTAGACCTAGGGGTTAATTTCTTTTTAGACCTAAGATATTTTAATTAGGCTTAGTCATAATAATAATCAATGTGAGTTGTTGATACGCTCCGTTGAATAGTCTAAGTCTAGGTGTTTTACTTCTCATTATTGTAGGGCTTATGTTTTAGCCTTTCCTTGATTTTTGTACGTAAATCCTTGGAGCAGTTGATGATTTCCAGGATTACGGTTTACATTTTGGACTTATTTAAGTCCTATGTTTTCAAATAATAATTAGCTTCAATATTTCCATATCATTTTGTTTTTTGAAAATTTTAATAAGAAGAGCCATGACTAAGTTGGATGTATGATGTATGGATGTTTAATTGTTGATAAGAGGAAGGGTAAATCTATGCCAAACCCTTTCTAGGTAGTAAATATTACATTAGAAGATATTATCATCATGAGATGATTGAACATGAATTTGTACAAATATTTGTGAGGTTTTTTAAAGATTCAAAATTGGATCAAGTGGAAGTGGTGATTGAGTTCAAATTACTCCATGACCTTTCTTCTAAATTTCTTGTAATCTTCTCCAATTTGAAAATTAGGGATATATTAATTGATTGTGGTCCATGGTTTAGAGGCAGATATGCATTACATTTAAAACCATAGAGTGAGAAATTTTCTATGGAGACAATTATTATTACAAGGATTTCAATATGTATTTAGGTTTTTGGACTTCCATACGAACTTATCAATAAATATATATTGAAGAATATTAGCAATACTTAAGGGGATTTCATCGAGGAGAGACCAAGTATTAAGGAATTAAGGAATGCTATAAACACTTGAATAGTTATTTCTATAAATATTTCAAAACCTTTGTTGCAATCCATTAGGATTAAATCTAAATTAAAAAAATAGGATCAACAAGTAAATTATGAAAACATTGCATCGTAATGTTACAAATATTATGAGGCTAAACACATGATAATCAATTGCAAAGTACAAGTGGTGGAGAAAAGGATAAAAAAATTTGGACATGAGGCAAACTTCAATATAAAAAAAGAATATTATATAATAGCAAGTGCTACTTCAAATAAATTAATTTCCACTCCCAAGAAAGTGGAAATAAAGCCTCTATACATAATCAAATGGTGAAGGTCATTATAGTTTACTTGGATAAATCATTAGAAAATACTGACATAAGGAATTCTAAATTTCAACATATAAGTTCAATTTTAGAAGTTAAATATGGAAAGCAATATGTGATGCAAATTTTTAAGTCAAAGGAGGTGAAATATGTCAATATTAATCTATGCAATTCACTATGGGTACTTTTGAACATTACCCATATGCATTTTGGTGAAAATAGTAAAGGATAGCATTAGATTCTCAAACAACCGAATAAGGAGGAGGTCAGGTACTTTTGGCATAGGCATTCTAGGGATGAAGTAAATTATTTTTGGCTAAGTACAAAGAGCATGAGATATTTTGTACCTCATCTAGAAACAAATAGGTACCAAAAATTTGTTTTCCAACAACCTGCAAATAAAAAGGAATAACATTTAGCTAATTTTGGGAGTGACCAAAGATCATGCCCCCTTAGTAGAAGCAAATAGGCATATAAAACCCATCATCCTGTGGTATAAACTAGAAACTTTCAAAAGTGTTATCCCCATAGAAGAGGAAAATGAGTATAAAAAAATTGTCAATACAAAAAGTCTGGCAACTTGCAAAAGTCAAAATTTTAAAATTAGTTACCTTGGAAGCACTGGAAATATTGTACTAGGCATAGACAAGAAGAGGTACAAAAAGTACATTGCCCTTCGATGAAGAGAAAAAAGAGATAGAAATTGATTAATTCCTAAGACTATCGAAAGGTGGGTACCTGGTCATGCAATGCATAGATGCCAAAAAATTGTCACCTGTTGGATGTGTAAGTGAAAATTACCCAAGTATTGAAGCTACTATAAGATAGAAACCTGATCTAGTGTTAGAATAGTATCAAAACTCTATCACCTAATGAAGAATAATGGAAATGGCCAAAATATGGTTAAGTCCCTCAATTGATGGAAGATTCATCCCAATAGTAGAGAAGGAGGAGTACAAAAGACCTATTGACCCTAGTGAAATAATTAATAGTCGAAATAATTGAACTTGCCTTGGTGGAGAAGAGGTACCAAAAATTCATCACTTGGAGCTAGGTAAAAGAAGAAAATGCAAAAAATCTAAGTATCAAGACCTTCAAAAAATATGTACCAAGGTTAGAAATGGACAAGCACATAAATTTTATCACCTACCAAAATCAAGGATGGCAAATTGGCTAAGTCTTGAACCCATCATAGAAACAAAAGTAGATAGACAAATTACCCCAAAAAAAGTGCTAAGATTACCAAATAAATTACCCCAAACATTGAATGGATTGGTACAAATATTCCATCACCAGTCAATATGACCAAAAACTAGAAAAAACTAACAAATTGGCTAAGTCCTAAAACTACTAGATAAATTACCCCAAAATTTGAATGGATAAGTAAAAAGAGTTTGTCACTGGTAAGGATGACCAAAAATAAAAGCAGATAGAAAAATTGGCTAAGTCCTGAGGCTATCAAAGAAATTGGTATAGAAGTTGAATGGATTGGTATAAAGAGTTCATTATCGTCAGCATGACCAAAAACAAGAGTAGACTAACAAAATGGCTAAGTATTAAGCCCATCAGATAAATGATCATAGAATTTGAATGGAATGGTACAAATATTCCTTCACCCATTATTATGACCAAAAACAAGAGCATAAAACATCAAATATTTTGTACTAGGCATAGGAAAGAAGTGGTACCTAATGCCTATCACCCAAAAATAGGAAGAAGAAAGAAGATAAATAATTCTAAGTGTTCTCATCACCAAAAAATCTATACCCATCTAATAAAGGGATGGGTAAAAAATCCATCATCTATCAACAACCCCATTATGCACCCGATAGCCGTGGGTTAGTAGAGGTAGATCAAGTTTGATATCCAGTATCAGTTTATTAGTATTTGAGTGATCACAATATCATTTTTCCAACATGGTAGGATTATCTATTAGATAATCTCAACAATGAAATTTCTACTTGTGCACTTGTGCAAATGTTAGTGGTAACTCAATAAAAATGTTAGAAAAAGATTAAAAAACTAGATGCAGACAACAAGGCCAATACGACTTAAGATGAAGCAAATTCTACCCATATTAGTAAGCTATAACCAAGTGGTTACAATAGGTATATCATTGAATAGCTTAGCAAACTAGTAAATCTTCTGACATAATGACAATCCACATTTGAAGCAATGATGCCATGATAACTAAATTCATTGGAACAAACCGTAAATACTAGAATGTAAAAATTTCAAAATATCGGCTCTTAAGCTTTTGCAACTTGCATGTATGAAATCACATTGCGAATAGAAATATAAATTATATTTTTGTTTGATCTCTAGTTTAACTTTTTTGCAAAACATGTATGTGGTTTCTTATTTCTAATATATGCTAGTTGAATGATCATAGTATTAATTCCTCTTTGGATTTTTGCACGTGCATATTTTCTAGTTTTGGAATTCATAATCCATTGGAATGTAAAATACATAAAATATTATATGTCATGTATTTTGATGCATCTCAACCTACACCATTATAAGTTCTAGCTTCAGCTTATTTCATCTCTTTCAACACCCTTTTCTCCTATATTTTAGGTATATCTAGTTAGGACTTCATAGAAACTAGCCTCCTCTAGAGACTGGCCACTAAAGCCTCATAACTTCAAGTTCTTCTAATATTGATCAATATATTTGGGTGCACAATCTTACCAAAGGTAATGTTTTAGACAACTAATTTTTAGCATGCCTAGTGGGACACAAACCCCACCTTATACAATATATGTTCACAAAATAGGAAGCCAAATTATTGTATGAACCATTAGAATCCCTAGAATTACCTCTATCCTCACAAAAAACCAAATTATATTACTCGTCTTGAATATTTTAGAAGACCAACATCCTAAAGATCATACTCCATCAACCTCATTGGAAACGTCATTACCAATACCTCAAAATCATAATCAAAACCTTTAGAACTACCCAACATGGAATCATATAGGACCTCTAATTTTTCCCATCTAGAATCTAATTCTCCAAGCAACATTGAAAGCACTACCAACATATGATGTCATCGAGAAGACTACTTATGAGAATTATCAAGATGTAGTATCATTGGATGCCATACTTAATATCTAGAAAGAATATGTTATGATAAGGGTATTAGTGATATTGTTGAGAGGAAAAATGATGTACTGGTATAGAACCTTGTCAAATCAAACTATAACTACATGGTCCTAGGTAGCTAGCAAATTAGTGGAAGAATTCAATGAACAAGCAAATCCATTCTCTCTCCTAACACAATGGATTGTGATAGAAAGGCATCCATAAGAGGAAATAATGCATTTCAACCTTAGATTTGGTTGGACATGGAAAATAGTGCCCTAAGGTCTTTGAACAACTAATTAACAAGCCATGTATTTTTATTTGAGGGTATATTATTCAAATTTTGGTATGGATATAAGGCAGTCCAATGTGTTTACATTCCCTTAGATCTTTCAATATGTATTGAAGGCTAATATGGATTTAATTGCTATAGTAAGGCTACCACCAAAAATGGTAATCCCAATATTCCTAAAATTTTCTCAACAATAAATGTAAACCTTTATTACACACACTTTATTTATAGATACCACTCCTGCCATCAACTTACTAGCATGGCCAACTCCACCAACTACTCAGACAGTTCCTGCACCTCCTACAATACCATTGTTGCTAGCACAATCTGTTGTTCCTGCATTACTAGCTCTTTATCCTTAGACAATTTTCCTACAATAGATGATCACATCCATGAAGAACCTCACCAATGAATTTTCTACCATGAAAATTAGAGAGGCTTAAAGAAACTTTCAACCAAGAAATTTTTCATTTGTCACAAAGGATCAAGTTGCTTCTACTAGAAATCCTGTGGAAAAATCTAATACAATATGTATCAATCAATAAGGTGAACCTTCTACCTTAGGCTTTGAGTTAAACTATTGGTGTACAACACATAATGACCCACATGGTGAAATCTCATGCATGATGCAACACCATCACATATAGAAATTTACCATCGAGAAGGCAAAAATATCTTAGAAAGACCAGGTAAAGATGTTGAGGGAAATAGACTTCAATTTCATGATACCATATATTGAACAAGTATCGATCCTAACAAGATCAGGGAAGAAACTTTTGCTAGCTGATCCTAACATAATGGATCCCTATAAAGTACCTTTTGAGATAAAGTACCATACAAAAAGGGATGTTGAAGAACACTCCATCAAAAGCTAGCATGTATGATGCACTCCTTATTTTGGTACAAATTCATCTATTGTATGCTTCACTCAAGTCTATCAAGAGTCAAGGAAATCATCTGGAAATTTTTAATTTAGCTCAATGTCATCCTACCTCAATAATAGAAAAAAATAGATAATAACTATTTTATCTATCTTTGCATATGGAGGGATAGGTCGTCCACAATTGCATGATTGAATTTGAAGCAACTACCTTATTAATGCCCAATGCAGTTTGTGAAATATAATCAAGGAGAAATATTGGTGTGATGCAAATGGATGCCACACTAGTGAAAATAGTAGGTGTAATCAGGGATGTGCCCATGGTGTTGCACAAATTACCTCAGATTACTATTATCTAGGAAATTGTGGTAGTTGATTTGGAACCTTATTTTGGGATGTGTCTATCAAGAGAATTCATTATCAAGTTGGGTGGTTACTTATCTCTTGATTACTCACACATGGAAATCCTATTTAAGGATAAAAGAGTCAACATATTTGATGAGAAACCGCATTACTTCTATAGAGAGAAGCTTGAAGAAGAGGATTTCAAGGCAAAGTGAGGGTAAATGTGATGGCAAAAGGTGAGGGTAGAATTGGGCAGCACTTCATTGTAAAATGCTTCAACTCTTCACTTTTTTGAAATTGGGTGAACACACCTCAATTTATAGCCCAAATAGGCATATAGGGCAAAGGGGAAAGTCTTGGCATGCAAGGCAAGTGTTGCCACTTGTCAAAACCCTTGCCATAATTGGGTAGAAGAGGTTACCCATTTGGGGCCTCTATTTGGGAGTTCCTGGTATCCATGACAAGATTGATTTGGTATACCCTTGAAAGTGCCTTCATATGAAGAGGGTTTCAAGGCAAAGTGAGGGTAAATGTGATGGCAAAAGGTGAGGGTAGAATTGGGCAGCACTTCGTGGTAAAATGCTTCAACTCTTCCTCTTTTGAAATTGGGTGAGCACACCTCAATTTATAGCCCAAATAGGGCATCTAGGGCAAAGGGGAAAGTCTTGGCATGCAAGGTAAGTGCTGCCACTTGTCAAAACCCTTGCCATGCATTGGGTGGAAGAGGTTGCCCATTTGGGGCCTCTAATTTGGAGTTCTTGGTCTCCATGACAAGCTCCAAATCAATTTTTGGTGATTGGGCAAAGAATATGGTAGTAATTGATTGCCATTTCTCTACCCCTTTGACTTTTGGAGGGTCTATTTAGGGACCATCCCACCCAGGGATGGTTTTGAGTGGCCATCCCTAGGTGGGACGGTCACCATCTATGACCATCCCTTGGTGGGACGGTCATAAGGATATGACCCAAAACCTCCCAAAACTGATGGGAACCTTCCCAAAAGTGCTATGGAGCCTTATGTTACCCTAGAGGGTTGCCCAATGGGGCCATATGATGTCGATAAGAGTGGCACAAGTGGTGCATTGGTAGTCTTATCTGATTTACATGATTTTAGTGTCTACAGATACCCCTTTTTGGGACGCGCTATGTGCAACAAAGCGCTGAGCAAAAATAGATGACTAAATCATTAAATGATTAAGGTTATTCATTAACCTAACCAAATTTAGATGCCTCCATTGTGGAAAGAGCATACATTCTTGGAATCCTTGCTTTTGACATAGTCGAAGGATTAATTTTGGGTATACCTTTCAGCCACGTTGTAATAACAGTTGTAGGGGCTTAGGGTATACTAGGTCTTGGTGCCTTGTGTTCTTGTAAGCCTTTACATGGGTCGATTCCCGAGGCTTCAAGGAGGTCAAGCCTATTTTTTTTGCTTATGCTGATTGTTTTCCCCAGCATGGGCTTGAAAATTTATCTTTAGCAAATATTCTTTTGAATGTATGAAACTTGCACTTTTGAGTGTTTTAGTGTTGATTTGATTTATGAAATCATTATTATGACTACCCCCTCAAGCGATGAGTCAATGAGGGCATGACCAATGATAAAGTGATGAGTCACTTGACACATATGACTGAATTGGGATAACTCTCTGTTTTACCCATGGTACTATATACCTGTTTGGAGGGGATTTTTGATTATTTTGATGAGCATTTCTAGAAGCAAAAGGCTAAAAAATTCATTCCCGGGAGCGGTCCAGCCATAGAGGCCTTCTTGGGGAATAAAATAAATAATTTTAAAGCATCCATAAATGTTGTTGGTTTAATCTTGATCCCTGCTAATTTTTTGACCATTTTGCCTTATTTTTGGTGGGTTTTGGACCCTATTTTTGATGTTTTTAAGTTGTTTTTGATTTTTTTATTTTTGGAGTGTGAGGTCTGAGGACCCACTTTATTGTAGCCTACGGGAAGCTTATGGATTATGATGTAGCTTTTGGTCCAAAAAAAAAAAAAAAAAAAAATCATACATATGGATATATATATGAGTTTGCTTTTATCATCATGTGATTTCTTATTGCTTTATGAGATGTATGCAATGCTTATATGCTTTATGATGCTTATGATGGATGCCTAACATGGATGCATGTATTTATCCTATGATGTGATTTGATGATATGTAGATATGTATATGCATGATGCAATGGATGATTTGATTTAATTTTGTATGATGGATTTATGATGACTATTTGACACATTATATGCTAGCACCATAGACTGTACAAAATGTATCTTTATTATTTTCATGTTATTATGACACTATGTAATGGATTTTGTAATTTTGACAAACATGTGACAACATGATGTAAAATGGAATGAATAATGTAATGTGATATGATATGTTTGGTAGTTTTTAGGAGACTCAAACACTCTAGTTACCTAATCAAAAGTTGTATAATAACTATGCAAGACTTTTTGACAAAGTATACATCTACTAAGATAACCAAGATAATCAACATCCCTGTGTGTGCATGTGAGTTCATTACTATGATAACGCATAAAGTTACCCTAGTGCCAAACGGGATTCACTCAGCCCATCTGTACTAGAGATCACCCTACGAGTCTCATTATCCTGAGTTTTGTACTTAGTTAGATTAGACTACTAGGTAATATAGGCTACAAAAAGCTAGCTCATCCACATTCAAACATTGGTCTGTACCTAAGCAAGTTGCTTATGTGATAGACATATCATCATGCGTAAGGATACCACCATTGACAAGTAGGCTATCCACCAAACCTGTAATGAGGATCACCTTATGGTTCTCTAATGCTGAGAATTCTAGGGATTCAAGTTCAAGACTCCCTTATTTTCTTTTAATTTTGAAGTATTCAAGGGAGTTGCTCATTTTTATTTGTTGAGCAAGGGATTTTGGTAGTGGTGAGAACCACTATTTATTTTTGCTTTTTCTGAAGTGATAATAATCATTATTTCTTTTTGCATATTTTGAAGTGATAATAATCACTATTTAATTTTTCTCTTTTGGATACTTGCCCCAGTGTGAGGCAAGGGATTTTTGGGTAAGGAGGAACTTGTCCTTTTGTCAATTCTTAGCATCTTTGAACCATTCACATAGGGGGATGAGTGAGATAACATTTTTTGCTTAAAGTAACCTAGACCACTTTATAGTTTCATATTTCCTTGTGCTAGACTTGGATTTATTAATGTGAAAATGTGTTGGGATTTTGATGTATACAAGGTATAATCTAAGCAGGATTCTACCTTATAAAAAATCATGATAGCTTTCTACAAAATCTGAAAAGAAAACTAGATATGGCTGAGTGACCAAAAAACCTTAACTATGTCTTACTAACAATGGCTAAGTGACGGGAAACATACATATAATATGGAGTGTAAATGTAAATGGTATATGTAATGTAAATAGGTGGTAATATTGACATATGATAACAATGATTTTAATAGATGCCTAGTGTACAGACCTGGTGCTAGACATGTATGATCAATTTTGAATGATGCATAATGCAATGATGAGTATGCCTAATGCAATTTATATGAAGTGCAATGAAGCAATATTTTTGTATTTTTGATGATTTTAATGATGTTTTTATATTTTTGATATATATGTATATACAGATTGACCAATGGGCTTAATGAATGCCATTGGGGATTTTTGGGTGACCAAAGGGCTTATAGATGCCTTTGGGGCATTTTGGGATGACCTAGACAATCATAGACTACCTAGGAACATTTTAGTTTGACCTAGATGGTCATAGACCACCTAGGGGTATTTTATGGTGACCAAAGGGCTTATAGATGCCTTTGGGAATTTTTGGATTGACCTAGACAATCATAGACTACCTAGGAGCATTTTAGTTTGACCTAGATGGTCATAGACCACCTAAGGGTATTTTAGGTTGACCTAGATGGTCATAGACCACCTAGGAGTATTTTATGGTGACCAAAGGGCTTATAGATACCTTTGGGGCATTTTGGATTGACCTAGACAATCATAGACTACCTAGGAACATTTTAGTTTGACCTAGATGGTCATAGACCACCTAGGAGTATTTTAGGTTGACCTAGATGGTCATAGACTACCTAGGGTATTTTATGGTGACCAAAGGGCTTATAGATACCTTTGGGGATTTTTGGATTGACCTAGATAATCATAGATTGCCTAGGAATATTTTATTTTGACCTAGATAGTCATAGACCACCTAGGGGTATTTTAGGTTGACCTAGATGGTCATAGACCACCTAGGAGTATTTTATGGTGACCAAAGGGCTTATAGATGCCTTTGGGGCTTTTTGGATTGACCTAGACAATCGTAGACTACCTAGGAGCATTTTAGTTTGACCTAGATGGTCATAGACCACCTAGGGCATTTTAGGTTGACCTAGATGGTCATAGACCACCTAGGGGTATTTTATGGTGACCAAAGGGCTTATAGATACCTTTGGAGATTTTTGTAACTTTGATTACTTTGTGATTCTAGGAGGAAGGTGCAATACCTTGTGTACCCCCAACATTTGTGGTGATCAAAGGAAGCGAGGAAGGTGCAATACCTTTAGGATCCTCAATTTGCTTCATTTCTTGTGATGTAAATAGTGGGGAAGGTGTGACACCTTGGATACCCCCAGCATGTACTATGTTTGATGCAATGTTATTGGCTTGGCTAGGAGGAGTGATAGAGATTGACTCCCCTATTGTGGCAAGGGATTTTGGGTAATACCACTATCTTGATGGGGTAAAATGAGTGACCCGCTTGTGGATACAACTTCCCTATCAATAAGATCTTGGACCACATGTCTAAAATTATGACAATTGCTAATGTCATGCCCTTTCATTCGATGATAGAGGTAAGAATGATCCTCTCTATATCGTCTAGATCTAGACCTATTTTGGTTGACTAGGGGTATAGCTGGCAAGATGATTGCCTTTGTTTCTTGCAAGTTGTGAAGGATGGTTGACATGGGCTCAACTAATGGAGTCCAGGTATGATGTTGATGCTTTAAATGAGGTGAATGTGGTCGCCTCATTTTATGAGGTGATGGGGTTGTATGCATCTTAGTCACCTATTTAGGTTTCTCTTCTTGACTCCCATCTATAGGTAACAAGTCATGACATATGTCAATCTATTGATTGTTGATTTGAAGATCATTCTTGTCAAGCATATCCTGTACCTTGCTCTTGAAGGCAATACATGACTTAATGTTATGACCATTTACTTGATGATAAGGACAATGTTGGCTCTCTCGATACCACATTGGTTTGTGCCTATTGGGATCCAAAGGGTGGATATCTAGCAATGTGATAGCCTTGGCCTCGCATAATCGATTAAAGAGTGACACCAAAGATTCAGGAAATGGTGTATATATGTGAGGTTGATGGTGTTGTTGCCTTTGCCCCTACTTCTGTTGAGACTTAACATTGGATTGCATAGGAGGAGGTTGGTCCTGACAATCAGGGGGTTGAGATTTTGGATGACTCAACCGTAACTCAATGCTTGTGAGTCGATTTAAGATCTATTGTAAATCATTGTGTTGGTGACTCACTTGTAACTCAACATTGGCTAGCCTATCCAAAATTGTTTGAGTAAATGTGGATGGTTCATGATGATTGTGGGTAGTGAGTATATCCACATGCTCTTGTTCTTGATTTAGCTCATGCTCTTGTTCCACCTCAGAGTGTTCAATTGTGGTAGCTAGATTATCTCCACTTTGGTGTAGTGGGTACACCTGTTCTTGATTTTGTTGAGATGTTGAATGAGATGGAGTAGGTGTGACCGAATCCATCGATGATATCTCTTGTGGTATGGATGGAATGTTGGATGGAGTCGCAAGTGGCCTAGATGAATTTAGAGGACTTTGGTTCTCTATCATCACATTGATCATTCCCACAAACTCATGAGAAGATGCATTGGCACTTGGACCAGTCATGGCTACCTCATCAACTTGTCCAAGGTGATCTACTTGGCCCCCATGCTCAGGGGGTGCATCAAAAATACTATCAATGGGTGGCGACTCGGTAGGAGGACAACCTAGATCCTTGATCAACTCGATGATATGCATGAATTTAACATTGGGTACTATGCATTCATCAAGTTCAGGATTGGTCAAGTGAACTATGTCCTCAAGCATGGTGGATGAAGATGGTATGATATGATCTGATTCATCCGTATCCACCATGGGTTCCTCCTTGTTGGTAGGAGTGGGAAGGTCTTCTTCTAATGTGTCAAAAATGGCTAAGAGATCTTTTGCAGTTAGCCTTTTTGACTCTTCCTCATTTGAAGAAATAGAGGATGGTACTAGCGATGGTGGTGAAGGTAGCTTCATGACTAACCATGGGGTTGAATCTGGACTCTGGATAAGGTCATTGGGTTTAGTATCCAAAGGTGTGGATGGATGAGTAGACTCCTATGGATGATCATCCTTATTGTAATACTTGAAGGGGTCTGGGTCGACATCAACCACATGGACCTGACCTTCATGAATGTATTTAAGGCATTGATGTACAATGGAGGGGATACACTCCATGTCTCTCATCCAAGGTACTCCTAACAATATGTTGTATATTCTTTCACCTTCCAAGATATAGAACAATGTAGGCATAGTCTTTTGTCCAACTTGAATAGGTAGGATTATTGTGCCCACAATGGAGGACAAAGCATCATTAAATGCTTTCAAGGTGAATGTGGATTTCGCAATGTGCGAAGATGGGATATTGAGATGTTTTAGTGTGGTTGTGGTAATGATGTTTATTGTGGAACCTGTGTCAACCAACACTCGCTTATAGGGGATCCTATTGATGCACGCAATGATGTGCAAAGGAGAGTCTAGTAAATTGGTAGACCTAGGTTTGATATCCTGATTTTGAAAGGATATAATAGGATCTTTATGCATTTGTATGTATCCCACAAAGTTGGTGAAAGCATCCAAATCATGGGGTTGTAATTTGATAGAATTTAAAACCTCCATGAGAGTTTCCTGATGCTTGGGGGATCTTTGTATTAACTCTCCCATGGTCATGTTGGTTGATGACGTATGCGAACTTTGCATAGGCCTACTCTGGCTTGCTACCACTTGTTGGATGGGAGTTCTAGGTGGTGAAGAGGGAGTGTAGACTTCCCTACTAGGCCTCTTGGTAGGCTGGTTATCTTTAGTTTGGGCTTGGACTCGATGTTGGCTAACCGAATAGTCCACTTGATCACATGAATAACCCATTGGTGTCCTCTTGGTAGAGGTACCTCATGCTTGCATGGAATAATGTGACCGAGGGTAATTAGGATCTTCCTCAGGTCTTCCTTCATAAGTGAGGAATGGTAGGGCAGAATTGACTCACCCACTACGATGAGTATCATACTCATCTAGGTTTTGGTACCTTGGGGAAGGGTGATTTGAAAGCTTAAGATGATCATTTAACCCTACCCTAGGTATATCAGGTCCTCTCCTAAATTTTTTTTCTTTGCTGGCTCATGATTGAGCTCGGCTATGCATAGTTGTCATAAGGTGTTGACTAGGCAAACCCTGAAGGAAACCCACACTAAAGAAAATTTTGACTTCCAAAAAAGGTTATAAGTGTTATATATCAAAATGATCAGTGCAAAGAGCTGATCACAATGGGCTAGGGCTCCAAAAATCAACTTTTGGGTCAAAAATTTGTATTTTTGGAATATTTGGCCAACTAGGACCCGTGGGGAAATGCCCACTTTTGGGATTTTTTGGGAAATTTTGAAGCATGAAGAGTTAGGACTCAAAATTTCTGTGAGAGGTGCAGAAGGAGCTAACTAAGACAAAAAAATAAATTTGGCAATTTTTGGAGTTGTCTAGACCATTTTATGACTATTTTAGTGTAGATTTTCTCTATTTTCGGCTTCAAAAATAGAGTAATCATAAAACCAAAATAAATTTTTTGTTATAGCTCCGATTTGCATGATTCTCGATCCGTTGGATGCAGAATAAAAAAGTAGATTTAATTTTATTATTAGGGTTTGACCCCTAGATTGAGGATCTTAGGTTGATTACCCAAACAATAAAGAAACACCTAAAGTAGACAACATGATTATCTCTTTTAAGTTTTATAGATTCAAATACACAATCAATAGAAACACACAAGAATACAAATGATTATCTCTTTTAAATATTTAAATGTGAATTCCTAAGCTATTTGTTGTGTTTCAAGATGTGTTGCTTTTGTAAAGAAAATACTTCGCATGTTTGATTTTTGTTGATGTAATACTCAAAATTTTAAGTGGTTTTCACCTATACACTCATAGCTCGACAACCGGTAATGAAATTCTGGTCATGTAAACCAACCAAAGTATGGTGATGAAATCCATACCCGATCAGGGAGCATAGGTCCTACCGATCCTCACCCAACACCCCGTGCGCAATGATACACCCCTCCGAAGAGGGATGCATGCTATTTTGCATGGTTAGGACAGATCTTGGAGTCGGTATTGGCCAATAAAATAGGGTACATGGGATTTGAGTCAATGGATGGAGATGAAGCCCATCGTCATTGAACTCTATCAGTGGTTGGGAATGAAGTCCAACTCACCAATATTTAAGTAGATCATGGTGTGTGTGTGTTCCTTTTAAAATGATTGAAATAAAATAATACAACATTCAATGATGATTCACTAAATGCATGAAAGTACATTTTATATTCAGAATCATTAGTATGCATAAAAAGGAAACTACTAAAATTGATAACCTATATGAACTTAACCTTCTTTTTGGTAAGTTGCAAGCAGGCAAACCAAAAAAAAAGCATATAAAATACTATTCATTTTCCTATTTTTCTTGATTTGATTAATGCAAAATTTAGAAATATGATATCTAACCTTCACATGCACACAAAAGACAAGAAAATTTGAAATTTAAGCTTATTTGAAATAGTATAAATGCAAATTGAAGGTTGAGAAAGGTGTATTTTCTGACCTAAAACTTGTTTTTTTGCAAATTTTTGTAGAAAACCTCTAGTTTTGTAACCATCCCAAGGTGGGATGGTTAGCAATTTGGGGGCCATCCCAGGTTGTGTCACCTAGCTAGCCATCCCTAGCAGGTTCAACTAGCAGAAAAGGGGTCATTTATGCTCAGAACGGTCAAAACCTGCAACATCCAAAATAAAAAATGGAGGTAAAAAATTGACACATTCAAAGGGGATAGATAAATAATCTCAAATACCATGATCGCCACTAAAGAAGTGAAATTTACGACATGCCTTAAGTGTTCTTTATTGAAATGTAAAAGCATATTAAAGTAAGTATTCAAAGGGAAAGTGCACAATATGTAATCTACTGAAATGAAGAGTAATGTGCAATAAAAGAGGTGGATTTCTCCTTGTATTTATTCACTCATGGATTCAAATAAGATCACAATACATCCCCTCGAGGGCTTTATAACTTGATACATTTCAACATTACAAGATACAAGGGATCTAATCCCTTCCAAGGTCTTAATGGCGTGCTCCAATGTTCCTTTCGCATCCCACACTCGAGAGCTAGTCTTGGGCCTATCCTTCTATGCCTCTTAGCTCCTCCCTCATGTCTAGAATACCTGCACCTACACACAAGGGATTGAAATTGGTTAATAGCATATGCATTTATAGATTTAAAACCTTGAAAACATAGAAAGCATGCATCTAGAAATAACAAAACTTATCTATAATAAATCAAAACAACTCCAAATGATCTATAATTCAAGCATGATGTTATCTAGATGGTTTTGGAAGGATATGAGCATAAAATGAAGGGAAATTGTTAGCAAAAATAGTGACCATCCCTGATAGGGACAACTAGACCTACAACAATGAAACCTCCAATTGGACCATCAAAACAACTCCAAATCTCACCAAATTTGAATGCAAGGCTAATCTAGACATTCCTAAATGACCTATGGTGGAATTTACTCAAAATTCCCTACTATTTTCTAACCATTCCTAACAGGTGCAACTAGCTACTACTAACCATCCCTAGGTGGGACGGTTACAAATATGCTTGGAATTTATCACCAATTCCAATGGGATCTGGTCTGAAACTCTCCTAGATGTTGTGTTGGAAAATGGGGTCAAATTACTCTCCAATTTGACTGGTTTTGGAATGGTTTTAGTGGATTTGGGATGCCCCTAAAAGCACCTTCGAATGAAGAGGGTTTCAAGGAAAAGTGAGGGTAAATGTGATAGCAAAAGGTGAGGGTAGAATTGGGTAGCACTTCATGGTCAAATGCTTCAACTCTTCTCTTTTGAAATTGGGTGAGCACACCTCAATTTATAGCCCAAATAGGGCATCTAGGGCAAAGGGGCAAGTCTTGGCATGCAAGGCAGGTGCTGCCACTTGTCAAAACCCTTGCCATGATTGGGTGGAAGAGGTTGCCCATTTGGGGCCTCTAATTTGGAGTTCCTGGTCTCCATGATAGGCTCCCAATCAATTTTTGATGATTGGGTGGAGAATATGGTAGTAATTGATTGCCATTTCTCTACCCCTTTGAATTTTGGAGTGTCTATTTAGGGACCATCCCACCCAGGGATGGTTTTGGATGGTCATCCCTAGGTGGGATGGTCACCATATGTGACCATCCCTTGGTGGGACGGTCATAAGGATATGACCCAAAACCTCCCAAAACTGATGGGAACCTTCCCAAAAGTGCTATGGAGCCTTATGTTACCCTAGAGGGTTGCCCAATGGGGCCATATGATGTCGATAAGAGTGGCGCAAGTGGCGCATTGGTAGTCTTATCCAATTTACATGATTTTAGTGTCTACACTTTGAATGGACCCGCAACGACCAATATTGATTGGAATGATGTTTATGATATTTGGAGAGATGTAAAGCCAAGACGAGTTCTTGAGCTTTAGAATGAACACTTGTGTTTTTTGAAAGCATATATACTATAGTAATGGATATATACAGACTGAGTATACTATAGAAAGATAGTGTGTGTATACTGTAGTATAGCTGCTGCATCAAAGCATCTATGTATTGTACTGTGCACTGCACAACTACCTTTTGCCCATTTGTTTAACATTAATTTTGAAGGATTATGTAAACAAAGAGATGATTATGTCAAGTTTGCTTTACCTTTTTTTTGGATAAGTTTTTATTTTTTATGATGCTTGGGATGTCAGTAGCAGTAGTTCTATTTTTTTGTATGCTCCTGCAACTTTAAACCTTTCCAGAATGAATGTATGTACCTTGAAATGAAATTTGGGCTCTTAGTTATGCACTCTTCTTGACTTTCCTAATAAGATGGAAGAAAAGTTTATAGGGAACTTGAATTTCCACTTTTTGCATTAATAAATCCAGTATTTATAGCAAAACTAGTCTCATTCTTTATTGTAGAAGTGTTTCTTTTGATTGAGGATTGGTTGCTTTGAATTTCATTTGATTGAGGATAAGGAATATCACTTTCTTTTTCCCCATTAATTCTGGTAGAACTAAAAAAGCGTCCTCTAACATCTCTTTGAATAACATAAAGTTTTTGATTGAGATTCAAGCCAACATTGTTTTTGTGACTTTTCCCTGCCTTTGTAGTCTGAGACATTGGTTCTTCCTTCTGCAAATAGTGCATCCCATTAGAGTGTTCTTTTTTCTGGATAATATTTTTGGTACATGAATATATTTGACATCACCAAAACTATACTTTGCATAACTTTGTTGGTCCTTTGTGACTGTTATAACAACAAATTCATGTTTAAATTTGACCGATTCCAAGTGCTGATCAGAAATCTCATGCTGTATCACATGTGGTGTCCCTTCAACCGAATTGACAAAACTACATTTAGGACCAAAATTCATTTCATTTAATTGTTGATCTTCACTAGTGTCTAGACCATCTTTAAAAAATTGTGTTATTTTCATTAATGTGTAGATCATTTTTTAAAAAAATTGAAAGGTAAATAAAATTTTAAACATTAATCTGAAAGTTAGTAAAAAACTTTAACCATCAAAATTGAAAGGCAAATAAAATTTTAAACCGTCACATGAAAGTCAGTAAAAACATTTAACCGTCTGTTGGCAGGTAATTTTTTTTCTGAAATTTCAGGCGTGCTAGCATCCCTAGTGGCTGCACACCCTTGCAGAATTCACATTGCTGAAATACGCCATAAATGGTGCGTTGGACCAGTCAGTTTTGATACGACCTGCTTGAGTGGCCCACTGATCTCCGTCCCATATGGTCGACGTTATTTTCATAGTTTGGTTATTTAGATACGACACTCCCGCAACCTCTCTGATCGGCACATCATATCTATTTTGTTGTGATTCTCTCCTCCACTATAAAACTGCACAGGTAATAGCAATTGTCTTACACAATAAGAAAATAACACCTCTTTTAAGAGTCTACCTATGACATACCTATGACATTCTGATATGAATTAAGAATCAAAGATTTCACTGTCACTTCCTCACATAAAATGTAGTAACTGTGCTTATTGAAAACATATTCGCCCCCGAGTTAAATCTTTTGTGTTCTTGTTTTTTCCCTGAATATTGTGTTATCCAGTGTTTTAAAACTCGCAGGTTAAGCGCGAGTACCGGCGAAACTTGCGGGTCAACGGGGCCTCCGATTTACTTTAATAAAAAAACTAGGGCCTAGTTACCCTCCCATGCGATTATTAGCGCCGGGACTCTCGTACGCGGGCCTCCGATTTATTTTAATAAAAAAGTAGGGCCGAGTTACCCTTCCATGCGATTACTGGCCGGGACTCTCGTACGCATAGAGGTAGGCGTGGGGATAGGTGTGGGGATTGGATTGGATTACATTTATAAAATATATTTTGAGTGTATTAATCTGAGAAAACAAAACTTTGCACTCATTGATATAGATAATGTGTTTGAAATTGTTTTCAACGGTAAGTATTTCTATTTGGATATTTCTATTTGGAGTAATATAAGTTAATTTTGATTTTTACAAGATTTTTTATAATATAAAATTAATAAAAAATTAATAAAAAAGTATGTGAGTTAATATTCAATATTAAATTTGGTCAACCATGTATGTTTAAAAAAATTGGTTTTGTTTGATTTTGTTATACGATGGATAAGACTAAAATGATTTTGTTTGTTCACATATAAAAAGTGCATTGAAAATATGAGACTATTTGTTTTATTGATGACAAACTCTAAATTACAATTATCATATTTATATCTTTATAAGATTAAAAAAAATTATTAAATAAATTTTTATAAGTTATATTGGATTTAACTTATAAAATTAAATGAATTGAGATTTTATATTTTTTATTTTGCTTTGATAAAAATTATAAATATATGAAAATAAAATAAACATATATAATATATAATAAGATTTATTATAAAATTATTTTATCAACTTATAAATAAAGCATTTTTAATGATTGATTACAATTATTTATATTGTGATTTTATACGTATTGTCACATAAATAAATAATTTTGGTACAAGTAGTTATAAAGACTTTCTTAAAAGAAGATTTTTCACTTATTTCATCTAATTTGAGTCATGTAATCCATCTTGTTATGCCTCACCTATATTGAGTACAATTGGTTTTTATTTGAGGTCATACACACTAAAAGTGCAATAGGGTGAGCCAAAACTACTTTAATGACCATGTCTTTGTGCAATATAATCTTAGAACCTAATTTTTTTTTTTTTTTTTATTTACATGGTGGAATTGGTAACCGCCACGAATCCGGGCACACTGTCCAACTTTTATGACCGCCATAGTATTCTGCATTGTTTGTCCCTGCATTGTCTGTCTCGAAAGACGAAAGACGCCACACTGATCTTTGCGCAGGCCATGCCACAATCATTTTAAACCTTTTATGCCGCTGAAAGTATCAAGAAAGAGACAAACGTTCAGTCCGGCCAGGCTTGAGATTTAAACCTTGGACCTTCGTCCCCTTATGGGGTTTGGATGAACCAATTGATCTACACCTCAGACCTTAGAACCTAAAATTAGATAGATCCACTTTTTGATTGGATTATCCATTAGATCTTTTGAAAATAATGTATTCATGTTTGGAAGTGTATTAAATTAATTCCATATCTTTGCATTCATATTGATCTCCTCCCATATTTTTCTAATAGAGTTCTATGGATCCTAAAGTTTACTATAAATAACTTTGAGGTAAACTCAAAAGGAAGCAAAACATTTCAAAGGATCGGAGAAGATATATCATAATGATATTATACTTGAACATCTTTTAATTAGCTACTAATTCAAAGCCAAAATCAACTATTATATTCTGTGATATTCCAACAACAAAAGTGTTAGTTTAACATTTATATTATAATAAATGAGTTTATACCATAATTATTTAGTGGATAAGGTGATTGTTTAGCTGAAAGTTATAAAGACAGTAGAGTAGAACAATGCAGAAGGCTTAAATAATGTTATTATAAAAATAAGAGATTAAAAATACTTTGAGAAAATAAATTGATAAACCAAAGCTCTTTTTTTTAAACTCCATTGTTGAATACATTGAGGTTTTCGTTTCCATACATAATATCTATGTCTGTAATGAAGTTGTCGTACACTTCTGTGGGAGCTGAGGAAACTATTGCTATAGCCAAGCATATGCCAACCACGAAAAGGCGAGGGCAAGGGCTCAAAGATTCCATGTCGAATGTATGAATACTGAAGGGAATAATGCAGAAGGGAATAGAGACGGAACGGGGACACAACAAAAAGGCTCACATACATACGTCTCTATATATATAGACAATCTAACCAGGCAAGCTATGCGGCACCGCCAAGTCTTGTGTCGTGCGATTTGTTAGTTTATGGACTCGTTGATTTTAGCTAGCTAAGGTTGGTTATACGGAGTCCCACCACACAGTTGTATGTCATTGCTGGAAATCATCTCGGAAGTTTAACCTCTACGTTTGCTAGTTGTTCAAATTTGAACTTTATGATCCACCATAGCTTTGCATTGTCTGGATCTGTTCACATGGAATGCTGATCATGTGTGAAAGCTCATGACAAATTGCTAAATATTTCAAACGAATAATTGCTGTTCAAACGTGGGAAGTGTGAATTGCAGCTTTTATTTAACTTAAGATGCTACCTAAGACCACGGATATTAATAAATAACTATTATTTAGTATAGATAAACGTAATATTTTGAAATGAAATTGAATCAATATTGAGGGTTAAGACAGCAAGTCCCTCTTAGGATAAATGAAGGGTAAAAAAAATCAAATATTCACATAAATCATAAACAAATACAGGTGACATTAATTTAAAAAAATAAGACGTTTAGTAACCATGGAGAAGGTTAGTATGGTTAGAGTTTCGAATACAAGTGCTGGCAATATTTTTACATTGGACAGCCAACCAGGTATGCCAGGGATAGGCCTCGCTAACATTTCGTTGGATTATCTATATGAAAATTGTAGGGTGCGATGAATGCAATGACGATAGGCGTGACAAATGTTTGTTTTTTTATATTAATGGAGGCAAAGTTATAACCACCTTTCGTGACTTGCACAAGTTATGAACTCCGGTATTACGATGGAAAGTCTCCAATATTACGATGGAATTTCTTTTATTAGTTGACACGGTATATAGTTTATTTTTTTAATTTATATTTGAGATGATGTAAATTAGATTTTAGTTAGTTATAAGTTTTTTTTTTTTAAATTGATTATATATAGAGAGGTTTTAACGAGAGCGGGGATTGAATTTTTATATATATATATTTTTGTTGGAGTTTAAGATTTCATGAAATTTAATGTTTTATTTGTCCATCTTTTTTCTGGTTTGTTTTATCCCACGTCTCACACCCATATAGCACCACTAGAATAACTAATAATCTAAAAGAGATCTTAATGGTTTTCTAATCTCATAGTTATACTTTTCTATCCCTATTTAGCAATGAGTAGAGTGTCCTCCATCCTATGTGTATTTATTTCATATCACATATTCTCCAATTAAGTTTGATTTGAAAATCTAACCCAAGGTATTTGTATTCTATTACTACCTCTAAAATATTTCTTTCAAAATAGAATCAAATAATATAGGAGAGATATATTATTAGCATATATTGTAACATCATTGATGTATGATTTATAAAATAAACACTATATTTATTACCTATATTTAAAGCCTTAATAAATGAAGGGCACAAAAGTTGACAAAATGGTCTAGACTATAGATATTTTTGGGCTTGTTCCTACCATGGGAAGAGGAAAACATGATGATTTTGTATTTGTGAAAAGAACACTAATAACTTAATTTGCAAGTGGTGGACAATCCTATCCTATTATTAATGGGATAGGGGTAAACTATTTTTTTTTAGTTCTTGGGTTGGACACTAGCGAGCCATTTTAGCCAATGATTTTAGGTCCCTTTCTTCACATAATTCCTATCTATTTTTCCACATTTTCGCCTTCTAACTTTTTCAAAATATAAAAATAAGGATAGAGTTATAATTAAAGAATGTTTGGATATGTGTCCTCTAAAGCACATGTCCTAAAGCTTGACAAAGATATGATAATCTCTTTAATTGATGATCATGATTTTTAATTTAATTTTAGCATATTTTATGTACACGTGTGATGTAATGCGGTTTTATAACTAAGGTTTGAATGACATATTTTTTGGACTAGGGGTTATGCTTTTACGACCCTAAAAAGTATGAAACCAATCATAATCACCAAAGAAAAAGTTATTTCATTTCATTTGCTATAAATACCCCTTTTAGCTTCTCCTTTTCTCATCATTTTATTACCCTTCATTCAACTCTCAAAAACTACAAATGATTACTATTGTTAATACTAGTTTTAATCCTTCGTATTTGTTACTCCCACATCATGCACCCTATTTTACTCTATTTATCTCTCTTATCCTTATAATTACAACCAAATACATTGACCATTGGTTCACTACCTTCCATGAAGAAATATGGGATACTCTACTAAGACTCATCCAAAGGTCATTGATTACCATTTAAGGACTAAATTATAAGGAAATCCAAACCCTCAATAAACATTCAAAGTGTGATCTCTCCTTATTGTGGTGATATTGCGAGTAAGATAGGGTAAGAATGAGCTTCATTAATTTAGGAATATAATGGTCCTATATATCATAGGTTTTAAATAATCATTTGTACTACATTAGAATCAGCTCGAACATTACACTCATTTGTGAATAATTTTAGTGTAAATATTCTTGAAATTTTAAAATTTTATGCTTGAATTAAGATGGCTTATGGTGTTTACTATTAACTTAATAATTTGCTTTCTTAGTTTTAGAATTTTGGTTTATTTAGTATTAATTTGAAAAATTGTATTAGATATCTCTTTTTTCTCATAAACATTATGGTGAACCGAATGTCAAAGCCTTTTGAGGTTTTCATTCATTTTTATCCTCTAGTGTTGGGTAGATTAGCTATTATATGTTTGTTGGTCATCATTTTTTGTTGTATGTTGAATAAAATTGTAGTTTTTTCTCATTTTAAGGATTATCAAAAAATTAAATTCTATTTATTGTAAGATATTTTGTTGTTTATTTGCTTAAGGGTAGTACATTTTGGTAAAATCCTAGTTGCTTTTGAGTATATTTTGTTCTTACCCTTATGCAAAATATGGTGGTCATAGAGATACCACTAAAATTTTGGATGAGCCTATCTAGGGATTTCTTGGCATAAATAGGGAATACCTAGCACAAAATCATACTTATATGAGTATCCCCTATACAAAAATTTTGGTCTAGATTTATAGCAAAAAATATAGACTATATCATATGCAAATATATGGAGAACAAAAGGTAAATAATGCTGAAGAGGTCTTGAAACTAGCCAAGGTTGAGGATTGGTCAACAGACAAAAATAAGCTAATTTGCAAGCTAACTAGTAATGAGCTTTTCTTTAGTCCTAAAGCAACACTTTTGTCAAAATTGGAAAAATGATAAAATATATAAATCAAATGTGTTTTTTCATAATACATGGCCAGTGATATATCCCAATAAGCAAATCTAAAAATTCTAAGATAGATGTCAAGATAATTACACACAATCAAAGAGGTTCCTAGGCTATATCTCAAGATACATATCCTCATCCACCATTGAAATTTTCAATTTCTAGTTGATGATTTACAACATGGACCATTGCACATAGAAACAATGATGAGCAACTCAAATGCTCAAAAATAGTTGTTATAATTAATTTCCAATACCACCTCTTCGATAAACATGGGATTTGATCTAGGCTCAAGGTCAATCCTATGGTATAATCCTAACAAGAAAAGCTATGCACCTCAAGAAACATATGAGATAAAGAAGTTTACATTTGTTATTATATGGTCAGGCCATTGTAGGTTCTAAGAATGAAATAAATCTTAGCACTACTAGCATGAAGAGGTATGCCATTTTTTTTTGCAAATGAATCAACATGTAAATAAATCCTATAGCAAGAATGTACAAATAAATAAATACAATTGACTAAAAAGTGATAACTTAAAAATAGTGTTAGGCACTGCAAGGTTAGGCGTGCATGAGATTTTGAAGACATGAGTAGATTGTACAAGGTGCTTAGTTAACTACATTGGGAATATTTATTTTAAGAATAGACAAGCACAAACCCAAAAAAGAAAAATATTAATCGACCAATGGAGTAGTGGTGTTGCCCAATAATGGAATATATAAAAGAGTCTCTCCCTTCAGTACTGCATCATCACTCTTACTTATATCTAAGTTTTGAGAGGCTTCTCAACTCATGTTAAAGCATAGTAGAGGTAAAATCTCTCTCCTGGTAGTTCCTATTATTTTCTTACTCCTGTTTTATTAAAAATATTGGACCTATACCAAAGAAGCAATTCCATAAAGCATAGGTAAAAATAAAATAATAAAGATAATACAAGGATATTATGAGGCTTACGAACAAACAAAAACCATAATTTCAGAGAAAACCTTATTCAGCCAAATCCAAGGGGTGTTTTTAGTTAAATGCCTTAAGGTATGCTTTAGAGGCACATAACTATGAACACTCTTTAATCTTGACCAAGATAATATTTCTTTGAATCCTTCAAAAAAGGAGAAAAACTTCATATTTTTCCTTATTTCTTTTTAATCCCTTATTGTGATAAGTGCACAATTGAACCATGGGTTAAAATACAATAAGGTAAAAGTGGTAAAGCAAAGGGGCAGGACTATATATAACCAAGAGGAATTTTAAATCCATTTCTATTTAGTTATTAATTTTTTCATTCCCATACCATCTACTTCATTCTTATTCTTTATATATTGACTACCATATCGCTTTTTGTTTACATTTATCCATAGTTTTTCCAACTATCTCTTGCTTATTTTATCCAATGGGTCAACTAATTTCAACCCTTAAATAAGCTCTCCATTATTACTTTCATGAATCCATTGCCCAAATGGATGGGCTGGATAAATTCTTTCTTTGCAAGTAATTAAGAGTGTTGTAGTTGATTTAGATGTTATGTGAAGATGACCCACATGCTTACATAAAAATATGTATGAAGCCAATGGTGTGATACCTTAGTACAATTATGACACAAATAAATGCAAGGTTTCATCATGAGAAGGATAAATCTGGTGAAAGGGGTCACAATATAATACCTTAATGTAAATAAACTAGTCCTACCAAAGTTAATAGATGATAGGTGGCACCAACTAGTAAGGGGATAAAAAATAGATAAAATGGTAGGCTGTCATCCAAATGCCATAGATATTAGATCATAGAATAAATCATGTGTTTTAATAAATCAAAAGGTTATAATGGTGATAGCCAATTGGATAAACAAAAGGAAGAGGATGTGCATAAGATATTTTCTCAAGGAGCAAAATCTATTGAGTAGTCTTTGATAACAGTTAAAGTTTAATTAATGCTCCAATTATCTTAAGCATCCATAAAATGTTATAAATTAAAATGGAATGCCAAATCTATGCATGTGGTTTTCTTTCATGCTAGGGTCCAAATCTTGAGCTGCATATCTCCAAAGCATTGATTCACTACATATTTTTTTGCAATCCTAAAGAAGAGTCCCTATGTAGTTTGCAAAGAAAATGGAAGTAAAGAGTATAATATTTTTTAGTGCTTATAATATTTACCCAAGATAAGTTGTCTATATGAACAATTACCTAAGGTAAATTGCCCAAATCTAAAGCAAATTTTAGTTGTGATGGATTTTATTTATGCAAGTTTCAATTTTGCAAGAGATGCCAATGTTTAGTTGTCTTTGTTTATTTTTGTTTCTTTTCCTCTTCTTATATTTTACTTATCTTTGTATTTTTATTTTTTGTATCTTCACATACTTTACCTTCCAAATCATGTCCCCTGCCCTCCATGATTCCTTGACCATTGCCTTGACCTTATACTAGGAAATTTCCTCCTCAGTTTGTAGATAATTTCATGTTTTATAGGTAAATGGTATGAATCTATAGAAAGGATAATATCCATTGCACATTTTAAATAATACTTGTTATAGCTATAGAATCCATTCACCTCCACTATATCTCCATTTTTCTATATTTATTCCATATTTTGAAATTCTTTCATTCCCCATAGCTTTAAGTATTGCATACTTCCATGCCTCAATTTTCTATTAGCTTATATTTTAGCTTCCTTTCTTCTCAATGTTTTCACTATCGTATAAATATGGATCACTAGGTTCTCTCTTTTTGCAAGCAAAAATAATTAGAAATCACCAAAAATTTAGGTAGATTTGATCACCCACATTCGTCAATCCTTGAAAATAAGATTAAATTATGATCTTGCTTAGGTTATGTCATCATTTTTTTAAGGCATCAACATATCAACTAGACTAAAAGTATCTTTTGAAAATAATTTAAAGAACAAATCACGCTCTTGATGAGTATTTAGCTACAAAATAGAAGTGAAGAACAATTCAAAAGACTACAAATCAACTTGATACCTAGAAACACCTAGTCAAACCCAGAACTTGACTAAGATATGGTAGTATAATACTATACAATAGTACAAGATTGAAATTTTATCTAAGACATAAAATTGAGAATGGAGTAGCAGGAGCCAAACATTTCCAAAATCTAACAAAAGCAAAGGTGCAACAAAAGTTTGGTATTTGGAATCATAGGTCTAAAACGATTTCTTGGCTAAAGCAAAGCATCCAACATAACACTTTGTGTTAGACTTTTGCAATAGCTTAGGTCATAATACATATGAAATTTATATAGCATCCAAAACATTTATGGACTTAAAATATAGCTAAGTATAGAGCCTCATATATGAAGGGACTAGCCTTTTTGAGGTGTTGATGTCATCCAATTTGGATAAGAGTTTGGGATCCAATATTCATAACGATGTACCATTAGATAAAAATATGGCTAAATAGGATATCAAGCTATAAGGTGACCAGAGTTACAAAGAGGCTTATGTCATCCATAAGCCAGAAGAGTTTAGTACTAAATATAAAACTAAATTATTTTTTTTGCTAAGGCATAGATTAGCACAATGAAAGTTGATCCAACAAGATCTCAACAATGCTTTCAATGTCTAGTATCTAGTACAAGTCTCTTAGACCTATCCTAGCCATTAGGACAAACATGTGTAACAAATTACCTAAAATCATGACTATCAAAAGTCTTAATGGCTAGAGGTATCCCCACCAAAAACCTATACCTACACAATTAGCCCAACCATTAAAAGAATGAGAAAAATTTGATCCTATGAAATGATTCTTAGGATATTATGGTATAGCATGATCTTCATCTTCTTGGATAAGATGTAGGACAAATACATTAGTAAACCATGCTTGAAGGAGTTGGGCTTTACTAAACTTAAAATGATGCCCACTCCGTATGCTCACCTTTATAGGATTACAAGCAAATTCCCTCTAATGATTTTGAGCAAACAAAATGTAATATGGATATATAAATAGTAGAGTGTAGCTTATGACAAGGATTAGCTCTTTAGATTTTCCAATTGCATAATATATATGACTGAGGGTTATATGTCTTTTAATGAATAGTAAAATATTATTTGACCTTTTTTTTAAAGATGTTGTAGAACATGTATGTATGTAAATGTCATTATTAAGTAATTTTGCTAAAATTGGATGAACTATGTATTCTATTAAAGCTATTTAGTTATCTAGGTAACTCCATGGATTGCTATTGTTTAGTATTTTCAATGCTTTATGGTGTATATACTTAACAGATTAATTCTTTATAACATTGAACAATAGCTAGTCTATAAGACAATTTAATTGAATTGAGGGAAGAAGACTGTCATGCACTTATATCTCCTTCTATGGTCAAAACATAGTCAAATTCACTTCTATATTCTAACCCTTTTGCATTTCTCTCTTTGGCATTCAATCCTCTTGTTATATTAGCTAGTATCATAGGGATATGCCTACTCTAAAGGCTAATATAGAAGCTATTCTAGGTCTTCCAATATTGGTTGAGGTCTTGAGGGTGCATCTCATCCACTTAGGAAAATTTTAGACCAACACTACTAAATATTGTAGACACTAAAATCACATCAATATGAGTAGATTGCCAAGATGTGCTCTTATCAGCACCATATGGCTTCCTTAGGAAACCATCTAGGGTTAAATAGTGGTCATTACCACTTTTGGGAAGTTCTACCTCACTTTTAGGAATTTTTAGGCCATGCAACCATGACCATACCACCATAGGATGACCTCTAGTACATTGTCATACCACCCACAACCACCTACGACCATCCCTAGGTGGTTCGACCATAAAAAACCATACCTAGGTGGGATGGACAAGATCCTGGACTCTCAAAAATTTAAGGGTAGGATAAATGGCAATCAAATTCTACCATTTATCCCATGCATTGTTTATGATATATTTAGGGTACATAAAATATATCACAAATTGTAAATTAGAGGCCCAAATTGGAGATGCATCTCACCCAATGTATGACAAGGTTTTGATAA
The DNA here is from genome assembly GCA_028583015.1 of Wollemia nobilis. Taxonomy (NCBI): domain Eukaryota; kingdom Viridiplantae; phylum Streptophyta; class Pinopsida; order Araucariales; family Araucariaceae; genus Wollemia; species Wollemia nobilis. The sequence goes on from JAQPPZ010017073.1 coordinate 7,085,226, forward strand.
ATGGTAGCACCTGCCATGCATGCCATAACTTGCCCATTTGACCTTGTTCTCTCTTTACATATAAAATGGAGTCAATCCACCCAATTCAAAAGGAGGAGTCTTCACAATATTTCACAATGAAGTGCTGCTAAGATTAAATCAAAATTTCACCCACATATTTACCCTTGAAATCTCCATCAATCAAATAATATTTCTAAGTGATCCCAAATACACAAACCTATTCCAAAAACCACGCATTTTAGTAAATTAGATCACAAAATTAGAGGAAAACACCTCTAGGAGTAGTTTGAACCAGATCCCAAAGGAATTGGTGGTAAAAACCACTAGGTTTGGTTGTCTTCCCCACCTGGGATTGTTAGCAGTCACAATTGAAACACCTAAGGACATCCAGGACATCTACATCCAATTTCATTTCTATTTTAGCATAGATCATTTTTAGAGTAGATTATATGCATCATACTAGGTTTTGGTGAAATCTTGATTAGTTTTGCACCTTCTATTATGATTTTCATTCTAATAGTCACAATTGGAACACCCAAGGAAAACCATGACCTTTGCATCCAATTTCATTTTTATTTTAGCATAGATCAATTCTAGAGTAGATTATATGCATTATACTAAGTTTTGGTGTAATTTTGAGTAGTTTTGCACCGTCTATTTCACTCTTCATATTCACTATTATATGCATATATCTGATTTCATTTCAATCCACACATGCTATTAATAAAGTAGAATCATTTGTGTGTAGATCTAGGTATCTCAATGCGCAAGGAAGGAGCCACAAGTTTGACTATAGATAGATCATCACAGCAGTATCGAAAACCTTCTCTTTAATTCATGAATGTGAGGAAGGCCTTGAAGAGCATCTTGAGTCTTTGAAAGGATTAGATCCTTTGATACTTATGTAATGATTGTATCAAATCAAAGCCCTCAAGGGGATGTTTTGTAACCATAGATTTTCCAAATCAATTAATATAAATAAGACCTCCATTTATTTTACTTATTTGTTATCATGCTTATTTTAAATGTCTCTTTATAGTGCTTATATCAATAGATGTATTTCATTTCTCTTTTATAGGTGCACCATTTTTCCCATCTACAATAGCAATCATATTGGAACCCCTATCCTATTTTATTTAGAAAAAAATTAACTCTATTTGTGGCTCTAAAATTTTGTAGGTTTTGGTCGTTCTGGCCTAAAATGACTCCTAATTTCCTAATTGGAACATCCAGGGATGGCCACAATAACTGTCCCACCATAGGAAGGCTCTCAAATTAGAAATCATCCTACCTTGGGACAACCACCAAACTGGGAGCTGATAGTTCAAATTGACAAAAATAGCAGCATATTAGGATTTTAAGATGAGTATCTAGATCTTGCTTTGCATTCTTACTATTTAAAAAAGGTTAGATTTAGCTTTCAATTATTTTCATTATTTTATTGAAAAGTAGATTTTGCTTTTTCTTAATCTCAAAATAACAAAATGAAGAAAAATAGTAAAATAACCAAGTAGGAATGCATTTGTGTGGTTTGATTGCCTACGACCTACATAATGGTTAGGTTGACATATAGGGTATGCATTTTATAGGTTTCATAATTTATTCAATACTTTTGAAAGTAAAACGTTATTTTGCATTTAATGAAGTTATCATTGAGTGCTCTTTGGTTTTACTTTTCTTAAGTATAAAAGAAACCACACACACCACATCACATTTGAACATCAATGAGCTGGAACTTCATACCCAACCACTAATAAAGACCAACGACTATGGGTTTCATCTCCATCCATTGGCTCGCATGATACAAACCCTATTTTTTGGCCAAAGTTAGCTCCAAGAACCATATTATCCATGGAAAACAGCATGCATTTCTCTTTAGAGAGTGTATCGCTGCCCACGGTCAATATGGGTGAGGACTGGTAGTACCTATGCTCCTTGATCGAATATGGGTTTCATCTTCATATTTCACTAGGTTTTATCACTATGAGTATACATGTGAAATCCCTTTAACATTGAGAATATCATCCAAAAAATAAAAAACACATGAAAAGAGATCTCTTTGCAAACAAAAAATAAAAAACACACCAAACAATTTTAGGGAACACATATAAAATATTTAAAAGAGATAAACACTTGTATTATTGTGTGTTTTCATTCTTATGTGTTGCATCATTAAAATTTACAAAAGAGATAATCACATAGGGTTTGGAATAAAGTAGCTATGGTATGCAACCACATCCAATCCCATTCAAGGGATAATGCTATGAATATTAGGTAAGAAAACATAGACTATATTTGATTGACCCTAAGGATATTATTATAGCTCCTCGATAACCTCCTACTCACCCAAGTCCTAGAATTTCAAATTAGGAACCTAACCTTTAAGGGAATCCTATGTGGGACACCCCTATAGGTCTTGGTCCTAATCATGGAATATACTTTCCAGATATATATACTTCACATGCCTTCTATCAAGAACAACAAATATGCATTGAGGTACAAACAAATAGAGCAATACCATGCATCTGCATACCTACTCAGTCTACCTCCCACACCTATATGCAATATCAAGATTACATACCCTGGGTAAGTCAAAATGATCAAACTATGCCCTTAAATCACCCTAATAGGTCTCAACAATATAAGTACCAAGATGAGTATGATACTCATCACCTTGGGCAAGAAAATTCAACCCTTCCTTTCCTAATTTATGAAGGAAGACCCAAGGATAATTATGATTATCCTCAAATTTATTATTCCACACAAGAAAAATGTGCTTCTATGCTAGCTGAGTATAAAGTGAAAGCACGAGGATACAGAAATAAAAAAAGGAAAAGCTCTGAGTACGATGCAAAACGGAACTAAACTTAACGCTAAGTCCTACGAATTGAAAATGCATGAAATAGGAAAAGCATAAACGAATTGAAACCCAAATGAAAAGCCAATGCAGAAAATAGCCCTTTATTTTATTGATATGTTTTGAAATTTAGTTACAATTCACCTCCTCCCTTTTTAGGGGTGAGGAGCATTAAATTTGTTTCTTTGTTACATCCATGGATGCCATTCCTTCTTTCGTGTGCCCACATGTAAAGTGGGTGGACCAAACGTCACCACCGCTTGCGTTGATGAGTCTTGACTCTTCGATACTCCTCTAACATCCAGATCCTGCATTCAAAGAAACAAGAAACAATCAGTAGCACCTATAGATGAGATGAAACATGCAATCCCCAAGCCTACAATTAGTGCATGCAAAGAACAAATAAAACGATAACTAACATATATCCAAATGATCTAAAAATTTGATAGGGGCATCAGGACCTCATAAAGGACACACTACAAATAGAACAGTCAGGAAATTCCTCACAAATTTAAATTCACTCTAGGGCGGGATGAATATACCTACAACAAAATGTCAAAAGGCACTATCCCAAATGTCGCATCTGGAGAGCTCTCAATCACCTGCAAAGTTGGAATTAGCTAATTGGGGGTGTTTTGGGAAGACCCAAATGGTAAGATTTACCCAATCAGGCCTCCATTAATGGGAATTTTATGGGGGTTACCTGCAAGTTAGTAAAGCCAAACAAAGATGGAAACATGATCAAAATTGTTCAAAACAATGTCAAATTTAAATTGCAACCTATCTAAGCAACATAGAATTAAATACAAGAATAACAGGAAAGATATCTACCACAGATTTCCAATCGCTCTGAGGTGGGGCGATTAGGACTGTAGCAGTGTGGGGGGGGCGCTTGGGGGCAAGCCACCCATTGTTTGGGGGCTTGATTTTGGCACCAATCCACTTGGGATGGGTCCAAAATCTCTTGTGGGGTATTATAGACAAATTTAGTGGGATGTTGTGGCCAAATGTCAGGTTTTGGTTCCATATTTGTGCTTCCAATAACCACCCTATGACCTCTTTTCCAAAAGAGATCAAGGATGTGAAAGACACAACTCAAAAGGGGTGTGGGTGTGAAAGTAAAATGACAGCACTTTATTGCTCCAAAATGCTCCTTCTCTCCATATTTTGGGGTGACGAAACTCACCAATTTATAGACCTGGAGGTCTCTTGAATTGGGCATGTAGAGGTGCCACTTGGCAATCATGCCTTCCCAGGGGGAAGGAGATTCCTTATTGATTAGGGACTTCATGACTGCCCTTGCAACTACCTCTAATGCTTGAAAATGCTCACCCACACTCCCATGCGATGAAGGAAGCATTAAGTGGCGGATCTGAGCTGCCATTTGTCAAGATTTGACTTTTTGCCTATCAAACCTGCTATTCGCCCCATCCTAGAGTGAATACTATTATTTTTCCCTAGGTGGGGTGAATCCCAGTTTGAAATCATCCCTTGGTGAAACGAGTATGGAGCAAAGTGCCTGAAGGTGCCAAATTGATCTCTGACCTTCCAAAATTTCTATGAGAGTGGTTAGGACCACTGTTTAACCTCTGGGGGTTGCCCTTGGGGCTGTGTGTGTCAATGTGATCAGTGTTTGCAGTCACATAATTAGATTGGTGTTGTTTTGGTGTCTACAGATGCCCCTTTTTGGGATGTTCTATGCAAGGCGTAGCGTAGAGCAAAAATAGATAACCAAAGCACTAATTATTAGGGTTTTTTAGTAACCTAACCAACTTTTGATGCCCCAATTTTGGAAAGAGAATGCATTCTTGAATCCTTGCTTCTGACGAGCAAAGGAACTTAATTCAAGTGTTAACCATTTTTTGTTGAGGTGTTACTTGATCTTGGACATTGATCAGTCATGAATAGGCAAAGGACGCAACCTTTTGTCTGTGGGAACCTTGAGTTCATGATTCACAAATACCAAGTGATTGATCAGCTTGTGATTATTGCTTGTTTACTACCCCAAGCAAGAGCGTGATTGTCTTTGCCAATGATTCTTTCAATGCATGCCATTTCCATGGTTGGGTGTGTATTTGTTGATTGGTGACTAAGCATGACTACCCCCTCAAGCGACGAATCGATGAGGGAATGACCAACATGAGAAAAGCGACGAGTCACTTGACCCTAGATGACTTGTGTAAGGGTGCCTTTATATGTTTAGCATTAAATTTGTGTACAGTTTTCCAATATTTGGACCCATTTTTGGTGGGTGCTAACCCTTTTGGTGATGCTTTTTGGGGCTAAAATTGGCAAAAATTCATCTTCCCGTGGAGCGGTCCGGCCATGGTGGCCTTCTTAGGGAGTAGGATAGTGATAATTTGTAACCCCAATGTCTATTTTAGATGCCAATAATTTCAAGCGCAAAGACACCTTCGTTCGGTAATGTTATCGCTATTTTTGGTTGGGTGTGGACCCATTTTGCGATGCCGCTTGGGGATGAAATTCTCAAAAATTCATCCTCCCATGGAGTGGTCCGGCTATGGTAGCCTTATTAAGGAGTATGATAGTGAGGATTTGTGACCCCGACATCTATTTTGCATACCCAAAATGTCAAGTGCAAAAGCACTTCCATCGGGAAAGTTTATTGTTCGTTGTTGGGTCATTTTTGTGCAATTTTTTTTTTTTTTTGATGTTTTTTGAAATTTTTGCCTTAATTCATTCTTGGGCGGGACAAATACTAGTTTATTATTCGTCCTAGGGTGGTATGAGCACTAAATAGAGCGCTCGTCCCAGGGAATAATGATTACAAGCTTAAACTGCCTATTTAAAGGCCAAAACTGAGTTTTGGGCTCAATTGCCTTCATTTTTCCTGGCGAATTGGAGCTCTGAGGAGGAGGAGGTTAATTATGCAAAGCGAAGCGCTAAAAAATTTCTCCCGACATCATGAGTGCACAAAAAATATCGAGCAACGGAGCCGAAGTGAGACCAGCAAATGATCCTTCTCGTTATTGCTTGCATTTTGTTGTTTATAGTTTTTAATACCGCAATGTGTAGCTTCTTTTGTAGTTTGTTGTTGATTTGAAAAACCCTGATTAATTGTATGTCGTTATGCATGACTTGTTGTCTTATGACTTAGGTAAAAAACCCTAGGTAAGAAAAAACTGAGTTCAAAACTTAGTTTAAAAATTTGTTTTTCTTTTTAGTTGGCTTCGTAAAAATGAAACCCGAGTTTACATGTATGTTGACAAGACGTGATAACAGTCTGAAATTTGTTTCCTTTTTATAGTAAGGTAAACCTTAAGTAAAAGAAAAATTTTAAACTTAGAATACAAAAACCCTAAGACTGACACACTATATTTGACAATTTGTTTTTTTTGTTTTTTATGTTGTCTGTCAGTTTTAAACTTAGAATGCAGAAACCCTAAGACTGACAAACTGTATTTTACAATTTGTTTTTTTTTGTTTTTTATGTTGTCTGTCAGTTTTAAACTTAGAATGCAGAAACCCTAAGACTGACAAACTATATTTTACAATTTGTTTTTTTTTTGTGAATTTTGTTGTTTTTGAGTTGTACATTGTTTGATGTAGTGTTGTATATTCATGTTATTGTTTATGTAGTTTTTCATGATTTTAATGTTTTTGTGTTGTTTTCTTTTGTAGGTTGTGAAGAGTCGGTATCGTGTGCCTACTATTTTCACTGAAGCATGGGAGGCACTAGCTGTGGCTAACTGGGAATGGCTTGATGCCCTTGGGCTCAAGCAGGTGACTTGGCTGGAGCCTGTGGTCGGGGATCAGGCTTATCTGAAGGCCCTGATCAACTTATGGGATCCTTGAACCAACACCTTCCATCTACCAACATGGGATATGACAGTGGCCTTGGAATATATCTATCGGATTCTGTGGATTCTGATAGATGGATTACCTATCAAGATGACGTCGCACAATCAACCGACAATAGTGCTGACACGCTGCTTCGGGCATGGGGAGGAGGTGGGTATGGAGATGACAAAGGGCGACTGCCAAATTAGTGGGATTCGAGTTTGATGGTGGCTAGAGAAGGGGGTGTTGGGAGTGAGGCACGTAGTACTCATGGGCATTATCTCCAACATGCTGCTACCTGACTCGTTAGGCGCGAGGTTCCCGTGGAACCTATTGGATGTGGTCTATCGGCTGGTGGAGTGTTCGATGCATGAGCCTTTGATCATGAGGTGGGGACAGAAACTACTAGCACAACTCTATGGTGAGCTGTACGAGGTTCGTTATCAGAGGTGGAAGGGGATTAGCTGCAGCTATCTATTGCAGAGCTAGGCTTGGCAACACATAGCGATGGAGAGGCCGATGGGGTTACCATGGATGACTCGAGCGAAGATGGTGGCTAAGGATATAGATTACATGGCTTTGTGGCAGTGGTCTGAGGAGTAGGGACAGAGTCGAAAGTGGGCAAGTGTCGTAGGGCACTATGCCAATGCCTTCACTTGACTTGCTTAAGGGGAGGTGTTCTGGCACCCTTATTGAGACTGTCTAGCTTGGCCTGAGGCTAGAGAGTGGCTCTAACGGGTATGCAAGGAGCGATGGTTGATTGGGCAGCATGGGACCAAGTAGGAGTTCTTCCCTTATAACTGGGTGACAATAATTTGGGGTGCACCAAGGGTTGCCTGTGGAGCCCATGGTCTATTGGCACAGGGGGGATGAGAGGACTCTGGACCGGACAGTCATCGTGCCACTTGGCAAGGATTCAGATGTGGTGATTGACATCCTGGACGTGGACAACGTCGAGACTACCATAGAGTATGACCAGTGGTGGATACTACGACGATGGCGAGGAGAGGGGCCACTGGGAGGCATAGAGGCAAAAGCAGCATGCGGGGAGGGTGCTGAGGCACCAAGAGATGATTGGGGAGCTCCGCTAGAGGATGTAGACATGGTGGAGGTAGATGATGTGGGTGCAGGTTATGGTGCTCTAGATCTTCTAGAGATGCAGGATGCCCCAGAGAAGTGGGAGCCAGAGCAGGCTGCAGTCTCGGATTCACCTATGCACCAAGTAGTGGCAGAGGACACAGAGGCAGGGGTGCATGCTGAGAATGCATGATTGGTGGGGCTACTATAGAGACAATATGAGGAGCTATGGGAGGCTCTGCAAGAGAGGGATATCTTTTGAGCTCAGCTAGCAAAGCGGGAGAACGCATGGGCTATGGACATAGCTGGCACAACACAATGATGTAGTAGTGATGTGCCGTCAACAAGAGGTGGAGTGGTGTCAGCACCAGATGGATTTGGAGGGAGAGATCATCCACCTTAGGGGATAGGTACCTGAGCCCTTTTTTGGTGTCTCTTCATGCCGAACGAGGGGCAGTGATACTAAGCAGTTAACATTATATCGTCGCAGGTGATTGGATGAGGGAGGGGGTAGTGGGTGTGATGCAGGGGCTAGCAGCAGCCACCCTGAGGGGTCCCGTAGGACCCACACCATAGGGGCTAGTTCTTGTCACATCGATCCTACGCGATCATGGTGGTCGACGCCTTAGGCTTTGGGGATTTTTGAGCTTTTGGATTTTGTTGTGGGGTCACAGGACCTGTTTATTGTAGCCTATGGGCATTTTTGATGATATATATAGATGACTTTATTTTATTTATGCACATGTCATGATTTGATGTTATGCACAATGATTGATGAATATGGATTTATGCGTGTTAATTTATATTGATGGATGCATATGTTTTGATGAAATGCAAATGTTTTTAATTTATATGATATGCAAATGGAATGGATGAATTGAATTTGTGATTTTTGGCGATCGCACCATAGACTGTTTAGAATTTATGGCTTTTTGTGCTAGGTGATTGCTATGTGACTTGAATTTCTTTATGTATACGGGCTATTTTTTGTATTTTTTGATTGCAATGTGAGAATGAAAGATAGTAAGTTGGTTTAGGATGTAGGTAGGGTTTTGCGAGACTCGGGTGTTTTAACTATCTAGCCAAGACTATACTTTTATCTTATGAGACTTTTTAACAAGGTATGAATCAAACTTATTTTGACCAAGTTATTTCACATCCCTGTGTGTGCAATTGAGTTCATTTATGTGGTTTTTGTCAGGATACCGCCAGTACCAGATAGGCTGTCAACCAAACCTCTACTAAGGATCACCTGATTAGCTCCACTAACTTCTTTGTTGTATTTAGTCAGATTAATCTACGTTGTTGTCATAGGATACCATAAGCTAGCTCATCCACATGCAAACATTGATTTGCACACAAGTTAATGTGACAGATATATCGTCATGCGGGAGGTTTACCACCAGTGATCGATAGGCTATCCACCAAACCAGTACTAAGGTTTGCCTCATGACCTATCGGAATGCTGAGAGTTCTAGGGATTCAAGTTCAACTACCTTCTTTTCTTCAATTGTATTGGGATACTTGCTCTTGTGTAGTGATAAAAATCACTGTTTATTTATTTTTTCTTTTGAGCAAGGGATTTGAATATGGAGTGATGAGAATCACTATTTTATGTTCTTTTCTTGATGTATGCACTTTGGTTGTGATGTCAAATTTTTTGGAGTTTTTTAATTTTGCAAATTTGTGATGTTTTGCAACCTTTTGAGAACTTGGGATTCTTGGGGAATTGGGTAGGGAAGATACTTGTCCTTTTTCCAACTCTCAGCATTCTTGGGGTCATTCACACAGGGGGATGAGAAAGATAACCGTTTTGCTTATGATGACCTGGATTGCTATGCAGGTTTCATCTTTCGTTCACACAACTTGGGAATTTTTATGTGTTTTAATTTGTGTTGGGATGCTATGTAACAAGGTGTGATCCAAGTAGAACTCTACATTTCTAAAATTTGTCTGACTTGGTACAGTACGTGGCTAGAAAGCTAATGACGACTGAAGGATGAAAACTCTTGATACATTAGAGGACAACCGACTATGATGTGGGAAAATAATGTGAGTGGCAGTTATTTGTGATGAATTATTGATAAAGTGGAAAAATGTGAAAAATGATGGTTTTGCCAAGTAATGGCAGTCTATGGTGCATTGACCTTTGTGACAACAAATATGTAATGTATGGATGTGATGCTTAAGGCAGCTATATATTTTTGTTTTTTTGATGGATTGATTTTTGTGCATATGAAGATGATATGCATAAATATATCTTTGTTGTTGTGATGATTGTGAGTATGCATGGAAATGAGATGCAAATTTTTATTATTTTTGATGATTTTATTGTTTTTGAATTTTCTTATTCTTGACCAAGCGATTGTGGGAACCCTTGGAGCATTTTGGGTTGACCAAGTGATTATGGGAATCCTTGGAGCATTTTGGGTTGACCAAGTGATTATGGGAATCCTTGGAGCATTTTGGGTTGACCAAGCGATTATGGGAATCCTTGGAGCATTTTGGGATTGACCAAGCGATTATGGGAATCCTTGGAGCATTTTGGGATTGACCAAGCAATTATGGGAATCCTTGGAGCATTTTGGGATTGACCAAGCGATTGTGGGAATCCTTGGAGCATTTTGGGATTGACCAAGCGATTGTGGGAATCCTTGGAGCTTTTTGGGATTGACCAAATGATTGTGGGAATCCTTGGAGATTTTTGGGATTGACCAAGTGATTGTGGGAATCCTTGGAGCATTTTGGGATTGACCAAGTGATTGTGGGAATCCTTGGAGCTTTTTGGTTGGGCTACGGCTCCTCTAGATATGGAATGACCACAAATTACTGATTTTCAAGGGTTCTAGTTTCTTGATTCCATCAAGAGAGGCTAGTCGGTATGTTCCAAGTCCTATTTTACTATCAATTACATAGGGACCTAACCAGTTTTCCGTGAACTTGTCCCTTAGATGGGGTGGCAAGCTAGAGTTTTTTTGGTTCTCTTTCAAGACCAAGTCACCAACCTGAAAGTCCCTTAGGTGAAATTTCATGTTGTATGCTTTCTTAAGTCGCTCTTGATAGATATGTAAATGCTCGAGAGCATTAACGTGTCGTTCGTCAAGCAATGTAAGCTGGTCTAACCGGGCCTGCCGTGCGATGTCATCATCAATGAACTCTTGCATTGAGATGCATAGGGAAGGAATTTCCAAATTGAGAGGCATGACTGCCTCGGAGTAATACACGAGAGAAAATGGAGTTGCCCCAATGGGTGTCTGAATGCTAGTGCGATAAGCCCACAGGGCAAGTGGGATCTGAATGTGCCAATATTTATGACTTTTTGCTACTATATTTTTGTGGATGGCAACTAGCATTTTGTTTGATGCCTCTGCTTGCCCATTTGCCTGTGGATAATAGGGTGTTGAAAAAATATGCTGAATTTTGTACTTTGTGGTCAAAGCACACACATATTTGTTCTTGAATGAAATCCAATTATCCGATATGATCTTGGATGGAATACCAAAATGACATATGATGCTATTTAAAATGAACTTCACAATGTAGGGTCTTGTCATAGAGGTTAGAGGAACCACTTCCACCCACTTGGTGAAATACTCTGTGGCCGTTATGATAAACGTGTGATGACCTAACGACGTAGGGGAGATCTTACTAATTAGATCTAGGCACCACTACAAAAATTACCAAGCTAATTGGATCGGCTGCAAGGCCTAGGAAGGTACATGTGTCAGATTAGCATGGTGTTGACATTTCATGCACTTCCTTACATATGCACAACAATCTCACTCTAAATATGGCCAATAATAGCCCATGTTGAGAATGCGCTTTGCGATGGCCATACCACTAAAGTGGCCACCGCACGTACCATCATATGCTTGGACGATCACCCAAGTGGACTCTTGCTGGTCCAAGCAATGAAGTAGGATTCCTTCGTACGATGATACAAAATGTCTCCTAATGAGACATACTTTGCCACTTTTTGCTTGAATGCTCTTTTTGTGGCATGCGTCAATCCAAGTGGAAGGTTACCTAACTTGAGGTAGTCCTTTATGGGAAAATACCAATCCTGTTGATCAGAAGCCTTAACGACATGAACAACCAATCCCTCTTGAAGTTCATCCCTAGCAAAAGCTGAGCGGGAAAGAACTTGTAAGAATAGAGTTGTGTTGCTATTAAGGGGATTAGGGGAGAATAAGGACCCCTAGTTGGCGTGATTTAGACGATCGTGGATTCGAGAGAACCTATCCTGAGGTGGTTCAATCTAGATCATGTGGATTCCTGGCATTAAGTCAGAGCTTACACGCTCCATCGTGTATTACGATAGTGTTTTGACTTGAATGGTTGTCATATCACTAGAAATGTCTTACGAGATTAGTGACCCCAAGGAGGCCATAGTGTCCGCAAAATGATTTGATGACCAAGGGAGTGCCTCGATGTTGTACCATTCAATATTTGTCAAGAATTTGTCCACAAGGGATTTGTAGGCCTACAGAACTAGGTATTTACATAGGAATACCCCTTTGAATTGGTTGACATTTAATAGTGAATAACCAAAGATGTTCAATTGTTTTATGTTCATGGTGATTGCTATCTGAAGACCTATGAGCAAGGCTTCATACTCGACATTATTGTTGGTGCACGGGAAGTCTAATTTAAATGATAGAGTCATGGGAGCCCCTTGTAGTGTGAAGAATACTATTCCCATATCACCACCTTGCTCACATTTAGAACCATCAAAAAATAGGGTTATGTCAGCCTGTGACTTAGGCTCATCGAAATATGGCGATTCTGAGACATGGAAGACCCCATCATTGGGTAGTTCTATGGTCAGAGGCTGATCATCTTTGAGAGGAGCCTCTACTAGCTGATCGGCTATGACTTGTCCTTTGATGGATTTCTATCCAATAAACTCTATGTCAAATTTCATCAACAACATGATCCATTTTTTCGTGCGACTACTATGATAAGTATGACTCATCATGTATCGCAATGGATTCTCCTTAGACACAACATACATCTTGTTGCTCAACATGTAGTGGTGTAGCTTTTTGGTAGAAAACACCACTGCCAAGCAGAGCTTCTCGACGTATGCATAGTTAAGTTCATAACTAACCAGGGTACAACTAAGATAGTAAGTAGCTTGCTCTTTGTGAAGTTCATTTTTCTAGGCTAGCATGGCACCCAGTGCCACCTCAGTAGCTGAGATGTATAAGTAGAATGACACTCCTAGTTTGTGTGGTGCCAATACTTGTGGCAAAGCCAAGTATTGCTTAATGTTGTCAAATGCTGACTGGCACTAGTCATCCCAGTGAAATGCTATCCCCTTATGCAAATATTTGTTCATGGGTCAACACTTGTCAGATAGCTATGCTATGAAGTGCTTGATCGACGTGACCTTTCCCTGTAGGCTTCAAAGTTGCTTGATGGTAGTTGGGGGAAGCATTTCAAGGATTTCCTTGAATTTTTTTGGGTCCACCTCGATGCCTCGCTTTGAGACTATGAAACCCAAGAGTTTTCTAGATGTGATGCCAAATACGCACTTCTTGGGATTTAGTCTGACTTTATGTTCCATGAGGTGATCGAGGATCTTGCTTAAGTCATCGAGATGATCTAGGCACAAAAAATATTTGGCCACCAAATCATCCATGTAATCTTCTAAAGTTTTATGCATGTAATTATGGAAGATGTACGTCATGGCACGTTGGTAGGTGGTGCCAAAATTTTTAAGGCCAAAGGGAATGACCTTATAACAAAATGTCCCCCAAGGTGTAGTGAACATAATTTTTAGTTGGTCCTCAGGATTGATACGAATCTGATTGTATCACGAGAAACCATCCATGAGGGAAAGAATTTTGTGCCCTGCTGTAGTGTCTACCAATGCATCAATTCTCAACAAGGGGAAATCATTCTTAGGACTCACTTTGTTTAGATCTCAAAAATTGGTGCATATGCAAATCCTCCCATCAAGCTTCTTGATGGGTACCATGTTGGATAGCCATGGTGTGTAATCCACACAGATGACAAAATGTGCATTCAAAAACTTTTACAATTCATCTTTGACCATCAAGGCCACTGTTGGGTGCATCTTGCGTAGTTTTTTCTTAACTGGCTTGACTGTCGGATCAAGTGTTAGATTGTGCGTGACTAGCTATGGATCTAGCCCTGGAATTTCTCTGTAGGACCATGCAAAAACCTCCTTCTTCTCTTTGAGAAGGGTGATGTAGTCAGCTTGCTCTTCGGGGGATAGACTTACCCCCAGCTTGATAATCTATGGATTCATTGGATCAGAGCCAAATTCTACGTCAATCATCTCCTCGACTGACATGTGGGATCCATCCTTCAACTGGTGTGGAGTTGGGATCAAATGGATATCATTTTATGAGTTTAAATCTACGTTGGGAACCTTGGGTACCTCTTCAGTATGGAAGATATCCTGAGTTGACCTAGGGGTAAAATGAAGCATTTCACTGAAAGGCCAGTACTCGAATGGGGATAGAGGTGAATTGACATGATCCTAGTCTATGGCATCTATGTTTAGATACAATGACTATGTTGAACTAGTCAAATTATGGATGGGGATGATTAAATCAATGGAGATCATGTTGATGAAGTGATTTTGGTCTCCATTATCGTGGGTGTGATGACTTAGAATTTTTGGATGTTCTCTATGCTCTGGGTTTGGCTGTGGAAGTATTGGCACGAATGGATCGGCCCTATGTGTGGATAGGAGGATAGGGTCTACACTTAGCACTGATATCATTCTAGGGTCTCTAGGTGGAAGATAGTATTCATATTCCCAAAGTGGCAGATTCAACACTTGTTCCCACCATGTTGGGTCTACGTACCACTCATGCCCTGGCACTATGTTTAGTTGTTCAAATATGTCATTAATATCTAAGGGGTATTGTTTCTATCACATGTGATTAAGATAGTCCATCTCAGTTTCATCTTCATAATCGCTGTCAAAGATCCAAAGGCCTTCGTTGGCTCCAATAACTTTTTGTGACATTAGAGGCTCGTCTTGCTCGAGTAAATTGATGTGGTCCCATCAGGGTTGTTCCATGCTCTACAGGGGGACTTGATTTCCTTGGAGTGATGCTTGATCGATTGGACCATCTAAAGGTAACATTATCAAGAGGTTTTCTCGATAATCATCCATGGGGATCACCTGTGAGTGATCACTATTTTATTCAAAGGGGTCATACTCTGACTCGTCCTCTAAGGACCCTTCTTGACATTGTCCGGGCCCTCCTTGAAAATGAGCTCTCAAGCTTTCTCCTCTCTCAAGCAAAGGTAAGGGATTGCGAGGGTCAACAATGTTGATTTTCGTTAATGGGAGATAATCCCTCAATGTATATGTCATGTTAGGGTTGGCATATGGATCTGATGCCAATCCCCCCTTGTTGCCTATCCCTAGGCCTTGCATGTTCTCCACCAAGATGTCCAAGGGCAGGGGGTGGTTGAACCCTACTCCTGACTTGTCATATGGCATTTGGTATCTTGGTTGGCAAAGAACACATATTCCTTGCTCATATCTGCCTAACCCATATCCATGCCAATTGCATTGGCCAAGATATCTCAAAGCAAACTTTGGGTTAGACAAATAGTTGAAATTTTTAGCAAAAGGCTCTTCATCTTCACCCTCTTGCATGCATGGTGCAACACCATGATCAAGGCCCCCATACACAAAGTTTGTCTGGTTCGGCGGGTAGCCTAGGGGAACAATAGTGCCGATGGGGAGGTGAGGTCTCCCCATGTATTGCATGGACTCCAGTGCAGGTGTTGCTATAATATTCTAAACCAGATACTCCCCCAGGCTCGTATTGGTCATTTCAATGGTGATTTTTGGCAATTGAGGGGGAGGGAACGAAATTTCTTTCAGAATCCACTCCATGTTGGGTGGACTAGGAGCCTCGACTTCCATTCTACTAGGAATTTCTTCCATAGAGATAGTTGATACTAATGGCAGTGCCTCTTCCATGAGTTTCTTCCCTTTGTCCTTCTGTGTGGCCACCATGGATGGCATTTTTGGTGAAGGACTAGCTGATGAAGATGGACCTAGCTATGGTTTTGATGGACTTGTCAGCGGGGATGCCTACAAAATTGGATCTTGTCTAGATGGATTCAACTAAAAATCAAAATGCATTGATGGAAGGGTTGATTACGACATTAGTTGCACCGCATTGAAATAATTGAAGGGTTCTAAGTTCACTGGGAATACATGCACCTCCCCTTCAAATGTATATTTCAAACACTAATGAGCTATCGAAGGGACACACTTCATGTCCCTGATCCATGGCCGACCCAGAAAGATGTTATAGGCCATCTCACCTTCCAAAATATGGCACAATGTAGGTATAGTATTTTATCCCACCTGGATATGTAGGATGATTGTGCCAACTGTTGAGCATATCACATCATTTAATGCTCATAGGGTGTAGGTGGAAGCCGTGATGTGAGATGTTGGAAACATCAAAAGTTTCAATACCATTGTTGTGATGATATTGCTGGATGAGCCAGTGTCTACCAACACCCTCTTATATGAAATCCCATTGACCTATGTGATAATGTACAGGGGTGGATCCACCATGTCATCAGCCACCGATTTTACTTTGTCTTCTCGAAAGGTGATGACTGGCTCCGTGCATCATTTGACTTGCCCTACAAAGTTGTTGAAGGAATTTGCTTCATGGGGCTGTAACTCGATGGCTTTCAATATCTCCATTAGAGCCTCCCGATGGGGCATTGATTATTGTATGAGCTCGTATATGGAGAGCCTAGCCAAGGTGGTCCTCAAAATTTGAGTGATTTTGGTCTAAAGTGTGGCCACTGGTCTAGTTGAAGGAGGTTGTGCAAGGTGCTATTGTGGTTGTGACATTTTTGCCACCTCTCTTGTAGTTGTTGTAGGAGCATTTGTGCTCGGGTACCTCCTATTCTGAATCTCTATACTAATCATCCCTACATACCCCTGCATGGGGTAGTTCTTTGTGACCTCATTAACTTGTAGGGTTTTTGCCTGCGAAGCATGAGCGACAAGGGATATTTAAAGACCTCCATTTTGTTATTGCTTGAGGCCACGGGATTATCCACCACTAGTGTCTTGTTATCAATTAGGTCTCGCACCAAGCCCTTAAAATTCCAACAGGCATTTAAGTCATGTCCCTATCATCTGTGGAACCTATAGTACAAGTCCTCCCTGTACCCCTTAGGCTTGGGAGTGTTGGGGTCTATGGTTTGAATCTCTGGCAGGCTGATCAAATTTGCCTCTAACAAGCGGTCAAACAGGGAGTCCTTGGACTCTGTGTAGGGTGTGTATTGTCACCTAGCGCAACACTGTTGACTCTATTATTGCCTCTAATTTTCTCTATCATAGTTGTTAGAAGGCACTACCTGATAGTTAGACTTTTGGGGCTATGTTGCTTGTGCAGGCTTAGGGATATTGATAGCAACTTGATTGACCACAACGGGTTTCTATTGCATGGTCCCTATTTTAGTGTTCTTAGTCCACTCTTTTTTCTTAGGTTTGGCTATCTCGACATCCTATATCTTGATCTCTTCAATGATCCTGGCTTGCGCCAGAGCTTCTTCTAAGGTGGCATATTGCTACAGCTGCAATAGCATAGAGATCGATCTCAAATAGATCTTTGAGAACATTTGAGTGAGGTCGGACATAGGAGGGAGGTAGGGCAGCTTTGAAAGCAAAATCCTCCACTGATTCCCATAGGCTACCATGGTTTCTTTCTCATACTGCCTGAGGCTAGCTAAGTCACTTAGTGATGCCTTCTTCTTTGTATTGAAGGCAAAGCATTTGAGGAACGCATCCACTAACCGATCTAAGTTTTTAATGTTGTGTTTTGGTAATTGAGTAAACCAATCTAAGGCAGGTCCTACGAATGTGGTTATAAATGTTCTTAATAACAAAGCATCATTGTCCTGAATGCCAAAGCATTGGCTCAGGAATCTCGTCACATGCTCTTGAGCATCTTCCTCACCTCTAAAGTTTACCAACTAAGGTAGCTTAAAGTTTTTAGGGTAAGGGGGTGTTGGCACTGACGGATGCACAGGATGACTATGAAGCTGTCATAAAGTGGGATTTTGGGGCTCAGAATTTTTGGTTTCCATAGACTTCAGACACTCTAGCAATGCTTTATATGCATATAAAGATTTAATCTCTTCCTCTTTAGTTTGCTCCCATTGTGGGTTGTGGGAGACTTGAGGCCTATAGAGAGGTGTTCGGATAACAACCCCTCTGCCTTGGTAGGGCGTTTCAGCCCGCTCTTCTTCTTGCTCATACTACTCGTAAGCTTCTTGAGGAGTCTCTGGATGAGACCTATGACCCTGGGTGGGTCCCCGTGGAGGGTACCCATAATTATTCCAGGGAGTGGCCTCCTGCTTAGGTTTAGGAGGTCTCGAAGGTAGCACTTGGTAAGGTCATGGAGACCTATCTCACACCAAGGGGTTGCACCTCTCATACGGTTCCACTCTTTGGGTGCAAGGGGTTGGAACCCTCTCAAGCACTAGGTTATGGAGCAGCTCATCTATTTGGCACCGAATGCACTCTTTGCTAAGGTGATATAGATGCTCTAGTTGTTGTTGGTCTTGCTCAAGCCGCATGATTTTTTCTTGGCGGGCGGCATGTCTGGCGATTGCCAGGTTGATCTGTTCCACCATCTTGAGTCTAGGAGGCCTAGATGCCTCTCCTACACATTTATCTCGATCATGGTGATCCGAGATATCTATAGGTTGCTTCCCTTTATCGAGGTGGGCAGAATTCACTCGAGGATCTGCCCTCAAAAGGTGGTTTTGGTAGATAGCAGGTGCGGAGGCGTATTGCTCCTGCATTGTGTATTGCTTTTAAGGAATGTAATGGTCTTCCTCGTGCTCCATTTCATATATGTGAAAAGGGTGGGCAGAGTTGGCTCACCCTGTTTGGAGAGCCTTGCGCTCTGGGTTTTGTCTATTGGTTCTAACAGTGAGAAGGGGTAAAGGAGGGATGCCATAATCATGTGGCCTCTCCTTATGGACCCTATGCTACTCTAGCGCTTCATCGCACGATGGCTGCTCATATCAAGCTTCTAAGGGAGCCTTCTTGTATATGTTGAGCACCACGTGTAAGGACTCCTCCTGAAAGGGGCTATGATGAACAGGTGTGTCCATAAAAAGGGTGCCTCTATAGTCCCATTCTGAAATGGAACGATGTGGACTCTCTTGTGGGTCAGGCCACCAAGGCGGTATGACCAAGTCCTTGGGTCTATAGTGGAGGTGACTTGTGCCCCCTTGTACACTCTCCATAGATTCTGCCCTTGATTGGGCTTGGCTATGGGTGTACACCATGGTGGTGTTTTTCTACAAGCTATGTAGGTTTTTATCTCTTTTTATGATTTTTTATGCTACACTAAACAGACAAGGTCACACACACGCAAAGCAATGATTATATTGTTTAAATATTAAAAGTGTGTCCTAAACCTGGTTTAGTGTGTTTTTGTTTTTTGTTTTTTGTTTTTTATTTTTGAAGGTTTTTGTAAAGAACATTTAGATGCAATATGATGGCTCTTATGACTCCCAAAAATGGTCGCCCCTTCGATATACCATTGCCAGAACGATATAACAACCTCTCTATATACCCGCCCTTACGTGAGGGAAACTATAGGTACGTGAGAGCATATGGTACATGGAACATAGGTGGTACGAAAGGGGAATCGCCCTATTTTTGACACCTACCATAGAAGACTTATCCTCATGTGCTGGGAATCACCCTAGCTACACTTGGTCAAATTTTGTCAGGATTTACATCTAGCAATAGTAGTGATCGGGGTAATGGATGCAACAATTCAATCCAAGGTGTTGATGAAATCCATCGTTGGTCTTGATCAAGGGCTGGGGTTTTACGACCAACTCCTTGGTGTTTAATTTGCTACGTGATGTGTGGGGTTCTCTTTATTTTTCAAAAAGGAAATAATCAAGCAGTAAAATAAAAATTTCCCTAAGCAAGCAAGTAACCCGAAAATAGAAAATTGAAAACAAAAAATGACAGGAAAAGTTTAGAATACCTACCTCTTTTCTGCCCAAATCTATTGGCTCTGAGTTTCTGCCCTGAAACTGTGTAGAGAGATATTCATCTCTGGATGGGATGAATAATAGAACTAAATTTTCCATAGGGTGGGGTGCATTCCCATTCATCCCTGAGTAAGACAAATTCCAACTCCGTATTCACCACAGACTGGAATGAACAGCAGTCCCACGTTCGAAAAAAAAATGATACCTGTAAGTAAAAAGCTAGTTTTGATCTAAAGAAAAAATACGGGATAGAGTCCCACCATGATCACCACTGAAATCATGAGGATATGAAAACAAAAAAAAAAAGAAAAATCTCCAAGTATGATGCAAAACGGAACTAAACTTAACGCTAAGTCCTACAAATTGAAAATGCATGAAATAAGAAAAGCATAAATGAATTGAAACCCAATTGAAAAGCCAATGTGGAAAATAGCCCTTTATTTTATTGAAATGTTTCAAAATTCTATTACAATTCGCCTCCTCCATTTTTATGGGCAAGGAGCGTTAAATTTGTTTCTTTGTTACATCCATGGATGCCATTCCTTCTTTCGCGTGCCCACATGTAAAGTGGGCGGACCAAACATCGTCACCACTTGTGTTGATGAGTCTTGACTCTTCGCTGCTCCTCTAACGTCTAGATCCTACATTCAAAGAAATAAGAAACAATCAGTAGCACCTACGAATGAGATTGAACATGCAATCCCCAAGCCTACGATTAGTGCATGCAAAGAACAAATAAAATGATAACTAACATATATCCAAATGATTTAAAAATTTTACAAGGGCATCAAGACCTCACAAAGGACACACTGCAAATAGAACAGTCAAGAAATTCCTCATAGATTTGAATTTGTTCTGGGGCGGGACGAATATACCTACAACAAAATGCCGAAAGGTACTGTCCCAAATGTTGCATCTAGGGAGCTCCCAATCACCTGCAAAGTTGGTATTATCTAATTGGGGGTGTTTTGGGAAGACCCAGATGGTCATATTTCCCCAATAAGGCCTTCGTTAACAGGAATTTGATGGGGTTACTTACAAGTTAGTAAAGGCGAACGAAGATGGAAACATGATCAAAATTGTTCAAAACAATGTCAAATTTAAATGGCAACCTATCTAAGCAGCATAGAATTAAATACAATAATAACAAGAAAGAGATCTGCCATAGATTTCCAATCACTCTGAGGCAGGGCGATTAGGACTGTAGCAATGTGGGGGGGCACCCAGGGGCAGGCCGCCCACCGTTTGGGGGCTCGATTTTGGCACCAATCCACTTGGGATGGGTCCAAAATATCTTGTGGGGTATTGTCAAAAAATTTTGTGGGATATTGTGGCCAAATTTTGGGTTTTGGTTTCGGATTTGCACTTCCAATAACCACCCTATGACCTTTTTTCCAAAAGATATCAAGGATGTGAAGGGCACAACTCAAAAGGGTTGTGGGTGTGAAAGTAAAATGACAGCACTTTGTTGCTCCAAAATGTTCCTTCTCTCCATATTCTGGGGTGAGAAAACTCACCAATTTATAGACCTGGAGGTCTCTTGAATTGGGCATGCAGAGGCGTCACTTGGAAATCATGCCTTCCCAAGGGGAAGGAGATTCCTCCTTTATTAGGGACTTCATGACTGCCATTGCAACTTCCTCTAACACTTGAAAACACTCACCCACACTCCTATGCGATGAAGGAAGTGTTAAGTGGTGGATCTGAGCTACCATTTGTCAAGATTTGACTTTTTGCCCGTCAAACCTACTATTTGCCCCACCCTGGAGTGAATACTGCTATTCGTCCCTGGGTGGGGTGAATCCCAATTTGAAATCATCCTTGGGTGAAACGAGTATGGATCAAAGTGCCTGAAGGTGCCAAATTGATCTCTGACCTTCTAAAACTATTGTGAGAGTGGTTAGGACCACTATTTAACCTCTAGGGGCTGCCCTTGGGGTTGTGTGTGTCAATGCGATCAGTGTTTGCAGTCACATAATTGGATTGGTGTTGTTTTTGTGTCTACATAAAGAATATCTATTTAGGACTGAGCCTCAAGAAAACATAACCTCTCTTGATCGAGGGAAGCTCGTAATTGACCTTTTAGATCCTCCTAAACTAGATAGATATCATAGCAATAGTGCTAGGGCTAATAGATCTTGCACGAATGATCAGATAAACCAAGTTATCAAAAGATATGCTAACCACCAAGCTCAATTCAATCATCTTCCACTGGATAAACAATGCTTGGAATGCCAAAATCAGTTATAAAAATAAATAATTGAACAAAAAATCCATGAGTTGTTTCAAGAGTTCTTATGTAACGAGGTCCCTACCCCAAGTACTCATAGATAGGGGATTCATCAAAGGTAACCTATGCTTAATAAAAATAGGCTCCTGAGGACTAACCAAATGTTACATCTTTGACCTTCTAGGCCTAATCAAGATTTTCCTCCTAGGTCAAATATATATTGTATTCCACAGGCGTTTTTTCCTCCTTATAGGCCAATTTAGAAAACACCTTACAGAGCCTACAATAATTTTAAACTAGAACAGGAATATCTAGAAGCACCTTATGGAGGCATGGTTTATTATAATAAACCACCACACCATATGCATGACATTCCTCACCCTCCCCCGTGGGGCCAAATAAAATAAGAGGAGATCAAATCCTTTGATGTGTATAAAGCTTTGCTTGAATGCACGGAAATAATAGAAAACAAGACCTCTAGTTTTGGGATTCAAAAGCCCAATTTACACCAACTTTGAAGTCAACCACTTCACCCATAAATACCTTCCCCTCCATACCCAGTGCATTTCAAAATTCCCAAATTGGATAGATTCAAAGGAGAGGAAGATGCACATGAGAAATATTCAAATTGGTTTATGAATCAATTCTTTTGTATCCAAGATAATGATGCCTTACTTCTAAGAATATTTTTTATACCCTCTCTAGCCCAGCTGTAGAGTGGTATAATAAAATCCCAAGGCACAACATCCATATATTTGAATATTTTGTCAACCCTATGCTTGAACTTTTCTATTTTAAAACTAAGTAAAAGGTGACTTTGATAGACTTCACTAGGTTGAAGCAATTTGACAATGAGTCAATCACGAATTATAATAATAGGTGGTGAATGCTTCTCGCTAAGCTACCATATCTACTACCAGTGTTTGAGTTGACTCACATATTTTCCAAGAGTTGTTTAAATCCAATATCATTATTGCTACAACTCCAACAATATCAAATTTTTGAATATGCCCTAGCGTAGGCTAGAACAATCGAAGAAATAAAAATTCAAGAGGGGGAGATCACAAAACCTCATAAGGAGTGGAATAAGAACACAAAAGGCAATCCAACATAACCAAATATGATAGTAGTTAATAAAGCTACCATTATCATTCCAGGGCCTATGCAACCAACACTGCCTCATAAGTTAAACTATCAGGTTCAATATCCTTGTTCAAATTACAATAACACTCAAATGAATCAAGGGTAAAACCAATAATATCACCCTCTGCGATAATTTATGCCCTTCGTTGAGTCTAAGGATTCCATATATGAGATTCTATGTGTGGCCAAAGTAATTATTGTACCTAAGTTCTAGCCTATAGATATGAATAAACCAAAGTCCATGGGATGTCCTGAAGATCTATAGGGCAAGTAAGCTTAAAAAAAAAACAACCCAAAAAAGCACCATTTTATTTCAAAATCATGGCCATCCCACCTGTTGAGTGGTATTTTCACCCATTTGTGAAAGTACACTCTCCTTTAGGATTTGGGTTCCAAATCCCCTCTTGCAAAGAAGTTAAACAAACAACTTCTCCAAGGTCTCCATTGTGTTAGCATTTGCATATGTGTATTAGTAGTATCAAATAAAGATACTCAATTTAAATGCTTGGAACACCTTAGTGATTGCAAGTAACTATAAAAAGGGGGCAATGTTGGTTTATTTCACCATGAATCTTTAGTGATTGTTCATTGTTTTTTTTGGATTTTGAAAATTTTTAAATGTTTATTTTAATGCCTAAAAATAAGTTAAAATTTTTGGAAATGCAGAAAATGAAAATGAAATGCAAAAAACTGAAAATAAAATGCTTCCAGTATGATGCTATCCTATTTCGACAAAACCAAAGATGTGAGGTCTCCGTGCATGCAACTTAACCTATTGGACTTGCAAAACAAGCACAATCCCCATAGACTAAGTGCTGGTTCCTAGGGTACGAAATAAAATTCAGATTTCAAATATTTGCCTAATGTAACCCAAAAACATGGCATTAACATTATCTATAAATTCGAAATATGAAAGAATGAAAGAATAAACATTAAATCCATAGCATGCAAAGAAAATCTCCTTATTTCTTGCCCACAAGATGCAAATTTCTAAAAAATTCTGCATTAAAAATATGTCATTTTACAATAACAGAATTTATGATTTTCCCAAACCATTCTATGGAAGAAAAACAACTCAAACAGGTCCAGAATGGCCTTTTCGCCTTCAGCTCTGCAACTCTGATCACAATAGTTTCCAACCATTTCTATGGAAGAAGAAAAACCAGTCCAATGTGGAAGAAAATATCCAGAGAAACCCAGTGCTAAGGCCTTGCCTTCATTACTGCAATCTTCTCTAAAGAGTTTCCCCCCTTTCTGGCCTCTTTGAATGGCGTATTTAAACTTTTGAAAAAATGTTGTTTCTCCTTCCATGACTGTTCGCTTCATTTTCCAATGGCTATTCATTTCACCTTCCCTGACTGTTCATTTCATTTTCCCATGGCTCTTCGTTTCACCTTCCCTGACTGTTCATTTCATTTTGTGGCCCTTCACCATGAAAATATAACATGTCATGATATCGCGACACTTTTTCTCTTTTGGCCATGACGATGCAACATGTCGCGATATCGCGACACTTTTCCTCCTTTGGCCACGATGATGCAACATGTCGCGATATCGCGACACTTTTTTTCTTTTGGCCATGATGATGCAACATGTCGTGATATCACGACACTTTTTCTTTTTTGGCCATGATAGTGCAACATGTCGTGATATCGTGACACTTTTTCTATTTTGGCCGTGATGATGCAACATGTCGTGATATCGCGACACTTTTTATTTCTTCTATTCTAGTCGTGAAAATGCAACATGTCGCAATATCGCGACACTTTTTCTTTCTTCTGTTTTGGTCATGAAAATGCAACATGTCGCGATATCATGAAAATTTTTCTATTTTTGTCACAAAAATGCAACATGTCGCGATATCGCGACACTTTTTCTCTTTTGGCCGCGATGGTGCAACATGTCACGATATCGCAACACTTTTTCTCTTTTGGCCGCGATGGTGCAACATGTCTTGATATCGCGACACTTTTTATTTTTTTGTCATGATGGTGCAACATGTCGTGATATTGTGACACTTTTTCTCTTTTGGTCGTGATGATGCAACATTTCACGATATCGCGACACTTTTTCTCCTTTGGCCACGATGATGCAACATGTCGCGATATCACGAAACTTTTTCTCCTTTGGCCGCGATGATGCAACATGTCACGATATCGTGACACTTTTTCTCTTTTGGCCTCTCCCTTTGCTTTGGACCATGAAAATGCAACATGTCATGATATCGCGACACTTTTTCTCCTTGTGGTGTTTTGTTTTTTCTTTGATCTTTAGCATATGGGCCACTTCGGTCTTCTTGGAAAACATGCAAAAAAGGTGGGTCCCCAATTTTGGGGTACGTTGTGGATCAACCACGTTTGCTGGGAAATGATCCTACGCATTTCGATGAGAACTCAACCTAAAAAACACATAGACTCAAATACAAGCGTCAAAAAATATCCCAAGAATGAAACTAGATGAGAAATACATGAAGCATTAGAATTATTAAATATCAGCTCAGTGTGTACAATGTGCTTCATTCCCTATCATTTGAAACTTGTTCAACTTTCCATTGTCAGTTTCACTTATGATTCATATACAAGGCTATGAATGATTTGTGCAGGATTTGACGTATGACAACTATGTTAGAGATATAACAACCTACTTTGCAAAGGATCAGACCTTCTAGTATCATGAACAAACATATTAAAACTATCAAACACTCTTAGGGCCAAATATATATATACTAAATTAATTTACTAGATCCCCAAAGTTGGTTATGTGTCACCACCATCTTGAACCCATGTGTCGGTGTAAGTGAAATCAAAGCTTTGGGGAATAGGATTCCCAACCCAAATGAGATGGGAATTTAATCCTATCCTTACTACTCTAATCTGGAGTTCATTACCTCATATTGAACAAAATTATTTAACCTGTTATGGATGAAACTATCAGGCTAGCCTATCCGTTTGAGCAGTCAGTGGTCTTGCTTTTAGACAAGACATGTTGCCATGCATGAGCATACTCCACTTCCAGCCAAGCGTCTATACCCCTGGTGGAGATTAACCTCATAATCCATGGTTTGGATTTATTTTGATTTCTTGGACCTTGGGGATGACTACCCATACTTGCAAGGGACATGTAGTACGATCCTTCCAATCCAATATTAATAAAGAAATGAAAAATATTTTCTTTTGAATTTCAAGTTCTTGAGTGGGCAAAATAGAAGCTTTGGGGAATCGGATTCTCAACCTAAGCGAGATGATAATTAGACCCTATACTTACTACTCCATGAAGGTCAAATCATAGCTTTGGGGAGTTGGATCCTCAACCTATGTTCGATGAGTATTTAACCCTATCCTTACTACTATGATTTTAGGATTTAAGCACTTATGGGAATGGTAAAAACCACTATTTTAAGGATTATGTTGCATGATAGGACAGACACGAAATACTCATTTCGCCTCACCTTTTCTTCCAAGTACAGTTTTGACCATTTTTTTCAAGTTCCTCTTTAATATGTGCAGAACGTGCTTGGTTCAAAATAGTTTAGGCATCAGTTCCTAACCTTAGGATCCTTTTAATATATGTTATGTAATGACCCTAAGAGGATTCGACACCTTTTCAATGATTGTACATGAAATGAAGATGCAACTGAGATGAAATGTATGTGCAATGTGGAATGTAACATGAGATATGAATGCATTGCTCCTTTTGAAATGCGTATGGAGTATACCACCTACTTTGCCATAATTTATAAAACTGACAACTTCATGCATCACAAGTTCCAAACAATATTCTTTAATGTGTTTGCGATACTCGTGGAGCTTTCTGCAATACAATTCCGATGTTTCATATTCTCCTAGTCTTAGTCAACATTCATAAGGACATAAGTTGACAAACCAAAAGTTTCCAAAGGACCAACACACAAAACTTAAAACCAAAATGAGATCTAATCCAAAACCAAAACACGAAAACCAAAAGTATATACAAATGTACAAAAAATTTTGGATTATCATTTTCCCGGATCCCAAACCTGATTAGAATTCTTTAAAAGACATATGACGTGATACACATACCAAGTTTTGCAGGAATCCAAAAAAAACAAGATCAAACCAAACAAAGAAACAAACTTCCACTTGCCCCTCTCACCATACCAATTTCATTTGGTTTCATTAATAATCCTAAGGTGGAGTTTCAATTTTTCAAACTGATTAGACAATGATTGATATTCAATTCCTTTATGTCTATTATTTAAGATGGCCATTCCACACTTTGATTCATGGTGTAGAAATAAGATTTCATTTTCAATCAATAAATCCATAACATTAATAATAATTGAATCAAAACATTCATTAGGAAAACCCTCATTCAAATTTTGCATGGTGAAACCAAAACGGTGAGATTTTACCTTTGGCATGTTTTCATTTGATCTTACTTGAAAAGGATCAGATAATTCCTCTTTTCTCTCATGAAATTCATCATCATGTAGCATTTGTTCTTTCTCCATGACTTGTTTATCAAAGGCACCAAACTTAGGTACCCAATTGAAAATATGTCCATCTCTTTCAAACCATAAGTCTTGTCTATCTAGGGATAAGTTAACTAACACATTTCCATGATCAATCACTTGGGTTGTTTTGGGTAATGTGAGATTTTTAATTGGATCATCAATGATATCAAACCCAAATGATTTAGGCTTTGTAACAATACAAGTAAGTGGATCAAGATTTTCAATTTATTTTCCTTCAAAGGAATCTAAAGCAAATGACCCTCTTTCTTGATTCATGGTTGTAGAATCCTTATAATGCTCCAAAATTTGATGAGATTCAAATTCCTCTTCCAAAACTTTCTCAAATTGTATAGGATTTATAATATCCTCATGTGAGGAAGCAATTGAGTTATCCTGCGTATTAATTGACACAACAAGTTTATTAGAATATTCAGATTGATAATATTCTTCCCATTTCTTCCACGAATCATAGTAATCATATTCCAAGTTCAAGTCGTGATGCTCAAGCATTTCTTCTTCATATTTCAATTCATCAACATGTTTCTCATCCAATTCATCTTCACCTTCCTTAGATGGTTCAATTATTTCCAAAAGTGGGTTATCTCTTGAATTCAAATTGGTAAAGCTATCATAATCCAAATTTGTAACCCATGATTCAACTTTATCACAATTTGGAAGGTGTGGATCCTCTTGGTCATCACTTTCTTGATGATATAGAGTTTCCACCACCAAAATGTTGTCCTCTCCTTGTTGATGTTGGGGTGGACCCTCATTTGGCACAAGTTCCAAATCATCCACTTGAGCTTGGAGACAATGAGTATACCTAGCAATTTTGGGACAATTCCTTTTATTATCCTCCTTTGTATTATGCAATCTACACCCCTTTTCCCACGTAAAATCATAAATATTAAGAATGGAACTAGAGTGACTTGGTCTTGTAGAATTATCTATCTGATTAGCAATAGGGGAAGGCACACCCCCATTGTTTGGCTTCGTATTCCACTGTCTCCCTCTATTGTTGAAATTTTGATTTGGTTGAGGGACATGGGATTCATACTTCTATTTTTGAACTAAATCATTACTCAATTTGTGAACTATATTTTTGAGTTCTTCAACCTCTAAATAAATATCTTTTTGTTGAGCTATGTTATTGCTAGTTCCAGTAGGGTTTGCATAATTGGTGAGATCTTGACTTAACATTTGAGTTGGATTTTGAGCCACTTGATTTGCATAGGGATTCACACTTTGAATAAAAATTGGATTAGGTGCGTAAGCGGGTGTTTATGAATATGGTTGTTGATAAGGCAAAAAATTTATGCTTGATATTTGCGATGCCATGATCTGATTCATTATGGGAGCTTGACCATATGGACCATATTGTCCTACCATAGGCATCTGGGAAAACCCATAACCCTGTGGTGTCATTTATTGTTCAATGGTCATAGCTTCATTGTAGGCTAGAGCAAGAGTGGTAACTTGAGGATTTCACCTTGCAAACATTGTCGTCATAGGATCCAATGCCCCAAAATATATTTGCAAAGCTACTGCGGGATCAATGGCAAAATGTTGAATTGCTCTATTATAGAACTTATAAAATCTTTGATTAAAAGTTTAGATTGGCTCACCCTGGCCTCTTTTGCATGTAATAAACCGATTATAGATGATTGTGGGATCTAATGGTGACCTAAAATGGTTGACAAAAGCATTCTCCATTTGCGTCCATGACGTAATGGAACTAGTAGGTAAGCAAATGTACCATTCGTAAGCCACTTGGTCTAGGCTCATGGGGAAGAGTCTACAAGCCACATCTTCATGTTGAACATGCAATCTTATCAAAACATCCCTATAGGCCTGAATATGTTCTTCTGCGATCCTTGGGCCATCCGGTTTGTATTTGGGAAAAATTCTCTCTATGTTCCTAGGGATCTTGTGAATATCCCCTGCAATATTCAAAGGAATTTTATGGGCTTCGTACCAAGGAGGTGGTGGAGGTTGGGCCATTTGATTCAAAATCGATGAGAAAATCAAAGAATAACTTCAAAATCAATTTATTAGTCACGAATGAAAGGAGCCATGACAAAGTAGTATTCTAAAATGTAAGTTTCTGATTCATAATATTGCATATGCGCAAGTGAAGAGCATACTCCCAGTGTTGTAAGCTTTCTGATTCACAAGATCGCATTACGCGCAGGTGAAGAGCATAATACCGACAACAAATACATTTTTAGACAAAATAATTCTTACAAATAAGCATGAAATGACTAGCAAATATCAAACATGCAATGTATGAATAATCATGTTAGCATCAACCAAGAGGTGTATCCATTAAAATCGAATGAAAGTAATTGCATGGAGACAACCTTGTTAGTCAAGACCAATTTTTTTTTTTTTTAAATCAAATCAAAACACATTATTCCTGTATGAACAATCAAAAAGTTTTAGAACAATGCATAGCAATTCATGTCCTCCTTTTAACACCACAAGGTTGTATTGTTAAAAGAGGGCTAAAGATAATAATCAATAGGGCATGAAATATTCAAAATTTAAATCCCTATAGCATTTAAATCATGCTGAAATAAAACAATTCAAGCCCTCCTTCTAGCGCCAATCTATTGAGTGGTATTTTCACCCAGTTGTGAAAGTACACTCTCCTTTAGGATTTGGGTTCCAAATCCCCTCTTACAAAGAATTTAAACAAACAAATTCTCCAAGGTCTCCGCTGTGTTATCATTTGCATATGTGTATTAGTAATATCAAATAAATATACTCAATTTAAATGCTTGGAACACCTTAGTGATTGTAAGTAACTGTAAACAAGGGGCAATGTTGGTTTATTTCACCATGAAACTTTAGTGATTGTTCATTGTTTTTTTTGGATTATGAAAATTTTTAAATGTTTATTTTAATGCCTGAAAATAAGTTAAAATTTTTGGAAATGTAGAAAATGAAAATGAAATGCAAAAAATTGAAAATAAAATGTTTCCAGTATGATGTTATCCTATTTCGACAAAACTGAAGATGTGAGGTCTCTGTGCATGCAACTTAACCTATTGGACTTGCAAAACAAGCACAATCCCCATAGACTAAGTGCTGGTTCCTAGGGTACGAAATAAAATTCAGATTTCAAATATTTGCCTAATGTAACCCAAAAACATGGCATTAACATTATCTATAAATTCGAAATCTGAAAGAATGAAAGAATAAACATTAAATCCATAACATGCAAAGAAAATCTCCTTATTTCTTGCCCATAAGATGCAAATTTTTGAAAAATTCTACATTAAAAATATGTCATTTTACAATAGCAGAATTTTTTATTTTCCCAAACCAGTCTATGGAAGAAAAACAACTCAAATAGGTCTAGAATGGCCTTTTCGCCTTCAGCTCTGCAACTCTAATCGCAGCAGTTTCTAAACCTTTCTGTGGAAGAAGAAAAACCAGTCCAATGTGGAAGAAAATACCCAGAGAAACCCAGTGCTAAGGCCTTGCCTTCATTACTGCAATCTTCTCTAAAGAGTTTCTCCCCCCTTTTTGGCCTCTTTGAATGGCGTATTTAAACTTCTGAAAAAACGTTGTTTCTCCTTCCATGACTGTTCGCTTCATTTTATAATGGTGGTTCATTTCACCTTCCCTGACTGTTCATTTCATTTTCCCATGGCTCTTCGTTTCACCTTCCCTGACTGTTCATTTCATTTTGTGGCCCTTCACCGCAAAAATATAACATGTCACGATATTGCGACACTTTTTCTCTTTTGGCCGTGACAATGCAACATGTCGCGATATCATGACACTTTTCCTCCTTTGGCCACGATGATGTAACATGTCGCGATATCACAACACTTTTTTCCTTTTGTCCATGACGACGCAACATGTCGCGATATCGCGACACTTTTTCTCTTTTGGCTATGACAATGCAACATGTCGCGATATTGCGACACTTTTTCTATTTTGTCTATGATGATGCAACATGTCGCGATATTGTGACACTTTTTCTTTCTTCTATTCTGGCCATGAAAATGCAACATGTCGCGATATCGCAACACTTTTTCTTTCTTCTGTTCTGGCCACGAAAATGCAACATGTCGCGATATCGTGACACTTTTTCTTTCTTCTATTTTGGTCGTGAAAATGCAACATATCACGATATCACGAAACTTTTTCTCTTTTGGCCATGATGGTGCAACATGTCGCGATATGGTGACACTTTTTATCTTTTCGCCGTGATGGTGCAACATGTCGCGATATCGTGGTGCTTTTTCTCTTTTGGCCATGATGGTGTAACATGTCTTGATATCGTGACATTTTTTCTCTTTTGGTCGCGATGGTGCAACATGTCACGATATCGTGACACTTTTTCTCTTTTGTCCATGATGATGCAACATGTCATGATATCGTGACACTTTTTCTCCTTTGGCTGCGATGATGCAACATATTGCGATATCGTGACACTTTTTCTCCTTTGGCCGTGATGATGCAACATGTCGCGATATCGTGACACTTTTTCTCTTTTGGCCTCTCCCTTTGCTTTGGACCGCAAAAATGCAACATGTCACGATATCACGACACTTTTTCTCCTTGTGGTGTTTTTCTTTTTCTTTGATCTTTAGCATATGGGCCACTTCGGTCTTCTTGGAAAACATGCAAAAAAGGTGGGTCCCCAATTTTGGGGTACGTTGTGGATCAGCCACAACACCACCCAATTATGATCCTTAAATTGGAATTCGTACCATCTAAATATGGCCACCAATGGCCATTCCACCTACGTACAACCCCCAAAACTAAAAAAAATTGCCTCCACGATCACAAAAACAAGAAAAAAAACTCATAAAAACATAAACAAATGCAACAAAATTGCAAAAAAACTAAAAGTAAAGAAAATAATAATAAATGTTATTACTAATGAGATTCATTTACCAAGATTTAGTATTTTTTGTTGGAAAACACAAAAATAATTATATTTCCAAATTAAACAAAATCTAGTAGTAAATTCAGCCCTTACCCATCTCGCATCGGCTCCACTACTCATCGAGTCTATAGGCTAGATCATGGTGATTGTGGGATGGTTTCTATAGTGCTCCACTTTGAAAAATAACTCTCCCACTCCTCACATCTCAATATTCCAAGTCAGAAGTGTGCAAATGAGTTTATTTTACCAAGGTGGGATGACCGATAAATTTGGTGAGCATCCCAAACTAGGATGACCATAAACTTTGCAGTCATCCCACCCTAGGATGGCCACTATATACACCAAAAAAAGCATAAAAAAATAGCCCAAAACCACCAAAAACATAAGAAAACTGATAAAATTCACAATGCGTAAACATTGAACCAAATTTTTTATTGATGAATTAAAAAGTTTCTACTTCAATCCCCAAGAAGCCCACTGCAGTTTGATTTCTCCATAGGAATGAGGTATTCATTTCCTTTCTTCCATGAAATACCCACAAAACCATAAAAGTCTTAACAAAACTGATAAATTTCACAATGCGTAAATCTGAAGGAACCCTAATCAAGTCATATTGGTCAAGCAACTCATCACTTTCATCACTGGTCATGCCTTCATAAACTCGTTGCTTGAGGGGGTAGTAATAATAACAAATTCATAATCAAAATCAATACTCAAATACTCAAAAGTAAAACTTGCATACATTCAAAAGAATTATTACCAAAGACAATTACAAGCCCATGCTGGGGCACATAATTCAGTACCAATTCAACAAAATAAAGTCTTGGTCTCCTTGAAGCCTTGGGAAACTTGTCCTAGAATAGGCTTATAAGTGAAATAAGGAACCAAGACCAAGTATACCCTAAGCCCCAAAACATGTCCTTACAGTGCGACTGAAAGGTATACCAAAATCAAATCCTTCAAATATGTCAAAAGCAAGTATTACAAGAATGTATGCTCCTTCCATGATGGAGGCATCTAATGTTGGTTAGGTTATTGAATAACCTTAATCAATTGATGGTTTAGTCATCTATTTTTGCTTTGCACTCTATTTCACACAATGCATCCCTAAAAGGGGTATACAAAAAAGGGGTACCTATAGACACTAAAATTACATCAATCCAAATAGACTACCATGATGTGATCATATTAGCACTATATGGCCTCCTTAGGTAACCCTCTAGGGTTAAATAGTGGTCCTTACTACTTTTGGGAAGTTTTGCATTATACAGCCATGGCCATCACACCCTAGGATGACCACCAGTTCATGGTTATCCCACCTAGGTACGACCACCCATGACCATATATGGGTGGGACGACTACAAAAAATCATCTCTAGGTGGTATGACCAAACCCCTATACTCTCAAAAAATCAAGAGTGGGATAAATGATAATTAAATTATACCATTTATCCTACCCATTGATTTATGATACATTTAGGGCACATAAAATCTATCACAAAATTCAAATTGGAAGCCCAAATTGGATATGTCTCCCACCCAATACATGGGAAGGTTTTGAAAACTAGTGACACCTACCCTGCATAGCATAACTTGCCCATTTGGTCGTTTGCTCTCTTGAGCTATAAAATGGAGTCAATCCACATAATTCAAAAGGAGGAGTCTTTGCAATATTTCACAATGAAGTGCTGCTAAGATTCAATCAAACTTTCACCCATGTATTTACCCTCAAAATATCCATAAATAATAGGAGGTTTCTAAGTTATCTTAAATATGCAAAACCATTTCAAAACCCACCCATTTCAATGAATTAGATCACAAAATTTGATGAAAACACCCCTAGTAGTAGTTTGAACCAGATCCCAAAGGAATTGGTGGTAAAAACCACCAAGTAAAGTAGTTGTCCCCACCTGGGATGGTTAACAATCATAATTGGAACACCTAGGTATGGCCATGACCTCTGCATTCAATTTCATTTCTATTTTAGCATAGATTATTTCTAGAGTATATTATATGCATCACACTAGGATTTGGTGCAATCTTGAGTACTTTTGCACCTTTTATCACATTTTTCATTCTAACAGTTAAAATTGGAACACCCGGGAATGACCATGACCTCCTCATTCAATTTCATTTTTATTTTAGCATAGATCAATTCTATAGTAGATTATATGCATTATACTAAGTTTTGGTGTAATTTTGAGTAGTTTTGCACCGTCTATTTCACTCTTCATATTCACTATTATATGCATATCTCTTATTTCATTTCAATCCACACATGCTATTAACAAATTTGAATCCTTTGTGTATATATCCAGGTATCTCAGTGTGCAAGGAAGGAGCCACAAGTCTGACTATAGATAGATTATTGCAGTGGTATCAAAAATCTGTTATTCAATTTGTGAGTGCAAGGAAGGCTTTGAAGTGCATCTTGAGTCTTTGAAAGGATTAGATCCTTTGACACTTATGTAGTGATTCTATCAAATCAAAGCCCTCAAGGGGATGTTTTGTAACTATGGATTTGACAAATCAATTAATATAAATAGGACCCCCATTTATTTTACTTATTTTTTATCATGCTTACATTAAATATCTTTTTTTAGTTCTTATATCAATAGATGCATTTCATTTCCATTTTCTAGGTGTGCTATTTTTCCCCTCTACAAAGGTGACTTGGGCTATATACCTATTCCCTATGCTGATTATTTTTATTATTTCTATATTTTCCTTTAGTTCCTTCATGACTTATCTCAACATTACCTATTTTTTCTTCAACTTGGTCTCATAACCCTTCAAAAATTATTTACTTGTATTTTGACATACTATAGGATTGTTGTTCCCATTTTCTCCTTTGTTCTTCAATGGAATTAGTGTATAGTATTTTCCATTTTTCTTAATTATGTAGGTGTCCACTCTACCATCATGCAATGCATTTCCATCAAATTATGATGGTATTCCCAACAAGACATGACAAGCATCCATAGTCATAACATCACATAGTATCTCATCATTGTAAGAACCAATTTAAAATTTTACCATACATTATTCATTCACCAAAATTTGATGTTCCTTTTGCAACCATATCTCTTTGTACATTTGGGTGTTCAATCCTCTTTAAAAAAAAAAAATTCTATCAATGTTGTAGATACTAGATTATCCTTACTCCCATTCTCCATAATGATCTTACAACACCTGCCCCCTCATTTGCATATAATTTTAAAAATACTTCTTTACATTGATTCATACACCTACTTAGTTTGTCTTAACAATATATATTATATCATAAGTGACTCTCCATGTTTTGGTTCCTACTTGTACTTCAATGAAGCAATACTCTCTTCATTTGCTTATGTAATTGGGTCCAAGATTTATTTCTATGGCTCCTAGTCTATTGTTCTTGAGGACACTTATATGATCCATGTACTTCTTCTAAGGACCTATACCACTTGTTAGTAAAACCATACCCCCTTCCTCTACCAATTCCACCTTGTCTTGTTTATGAGTCACCCTTTTCTCAAGTACTTTGGATGGACTCACCTTGGGAATTATTAAAATTTTGTTCTTGCATATGTTGCTCTATACCACTATTATATTATTCCCTTCCTCTCAAGAACTATTCTTTACCTATAGAATGTTTTTGTTGCTTGCGATTCAAATTTTATATCACATTGAGTGCATATTAATATACCTCTTCATGGTTGTATCACATTGAGCTCAATATTACTAGTCATGCATAAGCTCAATATTATGAGTGCTTACTATTCTATACCACTATTATATTATTCCCTTCCTCTACCTAAAGGAGACTACCTAATATTGAGCTTATATCACATTGAGTGCATATTAATATACCTCTCCTTTAGGTAGTCTCAATCACATCTAACATGGTTGTGGTTCCTTTCAATATTTATACTATATACATGGTTAAGGTCCTAGACCATGTGCTCTTCCTCTTCTTTACCATACCATTTCTCTAAAAATATTTAGCAAACTTTGATAAAAAACAATGTATACAAAAAAAGGGGTCTAACAAAAGATACTATTTTCAAGCATCTAGTCATCAAACTCAACCTCCCACAATAGTTGTACGATAATAATAAATACAACTTTCCTAATATGTTTGTGCAATATAATAAAATATCAATACTTTTATAATATAGTAGGGTTTTATGATAACATCTTATGATGACAACCCATGAGACTGCAATGTTTCATTGCACAAGATGATGGTATTCAATATGGAAATATATTGCTATTTTTCACAATTATAAATGCCAAAATCTTAGGATGGCATCCTAGGATACAGTGATGTCTTGCAAGACAACAAGGTTTATGGTGGTAATATATTATGTTAATAAATTACCTGATGATACAACTTTATTACATAATAGAAAATATCATTAATATTTCTATAAGGTAATACTCCTTTGTGATAAAAATTCCATAGCTTTTGTATAATAATGATTCAATTGTATAATAAATAAGTTCTATTGTGTGATAAGTTCTAGTATTGAATGACAATTAACATGATTTAGATAGCAAGGCTCCTCTCACATGAATGAGAATGACTAGGTTTACTTGGATGGTTATTAGATAATACTACTATTGAATTAAATGGTATATTTTGACTTGAATGAATTCTGCCATCCCTTTTAAATGATACTCAAATATGTGATGGACCCTTTCATTGAATAGCATTATCATTCCTCTTGAATAATATTCACATTATTCTTGAATATTTTATCATTCATATTTTTAATGGGATTTCATTGACTCCTTCAACATATTAGACTTATATGGTCTCTCAATAACTATGTAGACAATTTTTTCTCAAAGGGAAACTTTCTTGAATTGTTCACATGATCCACTTAGATTGTAGCCTCGTATATACTACTTGAACACCATTTTATTCTATTTTCTACTTGAACTGCAACCTCTACTCTTGTAATCATATTGCACACACCAACCTAGATAATATTTCACCTATAGTTCCAAAAATAAACACAATATATTTAAGCATAGAGGATGAATTTGGAAATAAGGTAAATTTTATATTGTTAACACACCTGTTGGTTACAAAATGAAAATATTTTTTAAAATGATATAATGACCTTATATACTAATTGCATTCATGCTAGAGTAGTAGGTATATCACCATACACATTGCATGATGTCTTTCTCTCTCACCTTATAAATGATTTATTGTTGTCTTAGATCTATGTTCCCTCCTTTCTCTTTGGTCTTCTTATCTTATTCCTCTAGATGACATTCCTTCTTTCTCCTATATATCATTAATTTATCCTCTTTCTATTGATTCATATTCCCTCATTCTTATCTTCTTTGTTTCCTTCATATTTTCTCTTTTATTCCTTTGTGTCTTATCACTTATCCTTCCTTGTGTAGTAGTTAAACATATCACAATCATAATTAATGAATTGCCTTACCTCATAGATGCTTCCACATCAACAATCCATCCCTATGCATATGGTATAAATTTTATGATTGCTTATAGGTATAAAAACTAAGTTTGATAAAACTTAATGAGATTTTATTTAGAAAGGATGAGGAAAAAATTAGGTTTTCACATTGTAAATAAAAATATTTTCAAATAAAATAACATTATATAGTTGAGCTTACTAAATTATAAGATTTTTATTTATTTGGTGGATGAAGGAGTTTTAAAAGGGTCTCCAAAACTTTTGCAATAAGGAGCTAGCCACTAAGAGAGTGGCAGCGAACATAAACCTAAAAAATGTTGCACACGAACATACATGTGTAGTGATTACATCAACATAAAAAAATAAAAATCTAAAGATGTATGCAAAGAGGGTTTGGTACACAAAATGATACAAATTAATATTTAAATGACCAAAAAAAAAAAAACTACAAATTTAAATGGGGTAACTACATATTTAAATGGGCTTCCCACCTAGATCATGTAGAAGCAAGCACAAAATTTAAAAAGGGTAAACCACCAAAAATAAAATTAGAAACTCTAACTCAATTTTATCTTGGCAAAGCAATTTGAGCTTGAATCTACCAATTTGAACTAAAAACTAGACCATAAATTGGAAAATAACTTTGGCAATTAAAACCACCGTGTAATCATAACTTGGAAAAATTATAGACCTAGCAGTTGATTCCATCAATTTTGAGGTAGAATACTAAGAGTTCATGATAAACAAAGTCGTTTCATCCGATTTTGTGCCCATACCACCAAAAAACATAGAGGCCATATACAACCCCCTTGAGATGAGATATTATGGATCTATGTTGGAATATCAAGAGCACTAGAGAAACCTTATAGAGAAATTGAGACTATCTACAATCCTTTGGAACTCTAACCAATGAATCTGTGCTTAACTAGTCACCACCCAAAATAGGTCTTCATAATACCAAACCAAATAAAATCTAAAAATGGGTGCCAAACTGCACAAAGACATATTCTACCCCCCTTCAAAAAGCATGAAGCTACAAATCATGAAGCATTGAGGTACCACCATCTAAAATTGAAAAAAAGACACCATATCCAGAAAGGGTCCAGTACAAGTAGATCAATAAACCCTCAAAATTATAAAGGATTTAAAATTGGCTTATATGAAGTACTTAAAACTCACCCACAAAATAAATAGATCCGATTGCTCATAAATAAAAAAATCAAAACCTATGGGAGCACTTTACAAACACAATAAACTAACCCAATAAAAGGAACTGGGTCTCACAACTAGTCCATCCCTAGAAATAAAAACCCACTAGCCAAAATGGCTAAACATAACCAACTAGTCTCCACTAACCAGAAGGGCACAAGGTTTCCCCTAGTAAATCAATCAAGCAAGGGGTAAAACCAAAGGATAATGTGGAGAGATCTCATATGTCCACCATTGCAGCTAGCTACTAGGTTATCAAAGGGAAAAAAAACTACCAAACAAGAGGACACTACAATCCAAAACAAATATAATTGATAAACCCTCACTAGAAAAATAGTCGAGGTGAATCTGTCAGCTGTCTAGCCTTCCCCCAACCCTCCAAGTAGGGCTCATTCTAACCCAAACTTCTTCCAAGCATGAAATAAAATAGAAGAAGGAATAATAACCAGAAACACTCTTAGGGTAAAAGGGCCTCTACAAAGCTATAGGTCCATGTTCTAAAAATTCAGCCACATAGGACCACAGGGTGGTCGTAGGGCCATGTCTTTTCCTTCCTTACTAAATTATAGGATTATTAGTTTAGCCTTAGGGAAAAAACATGGCTAGATTTTACTTTAATATGTAAGAGAGAGTCAGGTGAAAATGTTACATAAAAAATATAGATCTTCTTGATATGATAAAATTATTTAGTTAAAAAACCCTACCTAATGGATTACCAACATGGAAATCCATATCAAATACTTTACAATTGATCATAGAAAATATTAGATGGTTTATCAAAGAGGAGTATTTGGTAAATATTTGGTCTTGTGCATGGTTGAAGCCTTATCCTCTCTCTTTGTAATTTGAAATATAAAGTATTGGATTAATTATTTCTAGATTATAAAATTCCAAAATTCAAAATTCCAAAAGTCAAAGGATATACTAATATGATCAACAATTTCGTATAATGGGTTTCTATTAGTAACTTACTTATATGAGAGCAACTTAAAATAATTTAGATGAGTTTCCGAAGATGCTTTAAGAGTTCTATTTGCCTATTTTAATGTAGAAGGATGACTTGGTTTGAAATATAAAAGGATGGTGGATACTTAGTCAAATTGGGATTCAAGGATTTACAGAGATCAAAATATCCTACTCCCAATAATTCCCCTTAAAATAATATTTGATTGTTGAATCTCATACATAATGCCTTAACATTCCCTTGTTTAGTAATACAAAGCAATATTCTTATAAGATATATTCTACAAATAAGAAGATATCATGTACCTTTAAGTTTTTTTTTGTGAGAACTATCTAGAAAAATAAGGCCATGTACTTTCTCATGATCTCTTTGCTTACACAATTTGGGTTTTTTTTTTTTAAATGAGATTATAATTGGTAGCTTCATCCACATTGAAAAAGTTGATGAAATATTGGATTCATTATTTCAAAATTAATGTAGCATGTATTTTACTGAGGTTTTGTCCCACCGTTATTTTTGGAATTGGAATTTACGGCTTCAAGGGAATCATAGATTTTTGATAAATAAATATTAAAATTCATGCCTGATTTTGGCACCATTTATTGTTTCTCATATTAAATATTTAGAGATGTGATGGCCATCATGGTAAGTCTCAAGTATAAAATAAAATATGCTAGCCTCGTATCTATAGGATTTGAACATATATATGAAAAAATCATCTACAATACTCGAGTTAACAAAAAGGATTTGCTTTTATCTACAAGAAAATAAAAATGTTTAGAAATTAGGTTATCAAAACTAATTTCTATGGTTCTTCCAAAGAAAATCAAGGAAGATCTAGTGGAGGTGGTGTATTTTGAAAAAATAAAATCAAAATTCTCTATAAAAATATGGAAATATATTTTAATTGGGGAGGATTTAGAAATGATCATTAATGCTATAAATAAAATGGATGTGGAGTTTGGAATAAAAACAACATTATGATGATGTTAATTAACTATTATTGGAGATAATATTTTCAAAAAGTGAGCATATCTATAGATAAGAAAATTATATTTTCAAAAAGTGAGCATATCTATAGAGAAGAAATCATATAGTAGATAATTCGGTCAATTGTGTTATTATTGATATATTTTTAGATGAGATTCAATTTTTTGGAGGCAATTAACTAAGTCAAGTTTTATCTCTTAATTAAAATGGTGTCGAATATTTGAATGTGAAAATATAACATTTTGATAAATATAAATTATATATTTAATAAAAAGGTAGTTGTAAAAATCATAATTAACAAAGAATTAGTATTTAAAAAATCAGCAAAAACTGAGGAAAGAATCATTAAAAAAATCTGAATAAAACAATTTTTCATTGAATAAAAGTTTTTTTATGCTTATTACAATGAATTAAAATTATGCCAATCAAATATTGCAATAAAAACAATAGTTCATGTCAAGATATCATATAAAGCTCAAACTTTAAGTACACATGAAAGTGACAAAACACATCTTGTATTGCTTATAATATGAAAAGGTACAAAGCTACTAGTACCAAGAAAAAAAAAAGGTTTTATTTTTTATATGCCTACACATGGAAACAAGTAACAACGAAGTTACAATCACTTAAAAAAAAGGAAAAAAACATAAACCTTAAACCAAAAGGATTTAGGGTTTAAAATTGAAACATTGACAATTAAAAAATGAGCTTGCATACAAGTTATCACGCAACAATATTTACTTACAAAGAGGAGGAAAAAATACTAAACCCAAAATCCTAGGGCAGGTTTAGAATTTAAACTTCAAGTTCAAAGTTCAAAGTTTCAAATTCAAATATTAATAGCTGAAAAATGAGCTTGCATACATAGTTAACCAAGAATCAATATTCACTTAAAAAGAGGAGAAAAAAACAAAACCCCTAGGGCCTAACCTAGGTTTTAGGATTTAAACTTTAAACTTCATAGTTTTAAACAACTGAATAATGGGCTTACATATATCATACAAGCAACAATATTTACTTAAAAAGAGGAAGAAAAAAAAAATTAAAATCCTAAACTAGGCTTTAAACTTTAAACTTCAAAGTTCAAACATTAACATTTGCAAAATGGGCTTGCATAAAACAAACATTGTATAATGCTATTTTTTTCAAAAGTCCCGTAAAAAATATTTAAAATATCTTCAAAAAGAAATTTGCATTGTCAATAGTTTGCCAATTGTATCGACATTTTAAAAAATCAAGATTCTCTAGATTTTTTTGGAGATTTTCTCAATTGTGAATAGAAAAGGAAATGAAAATTTTCTTTGATTAAATAAAGAAATCTCATAGTAGATAATTTTGCCAATTGTTTTGTTGAATTTTTTTTGGATGAGATTCAACATTTTTTTTTAATTGGTTGAAGGAGTTTTGAAATGGTCCCTCAACATTTTACAAATCCAGAAAAAAAAAAAATATAGTGCTCAACAACATATGGAGAGCAACATCATACTAAACAAGAGACCCCAACCAGGAAGAGAAAGAGAAAGAAGATAGGGTACGCACAAGGCAACACAAGACAGAGTAAGCACACCCAAAGCTAAAAACATCATAGACTCTAAAAGGAAAGGGTACGTAGACCCAAAATCGAAAAACAACAAGTTTCAAGAAACCAACACAACAAGCCTCAGAAGCAATTTTCTTAAGGAACAAGCAACTCACTTTATGACTTTATACTTCGTCTTAAATTTTGTTTCATCGAAACAAGGAGGGTTCATCATCAAATTTTTGAAAAGCAAATTTTTGAAGGTTATTAGCTTAGTGATGTTTTATCTTCTAAAAAAAATGTTAAAAAGTAAAATGTGAAAAATATAATAATTTGAAAAAATAAAAATATATTTAATTAAAAAAATAAAATTTATATTTAATAAAAAGAAACCAAATATAATTCAATTAACTTCACAAAAAACATAACATCTTAATATTTTAATAAAAAAAAATCTAATAAAACTATGATTATATATAAATAACCATGTTATATTTATGTATTATTATTTTTATTATATAATTGATTGTTAGAATTTATTACCCTATAACACACACACAAAACACATATGTAAGGTTAATATTTAACGAATTTAAGAGGAAGAAAGAGTTATCCTGGTGCATGTAATTAATGGTTAGTCTAATTAAATTAAATTTTTACGTGAGGGATACGTAGTCGTATATATTTGGATTTTTATTTAAAATATTTAAGTTGAAATTTTTTTACTCTTTTAAAAATAATATTTTTAATTTAAATATTTTGTTTGTTTCTTAAGTGACATTTAAGGTTTAAAGTAGTGGTTAGGGCTTTGGTTTCTTTAGGAAAAGTCCAAGGCTGAAAGTAGTGGAGTCTAAGGTTCAAACCAAAATGTACTAAGATGGATGTTATATTGTTGTCTTTACCTAAGACAAAGTCATGGTTAGGGCTTTGGCCTATTTCTAGGGGAGGTCCAAGGCTCAAAGCAATGATGAGGGCTTTAACTATTTTTGGGGGAGGTCTAATGTTTAAACCATGATGAACATTACCAGTTGAATGTTGGTTATTTAAGCTTATCCAAAAATGAATAAGATGTTTAGTAGAAACAACAAAAATATACAACATATTGAGATAGATTGTAACAACTAAATATTTTTTAATTAAACTTATCCAAAAATAAATAAACTAAATAATAATAACAACAATTTTCCTATATATTAAAAATTTACTATTATTAAGTTCCTTATGTATAAAAATAAATAAATTACCATAAAAATGCACAGGTAATAGCAATTCCTTTCACTATAAAATTCTTTCACCAACACCTCTTTTAAAAATTTATGACATTATTTTTTTTAATTTATTATTTTTATTTACATAAAAATCAATTACATTGGTTATCATTCTTTACTATTAAATAAAATTCAAATTTTGATATTGTCCCCTAACATTAAAAATCATAGGTTTTACTTCCTCACATCGAACCATGTGGTAACTGTGCCCCCGAATGTCCTGCCACTAGCTTGATAAGCATCTCGAAGCTTCCAAACAAAAACTCTTCCTTCGATTGGAATCCCTAACCTGATTCAAAACATATTCGCCCGAGTTAAATAATATTTTGTGTTCTGTTATTATCCCTAAATATTATACATAGTCAAAATTTAAAATCGATTTTTAAAGGTAAATGGATTAGCAGTGTTTGTATAGTTAAGTATTTATAAAAAAGAAATTTAGATTCAAAAAGAAATTTAGGTTCAAATCTTGGGATATGCTTGTTACATTGTAAAATAGGAGTCTGTTTTAAATCCTAACCATGAACAACCAATAATTATTTTACATAGGTTTATAAAACAATGAAGTGAAATAAAAATCTTAAAATTTGAAAGTATGTAATAATATATATAACCGAATTCGTCTAGATAGATCATACATAGAGGGACATATACCCACAGGAGTAATTAGTGAGAG
The DNA here is from genome assembly GCA_028583015.1 of Wollemia nobilis. Lineage (NCBI taxonomy): Eukaryota > Viridiplantae > Streptophyta > Pinopsida > Araucariales > Araucariaceae > Wollemia > Wollemia nobilis. The sequence continues at coordinate 7,129,849 of JAQPPZ010017073.1, forward strand.
AAAGCTGCAAGTCCTGGCCATTGTTGAATATATTGACGTTTTCGTTTCCATACATAATATCCGTGTCTGTAATGAAGCTGCGGTAGACTCCTGTCGGGGCTGAGGAAGCTATTGTTATAGCCAAACATATGCAACCACGAAAAGGCGAGGGCTAGGACTCCAAGATTCCATGTAGTATATGAAAATTCAGCAGGGGATGATGTAAAAGGAAATAGAGGCGGAAGAGGGACACAACAATCACGGGTCACATACATACGTGTATATATATACACTTAGACCGCCTAGGCAAGCTGTGGCACCGCCAGGTCTTATGCCGTGCCATTTGTTAGTTCATGGAACTCTTAGTTCTAGTTGGCTAAAGTTGGTTATACGAAGTCCCCCTTCGATATCATCTCGGAAGTTTGACATAGCCGTTTCCTAGCTGTTCAAATTTGACCTGTATGTTCTAGCATAGCTTTGCATTGCCTGGATCTCTTCACATGGAAATCTGATCATGTGTGAAAGCCAATTACAAATTGCTAAATGTTTCAAACGGATAATTTCTGTTCAGAATAACGCACCTTCCTACTTGAAGGTCAGCCGCTTTCTCTCGAAAATATATTCTATGTATTTTTATTTACGTAGACCATGGATATTAATAAATAACTATCATTTAGTATTTAGTATAGTCGAGCGTCATATTTTGAAATAAAATTGAATTAAACAAAGGTTAAATAAAACATGTTAAATAAAACAAATATTTATATAAATTATAGTAAAGCAAGAAACAAGTATGAGTAGTGCTTTTAGTACAAGCAGAAGAAAGTATGATTAGTGCTTTTAGTACAAGCAGAAGCAAGTATGGGTAAAAATATTAGCATTAGCATTATTTTCTTTTGTTAGATGTTTGAGGATCTTAAAAAAAAATTGATAGCTTTTGTAGTTTAATATTTAATGGAAATTTTATAAGAAAATAATTAGAGGATCAAATATAAAATTGCAATATAATGAACTTAATAAAGATAAAAATAAACATAGAAATACTCATAGAATAATCACATAGAAATGCTCACAAAAATATTAAAATTGATATAAAATAAAGGTCTACAAATGCATGCAATAAGTAATGTATTTTAGATGTCGATTACAATGCTTAGTCACAAATATAAAATAGCATGTGACTCGTCATTTGGTGCACTCTTTAGTCACAAATATAAAATAACATGTGACTCGTCATGTGGTGCACTCTTGACCTTCACTATTCTTTGTAACTCTTCACTTTCCTATTTTAAAGATACATGTACAGTCTTACATAATGGACACTTGTGTACATTTACACTCACATCACTTGCACATATAATTACATGACACTTGTGCATTTTCTGCATGTTATTACATTCCATGAAATATAAAGTCACACTCTAATCTAAGACACACACCGTAATCTAATATTGCACCAAGGTGATACATTGTTATGTACCAAATAATATAATATTCTCCAACACCTCCTATTCTACATTATTTGGATAGTGAAGACTCTAGTCTTTAATATGGATCTTTATCTTGATCCAGAAGCCTATGCTGATCTTTCTTGCTTTCTTCAATATGCTACCATTTTGTATTCTTATCAAATGAGTGATTAGTATCCTTAAAATGATATTCTTCATATATTATTAATTTGTCTTAAAGAGCCTTGAATTCATTCTCTTCTGTAGTTTCTTCTAGCTCTTGAATTTCTTGAATTTTTTAAGCTAAATGACCCTTTTGATTTCCTTCTTTATATTGTAGTTGTAATTGATTATATTGATACTAAGAAGGATATTGCTATTGAAATTGTTGTTGATGTGGATGATATTGAGTTTGATATTATTTTGATTGTATTGGTCTATTTGCTTGATCATTTTGATTTATTTGATTTACATGAGATTGATTTCTTGGATTATATCTACAAAAATTTATATTATGATTCCTCTTTTACATATCTATAAATATTTTTTACTCATATTTAGCCTATCTATTGAAGTTAAAGCAACATATCCTTGTGTGATATCTTTAGTTACCAATGCATTGTTAGTCATTTCATCTTTGAAATAATTCTCAACTTCATACTCTTGAAGAATATTGACTAACTCATCAAATGAAATATGTTTGTGAAGGATTTGCAAACAAATAACTATATTTTTATAATTTTCTAGAAGAGCTCTTAGTATCACTTGAACAAGCAATTTGTCTTCTACTTGTTTACCTAAAGCAAATAGTTTTTCTTTGATGATTACCACTTTTCTTAAAATAATCCAATGCTTTCACCACTAGTAACTTTTAAAGAATACAATTGAGTTTGAAGATTCAAATTAGTAGCTTTATTTTTTCTTCAAATATTTTAGCTAAGGTATTACGTGCTTCTACTAAGGTTATAGTAGAGCTTATGTATGGTTGTATTTCATCTGTAATTACAAATGTTATTATCATAAGAGCTTTAGCTTTTTCTTCTTCATACTTTTGAATTTATCTATCACATTCAAAAAAATTTGTTTTGGTTCCCTTAATAATGTCTCATAGTTTTTCTACTATCAAGATTAACTTTAATTTATTTTTTCGTGAAGCATAATTAGGACCTTTGAGAAGTTGGGACTCTATGAGAGAATTTGTTGGATGTCATGGTGATACTTATATAACCTTGAAATTGTCTACCTTAAGTCTCCCTAATTATTTAGTAACTATAAAACTATGAATTTTGCAAATATATTTTGTCTATGTTTGATGGAGAATACCTTATCTCTCCAAAAAATATTCTATGACTTTTGAATTTCAACAAAGAAAATAAATCTATTAAATATCTTTGAATAATTTAATAAATCAACTCTATTTCAACATATCTCTCTAAAAACTTAATAGAGTAAATAAGTTTAAAAATTATATAAGAATCTAAGGTATTAATACTTTATTATTGTCCTTATCTCTCATATTTGCCTCAATAAACCTTAGAAAAAATAATAACTAAACTTATGTCTCCTTTAACCTTAGTAAATAATATGAAATCAAAATATAAACCCTAAAAATACCTCTTTGAGGACACATTTTTTATGGCATCTTGGATGTTGCAAACTATGAAAACCATTTCACTTTGCTTTTTCTCTTGAGTGTATCAGAATTAATTGGAGGATTTTTGCATGGGCCTCTATTTAAATTCTTCTAAATGAGCATTTCAATATTTTGCCCTTCACCTTATATTCTTCTCCATGTCACCTTGGCTTTATGTGTGGTGGATTTGAATGGCTTTCTAAATACTTCTAACGTTCATCTTTAATTAACACACACAAGTAATACGTTTCATTGTGATGAGGCCATAAATTGCATCATTCATAGACCATTTTTGGATATTTCATAAACTATTTGATAGACCATATGTTATATTTTTGTGCTAATTTTGATGATGAAATGCATTATGTATTATTATTTACATGTTTAAATGTTCAGGAGCATAGTACTATGTTTTGACCATTTCTTGCATTTTTTGTACTGTTTTAGCTGATTTACCTAGAAAATAAATATTTATTTGAATATGTAATAATGTATGTTGATATGTTTCCATTCTGGGATCATGTTGTTTATTTTTCTTACCTTCTAACCTATTAAAAATGCAAAAAGACACCAAAACATGTTCAAACTGGTGTGCCTATGCAAAAAATAGAATTTGACCATACAAATTCCACCCAACCATGCATAAACAACATGGCTTGGAATTTGTCAATGCTAGCACACAAAAATTATGGAATTAATATTTTGAGGACTTAAGAAGACTACCTAGCTAGTCAAACCCATCATCCTAAGCAATTGATGCATGAATAAGCATCAAACCTATTACATTATCTGATATTCTAGAGCAGCTTCGAAATGAGCGAAGCAAAGGCATTTTTGGTCAAAAATATCAACATAACGATAAAAAAGGTGGCAAATAGTGAAATGAGGATGGATACAGGTATATGAGAGGTTTTATCACCCATTATAATGTATTTATCCCAATGGATTATGCCCAAAAAGCAAAATGGATATGTTGTAGAAGAACAGTTTCCTACATTTTAGGAAGATAGCTCCAAAACAGTTGTTGAATCCCTAAAAAGCAACAACAAAACGAATCAACATATGTAATAGAGTAGTATAAATAACCAAGCTCCCATATTGGTTGAGAATATATATATATAGTGGAATAGGGATAGAGAAATATCAAGATAGATAGACGTTTTTGTTTCAGCTATAGCAGAGCAGTAATTTTGCAGGATTTCTCCTGCATTGTTGTAATGTCATGTCATAATCAATAAAAGGTGCAGTTTCTCCATTTAATTAGTATATTGAGTGAATGTGTGAGCATTATATAGTTTAGAGTAGTATTCTTGCCTTCTTCTAGATCAGGGAGAAAGGGCCACTTCTATACCTAGAAGAAGGATTAGCTTTTGCACGATTTTCTATTCATTTCTTACTGTAGTAGAATAGTAGAAACCTAAAAAATTCTATTTCATGTTATTAGCTATGTGTTTGTAGATGCATGCATGTAATATTTGTGGTGTGTAGTAAATGTATGTAGCATAGGTTTTGGAATTTGACAGCACTTGTGATTTTACCCTATTTTTAGTAGTTATTTCCAGATTTCCAACAATTCCATCATGTTGATCAATTAGCAACTTGTGTACTTCAGATCTGCAATTCTTTTCATTTTTGTTATTTCCATTCTGCTAATATAATTAGGATTTACTTTCTACAAAGCTGTTATTTCTATCATTTTCATTCTGCAAGCATAAATAGGTTTCATTCCTATTGTTTCAGATTCTGCAAAGAGTAATTAGTTTCATTTTGCTGCAATCTTTCCATTTCTACAATTTTATTTCAAAAATTGTAATTAGGAGTTCAATTTAGCTCATAGTATTATAGGTGACACCAAAAACCCTCAAAAATGACTGGTCTTATCAATAAAACCATTTCTTGAGTAGACTGACCTTCAAGCTACTTACCTCTACTATTGTATACAACCATTGGACACCGCCTTGGATTGATAATTATAATGATTAAATGGTGTGATTAACGATACTCATAATTTTTGGTGTCATTTTCGAGGAACCTAAGTGTTTTTAGGAGAAGTAAAGTAGCCTAGGAACTATTATTTGGATACCAATAATAATTTTTAGAAACTTGTACTTTAGTTCATTCAGCAAACGAGCATGAATGCATAGGCCAAGATATGAAAGAGGGAGGTTTATCAGAACCATATATTTCCCAGAAAGACATTCTTCATGATCAAGAGAAGACTTACCTATGTATGAAATCCCTAAAATACTTAAATTAGAATCATCTTCTTCATCAACAAAAAATTTGGGACCTTTTGAAGAAGAAATCTTAGAAGCACTTACTTCCAGACATCCCTCTAGACCTGGTCCATCTGAACAAATTGCAAAAGTTAAAAGTGATGGGGACATTATGGTAGAAGAATTTGACAAGGATGTTATAGTTCAAGGTGAAAATCTTACTAGGACTTTTGAATATCCTATTCATCTAAATCCTACTCAGAATGCTCCTATGAAAATAATTTCACTTTATATATTGCAACCTTTAGAGGAATTATCTCTGAGGATCTTGGCCAATTCTTGTTTGAATTTAAGATTATGTGTCATAATTATGACTATGTAAATGAAAATAAAAAACTGAAATTGTTTCCATCTACACTTAAATATGCAGCTTTATGCTAGTTTATGAGTCTTGAACCTGATTCAATCCACACTTGGGAATAAATGGAAACTGTATTCTTAGATAAATATCAAGAGTATTGTAGAGTGCTGAATAGAAAGGATGAATTGTTTTGGATTAAACAAGAGGAGGATGATAATTTGGAGGACTATTTTGATATATTTACTTTATCCAAAAGAGATGTGGCCCTATAGAATTAAACCTATTTAAGACTATATTTCTGAGAGGTTTGCAGGATGATTCCAAAGAAGTATTAGGTTTAATGGGAAAATAATATGTGAACCAACTTGACATTAATGATATTATAGAGTTATGAAAAAATTATTCTCGCACTAGGAAAATAAGGAAGAAGCGAAGTCTTGGTACTAATGATATGAAGGAATTAATGGAGGAAATGGCTAACATGAAAATTGATATTCTTGTCCAATTAAATTCTACATTAGGGGAAATAAATGTAAGATCTAACTCTACACCTCCTTTGGCTATCTATTGCCCAAGATGTAGAAACAAGCATGCCTTACAAGACTGTTCCCCGAATATAACTTTTATCTTAGCTTTTTGTGGTATTTTCTCAAAAGAGTACATGACTAATAAGTGTCATCTCTTGCCTTGACTAAAAATATTTTGGAAACTCATATTAAATAACTTAATGTTATTGGGCAAATGCAGGGAGGTAACTTTTCACAAAATCAAAATACCCCTCGCTTTCCTATAGGTTGGGGACAAAATCCTTGGAATATGACATGGGGATATGCAAAACCACCTTCACAACCTTGGAATCAATATTGGAAATCTCCCCAAGATTATCCACATTCACCTTGGAATCTGGTTAATCCATCTTGGACACAAAATCAACAATATGGGCAAAGATGGGGGCAACAATACCCATCATATCAAGGGTAGCAAAGGTATCAAGGACAAACCCAAAACCTGCTGCCTGCTCCTAATTAGAATTTTTAGGGAAGAGTGCAACCACAATAAGCACAATAGGTAAAACAACCTCCACTTCCAGCTTAGCCCATGGCTAACCCAAATAATACTAGACAAACAACTCCTATTTATGGAGCTGATTCTGAAGAAACTGTTGTAGTTCATGTACTTAGCTATAGTAATATCCAATTGCATTTAGGAAAGGTCTTACCTGACCCTGATCCACCCACCATTGAATAAATTGACAAAAAATAATCTTCCATCCCTGAACAGTTACCAATAACTTTGAAAAATGAGAAAGAAAAATAAAAAAATGTGTAGGTGAAAAATGTACCCCTATAGGAATGATACCATATCTTGAAAGGTTTGATAATACTATAACTATACCTGAATATGAGTTAGTCATAGAACTTAATAAAATGACTATATCCCTTCCTTTGTTGCAAGCAATAAAGGATGTGCCATTAATTAAGAAAACCATTCAGGAGTTGTGTATCAGAAACCTGGTAGAAAGAAGGTATTTCCTAAAATTGTGCAAGTAGAAGGGAAATTGGCTGACCTGCTATCTAGAAAACTTGTTCCTCCAAAATATAGTGATCCAAGAAGTCCAATTGTCACAATCACTATTGGGCTAGTACAAATTCCAAATGTATTGATTGATATTGGAGTTGCAATTAATGTAATGACTAAAGATACAATGCAAAAATTGCAGCTCAATAATCTTAGTCCTACAACTACAATTTTAGAAATGGTTGATAGGTTAGTTGCAAAACCAGAAGGAATACTAGAAGATATTTCCATATAAGTCTCTTCTTGGGAATATCCTATAGATATATTGGTATTGCAACCCAAAAACGCAACTAATGGCTATCCCATAATTCTAGGATGACCTTATCTGGCTACTACAACTACTTTTATAGATTGCAGATCTGGGGAAATGACCATTTTAAATGGCATTGATCTCAAAAATATTTCCCTTTATCCACCTGCCAAAACTTAAACCAAATTTTTTGGACAAATATGATTTCCTGAGTCTGATGAAGAACAAGAAGAAATTGTTTCCACTCTGGCCACGATAATATTAAAGGAACATATTGAGGAAATCAACTCACAAGAAAGAGAAATATTTGAGGATTAAAATGTCCTAGTTGAGACATTATAGGAAGAATTACTTAAATATGATCAAATCATTGTTCATCATTTTATATTGAAGGATGAGGAACATACCTCAGAATATATGTCATCCATTCTAATACAAGAAAGCTCTTTCACACTGCCACATGGATGGCGTCAACATCTTCTTACTTCTTTCACATGTCCTATGAAAGGAATGATTCCATCAGGTATTACTTTTGAAATAGAATCTAGAGTAAATAATACTTTACAACCACATCATTGTACATTAAATTCTTTTATTAGCAAGTATGGGCAATCAACTCCATTCATCCAAGGATTAAACAAATAAAAGTATAGCTGTAGACACCAAAACAACACCAATATGATTATGTGACTACAAACACTGATCGCATTGACACACACAACTTTCAGGGTAGCCCTCAGAGGTCAAACAGTGGTCCTAGCCACTTACACAGTAGTTTATAATGTCAGAAAGTAAACAAAACAAAGTTGGTCATTTTAATAAGCCTTAATCAAAAGTAAGCCTTTATCAAAAACAAGCCTCGGTCGAAGTGTCGCGATATCGTGACACTTCGGCCCCAAAACAAGCCTCGGCTGAAGTGTCACGATATCACGACACTTCAATCCTAAAACAAGCCTCGGCCGAAGTGTCGCGATATCACGACACTTTGGCCCCAAAACAAGCCCCGATCAAAGTGTCGAGATATCATGACACTTCGGGCCCCAGAACAAGCCCCAATCGAAGTGTCGTGATATCACGATACTTCAACCCCAAAACAAGCCCCGATCGAAATGTCATGATATCATGACACTTCAGGCCCAAAATCAAGCCCCGACCGAAGTGTCGCGATATTGCAACACTTCAGGCCAAAACAGAGCCCCAGCCGAAGTGTCGCGATATCATGACACTTCGGGCCCAAAACCAAGACTCGGCCGAAGGGCCCAAAATAGAGCCCCGGTCGAAGTGTCGTGATATCATGACACTTCAGGCCCAAAACCAAGACCCGGCCGAAGTGTCGCGATATCGTGACACTTCGGGCCCAAAACAGAGCCCGACCGAAGTGTCACGATATCATGACACTTCGGGCCCAAAACAGAGCCTCGATCAAAGTGTCGTGATATCGCGACACTTCCGGCCCAAAATAGAACCCCGACCAAAGTGTCACGATATCGCGACACTTCGGGCCCAAAACAGAGCCTCGGCCAAAGTGTCGTGATATCACGACACTTCGGGCCCAAAACAGAGCCTCGACCGAAGTGTCGCGATATCATGACACTTCAGGCCCAAAACAGAGCCTCGACATAAGTGTCATGATATCGTGACACTTCGGGCCCAAAACGAAGCCCCGACCGAAGTGTCGCTATATCGCGACACTTCGGGCCCAAAACGAAGCCTTGGCCGAAGTGTCGCGATATCATGACGTCACGATATCATGACACTTCGGGCCCAAAGGGAAGCCTTGGCCGAAGTGTCACGATATCATGACATCACGATATCGCGACAAACTCCCATCTTCCCACCAAGGTGGACTTAACCAATCAGAGGCGGACCTTAACGAATTAGAGGCAGAATTCAACAAATCAAAGGCAGACATTAAAGCATTCAAAAGTTTCGTTAAAGCCATCAAAGCAGACGTTAGACAAGTGGCAGTCAAAGACAATTAGTTATTGCCGCCTGCTGTGCATGCGTGCGTAGGTGGACAGATTGGCAGTTAGTGGACTGTCACAAGGGCAGTCATGTAAGCCCAAGTCAAGGAGTCTCCTCCCCTTTGGAAGGCATGGCCGCCACGTGGCATCCCTACATGCCCCCTCCAAAGAGACCCCATGGGTCTATAAAATGGCAAAATTTCCCACCCAGAAGGGGACAAGCTGGTAGACATTTCGAGCAACGAAGTGCTGCCAAAATCAAACACCCGATTGCATTCTTTTCGATTCATTTCTTCTACACCCGTAATCTCTTTCGCAAGGGAGGTTATTGGTGGCTGCTAGAAGCGTGGATCTGGACCTAAACCCGACAGTGGATCACAGTATTCCATCAATTCGATGACAACTCAACCTAAGATATTTTGGGCCCTTCCTTAGTGGATTGGCACCATAATCAAGTTCTAACGGGGGCGGCCCGCTTGGGCACCCCACACCTTTTTGCTAGTTTCACTTTAATATATTCTGTCCTTGCGTGTTTATCCTGCATTAGTGTTTATTCTGCATTGTGTGTTTAAGATATATATCGAATATTATTATGCTCTTGCGGCTTTCGCTATCCCATTAACTTGTAGGTAGCGACGTCTAATTTGAGTGCAGGTTGGCTGATTGTTTCAATGACAGTGGCCCTCTGCGCCACTTTTATAAAATCACATTCAGATTTCATCACTGTTTGAATATAGATATGCGACATTATTACGTGTTTATCATACATTACATTCTATGCTATTTTTAATTTATTCTGCTATCATGTGTTTATCCTACGTCATAGGTGCTACTAATGCCTCTGTGTTTCTTTGATTGCAGGAGAAGTAGCAAGAAGTGAAGACTCATCAACATCAACGGCGGCAACACTTTGGCCCACCCATTTTGCATGTGGGCATGCGGAAGGAGGACTGCTAAAGACAGATTGTAACCGAAACATGCTAATCCTCCTAGCCCTTAAAGGGGACGGAGAGAGATTGTAACCGAATCTGAAATTATATTAATAAAAAGGGTTGTGCTCCTATTTCTCATTTTATGTTAATTTTGATTCGATCACGTTCATCTTATTTTATGCATGTCCATTTGGTATCAAGTTAGTACTATTTTTCTTCCGGAATCTCATGCTTTCAGTGGCGATCATAGAGAGAGAATGGACTCAGGAAGGACTCCCCTTCCCTCCCTCCCAAGCATCAACAATCATTGTCAAAATGGCCAGTACAGGCTTGGGGGAGTATTTAGTGCAGAATGTTGTGGCAACGCCCGCATTAGAATCAGTACAATACATGGGGAGACCTCGTCTTCCCATAAGAATAGTTGTTCCTCTAGGTTACCCACAAAACCAGACAAATTTTGTGTATGGGGGCCTTGATCATGGTCTTGAACCATGCAAGCAAAAGGACGAAGACGAAGAGCCTTTTGCTAAAAATATCAATTATCTGTCAAACCCGGACTTCGCTCTAAGATATCTCAGCCAATGCAATTGACATGGATACGGGCTAGGCAGATATGAGCAAGGGATGCATGTCCTTTGCCAACCAAGATATCAGATGCCATATGATAAGTTGGGAGTAGGGTTCAACCACCCCTGCCCTTAGACATCTTGGTAGAAAATATGCAAGGCCTAGGAATAGGAAACAAGGGGGGATTGGCACCAAATATTTATGCCAACCCAAATACAGAATATACATTGGGAGATTACCTCCCATGGTCAACAAACACCCTTGGCAACACCAGTAATCCCTCTCCTTTGCTAGAGAGAGGTGAAATTTCGGACACTAATCCCCAAAGAGAACATAAACGGTGTTCGGACATCTTTTTGAAGTTTTTCCCATTAGAGGTTTCAGTTGAGTCAATACAGTGTCAAGAGAATCATGTCCCTCCACCAAGAGTGGAACAACCGCAATGGGACCAGATTAATTTGCTAGAACAAGGAGAACCCTCAACGTCGCAAACAATTGCTGAAGAAAATGAACATTTTTGGATTTTCGAAAGTGATTCAGAAGATGAGACTGAGATGAACTATCTCAATCATGCACGATGACACAATCACCCTTTAAATAATGAAGATCTGATGGGACAGATGGGCATAAGGTTAGGGCATGAATGGTGGGTAGACCCAGCGGGGTGGGACCAAGTGTTGGATCCATGGCTCCAAATTCATGATGAGCACCGTCCACCTCGAGACCCTATCATGACATCAGTGCCGAGGGAAGACCTTGTCCTCCTATTCGCACATAGGATCGATCCGTTCGTTCCCGTTCCCCTAGAGCCAGATCCAGAGTATAGGTAGCATCCAGAAGATTCAAGTTATCACACCCATGGTAATGGAGACCAATTTCATTCCATCCACATGATCTCCATTGATTTGACTGCACCCATCCACAATCCGGTCGATCCAGCACGGTCATTACATCTAGACATAGATGCCATCGACTGGGATCGCGTCAATTCACCTTTATCACCATCAGAGTACTAGCCTTTGGGTGAAATGCTTCATTTTACCCCAGGGACAACTCAAGATATTTTTTAGGCTGAAAAGGAACCCAAGGTTCCCAATGCAGATCTAAATTTAGCTAATGATATCCATTTGATCCCGACTCCACATTAGTTGGAGGATGGATCCCACATGTCAGTCGAGGAGACGACTGACGTAGATATCAGCACAGATCCAATGAATCCATAGATTCTCAAGCTAGGGGTAAGTCATTCCCCCAAAGAGCAAGCTGAATACATTGCCCTTCTCAAAGAGAAGAAGGAGGTTCATGGTCATACAAGGATATGCCAGGACTAGACCCACAACTAGTCACGCATAATTTAATGCTTGATCCGACAATCAAGCTTGTAAAGCAAAAACTACATAAGATGCACCCAACAGTGGCCTTGATGGTCAAAGATGAATTGCAAAAGTTGTTGGATGCACAATTTGTCATCTACGTGGATTATCCGCCATGGTTGTCCAACATGGTTCCCATCAAGAAGCCCAATGGGAGGATTTGCATATGCATTGATTTTTGAGATCTAAACAAAGTGAGTCCTAAGGATGATTTCCCCTTGCCCAGCATCGATGCATTGGTAGACGCTACAGCAGGTCATGAAATGCTCTCCCTCATGGATGGTTTCTCAGGATACAATCAGATTCGTATCAATCCTAAAGACCAACTAAAAACGGCATTCACAACACCTTGGGGGATATTTTGTTATAAGGTCATGCCTTTTGGCCTTAAAAACATTGGTGCTACCTACCAACATGCCATGACATATATCTTCCATGATTACATGCACAAAACTTTGGAATATTACATGGATGATTTGTTAGCCAAGTCTCTTGTGCGCTCAAATCATATCGATGACTTAAGCAAAATCCTCGATCGCCTCATGGAGCATAAAGTTAGACTAAACCCCAAGAAGTGCGTATTTGGTGTCACATCTGGAAAACTCTTGGGTTTCATAGTCTCAAAGCGAGGAATCAAGGTGGACCCAAATAAAGTCAAGGCAATCCTTGAAATGGTTCCCCCAACTACAATCAAGCAGCTCAGAAGTCTGTAGGGAAAGGTCACATCGATTAAACACTTTATAGCACAATTATCTGACAAGTGCCGACCCATGAACAAATTATTGCACAAGGGGGTTACATTTCATTGGGATGACGAGTGCCAATCAACCTTTGACGAAATCAAACAATACCTGGCTTCGTCGCTAGTATTGGCACCACCTAGACCAGGAGTGTCGTTCTACTTATACATCTCAGCTACCGAGGTGGCTCTGGGCGCCATGTTAGCCCAGAAGAATGAACTTCATAAGGAACAGGCTACTTACTATCTTAGCCACACCTTGGTCAGTTATGAACTTAACTATGCATACGTTGAGAAACTCTGCTTGGCAGTGGTGTTTGCTACCAAAAAGCTACGCCACTACATGGCGAGCAACACTACGTATGTTGTGTCTAAGGAGAATCCATTGCGATACATGATGAGTCGTACTTATCATAGTAGTCGCACGGTGAAATGGATCATGTTGTTGACAAAATTTGACATAGAGTTTATTGGAAAAAAATCTATCAAAGGACAAGTCATAGCCGATCAACTAGCAGAGGCTCCTCTTGAAGATGATCAGCCTCTAGTCATAGAACTACCCGATGATGGGGTCTTCCATGTCTCAGAATCACCAGATTCTGATGAGCCTGAGTCATAGGCTGACATAACCCTATTCTTCAATGGTTCTAAATGTGAGCAAGGTGGTGGCATAGGAATTGTATTCTTCACACTACAGGGTGCTCCAATGCCCCTGTCATTTAAATTAAACTTCCCGTGCACCAAAAATAATGCAGAGTATGAAGCCTTGCTCCTAGGTCTTCAGATAGCAATCGCCATGAACATCAAATTACTGAATATCTTTGGGGATTCACTGTTAATAGTCAATAAATTCAAAGGGGTATATCAATGCAAATGCCTAGTTTTGCAGGCTTATAAAGCCCTTGTGGACAAATTCTTGGCAAAACTTGAGTGGTATGACATCGAGGCACTCCCTCGATCATCGAATCATTTTGCGAACACAATGGCCTCCTTGGGGTCACTAATTCTGCAAGACCTTTCCTATGATATGACAACCATTCAAGTCAAAACCTTATCACAATCCGTGATGGAGCGTGCAAGCTCAGACTTGACTCCAGGAATCCACATGATCCAAATTGAACCATCCTACGATAAGTTCTTTCAAATTTTAGATCATCTAAAACATGCCAACTGGGGGTCCTTGTTCTCCCCTACTCCCATTAATAGCAACACAATGCTATTCTTATAGGTTTTATCCCATTTAGCATTCGCTAGGGATGAACTTCAAGAGGGATTGGCTATTCATACTATCGAGGTTTCTGATCAACAAGACTGGTATTTACCCATCAGAGACTACCTCAAGTTAGGTAATCTCCCACTTTGATTAACTCATGCCGCAAAATGAGCACTCAAGCAGAAAGCGGCTAAGTATGTCTTGATAGGAGACATTTTGTATCATCGCAGCTATGAAGGAATCCTCCTTCGTTGCTTGGACCAACAAGAGTCCACTTGGGCGATCGCCCAAGCGCACGATGGTACATGTGGTGGCAACTTTAGTGGTATGGCCATCGCAAAGCACATTCTTTGCATGGGCTATTATTGGTCATCTTTAGAGCAAGATTGTTGCACGTATGTCAAGAAGTATGTGAAGTGTCAACATCATGCCAATTTGATGCATGTACCTTCCCAGGCCTTGTAGACAGTCCAGTCTGCTTGGCCATTCTTGCAGTGGGGCTTTGATCTAATTGGAAAGATCTCCCCTACATCATTAGGCCATCACACATTTATCATAATGGCCATAGAGTATTTTACCAAGTGGGTGGAAGCGATTCCACTTACCTCTACGACAGGACCCCGCATTGTGGAGTTCATTTTGCATAACATCATATGTCATTTTGGTATTCCATAAAAAATAGTCTTGAATAATGGGACGCCTTTCAAGAACAAAGATGTGTGCGCTTTGACCACAAAGTACAAGATTCAGCACAGCTTTTTGACACCCTATTATCCGTAGGCAAATGGGCAAGCAGAAGCATCAAACAAAATGCTAGTTGCCATCCTTAAAAATACCATCGTAGACAGTCATAAGGATTGGCACATTCAAATCCCACTTGCCCTATGGGCCTATCGCACTAGCATTCGGACGCCCACTGGGGCCACTTCGTTTTTGCTTGTGTATGGCTCCGAGGCAGTCATGCCTCTAGAGTTGGAGATTCCTTCCCTACGCATATCAATGCAGGAGTTCATCGATGATGACTCTGCATGGTAGGCCCAGTTAGACCAGCTTACGTTCTTGATGAATGACGCGTTAATGCTCTTGAGCATTTACGTATTTATCAAGAGCGACTTAAGAAATCTTATAACATGAAAGTTCATCTGAGGGACTTTCGAGTTGGTGATTTGGTTTTGAAGGAAAACCAACAGAACTCCAGTTTGCCATCCCACCTAAGGGACAAATTTATGGCAAATTTGTTAGGTCCATATGTCATTGATAGCAAAATAGGACCCGGGACATATCGGCTAGCTTCTCTTGACGGTATCAAGGAAACAGAACCCTTGAATATCAGTCATTTGCAACCATTTCATATCTAAGAGAGCCATATCCCAAAAATGCTCCAAGGATCCCTAAAATCGCTTGGTCAATCCCAAAAATTCTCCAAGGATCCCTAAAATTTCTTGGTCAATCCCAAAAAGGCTCCAAGGATTCTTGCAATCGCTTGGTCAATCCCAAAAATGCTCTAAGGATCCCTACAATCGCTTGGTCAATCCCAAAAATGCTCTAAGGATCCATAAAATCGCTTGGTCAATTCCAAAAAGGCTCCAAGGATTCTTGCAATCGCTTGGTCAATCCCAAAAAGGCTCCAAGGATTCTTGCAATCGCTTGGTCAATCCAAAAATGCTCCAAGGATTTCCACAATCGCTTGGTCAAAAATCAAGAAAATTCAAAAACAACAAGAATCATCTCATTTCTAGGCATACTCAAATTCATCAATAGAAAGCTCTTCTCGCACCTCATATTCATATTCAAAAAAATCAATCCATCAAAAATACAAAAAATACATAGCTGCATTAAAGCATTGCATCCATACATTGCATATTTGTGGTCGTACAGGTCAAAGGCACCATAGGCTGTAATTGCTCTGCTATTCCATCTTGTTCCCCACTGTTCCATTTTACAAAAACAACAAAAACACCATGCATTGCTTGTTACCACACTAGAGTCAGTGGTCTTCTAATGTATCAAGAGTTTTCACGATTCAGTCATCATTTTGCTCTTTAGCCACGTAATGTACCGAGTTAGACAGATTTTACGAAGGTAGAGTTACACTTGAAATACGCCTTGTTACGTAACATCCCAACACAAATTAAAACACATAAAAATTCCCAAATTGTGTGAACAAAAGATGAAACCTGCATAGTAATCCAGGTCACCATAAGCGAAACGGTTATCTTGCTCATCCCCCCGAGTGAATGGTTCCAGAATTCTGAGAATTGACAAAAGGACAACCTCTTTCCTATCCATTCACCTCCATATACAGTGGTTTTCACCACTACCAAATCCCAATCATAGTTGGTTCCCAAAGTTGTAAGGATTTGTACTACACATCCCTACCAAGGATGGGTAGTCATCCCCAAGACCTAAAAGGATCAACGCCATTCACGAACAAAATTCCAACAAATCATCATCCTAACACTTTCCATTCACCTTTGATCTCCAAGTTGTAAGGATTCGTACTATCCACCCCTAACCAGGATGGGTAGTCATCCCCAAGGCCTAACAGATCAATGCCCTTGCTCCATAATATCCATCACCCCCTTGGTCCCTAACGTCGTAAGGATTTGTACTACATGTCCCTAAAAAGGATGCGTAGTCGTCCCCAAGTCCACAAGGATCAAGGCCACTCACAAGCCCAAACTCACAATACTCAAAACATAAAATCAAATAACAGTGGTTATCACCACTATTCAAAATCCTTGCTAAAAAAGAATTAATAGAAAATAAATAGTGATTTTCATCACTATATAGACGAGCAACTTTCTAAATCATTAAGCCAACAAATATCCTAAACTTGAATCCCTAGAATTCTTAGCATTCAAAAACCATCTAGGTGATCCTCATTACAGGTTTGGTTAATAGCCTATCTGGCAATGGCAGTATCCTACCCGCATGACGATATGTCTGTCACATTCGCTTTGCGTGCGTGCAGACCAATGTTTGCATAAGGATGAGCTAGCTTATGGTATCCTGGATAACACCACAGATTAATCTAACTAAATACAACAAAGGAGTTAGTGGAGTTAATTAGGTGATCCTCAGTACAGGTTCGGTTGAAAGCCATGTGGAACTGGCGGTATCCTGACAAATACCACATAAATGAACTCAATTGCACACATAGGGATGTGAAATAGCTTGGTCAAAAACAAGTCCGATTCATACCTTATTCAAAAGTCTTGTAAGATAAAGTACAGTCATGGCTAGTAAGTTAAAACCGTCTGAGTCTCAGAAAACCTTAGCTACATTTCTAAACCAACTACGCTACTTTTCATCCTTACAATACCATCAGAAAATACAAAAAAATAAAAACCACATGTATACATACAAAGTCATGCATCACAACAATCACCTAAAAGACAAAATAATAGAGTTCTAAACAGTCTATGGTGCCATAGACAAACATCACAAATTCTATCCATCCATTTCATTTCTGCATATCACATATAAATCAAAAACATTTGCATTCATCATAACATATGCATCCATCAAAATAAATCAACATACAACAATCGCATTTATCATACCATATGCATACATCAATATAAAGTAGCATGCATCTATCAACAACAATCATTATGCATAACATAAAATCATGACATATACACAAAGAAAGAAAATCAAAACAACAAAAACATCACAAAAATGCAACACAAAAACATAGCAATAAGCATTGCTGGACACAAGTGCTCTTGCACTTAACCTCTTGGCATAGAAAATCGATGTCGGGGTTCAAATTGTCACTCTCCTACTTCCCCAAGAAGGCTACCATAGCCAGACCGCTCCACGGGAAGATGGGTTTTCGATGATTTCACCCCATTATGGCATCACCAAAAGGGTTAACACCCACCAAAAATAGGTCCAAATGTCAAGAAATTGCACATGCTTAAATGGTAAAACATCTAAAGGCACCCTTGCCCAAGTCATCTTGGGTCAAGTGACTCGTCGCTTTTCTCATGAAGGTCATTCCCTCATCGATTCGTCGCTTGAGGGGGTAGTCACACTTAGTCACCAATCAACAAGCACACACCCAATCAAAGCAATGACATGCATTCAAAGAATCATTGACAAAGACAATTACGCTCCTGCTTAGGGTAGTAAACAAGCAATCATCAAATTGATCACACACTTGGTATTCCCGAAGCATGAACACAAGGTTCCCCCTGTGGACAAAAGGTTATGCCCTTTGCCTAATCATGACTGATCAATGTCCAAGCTCAAGTCACACCTCACAAAAATAGGTTAATACTTGAAATCAAATTCCTTAGCTCGTCAGAAGCAAGGATTCAAGAATGCATGCCCTTTCCATACTTGGGGCATCAAAATTTGGTTAGGTTACCAAGAAACCCTAATCATTAGTGCTTTGGTTATCTATTTTTTTTGCTTAGCACTGCATCACCCGCAGCACTTCCCAAAAAGGGGCATCTATAGACACCAAAACAACACCAATCTGATTATGTGACTACAAAAACTGATCGCATTGACACACACAGCTTTCAGGGTAGCCCTTAGAGGTCAAACAGTGGTCCTAGCCACTTACACAACAGTTTAGAAGGTCGAAAAGTAAACAAAACAAAGTTGGTCGTTTTAATAAGCCTTAAGCAAAAGTAAGCCTTTATCAAAAACAAGCCTCGACCGAAGTGTCACGATATCGTGACACTTCGGCCCCAAAACAAGCCTCGGTCGAAGTGTCACGATATCACGACACTTCGGCCCCAAAACAAGCCCTGGCCAAAGTGTCGCGATATCGCGACACTTCGGGCCCCAAAACAAGCCTTGACCGAAGTGTCGCGATATCGCGACACTTCGGCCCCAAAACAAGCCCCGGCCGAAGTGTCGTGATATCATGACACTTCGGCCCCAAAACAAGCCTTGGTCGAAGTGTCGTGATATCGTGACACTTCGGGCCCAAAACCAAGCCCCGACCAAAGTGTCATGATATCATGACACTTCGGGCCCAAAATAGAGCCCCGATCGAAGTGTCGTGATATTGTGACACTTCGGGCCCAAAACTAAGACCCAAATGAAGTGTCACGATATCGCGACACTTCGGGCCCAAAACAGAGCCTCGGTCGAAGTGTCGCGATATCACGACACTTCGGGCCCAAAACCAAGACCCGACCGAAGTGTCACGATATCACAAAACTTTGGGCCCAAAACAGAGCCTTGGCCGAAGTGTCACGATATCACGACACTTCAGGCCCAAAACCAAGACTCGACCAAAGTGTTGCGATATCGCAACACTTCGAGCCCAAAACAGAGCCTCGATCGAAGTGTCATGATATCGCAACACTTCAGGCCCAAAATAGAGCCTCAGCCGAAGTGTCACGATATCGCGACACTTCGGGCCCAAAATAGAGCCCCAACCGAAGTGTCATGATATCATGACACTTCGGGCCCAAAACAGAGCCCCAGCCGAAGTGTCGCGATATCGTGACACTTCGGGCCCAAAACAGAGCCCCGACCGAAGTGTCACGATATCACGACACTTCGGGCCCAAAACGAAGCCTCGATAAAAATGTCGTGATATCGTGACACTTCGGACCCAAAGGGAAGCCTTGGCCAAAGTGTCGTGTTATCGCAACGTCACGATATCGCGACGTCGTGATATCGTGGGAAACTCCCATCTTCGCGCCAAGGTGGACTTAACCAATCAGAGGCGGACCTTAACCAATCAGAGGTAGAATTCAACCAATCAAAGGCAGACATTAAAGCATTCAAAAGTTCCGTTAAAGCCATCAAATCAGACGTTAGACAAGTGGCAGCCAAAGACAGTCAGTTATTGCCGCCTGTTGTGCATGCGCGCGTAGGTGGGTAGATTGGCAGTTAGCGGACTGTCACAAGGGCAGTCATGTAAGCCCAAGTCAAGGAGGAGTCTCCTCCCCTTTGGAAGGCATGGCCGCCATGTGGCATCCCTACGTGCCCCCTCCAAAGAGACCCCATGGGTCTATAAAATGGCGGACTTTCCCGCCCAGAAGGGGACAAGCTGGTAGACATTTCGAGTGACGAAGTGTTGCCAAAATCAAACACCCGATTGCATTCTTTTCGATTCATTTCTTCTACACCCGTAATATCTTTCGCAAGGGAGGTTATTGGTGGCTGCTAGAAGCGTGGATCTGGACCTAAACCCGACAGTGGATCACAGTATTCCATCAATTCGACGACAACTCAACCTAAGAGATTCTGGGCCCTTCCTTAGTGGATTGGCACCATAATCAAGTTCTAACAAGGGTGGTCCGCTTGGGCACCCAACACCTTTTTTCTAGTTTCACTTTAATATATTTTGTCCTTGCGTGTTTATCCTGCATTAGTGTTCATTATGCATTGCGTGTTTAAGATATATATCTAATATTATTATGCTCTCGTGGCTTTCGCTATCCCATTAACTTGCAGGTAGCGACGTCTAATTTGAGTGCAGGTTGGCTGATTGTTTCAATGACAGTGGCCCTCTGCGCCACTTTTATAAAATCACATTCAGATTTCATCACTGTTTGAATATAGATATGCGACATTATTACATGTTTATCATACGTTACATTCTACGTTGTTTTTAATTTATTCTGCTATCATGTGTTTATCCTACGTCACAGGTGCTACTAACGCCTCTGTGTTTCTTTGATTGCAGGAGAAGTAGCAAGAAGCGAAGACTCATCAACATCAGCGACGGCAACACTTTGGCCCGCCCATTTTGCATGTGGGCATGTGGAAGGAGGACTGCTAAAGACAGATTGTAACCGAAACATGCTAATCCTCCTAGCCCTTAAAGGGGACGGAGAGAGATTGTAACCGAATCCGAAATTATATTAATAAAAAGGGCTGTGCTCCTGTTTCTCATTTTATGTTAATTTTGATTTGATCACGTTCATCTTATTTTATGCATGTCCATTTGGTATCAAGTTAGTATTGTTTTTCTTCCGAAATCTCATGCTTTCAATAGCCAAGTAAAATTTTGAATATTAATAGCTAGCTGACTGATGAATAGGAAGTAAACTTATTTGTTGTCCTACAAAAATATGTTTAGGCTTTTGCTTGGAGTTATAAGGATATGACTGAAATTCACCTTGATGTGTGTACACACAGGATATACACTGAAGATGTTAAACTTGTGAGACAACCTCAAATACATTTGAATCTTGCTCTGAAAGATATTTTCAAGGAAGAAATTAAAAAAAAAATAGATGTAGGGTTCATTTATCCAATTTCAGATAGTTAGTGGGTTTCTCCATTGGTTATTGTTCCAAAGAAAATGGGAAAATGAGAGTGTGTGTAGACTACATAGAGTTTAACAAGGTCACACATAAGGATCATTTCCCATTACCTTTCATAGACCAAGTATTATATACCCTTGCTAGCAAGAAATTATTCTATTTTCTTGATGGATTCAGTGGATATAATGAGATACAAGTTGCACCTGAAGACCAACATAAAACTACTTTCACATGTCCTTGGGGAACATTTGCTTATAGGGTCTTGCCTTTTGGCTTATGTAATGCTCCAACAACTTTTCAAAGAGCTATTTTGGCAATATTCTCTGATTTGATAAATGAAGGTGTGGAAATCTATATGCATGATTTCATAGTGTGGAGAAACTTTTGATTATACCTTAAAACAAATTGAAAAAGTTTTAACACGTTGTGAAACATACTATTTATCTATAAATCCTGAAAATATTTTCTAATGATGGAGGAGGACATTTTCCTTGGTCATCATATTTCCGCTCATGGGATTAAGGTTGACCCTAAAAAGGTGGAAGTCATCAAAGAACTTCATCCTCCAAAAACTCAAACTGATGTAAGGAATTTTTTGGGACATATTGGTCTCTACTGCAGATTTATTGCCAATTTTAGTACCATAGCTAATCTAACATTTGCATTTTTGACAAAGGGTTCTAAATTTACTTGGTCTACTGAATGTCAAAAGTCTTTTGAAGCATTGACAGAGAAATTAAAAACTCCCCCTGTGTTGGGAGGACCTAATTGGGAACTACCATTCCATATTTAGACTGATGCTTCCAATAATGATATTGGAGCAGTATTAGGTCAAATTTAAAATGAAGAACATTATGCCATTTACTACATTAGTAAAAACTTAACAGGAGTTGAAAATAACTACACCACTATTGAGAAGTAATTCTTGGTTGTGGTATATGGTATTAATAAATTCCAATAGTATATCACAGGATATCAAGTGTTCATCCACACAAATCATGCTTCTATTAAATACTTGATGAATAAACCTCTGGTTAGTGCAAGAATTATTCATTGGTTAATATTTTTGGAGGAATTTGATATCAGCATAGTTAATAAAAAAGATAAGGCTAATGTAGTAGCAAATTTTCTATTAAGATTCCCAAACACAGACACATGGGAATTGGTTGAAGATGCTTTTATTGATGATTTTTTTTTTCTATTTTTGTATAATATCTATGGTTTGCAGATAGCTAATTACTTAGCTATATGAAAAATTTCTCTCCATTTCACTCCTAAAAAAAAAAAAAATAGTTAATTAAGCAAAGTTATTCCTTTAAATGGATAGGAGGTGTACTCTTTAAATGCATTCCTGACCATGTTCTACATAGGTGCATCCATAAGTATGAAGTGTATGACATTATTTGTGCATGCCATGATGAACCATCTGGAGGGCACTATTCAGTACAAAGTACATTTCAAAAAATCTCTGGTTTTGGCTACTACTGGCCATACCTACATAAGGATGTAAAGAAATATGTTAGACATTGTGATGCATGCCAAAGAATGGGAAAGCCTACCTATACTAGTGAAATGCCATTGCAAACTCAAGTAGGTATATATCCATTTTAGAGGTGGGAGCTAGACTTTGTAGGACCTATTGACCCACCTTCTCAAGGGAAGGTGCACATTTTGGTATGTATTGATTATGTGACTAAATGGGTAGAAGTGCAATATTTTAAGCATGCACAGGAAGAAAAAGTTGCTGATTTTTTGTATTCTCAAATTATTCTACGTTTTGGAGCCCCACATTCTATAACTACAGATTAGGGACCTTGATTTACATAAAAGGTTGTTGAAGCCTTCACCAAACTATATGAAATCAAGCATAGGAAATCCTCACCTCATCACCCTTAGGTAAATGGTCAAGTTGAAGTGAAAATTTGAGAACTAGAATGAATCTTAACCAAAATAATAGCTTCCCATAGGAGAAATTGGCTAGATAAGCTACCTAAAGCAACTGGGATTATAACACTACATGGAAATCCACTACAATATTTACACCTTACAAATTGGTTTATGTTAAACAACCTCTTTTGCCTATTGAATTTGAATTACTAACACTTCGAACTGCTTTGGAAGTTGGTATTGAATTGTCATAGGCACAAACATACAAGATTTTATAGCTCAATGTTTTGGATGAACTACAAATGGATGCATTACACCAGACTGAGATGATTCAAGCACAACGAAAGTTATGGCATGACAATCACATTCAAAAATGGGAATTTCAGCAAGGTGATTGGGCTTTGTTTTTTAATTCACGCTATGAATACTTTCCTGGGAAGTTGCATACTAGGTGGCTTGGACCATATCATATCGAAGAAGTATTTGAAAATGGAGTTGTTCGTCTTTCACCCAATGTTTATTCACGCAAAAATATAGTGGTTAATGGGCATCGTCTTCGAATATATCATAAACCACTAACTAAGGATACATTTCTAAATAAATTGGAGCAACTAGATGTATGCATATTGGAAGAAACCACTTCTTCCACAAAAACTATAGCAGAATTAAAAAACAATTGAAAAAAATGAATTATTTAAATGTGAAAGCCTCCTACGACGCACGTCTGAATTGGCTTACATGAAAACCGGTTGTCCAACATGTTTGCCTTGTAAAATTCACAATAACTGTCCCATATGGTCTCATAATTATTGTTTTATTTGTTCTCATAACTGCACCTGTCTTATTCAGTAGAAGAACAAGCTGGTAGTTAGCAGAAACATTCATCTGTACAAATGTAGATCAATGGTTAAATCAGGTATGTTCCCTTTACATTTTAAACATTGTAGATATTTGGTATGTAGTGTGTAAAGTCACTAATTAGTACATAAAGCATTCATAAGGTTTGATCCATAAGATATCCATCTGGTCAATGGGAGATAAAACATTCTAGGCTATCTTAAGGAGATGAAGGAAATAAAAAAAATTGGAAAATTGTAGTTTGTGCTAGAAAGAGCTTCAAAATGATGAAAGCTCCAAAATGAAATTGTTGTTTCTAAATAAAAACTTCAGAATGGAAAGTATTTGTGCTCCAGAATGAGGGAGGATTTTTTACCTTCATAATAAAATATTGTCATGCTTCAGAATGAAAAATAAACTCTAGAATGAGTAGGGGAAAAGGACGAAAAGTCACGTGGCATAAAAGTGTTTTTAATTTCACCATTTGAAGTTGGAAATAACAAATGAGGGCACACATTCCAAGCTATGTATTTCAAGATTGCAATGAGAAATAGATCGTTGGGAACCATTGCGTGCTTCACAATATGCAAAATCATTGGCACATGCAACAAGGCACTTTGGTAGAAGGAAACTCTACATGTTGTACATGATGAAGCCAATGATTAACTACCACCTTAGCAAGTCATAACCATTTAATCACAAGCAACATAAAAAGATAAATCACATTCCTAAAAGAAATAGGAGTTTGCCATATGACGAGTAAAAGGAGATTTAATTTTTTAAACACTTTGACACGTTCTGAAGCTGGTTCCTACATTGAGAAAAATTAAACCTCATAGCCAAGAATATTATAGCCTTCGTAGATGTAGATTATTTTTTCCAAACCCAAGAATGACCTATTCCAGAAGGCTGAGAGAAAATAGAGCATAGAAAACTAAAATGGGGGAAAGAAGAATAAAATTGAGCCTAAAAATTCAAACTATCTACGAGGATATCTTGAGTCATTATGCATCTTTACAAAAGGATTATTGATGCCATTTCTGCATAAATTTGATGGACACTCTGAAGGATTGGTGGTAGAATTTGCACGCACTCTCAGGGACAACCAGGCTCACATCAGTGGCATGACAATCTAGGTAACACCGAAAATCCTAAGCCACATTACTGAATTACCTCTACAAGGGTTACAGATTTTAAAAGTTGGTAAAATCACCCTAACTGAAATAGTTAATCAATTTAAGGAAGAAGAGGATAAACCAATTGAGTTTTTAATGAACAATAATGTCTGCAAAGGGGTAAAAAAAACTTGTTTACAATATCCTTGGGAGAATGTAGCAGTCTAGGTAATCATATTTTTGAATTGTGATGGGCAATTTATCGTTTTATCTGGACACCATATTAGAATTTTAAACCATTTTAGGCATGGTGGTTCAAACCTAGAATTCAGAATAAATCTCCCTCTGTATTTATACTAGGAGTTACAAAATATGGCCAAATGATACCAAGCAGGGAAAGGGACTCCTAAACACCATGGGCTCATTAAGCTAATTTGTAAACATCATTTTAGAGGAAACCCTAGAAGTTTTGATATATTTTTCTCTGCATGGAATGAGTTGGGGGTTGAAAGCCCTAAATTTGAAGAAGAAACAAAAGATAAAAGCCCTAAAAACCTTGAAATTGAAACTGAATCCTCTAAAATTGAAGTTCCTTATTTAGCATAGGGACCTCCATATTCTAAAACCAGGAAGCAAAGAGAGAAAAAATACAAGGTTGGTCCTGTAGGAAAAATAAGGAAGGTTACATTTTTTAAAATATAACTATTTTTCCAGCACAACCCACTAAGCAGCTTGGGAGTTCAAGTAGGAAAGAGTATATGGAGAAGGAGACACCTAGAGCAGACTCTACTCCAGAATTGTCAAAATGTGTTCCAAAATCTCCCAAAAATATCAAACTTAAAAAATCTACTATGGGGTTACGAAGGTCCTCTAGACTTAAGAAACAAAAAGCAATGGAGGAGGTAGAGGATGAAGAGGTAGTATCACTGTCCCAAAAAATAAGTGCAGAGTAGGAAAAGGGCATTGATACATCTATTGAAGTTATGTTGCAGGAAGAAGTGTTTGTATATGATATTGTAGAGATAAGTAGAGAAGAAGCATATATAGGCACAAAGGATACAGAGGTAGGTACAACAATTATAGACATGGATACAATAATGCCTACAATACCTATCCCACTTGTTGCTTATTTTGATTATGATTCTAAAGAAGATCCCATAACAGAGGAAGAGAAGGAAGATATACAAGAATAGTTGTGTGTCACTAGAAGTGTCATTAGGACACAAATGGGTTGGATTGAAAAAAATTAAGTCTCTATCAAACATAAGGATAAATGTATTGCTAGTTTGTAGTAGGAGATAAATGAATTGAAGTCTAGATTTTCAATTCTAGAGCAACAGTCTAGAAAATCTAAACCTGAAGATGAGTTGGCCAGAATTCTGTTGGAATTAGTAGAGGAACATAGGGAGGTAACCCTACCTGAAGGGGAATCACCCATAAGAGGAGTATAAATAGAAGATACAACAACACAAATATTCTAGCAAGATGTAAGTATGATAGAACATGAAGATTCAGGGGCTTCTGCAAAACATTCTGACAATTTATCCCAAAAATATCACAAGAAATAGTGGATGCCAATGAACAAGAGGAAGTACAAGAATAGGTAAATGTGCATTCTCCTCACATTTCTGTTGAATTGACTACATATGGAATCAAAACAACAGAAATTAGGGTGCAAGTGGATTTATCCCTTGTGGATACAGTAGAAATTGGAATACAAGTAGATCTACCTCCAAAAATGTAGTAGATAGCTAGGTCCCCACAAAAAGTTACACTAACAAAGTATAATGAGGATATAGCACATTGGATGCTTAAGTGTCAAGGAATGAAAGCACAAATTGCATCTTTAAAATCTATGGAACAAAAACTTGATGCTCAAAGTGCACAAACAAATAAGTTGCAGGGACAAGTTCAGTATCTTTGTCAGGTTGCAGAGTATCTAATTCAGTTTTGGAGGCCAACTAGATTTTACAGTTTAATATTGAAATAAAGGTACCTCTACTGGAAAGTAATGAGAATTTTTTCTGATCTCCCCTATGAAATAAACACTACAAAAGAATTTCTAGAAGCCTATTTGCACAGTCTAGAAGAACAAAAGAATTTGATGTGTGAACTGTTCCTGCACCAGTTTCTCATACCTGAGAATGTGACATTCTTGCCACATATCTTCACAGGAGATATTCAATTGAGAGCTTTCATATCTACATTGCAAAATCAGATGCATTGGGAGGAGGAGAAAAAGACCAACAAAGAAATGGAGTTGAAAGTTGAACTACTAATAAGACCTTCCCATGCAAATTATAGGACCTCCATAAACCAAAATTTCACTATGATGAGGGATTAGATAATCAGAGAAGTCTATATAAGCAATCTTACTGATTTTTTAATGAGTTTTCAAGTCTTTTGTAACTAAAATTTTAGTAATGCTCTATCTACTTTGATGCAGGAGCATCCGGCAGCATTTGAGCAATCTTGCATCCTCCAAATCTCTCTAAATTTTTCTAAGTACTTTTTATTTATTTATTTTGTTTTATTCCAATTTTGTTCCAAGATCGAAGTTTTATGAGCAAAGGGAAGGCAGAAGTGTTTTAAGACAGGTTGGGGAGGGGAGCCGCGAAATCGCGACATGTCGCGATTTCGTGACATGTCGCGAAATCGTGGCTCCGAAGGCGAGTAGTGGGCGAGGGCCAAAACCGTCGCGATATCGCGACGTCGCGATATCGCGACGTAGCACGGCGCGATATCGCGACATGTCGCGATATCGCGACATGTCGCGATATCGCGGCCCGTTTTGATTGCTGATGTTCGAAGGCATGGGGGGGTCGCGATACCGCGACATGTCGCGATATCGCGACATGTCGCGGTATCGCGGCTCGCGAAGACTGCGGAGGTCCGAAGGCGTGGGGGGTCGCGATATCGCGACATGTCGCGATGTCGCGGCCAATTAGAAGCTGCCACGTGGAGTAAAGTCGCGCGACTTAAAATTGAAGACAGACCGTTAAGAAAAGTTAAAAGCTGCCGCGTGGTTTGAATTGCGGTTGCCGAGAAAAACAAAAAAAGACAGCTATGTGGAAGCAACACAGCCTATTGAAGACGGAGGCCGAAGATGGACACGCGGGCAACCACGTGTATTAAAACGAGGACGAAGGCCACGTATATTGATGTGTGAAGGACAGCTGCGTGCATTTAAACCGAGTTAACCACCGTGAGGAAGTATTCAACAAACAACAGTTACAGGGCATGGAAGGTAAGGAAGAAGCAGCAGTACAGAGTACCATCAGAACAAAGCGGCCAGTGCAGGGTATGGAAGCCATTAATGAAAGCTTCCTGGTAGATCGGGCAGATGGCCCATTTATGACTAAAAATTTGAAAAACCCAGGAAGGGGGAAAAAAATCGAATTTTGAAATTTTGCTAGGCGGGCATTGATTGCCGAGAGGATCGGGGCCTCGATAAAAACCCAAAAATTTGTAATGGAGCGGATGGTGAAGTCGGGATTGGGGAAGAGAGACTGTGAGCCTGGAAAATTATTGTATGACTGTATTAAGAAAGTTAATGAAAATTGCTGTGAATTCTACTATGAATTTGTGGTGTGAATCCCGGCTTGCCATCAAGTGGTATCAGAGCGGGAGCTCCTGAGAGTGTAACAGATCGCCGGAGAAGGAGGCAGTTACACCAGGATCTGTGGAAAGATTTTCAAAAAAAAAAAAAAAAGAGAGATAGAATGCCTCCACGAAGGAACCGAGGCGAAGGAGGAGATGTGGTGCCGGCCGAAGACTTCCGAGCCTTGCAAAGGCAGGTTCAAGCCCTGCAAGCAGAGTTACGCAGAAGGCGCGAACCCGGAGGGGATGAGGAAAGTGAAGACGAAGTTGAAGAGGAAGAACAGTCTGAGGAAGAAGAAGAAGTTGTGGATCCAGCTCAAGCCCGGTTGTATAAGGCCATCTCTCAGATTGGAAAGCAGCCTAAAATGGAGGTTTCTACATACTCGGGAAACCTAAATCCAGAAGAAGTGATTGACTGGATAAATGATTTAGAGGAATATTTCGAGTACGAGGAAGTTGAAGACCCTAACCGGGTCAGATTTGCTAAGACTAAGTTGAAGGGTCATGCCAGCATTTGGTGGAGAGGAATACAGTTGGAGAGGAACAGAAAAGGGAAGGAGAGAATAACGAGATGGGATAGAATGGTGGAGAAGCTGAAAAGACAGTTCATCCCGGCAGATTACGAGTTAGATCTGCTAAGAAAAATGCAGAGCTTGAAACAGACAAACAAAACTGTCCAAGAGTACACTCAAGAGTTTTACAAAATTTCTATTAGAACGGGGCATTTAGAGGCAAACAAAGAGAAGGTAGCCCGTTACATTAATGGGTTGAGGCTTGGTATCCAGGGAAGAACCGAGCCCGGTTCGAGTAAACACCATTGAGGATGCTTACCAATTTGCCTTGAAGGTAGAAGAAAAGGCTGAACAAAGCGGTTTGAAGGCAAGCAAAGAGGAAGAGGCCGAGGTGGAAGGACCGGTGGGAGGACCAGTGGAGAAAGGTACAAAGATCCGAAGAAGACTGGTGAAGCCAGTAGTAACCAGGAACAAAGAGAAGAAGATGTTTATCAGCCCCGAGATCAGAACAGCTACCCAAGAGGACGGGGTGGATCTGGACGAGGATTTGGAAGAGGAGTATTTCATGGAACATGTTTCCACTGTGGTGAAGAAGGACACCGGGCATTTGAATGTCCACAACACCGAGAAAGAACAAACAAGAGGCCTGAGGGCCCAGCCAGAGCTGCTGTGGCAGAGGAGGATGTTGAATCTGAGCATTTCGAAGAAGCGGAGAGAGGAGAAACAATGATTGTAAGAAGAGTCCTGTTGAATGAGGAGAAGGACACCGACCAGAGGAAAAGTTTATTCCGCACTAGATGTAAATGTGCGGGCAAGGTTTGCAATATCATTATTGATAATGGTAGCACGGATAACCTGGTTTCGAGGAAATGGTTACAAAGTTACAGTTAGAAAGGAAGAAGCACCCACACCCATACCGGGTCGCATGGTTACAAAAGGACCACGGAGCTTTGGTCAACGAGCAGTGTTCTCGTTAAATTTAACATTGGAAATTATTGTGATGAGGTCCTGTGTGACATCTTGCCCATGGATGCTTGCCACATGTTGCTGGGGAGACCCTGGCAGTTTGACCGGAGTGCGGTACATGATGGCCGTGCCAACACCTACTCATTGACAAAGAATGGTGTACGCCATAAACTAAAGCCCTTGAAGGATGCAGATGAAAAGGTATGTAATATTTCCAGAGTCTGTTTGGTTGAGGGAAGAGAGTTTCTGAACGGGTTAAAGCATAAACATTTATGTTATGCAATAATCCCTAGAGTTAGGGGGAATGAATGCCAGGATACCCCAACCGAAGTCCTAAATCTGCTGGAGGAATTTCCAGACATTGTGTCGGACAATGTACCTGAGGGCTTACCCCCTGTGAGAAAAATTAGCCATCATATAGATTTAATACCAGGATCAAGCCTCGCCAAATAAAGTCGCACACAGGATGACACCCGTAGAGACCGAGGAATTAAATAGACAAGTCCAAGAATTATTAGAAAAGGGATTGATTCGGGAAAGTTTGAGTCCATGCGCAGTACCTGCAGTGCTGGCGCCAAAGAAGGATGGGGAATGGAGGATGTGTACAGATTCACGGGCCATCAACAAAATCACTATTAAGTACAGATTCCCGTTACCAAGAATGGATGATATCATGGACTGTTTAAGTGGAGCTGAGTACTTCACAAAGATTGACCTGAAAAGTGGCTATCATCAAATCCGTATCCGAGAGGGAGATGAATGGAAGACAACCTTCAAGACAAGAGAAGGCCTGTTTGAGTGGTTGGTCATGCCCTTTGGACTGTCCAATGCACCAAGTACCTTCATGCGGCCGATGAATGAAGTACCGAAAGAATTTCTGGGAAAGTTTGTTATTGTTTATTTAGATGATATATTGATATTCTAGCGAGACCCTGGAGGAACACCTGATGCATATCAGGAGGGTCTTTGAAAAGCTACGAGAAGAACAGTTATTAATAAATTTGAAAAAGTGTAATTTTGTCAAGAAGGAATTGGTATACTTGGGGTTTGTAATCTCAGCAGAAGGTCTGAAGATGGACCCCGAAAAGGTGAGAGCCATCATTGAATGGCCTACTCCAAAGAGCACAACAGAAGTGAGGTCATTCCATGGTCTGGCCAGTTTTTATAGGAAGTTCATAAAGAACTTCAGCAGTATTTGTGCACCTCTCACAGAGACAATGAGGGGAGATAAAAAGGAGTTCAAATGGACATCAGGGGCTGAAAGGAGCTTTGATACCTTGAAGAGAAAAGTTACAGAGCAACCTGTTTTGGCACTTCCAGACTTCAACAAGGTATTTCAGGTGGACTGTGATGCCAGTGGCAGTGCAATAGGGGCTGTACTGAGTCAAGGAGGCAAGCCAATTGCTTATTTTAGTGAGAAGTTAAATGATGCCCGGAGAAAGTATTCAGTCTATGATCAAGAATTTTATGCTATGGTTCAGGCCCTGAAGAAGTGGAGACATTATTTATTACCAAAGGAGTTTGTACTATTTACTGACCATCAGGCTTTGCAATACATTAACAGTCAGACAAAACTGAACCAAAGGCACATGAAATGGGTGGAGTTCCTCCAAAGTTATACCTTTGTGCTGAAACATAGAAGTGGGAAGTCAAACAGAGTTGCAGATGCCTTAAGCAGAAGGCAAACTCTGCTGACTAGATTGACAATAGAAGTAGTGGGATTTGAAGAACTGAAGGGTCTGTACCTTGCAGATCCGAATTTTGCAGAAGCCTGGAAGGCTTGCTTGGTACCTATTACTATGGACAGAACAAAATGGTTGGATTTCTTAATCCAAGACGGAATGTTGTTCAAGGGTAGTAAGTTGTGCATTCCCAGAAGTTCCATGCGGGAGAATTTAATCAAAGAAAAGCACAGCGGAGGATTGGCTGGGCACTTTGGTCGGGATAAGACCATTGCCTTGGTTGAGGAAAATTACTACTGGCCACAACTTCAGCAAGATGTGCGGAAGTTTGTGCAAGGTTGCAGAATATGCCAGATGGCAAAGGGTGTAAAACAAAATACAGGGCTGTACCAGCCATTACCTGTGCCTGAGAGACCATGGGAGGACATAAGCATGGATTTTATCCTTGGATTGCCAAGAACACAGAGGGGAAATGACTCAGTATTTGTGGTGGTTGATCGGTTCTCCAAAATGGCACATTTTATCCCCTGCCAAAAGACAAGTGATGCAGTTCACATTGCTGGATTATTCTTCAAGGAAGTGGTACGACTTCACGGTCTACCAAGAAGCATAGTTTCTGACAGAGATACCAAGTTTGTTGGGTACTTCTGGAGAACTCTGTGGAAGAAGATGAAGACAGATCTGAAATTCAGTTCTGCATACCACCCGCAGACTGACGGACAGACAGAGGTGGTGAACAGAAGCCTGGGTAATTTATTGAGGTGTTTGATAGCAGATCAGCCCAAGGGATGGGATTTGGTCTTACCACAGGCGGAATTTGCTTATAACAGTTCAGTTAATAAGAGCACCAACAAATCTCCATTCCAGATAATATATGGGAACAGTCCAAGAAATGTGTCTGAACTGAGAAAGTTGGACAAGATAGAAAAGTGCAGTGCCGAGGCAGAAGAATTTGCGGAACACATGAAAAGTCTGCATGAAGAAGTAAGGAAACAAATTATGAAAATGAATACTCAATACAAGACAAGGGCAGACCAGAAGCGGCGGTTCAAGGAGTTTGAAGTCAGAGATGAGGTCATGGTGCATCTCAGGAAGGAGAGATTTCCTGCCAAGACTTATAACAAATTGAAGATGAAGAAGTTTGGGCCATGCAGAATACTGGGAAAACGGGAGTCAGGAAATGCATATGAAGTGGAATTACCAAGTTGGCTTGGTATTTCACCTATTTTTAATGTTTCAGATCTAGTGGAATATCATGAAGGGGAAAGTACAGAGGTACCAAGTGCAGAGTTGTGGCAATTTCCAGCCTCTACTCCAACCGCCAACGAGATTGAAGAGATATTAGATACTCGTGAGGGCAGAAGCACCAGAAATAGACAGTATTCTGAATACTTAGTAAAGTGGAAGGGCAGGCCTGTTGAAGATGCGACTTGGTTGTCGAAATTGGAGGTTGACCGCCTGGGTCTTTCCCCAACACAGCAAAAGTGAGGGTCACTTTCAATTTACCCCGGGTGTCTGATGCAGGAGCATCCGACAGCATTTGAGCAATCTTGCATCCTCCAAATCTCTCTAAATTTTTCTAAGTACTTTTTATTTATTTATTTTGTTTTATTCCAATTTTGTTCCAAGATCGAAGTTTTATGAGCAAAGGGAAGGCAGAAGTGTTTTAAGACAAGTTGGGGAGGGGAGCCGCGAAATCGCGACATGTCGCGATTTCGTGACATTTTTGCGCAAAGCAAAGGCTGAGGCGCGGGGGGCCGCGATACCGCGACATGTCGCGATATCGCGACATGTCGCGATATCGCGGCCCGTTTTGATTGCTGATGTTCGAAGGCATGGGGGGGTCGCGATACCGCGACATGTCGCGGTATCGCGGCTCGCGAAGACTGCGGAGGTCCGAAGGCGTGGGGGGTCGCGATATCGCGACATGTCGCGATGTCGCGGCCAATTAGAAGCTGCCACGTGGAGTAAAGTCGCGCGACTTAAAATTGAAGACAGACCGTTAAGAAAAGTTAAAAGCTGCCGCGTGGTTTGAATTGCGGTTGCCGAGAAAAACAAAAAAAGACAGCTATGTGGAAGCAACACAGCCTATTGAAGACGGAGGCCGAAGATGGACACGCGGGCAACCACGTGTATTAAAACGAGGACGAAGGCCACGTATATTGATGTGTGAAGGACAGCTACGTGCATTTAAACCGAGTTAACCACCGTGAGGAAGTATTCAACAAACAACAGTTACAGGGCATGGAAGGTAAGGAAGAAGCAAGAAGACAGCAGTACCATCGGAACAAAGCGGCCGCGGCAGGGTATGGAAGCCATTAATGAAAGCTTCCTGGTAGATCGGGCAGATGGCCCATTTATGACTGAAAATTTGAAAAACCCAGGAAGGGGGAAAAAATCGAATTTTGAAATTTTGCTAGGCGGGCATTGATTGCCGAGAGGATCGGGGCCTCGATAAAAACCCAAAAATTTGTAATGGAGCGGATGGTGAAGTCGGGATTGGGGAAGAGAGACTGTGAGCCTGGAAAATTATTGTATGACTGTATTAAGAAAGTTAATGAAAATTACTGTGAATTCTACTGTGAATTTGTGGTGTGAATCCCGGCTTGCCATCATACTTGTAAGAGCAGGTGTGGAGAGTTGTCAATATAACTTCAGAAAAGGGAATCTATCTCACCCAACAACTTGTGGTCCAGGAGAAGACCCAAGGGCATAATGCAGGTCATCCACAAACTAAAAGATCATTGGATAGGTTTGAGATATAGATTACCAACTGTTATAACCCTTGTTCCATATTTCTTTGATAATGATCCCTAGCTAGATGAGCAGTTCCAGGAGTGGCTCAAGCAAATACAAGAAATTAGAGGATACTATCAGGTTCTAGGGTGAAAACTGAGTTATCAAGAATAGAATTTAGACATAGATCTCTATGTTGTTGTGGCTTCACAAAATGCATGAGGACATGCATTACAATAGGTTGGGGGGAAATGATGAGGCCAAAAATTACCTCATTCATAGACCATTTTTGGATATTTCATAAACTATTTGATAGACATTATGTTATGTTTTTGTGCTAATTTTGATGATGAAATACATTATGTATTATTATTTACATGTTTAAATTTTCAGGAGCATAGTACTCTATTTTGACCATTTCCTACATTTTTTGTACTATTTTAGCTGATTTACCTAGCAAATAAAAATTTATTTGAATATGTAATAATGTATGTTGATATGTGTTTTGTTCTAGGATCATGTTTTTTGTTTTCAAAAATGCAAAAATTCACCAAAACCTATTCAAACTGGTGTGACTATGTAGAAAACATAATTTGACCATACAAATTCTAGCCAACTGTGCATAAACAACATGGCTTGGAATTTGTCAATGCCAGAACATAAAACTTATGGAATTAGTCTTATGGGGACTTAAGAAGACTACCTAGCTGATAAAACCCATCATCCTGAGCAATTGATGTACGGATAAGCGTAAAAACGGTTACACTGCCTGATATTTTGGAGCAACTTTGGAATGAGTGGAGCAAAACCAGTTTTGGTGAAAACTATCAAAAGAATGGTCAAAAAGGTGGAAAATGGCAAAATGAGGATGGATACAGCTGTATGAGGGGTTTTATCACCCCTTCCAATGCATTTATCCCAATGGATTGCACCCAACAAGTAAAATGGATATGTTGCAGAAGAACAATTTCTTGCATTTCAGGAAGACAACTCTAGAACAGTTGTTGAATCCCTAAAAAGCGGCAATAGAATGAATCAGCATATGTAATAGAGTAGTATAAATAACCAATCTCCCATATTGGTTGAGCATATATATATAGGGTAATAGGGATATAGAAATATCAATATAGATAGACATTTTTGTTTCAGTTATAGCAAAGTAGTAATTTTGCAGGATTTCTCCTACATTGTTGTAATGTCATGTCATAATCAATAAAATGTGTAGTTTCTCCATTTAATTAGTATCTTGAGTGAATGTGTGAGAATTAGGTATTTTAGAGTAGTATTCTTGCCTTATTATGGATCAGGGAGCAAGGGCCACTTCCAGGCCCAGGAGAAGGATCAACTTTTGCAGGTTTTTCTATTCATTTCTTACTGCAGTAGAATAGCAGAAACCTGGAAATTTCCATTTCATGTTATTAGCTGTGTGTTTGTAGATGCATGCATGTAATATTTGTGGTGTGTAGTAAATGTATGTAGCATAGGTTTTGGAATTTGACAACACTTGTGATTTTACCCTATTTTTAGTAGTTATTTCCAGATTTCCAACAATTCCATCATGTTGATCAATTAGCAACTTGTGTATTTCAGATCTGCAATTCTTTTCATTTTTGTTATTTCCATTCTACTAATATAATTAGGATTTACTTTCTGTAAAGCTATTATTTTTTTCATTTTCATTCTACAAGCATAAATAGGTTTCATTATTGTTGTTTCAGATTCTGCAAGAGTAATTAGTTTCATTTTGCTACAATATTTCCATTTTTTCAATTTTGTTATAGCAATTGTAATGAGTTCAATTTAGCTCATAGGATTAGAGGTGACACCAAAAACCCCCAAAAATGACTAGTCTTATTAATAAAGCCATTTCCTGAGTAGATTGACCTTCAAGCTACTTACCTCTGCTATCATATATAACCATTGGACACCGCCTTGGACTGACAATTATAATGATTAAATGGTGTGATTGATGACACTAATCACATTGACCTTGGCTACAATGGATGTTAGAATTTCCAACACTTGGCTTCTACCAAGTGGCTCTTATTCTTGCACTTCAACAAATATTAAATTTTCAAACCTTGTACACTTTTGTAATACTTAGAATTTGTCTTTGCATTTTAACCTTCTTTTGATTCTTCAATGTTCCTTTCTTGAGTACAAAAAATGATGTCTTAGTGCTCCTTTTAGGCTATGATGAATGAAATTCCAATTCTCTTCTTAAAACTATGAAGGTCGATAT
This sequence comes from Wollemia nobilis, assembly GCA_028583015.1. Lineage (NCBI taxonomy): Eukaryota > Viridiplantae > Streptophyta > Pinopsida > Araucariales > Araucariaceae > Wollemia > Wollemia nobilis. Next base: position 7,166,926 of record JAQPPZ010017073.1, read on the forward strand.
TGTTATGCTATATTTATATGCTCCTCTTTCTAACTATGAGATACTACTTTCAAGTACTCCTTGATGGCTACGATGGGTTACATAATGGCACTAAGAAATGATATTTTACCTTCTTTGTTACATTCAACTCTAGGGATTAGAAAATGCTTGTATTCCTAATGAATTTAGTGTAGATCTAATGGATACTATATATTTTATCCTATTATTTTCCTTTTCTCACACTCTCTTATGCTCTATATCTATCTACATTGCTAACTTCCCTTTGTAGATGTAGGCTTCATACTTTAATGACGGTGCACAATACTTGTAAACTTGCACTCAAAACTCCTACACTAACCCCTTTGAATAGCTACATTCAAACACTTCTATGAAAATAATTTTCTCATCTTGACTTTGCTATTCAAACCTCTAGATATCTTCTATTGCCTATTTTTGTAAATTTTCTCCTTATATATCCTTGCATATTGATTTATTTTATTCCTTTGAATAGTACTACTTTGCTTTGGCACTTCAATGATGCTCCTATGGTGCTTTTCCTACACTTTTCAATGACACTTTGGTCTTATTCCTTTATTTCCAATGTAGCTCCTCCTTATTGTAATACTCCACAATTTGTTGTCCCTTTAGAATCGCATAGTATGTTACCTTGTCTTTTATAGAATATTTTTGTTACTATTTGAATATTCAATAGAACCTTCTTTAGTGGATCTCCTATATAGGCTTGTCATCATATGGAAACAATTTTTCCAAATTTTGTATGAATATCCTTTTATCAGGTTGCACTTTATATATCTTATTTCTTCTTCAAAACTTGATTAATGGTCACTCTTCAATATTCAATAGATAATATGACTTATTTGCTTGAATATCCTTATTTATCTCTAAATTCAATGTTGTTCTTCTAGATTTTAATCTTTTTATTTACTAAATATGTTGCCTTCTCTTGCTTAAGGTCTTCTTGTTATGAAGCTAGTGTGATGTTTCACTTGTTTATACTAATACTATGAATGGTGCCTTGTTTTCTATAAATTTTTTTTTTCCTTTAGCATTTTCCTTGTGTCTTTCAAATTCTACCTTCATATTTTATTGTCTTGATATTTTTGACTTTATTGTCTAATGTGTACTTCTAATATGTTGCCCTATATGTGCTATGTGTTGTACTTTAACTAGTATTGTACTCAAGAATTTCTATTATCTTGAAGTCTTCTTTCTATGTTCAAGATTTCCTTAATGGTTTTCCCAATAGACCTTCTTATTTATATTTAATATTTAGTAGGACCTTCTTCTTGGGTCTCTGAATTTGACTTCAATGAGACTTCTCTTCTGGAGTTTCCAAAATCTTATCAATATCGAGGTCTATCTTCAAGACCTAGATTTGTATTGTAGATCACCTTCTATTATGAATATATTCTTGGAATAGGTAAACTCAATCTATCTAAAACTTTTCAATAATGACCAACTTTTCTTCTTAAGTTGGTTCTCTAAAATATGTATCCTTAATCTTCACTAGTTTTTATTCAACCTAGTGGTAAAACTTATCTTCATTGGTTTTTCTTCAACTAGTGCTATTAATTCTTGACTTCACTGGTTTTCCTCCAACCCAATGTAAATAACTTAACCTCACTGGTCCTTGGTTAGACATTGGAAATATCCTTGGACTGTTTGTAACTTTTAAAAACCTATATAAGTAAAAAAAATTGGCTTGGATACCACTGATATCTTTTCTAGACTAATACTTATTGGATATATTATAGGAAAATAACCATAGGATAAAATATATAATTGCAATATAATGAAATCAATCAAGATAAGAATAAATACAAAAATAACTCAGAAATACTCATACAATAATCACATAGAAAGGCTCATAAAAATAATGAAAATGATATAGAATAAAGGTCTACTAATGCACACAATAAGAAATGCATTTTCTCTATCTATAACAATGCTTAGTCATAAATATATAATAGTATTTTGCTCCTTGTATGGTTCACTATTGACCTTCACTATTTGTAACTCTTCACTTTCCTATTCTAGGGATACATGTGCACTCATACATAATGGATACTTGTGCATGTTTAAATTTACATCACTTGCACACATAATTAAATGACACTTGTACATTTCCTACATATTATTACATACCATGAAATATAAACTTACAATCTAATCTAAGACACACACCTAATCTAATGTTGCACCAAGGTGTTACATTGTCATGTACCAAATAATGTAACATTATCCAACAAATTTAAAGTATTTTTATGAATGAAATCTACGTAGCATGGCAAAATTAATTTTTTGAAAGTCTTAACAAGAAGTAAGATTCCTAAGTTTGAAGTATGTATGCTCTAGTTGTGGTCAATAGGAAGTGTCAATCTATGTAGAATTCTATTTAGCTAGAAAAAATTGTATTAGAAGTGACTATCAAGGATGAGATGATTGAACATTAATTTGCATAGCTATTTTTTAGGTTTATTAAAAATTAAAAATTAGATCAAGTAAAAGTTGTTATTGAATTCAAATTACTCTATAAATTTTATTTTCAATGGATTTTTTCTTGTCATCTTCTCTAATTTCAAAATTATCAATATAAAAATTAATTATGGCTGATGGTTTAGGGTGATATATGCATTACATTTAATACCATAGAGTGAGTGGATAATATTATTATTAAAATAATTTAAAAATAGATTACGTGTTTTTAGACTTTGATACCAATATATTAGTAAGGATATTTTAAAGAATATTAACAATATTCAAGGGTATTTATTCAAGGAGTGGCCAACTACTAAGGAATTAAGACATGCTATATACAATTGAATATTTATTTATATAGATATTTCAAAACCTTTGTTGCAATCTAATAGGATTAATTCTAAACAAAGAGAATGAGATCAACAACTAAACTATGAAAACATTGCATCTTGATGTTGCAAACATTATGAGAATAAACATATTGTAAGATATTACAAAGTATAAATGATGGAGAAAAGGACAAATTTTTTAGGTATGAGGTAAACTTCAATATGAAGAAAGGATATCATAGTAGAAGCTAGTTCAAATCAATTAATTTCCACTCTCAATAAAAGTGTAAAGAAAACCTATTTACATCATCATATGGTGAAGATCATTATAGTTTACTTGGATAAACCAATAGAAGAAAAAATGACATAATGAATGAGAAATTTAAATATATAAGTTCAAAATTTAGAAGTTAAAGTTGCAAAGGAATATTGTGATACAATTTTTTAAATCAAAGGAGGTGCAACATGTCAATATTAATCTAGGTAAATAATTTTCTTTTACTCAAGTATAACCCTCTAATTGCAATATAAATAAAAGTTGTATAGAGTGTATCCCCTTTTAGTTTAGCATTTTAACAAGAATACAATAAGAAAATTCTTGTGGATGATATTAATGGAAATATAGAATTTATAGGGTAGCATAAGAAAGTAATTGCTATCAAGGATAACTTTTATGGTTTAGGGTTTCTAGTAGAACTTCAAGTATTTTTTAGAGCAACATAAAAAAGCAATTACTACAAAGGATCATTATTGTTCTTGAGGTACTCATGTACAACAAATTATTTTTGAAGACATGGTAAAACCCAATGGAAAAAAACCATCAATCAAAAGGAAGTTAGAGGCTTGTCTTTGTATGGCAAATATTGTCCTCCTAATACAATAGATAGTTGGTGAAAAAACCCTTGTGGAAAAAAACCAACTATGAGGAAAAGAGGGGCATGTCTTCTTATGGTGAAGATTGTCCTCTTTATGCAAGAATGAAAGATGAGTCCCAAAAACTTGGCCTGATTAGGTACTCATTTACATAATATAGTTGGTGAAAAAATCCTATGGGGAAAACCAACTATGAGAGGCATGTCTTCATATGGCAAAGATTGTCCTCTTAATACAAGAGAGAAATATGAGTCCCAAAAACTTGGTCAGATTAGGTACTCATTTACATAATATTGTTGGTGAAAAACCCCTTGTGGGTAAAACAAACAATTAGAGGCATGTCTTGGTATGGTGAAGATTGTCTTCTTATTACAAGAAATAAATATGAGTCTTGACAACTTTGTCCTGATTAGGTACTCATATACATTAAATAGCTGATGAAAAAACCCCTGTGAGAAAAAACCAACTATTATAAGAAGAGAGGCTTGTATTCATATGACAAATATTGTTCTCATAAATCCATTCAATGCAGCTAATTAACTCCAAGCTTATCTCTCAAATGAAGGTAACGTGGAGAAGGAAATGACTTGGTGAAGATATCTACAATTTGTTCCTCAGTTGGAATATATTCCAAGTGTATGTCCCCATTCTGAATATGTTGTCTTATGAAGTGTATGTGTATCACAATATGCTTGGTTTGCTGATGTTCAACTAGATTACGTGCAATATGAATTGTGCTATGATTGTCACACCAAAGAGTTAAGGGATGGTCATGTATGAAACCAAATTCTCTCAAAATTTTATGAATCCAAAGAGCTTCCTAACTAGCCAAAACAGTTGCCCTATATTCTGCGTCTATAGAAGATAGGACTATTGCTTGTTGTTTCTTGCATAACCAAGCTATTGGTGAGGGACCAAGGCAAAAGACAGCTTTATGTGGAACATCTATCTTCTACTAAACCTACCCAATCTTAATATGTGTAGCCAATGATATCCATGGATTTTCCCTTATAGAAGAGCCCAAAATGAGTAGTGCCCTACAAGTAATGGAAGATTATTTTTGTTGCCTGTCAATGACTGAAGTGAGGTTGATGAGAGAATCTGGATATGAGGCCAACAACATATGATATATCTGGGTGAGTATGATTAAGTTATAGAAAACTTCATACAAGTTTATGGTATAGAGTAGCATCACAAAGAGGGGATGAGCAAGAAGTACTAATATTAATTCCAGATTGAAAGGGGTAGGAGAAGGTTTACAATCTATCTTTTTTAATATTTGTAGAAGATCTAGAGTGTACTTTTTTTGGCACAAATATCTAGCCTGAATGTGAGTCAGGTTACTACCATTGAGAAGAAGATCATCAACATAAAGAACAAAAATGGTGATGTTCCTTCATTTATCCAAATGTAAACTGTGTTATCAGACTCACAATGAGAAAAACCTTCTAAAATAAGGAAGGAGTCCATATTTTCATACAAATATCTAGGAGCTTATTTGAGGCCATAGAGAGACTTTTTAAGCCTAAAAAATAGAGAGGAATTTTGATTAAAACTAGCAGGTCGATCCATGAATATTTCTTCCTTTAAATATCCATGTAATAAAACACATTTGACATCCATTTGATGGACATGCCACTTTTGGAAAGCAACTAGAGCAAGAACCAATATTACAGAATCTATTTTAGCAATAGGAGCAAAGGTTTCTACATAATATATACCTTCAACTTGAGAAAAACCTTTGGCAACTATACGAGCCTTGTGTTTATCTATTTCTCCATTAGGCCCATATTTTTTTTTGAAGATCCATTTACAACGAACTAATTTCCTTCCTTTAGGTAAGGGAACTAAGTCTCAAGTCTCATTATTGATCAAGGAAGAAAATTCATTTTCATTGGCATCATCCCATTATTTAATACCTGAGGCTTCTTTGAAGGATTGAGGATCAGAGGAAATAGACTGACATACAAGGCTAGTGCCTATGGGTTTGGATGATCTTGTTGAAGGGATATTTGGGATGTATGGAGTAGCTTATTTAACAATGGTGCGGGCCCATTTTGGCATATAGGAAGGAGTTGAAAGACATTGAGATGGAGTTATAGGTTCCTCATCTTGATTATCAATAACCAAGTTAACTTCCAGAGTTGGCTCTTCATAATATTAAGGTTCTACTATAGGATAAGGCTCAATGGCAGAAGAGGAAGTTTGAGGATATTTTTGAAATTGGAAATTCCTATGAAATAAGACCTCATGAGTTGAGGGATAAAGAAGCTTGTATGATTTCAATTCTTCATAATAATCGATAAAGATGAGTTTTCTACTTTTCTTATCAAGATCCTTCCTTTTATTCTTTGGGATGTGAGCCCAAGCTGTACACTCAAAAATATTGAAGTAGGAAATATTTGGTTTTAATCCAGTCCATGCTTCTTTAGGATTTAAATTGTCAAGATCTTTATGAGGTGTGCAATTTTGAATATAATTTGCACAGTTAATAGCTTCTACCCAAAAAAAAATTGGAAGATCTCTTGAATGGAGCATACAATTAGCCATATATTTTAATGTCCAATTTTTTCTTTTTGCAATACCATTTTGTTGAGGATTATGGGAGATAGAATACTTATTAATGATGCCATTATTGGATAAAAAAGTGGAGACCTCATTATTGTAGTATTGCCCCCATTATCAGTGCGAATCTTCTTGATTTTTTAAGATGCCTAATTTTCAAGGGGGATATAACATCACTCTTATATTTTAGGAATTAGACCCGAGATCTTCTAGATAAATCATCAATAAAGGTTAGAGCATACTTTGCTCCTTTGAAATATGGTTTAGGAAATGTCATTAAGTCACTATGGATTAAATATAGAGGGGAAGAGGCCTTTAGAGAACTACTTGGGTGGAAAGGATCTTGATGTTGCTTTCCAAGAGAGCATCTAGGAAAAAATCCATCACTAGAAGAGAATTGGGGTAATCCTATAACCATATCATGGGTGCTCAAATTATTTAGGTAGTTGTAACTAAGATGATCAAACCTTTCATGCCATATTTTACTTTCAAGATCACTATGAGCCACAAAACATGAAGCTCCTTCTAGATTTTGAAAACCTTTGAAGTGAAAAAATATGAGAGTTGTGATCAATATTTCCTTTGGATATAAAAGATTTGGGATCTTTAAAATCTCTTATCTCAACTCCTATTGGGGAGAAAAAAACAATTTTCCTCTTTCTAGAAGTACAAATTTGGTATACAGAGAGGAGATTAGTGGCAATGTTTGGAACATAGAGAACATTATTAATAGATATGCCATAAATGGTTATATCTCATTTTCCTTTGATAGGGATAAAGAAAGAGTCACCTACTTCTATACTACAAGTAGAAGTAGAGGAGATAGAAGAAAAAGACTTATCTGAAGCAGTCGTGATGAGTAGCTTCAAAATCTAGGACCCAGCAATTAGAGGAAGAATTAGAGGTTTTTCCTTGAACATTAAAGGATTTTCCTATTTGCTTTTTATTTTCTATATTTTGATCTTTTATAGCTGCCTCTAATTGTTGTAATATTTTCCAGCATTTGTTAGCAGAGTGACCATTCTTTCTACAGTGAGTACAGGTTATGGGGGTCATTTCCTTTTTACTAATTTTTTCTTTAGAATAAGTGGAGGCTACTAAGGCTTTAGAAGAAGAAGAAGAGATTTCATATCTAGCAAGGTTAGTTTCTTCCCTAGTTAATCTATCACAAAATTCTTCTAAATAAGGCATTTTAAAGGTTGCACCCAGAGCATCCTTGGTAGATATAGAGATGGTAGAAAATATATGAAAAACACCATTTAGCTTAGAAAGGATTAGATAAATGCATTCCTCTTCAGTATTAGTATTCCCACTACCTTTTTATTGAGTGAGTACTTCTTTAAACTTAGTTAGGAAGTCAAAAATACTAATAAAATATTCAAGAGACAGAGATGTGAGTTCAGATTCTAATTGCATTGATATCATCTGATCTACTTTTCCAAATAGAGTTTTCAGTTTCTCGCAACTTTTTTAAGGATTTTTGCAATCTGTAATATGAAACCACAAACTTTCATGAACATTAGAGCTTATAATACCCATAGTTTTGTGCATTTTTCCTTTATGAACAAAGATTTCATATTCTTTATCAAATTCTGGTTGTTTTTCTTCTAGAAAATGAGTAAGACCTTTTTGAGAGATAGGTTTTTAAGTGTGAAAGTTGTGAGGGATGATAGGTTCAATTGAATTAATCATTTTAACACAAGAAAATTATTGAAGTTATATTTTACCAATATATCCCCCTTTAGAAATTCAATTAATTTATTAATGCAATTGGAAGAAAGATATGAATCTTTTCAATATTTAGGACTCAAAATACCCGTCCTAATTAGAGGAAAACTATAAGTATAATGATTTTTTTAATATTTTTTGCTTTAGATTGCCAAATACTTGATGGAAACTATAAGTAGAGAGAATAATTGAAAGGATTTTGGCTTGAATGCAGGGTATCAACCTATTTAATTGGTGTATATCAATACTTGCCCTTATGAGAGGGAAACTATAAGTTAGAGAGATATCCAAAGAAATGGATGATGAAAAATATTTTTCAGACTGTTATACCAAGTGCCTCAAAAACTCACCCATATGTGAGGGAAAATATAAGTTTTTAAGGGTAATGATACATGGAATGTAGGCAAAATATATTTTGAGAAAAAAGATTATTTTTAAACTTGTAAACCAAATTTAATTATCAAAGAAATTATTTAAAAGGTTTATATTTAAAATATACTTCTAAAAAAATATTTAATGAAATGCTCTTTCTTTGAAAATAAAAAAGGTTTTTAAAAAACAAATATGAAGATAGAAATATATATATATATATATATATATATATATATATATATATATATATATATATATATATATATATATATATATTATTAAATAAAGGGCTAAAAACTTATTGATAAACAGTCTAGATTACAGAGTACAACTGAGCTTCCAACCAGGACTTAAATAAACAACCAAAAAGGCTAAAACCACTAGACTAGAATGACACCCAAAAAAAACAATAAGAATAAACCACATTAAGTCCGTACATCCTTGTGGATCAACTCCCACAGGTGTTGAGAGTACTTATATGAGAGACTCTCCCAATTATCGATACTCCAAGGATCCAGCAACTCAAAAGCCCTTTTGGCCAGGTAATTAGCAACCACATTTCATTCCCTTGGAATGTGCACAAAGGATACAAATTTGAACTCTTAACTCATTCTGAGAATCTGAATGGCTATAGAGGCCAACTGCCAATTAAATTCCTCTACCCTTTTACTGTTTAAAATATTAACCACAATTTGAGAGTCAGAATCACAAATAATCCTATGCCAACCAAGAGAAAACCCCCTCCGCAAGGCCTCAAGAATTTCAAGAGCTTCCATAAAATTGTTGGAGTGAACACATTTATAAATGGAAAAGAAAAAACTAACACCACTAGTAGAATCTCTCCCAACACTACCAATGCTAGCATGTCCAGGATTACCCCTAGATGATCCATCAGTATTAATTTTTAAAACTCCTGTAGGGGGTGGCCTCCACCTACCATCTATCCTAACCTTATTGCTGAGCTGAGGAACCCTACTAGAGCTAGAAGAGTTCACACCATCCCTAAAGAGACCAAGGGCTTGTTGTACCTTCTCTTCCCTAGAATCCAAACTAGGGTCCACATCACATTTGCTATGGATGGTTTCCTAAACCATATATGATATCCTTTGCTAGATCTGTTGAACAACCAAATAATTGCCCTAAAATATGCGGCAGTTCTGTTTGAGCCAAATTTTCCAAATGATGCAAGAAGGGCCTAAATTACAAGCCACCCAAAGGAAGGGGACCTTGGCCTGAGCTCTGCCAAAACCACTCCAAAAATCCACCATGGACAACACATGAAAACATGGATGGTTCCTGGTGCTCCACCAACGATGCCAAATGTATCTGGCAAAGGAGCATTGGAAAAATAAATGAGAAGAGTCATCCTCATTCTTACTGCAAAGGAAACAAAAAGAGGGACCCTAAAATTGCCTCTTCCTCACATTATCCCAAGTGAGGCATTTATTACGAGATACCAACCATAGAAAGAAGTTACATTTTGGCCAGGCAAATTTGTTCCACACCTTTTTCCACCAAGTGATAGGAAGACTCCCATACTTTTGCTTATCAAGAACCTGATAACCATAGGCTATCGAGTAGGTTCCCTTAGGATCAGGGTTCCAAGCCAGAATATCTTTACCCCTCAATGAAAAATAAGGCCTCCCTATAAGAATAAGAGCAAGCACCTCTCTATCCTTGGCTAGTCCCCCTTGGGACCATTCTTGTAGATCTTTCCACCTGTACATCTCCATATTTCCAAAATACTAGATTTTTTTAAAGTCCTCCACATGAGACCAGCCTACTTCCAAGAAAAAAATTCTTAGGGAACATAACCTAGGATATTGATTCAAGATATGAGGGTGTCCATCCCAAGAATCCTCCCAAAAAAGAGCATTTTATCCCTAATTGCAAATCCAGAACAAACCCTGCTTGATTAAATTAGCTCCTCTTTTTAGACTGTCCCAGATAACTGAACCTTTCCCAAACAAGTTGACTCTAGGGATTTCAACCTTAGAAATACCTCTCAAGTATTTACAAGATAATATTTTAGCCCAAATATGATCTTGAGAGGTACACCATCTCCAATAAACTTTTGCAGCCAAAGCCTGCCCAAAAAGAGTTGTCTGTCATAACCCAAGGCCTCCCTCTTGCATCGACCTACATATAAAATCCTACCTAACAAAACTCCATTTAGATTGATCAAGTTTTCTAGACCATAAAAATTGTCTTGACAAAGCATCCATGTCCTTGATGAAGTGAGAGGGAGTTATTTGTACAAAACATCTATAAATGGGTAAAGCTTGAACAACAAATTTTAAAAGCAACACTCTACCTGTAGTGGATAGCCATCTAAAAGTCCAGTGATTCACCTTCCTTCTAATCTTATCAAGCATAGACTACCAAGAAGATCTAGGTAGAGGGTGAGATGAAATTGGAATACCAAGATAAATGAAGGGGGGAGTCCCAACCTATAATCTTAGAATGCAAGCAATCCTAGCTTGAATAAGAGGAGGGGTATTGAAGAAGAAAATAGAAGACTTGTCCTCATTAATCAACTATCCAGAAGCACCAAGATATATGTCAAGATATTGTCTAATATTTCTAGCTTCCCTAATAGTGGCAACTCCCAAAAAAGCAGTATCATCAAAAAATTGAAGGTGGGAAAGAGGTGGAAAAATACTATACCACTTCCACCCCTGAATGATACCCTGCATGACTTGAGACTTGAGAAATCTTCCCAACCCTTCCGCCATAATGATAAAAAAATAAGGAGATAAAGGATCTCCTTGCCTCAATACCCTTGAGGCCTCAAATAGCTCTAATGGCTCATTATTAACAAGAACAAAGAATGAGGAAGAAGAAACACAACTCATCACCCATCTAATCCATTCCTCCTCAAATCCAAAAGCAACAAGAAATTTTTGAAGAAAGGACCATCTGACCCTATCATAGGCTTTGGCCATGTCCAACTTAATGAACATAGTTTTCTCCTTAGAAGTTTCCATCGAGTGAATAGCTTCTGTAGCAATAACAACCCCATCCAAAAAAATTTGGCCAGCAATAAACCCTCCTTGCTCCTCAAAGATGATTTTGCTCAACCATGTCTTCAACCTCTCAGCAATAATTTTTGTGATGATCTTATACACAACATTGCAGATAGCAATAGGCCTAAACATATCCAAGGAACCCTCTTTTTTAGGTATGAGCACCACAAAGATAGCATTTAGGACCCTTAGCATATGTTTGTTATTTTGGGACTCATGGACCACCTCCAAAAGATCAAATTTGATTAAATCCTAAAACTCCTAATAAAAATCAATCGGGAATCCATTTGGGCCTGGGGATTTTCCTTTTTTCATATTGAATACAATATTTTCCAACTCCTCAAGGGAAATTGGACCCATCAAGTGCTCATTCATCTCTCTAGAAACAATTATTGGAATACAATTTAGAATAAGCTTTTCATTCTCATCATCGGATAGGGAGTCGTCCTTGAAGAGAGAGGAAAAATACCTCTTAGTCTCTTCTAAAATATCCCTGAAAGAAGAGAGCAGGGCACCTTGAGAATTTACAAGAGAGGTAATCAGGTTACCATTATGGTGAGCCTTAAATAAGTTATAAAAGAAGGTTGTGTTTCTATCCCCTTCCTAAAGCCAATCTACTCGAGCTTTTTATTTCCAAAAAAATTCTTCCCTTAGTTCCCATTCAGCAAGGTCTTTTGCAGCCTCAAATTACTCAAAAAGAAGCTCCTTCGTTAATCCCTGATCTCTAATCTTCCTTGAAGCTTCTTCCATCCTCCTAAGAGTTGCTACCTTAGACAAGGAAAGGTTCCCAAAATTTAGTCTATTCCATATCTTCAATTTATATTTTACAAATTGTAGTTGCTTCATAAAGGAATACATAGCGGTGCCATGAGGAGGTTTGCCAGTGGTCCACCAGCCTCACATGAAATCATGAAGCTTAGGATCACGAAGCCACATAAGTTGAAATTTAAAGGAGGGATTAATTTTTAGCCATAAATCTAAAGTAGAGAGTTTGATAGGCCAATGATTAGATCCCCTACCCTCTAGAATCATAGAACTAGCACCTCTGTTATTACCCATCCAATAACTGGATATCAAAAACCTATCTAGTCTCTCTGATATGGAAGCTTACCCACACCTTCTATTGTGCCAAGTAAATATCCCATTATATAGCTTGATGTCAACCAAGTTTAGGGCCTAGATATGAGCACTAAAGATAGAATAAAAAGGCTCGATACGGTCCACCACACCACGTTTCTCCTCTAGATAAGTGATAGAGTTGAAGTCTCTAGCCAAAATCCATGGGTACAGGGGAACCAAACTTCTCACAAAGAAAATGTGCTTCCACAAATTCACTTTACCATTGTAATCAAAAGGAACATACACATTTGTAAGTAGGATGATTTCACCAGATTCATTATCATGAATGACCATTGAAATAGACCATATGCTGGAAATCCAAGTAATAGGGGATATCTTAACCGGATCCCATAAACAAGCGACACCACCAGCATATCCACATGCACCAATACACTGGCATTACCCCCTTCTCCACAACTTGGGAGAAATATTGAACATACTATCAATAGCCAATTTAGTCTCTTGAATAAACACCACATCCAGAGAATGCACACGAATCAAATCACAAACAACTTTTTGTCTAGGGATGCTATTCAACCCCCTTACATTCCATGAGAGGATAATTATTTTTGGGGGTTATAAAAATGGGAGTCCAATGTTCTCACCAAGCCTAACTCCACCAAAGTCTCCCCCATTAACTTAATTTTATCTTGGTCCTTATTCTGACCCACCTTCATATTATTATACAAAAAACTTTTTTTTATTATTTTTTGTTGTAATCCCAACATCGTAGGAGTTTTGCAGTCCAAGGATGACTGCATCAGTACCTGAGTAGGAGAGGGCATAACTAAATATGTTCCACTTTCCAAACTAGTTTCCCTTATAGGTCTAGACCCAACCATGTCCCCTATACTCAGATACAAAGCCCTTTGTTGTTCATTTAAACCCCCTAGATCTGATTCCTTAAATTTCCCCTCAAGAAGAGACATCTGATTCGGCCTTGTTATATTTGCATCAAGTAGTGACACTTCTGGTATCTCCATGCACTAATAAATATCATATAATATTTCAAAATTTTTGAGTAGATCATCTACAACTTCACCAACTTTACCTTGTTGGTGCCTTGGTACGAGCTGGCCAGAATCTCCCAGGCCTGCTTTGCTTTGGTGGCTGATGCGATCTGTGGGAAGATAGACTCCTCGATCGCTTGCATTATGTAGAAGAGGGCCTTCTGGTCCTTCTTCGTATTCTATTTCAATAGATCCATGTCTACTTGAGATAGGGCGGTCAGTGCTACTACATCTATCGGTTCTAGGTAGCCGTTCTCGACTAACTCCCACAACTCCTGAGATTCGAACAAGATATTCATCTGGATGCTCCAGTAATCATAATTTTTCCCATTAAAGCGCGAGATCTGCAACTACAAATTGTTGTTGCTAGAAGCCATTCTGCTTCGGTCTCTGCATTAAGGGATTAGTAGCTCTGATACCAATTTGAGGAATTTTTAAATCTTTAATCATCGTAGTTCGATGTTGGGGGCAAATTCTAACTTTGCTCAGTAGACAACATAGTGTGAAAGTCGGGGGTGAAGTTTGGACTTCGCTCAGCGGATGGCGCAGTACGAAATTCGAGGGTGAAGTTTGGACTTTTCTCAATGGACGACACAATGCGGAAGTCAGGGGCGAATTTTATACTTTGCTCAGTGGATGACGCACAATGGAGGCAAGCGAACTTCGCACGGTGTTTTGCCAAAGTCCAACTTTGGGAGCCAAGTGTAGAGTGCAAACTATGCCCAAAGAAGTGCGGACGGGGTGACTTGCGCTTCACTTGTGCACTTGGGCTACACCTCTAGATAATGCACAACCAGGTTGCGCTTGCGCACTTGGCCTGTGCTCAGATCTCGGGCGCAGTCGGGTTGCGGCAGCGAACTTGGAAAAACTTCTTTCGACTTAGCCAACTTTGGGTCTGCAATATTTTCTGCTCGAAAGGCTTGTGCGGCTGTGACAACTGCTTTCTTGGCTGGGAGGAGAAAAAAATTGAAACTGATAGCAAAGTTTTGGATTTGAGTTCTAACTTATAGAACCCGAACGAAATCGCTCTGAGGTGATTTGTACAGAGATCAACAAACTTTAGTACATAAAATAACTAAAAACCCTAAAGATGCCTAAAAAAAATAGCAAACTTTGTTTATATGAAATGAGGGTTACAGAAGTCATCAACTGAGGAAATAACAACATCTGCAGACTAAGCTATAGGATAAACTGAAAGACTAAATTTTGAGTCAGCTGCTCGAACATTAATCAGATGAGCCACACTGCTCACTGAAATGCTCTACTCACTTTCTCTGCTCTCTCCTTTGATCCTCCACTTTTTCTGAAGACTTGAACTACCTTATATAGCCATGGGGAGAGGAAGATAGGGTTTGTCCTCTGACAGGTTCTGACAGGCCCTCAACTAGGGTTTCTGACCAATCATCGAACTAGCATTAAATTGCCAAACTGGCATTAACTTCTGTGGTGATCGGATCTATCAGATGTCACATCTGTCAGAGGGTAGGTGTGATGTCATGTCAAACCTTTTTGTTGGGATCCCCAACTATGCAAGTGCAGTCCAGCTTCACCTAGTTTCAAAGTGTAGTCTGGCAGAGGCGTGAAATCTAGGTTAATATTTCTAATAAGTTATGCATTGCGAGTTTGATGCTAAAATTTTTGCTCTCAGATTCTGACCGATGTGCCATTGGCGGAAGCAGGTGTTAGAAATATTAATCCATATTTCACGCCTCCACCCCAATTGTGCTCCAAAATTGGGTGAAGTTGGACTGCACTCACGAAGTCGAGCATCCTGGAAAACTTTTTTAACTTGACGTCATACGTGCCTTCTGACAGATGTGATGTCTGATAGATCCGATCACCACATAAGTTAATGCCAGTTCAATGATTTAATGCCATTTCGACGATTGGTCAAAAACCCTAGTTGAGGGTCTATCAAAACCTGTCAGAGGATAACCTCTATATTCCTCTACTCACCACTATATAAGGCAATTCGGGTCTTCAGACAAAAGTGTGGAAGTCAAGAGCGGGAGGAAATTTTGAGAAATAGTAGAGTAGGAGACAAGATTGTTTCAGTGAGCAGTGTGGCTCATCTGTTTAATGTCCGAGCAGTAGTCTCGACATTTGTTTTCCGTCTTAGTTTATCCTGTAGCTTTAGTCTGTAGATGTTATTTTTCCTCAATTGAGGACTTTTGTAACCCTTGTCTTATATGAATAAAATTTGTTGTTGTTTAAGGCATCTGTAGGGTTTGCGGTTATCTTTGTCAACACAAAATCATTTGTTGCCTGTATAATCACCTCAGATCATTTTCCTTTAGGTTCTATAAGTTTGAGCTCAGATTTGAAACATTGCACTCAGATTTGGTGTTTTCTCTCCTCTTGTATAGTTCTTTTCAAGCCAGGAAAACCAACATCGTAGCCGCACAAACCTCCAGACAAGAAATTTTTTGCAAGGCAAAAATTTGCCTAAGTCTGGAGCTGTCCTCTCAACTTTGCAGTGAAGTCGAACTTCACTGCCTTTGACCAGCGTAGTCAAGCATTGACCAGTCGCTCCCCAAAAATTTGGCTAATTATGGAGCTGTCCTCTTGACTTCGTAGCGAAGTCAGACTTTAATGCCTTTGATCAGTGCAGTCGAGCATTGACCAGCACAGTCGGGCATTGACCAGTCGCTCCTCAACTTAGCACTATTTTTCGTGCACACCTCAATTATGCACATATTTCGTGTGCAACCCGACTGCGCACTTTCTTCCGAGCGCAATCCAATTGTGCCAGTTTTGGGAGCGCAACCTAATTACGGTTGTGCACCCCGACATCGGGCCCTCCCTCCTTTGCATTACACTCCTAGACTTCGGCATAGTTCACTAATGGAAATATATATATATATATATATATATATATATATATATAATATATATATATATATATATTTCTTCAAATTGGTATCAGAGACTGATCCCTTGATGCGGAGACTGAAGCAGAATGGCTTCCAGTAGAAACAACTTGTAGTTGTAGATCCCATGCTTCAATGGGAAGAATTATGATTACTAGAGCATCTAGATGAAGATCCTATTTGGATCTCAGGAGCTGTGGGAGTTAGTCAAGAATGGCTACCCAAAACTGGCAGATGCAGCAATACTGGTCATCCTCTCTCAAGCAAACAAGGACCTGTTGAAAGAGAACATGAAGAAGGACCAAAAGGCCCTCTTCTACATCATGCAAGCGGTCGAGGAGTCCATCTTCCCATGGATTACATCAGCCACCAAGGTGAAGCAAGACTGGGATATTTTGGCTAGCTTGTACCAGGGCACCAATAAGGTAAAGTTGGTGAAACTACAGATGCTTAGGAGGGAGTTTGAAAATCTGCAGATGAGTGAGTCCAAGTCCATGAGTGATTTCTTCACTCGGACGATGGACATTATCAACCAGATGTGGTTGAACAGAGAAATTGTGTAGAGCTAGAGAATCATGGAGAAAATCTTAGAAGTCTTCCTGCCAAGTTTGACTTGGTTGTGATAGCAATCGAAGAGTTGAGGGATCTGACAACCCTCTCAATAAACGAGCTCATGGGTTCGTTGTAGACACATGAATAGAGGTTGAGCCATTCATCTCAGTCCTCTCTAGAGCAAGCATTCAAGGCTTAGGTCTCATTTCGATACAGTGGCAGAAAATATTCCCACCATGGCACCTCTAGTTCTCACAGAGCAAGAGGCAGAGGTAGGCATGGGAAAGGCAACAAGCAAGGAGGATGATCAAACCCTAGCAAAGGAGAGACCAACTGTAATTTCCATCAGCAAGGTGGAAGAGGCAATTCAAAAAATTAGCAAGTTGGATCTGGTCAAAAGAAGGACATGTCAAAGGTCCAGTGCTATTTCTATAAGAAGTTCGGCCATTACATCTCACAGTGCAAAAAATGGATGGCCAAGGAGAACCAGCAGCAGGTCCATTACACGGATAAAACCAAAAATGCGGCAGGAGGAAATGTGTTGTTGACTTGCAACATTAAGGAGGAGTGCCAAAAAAATATCTAGTATTTAGAAAGAGGGTGCATAAACCACATGACGAGGAACAAGGAGATGTTCTCCCAACTAGATGAATCAGTCCAGTGTGAGGTGAATATGGGGAACAACAATAAGATTCCTGTAATGGGGAAAGGAAAGATCCTCATCCGCACCAGGCATGGCGAATGGAAGCAAATATATGACGTCTACTATGTGCCTGGCCTAAAGCATAACCTATTGAGTGTTGGATAGCTCATGCAGAAGGGATATACGGTCTAGTTCAAATACGAAGTTTGCACCATCAAAGACAAGTCGCATGGGCAGATTGCTACAGTGTCCATGACAAAGAATAAAATGTTTTCGTTGTAGATTTAGAATGAATCATTGATGTCTCTGAGTGTAGTTGTAAAAGATGCTACCTGGTTGTGGCATCTTAGATTTGGTCACCTAAACTTCAGTGGCTTGAATAAACTACACAAGAAGCATATGGTGAAGGGTTTACCCCTGATAGAGTAGTAAAATCAAGTTTGTGAGGGCTGCTTAGTTGGAAAACAACATAGGGATTCATTCCCTTCCGATCAGTCTTGGAGAGCATCACAACCACTGGAGCTGGTGCACTTAGACATTTGTGGTTTGATGCATACCAGCATGTTTTTTGGTAACAAATATTTATTAACATTCATAGATGATGAAAGCACGAGGATACGGAAGCAAAACAGAAGGGGAAATGCAACGCTAAGTCCTACGAACGAGAATGCATGAAAAGAAGGAAAACCAATGAACTGAAACGAGATTAAAAGCAAGTGTAAAAGTGTGGCCCTTTATTTTATTAATTTGCTCAAAATCAGGTTACAATACGTCTCCTCCCTTTTCAGGGGCTAGGAGCGTCGGACATATTTTGATTACACCATGAATGATATATTCCCCTTTGAGATCTTCCGCGTGCCCACATTGAAAATGGGTGGACCAAACATCGTCACCGCTTGCATGAATGTGTCTATGGTTCCTTGCTGCCCCTTTGGTATCGAGATCCTACGTTTAGAGAAACAATAAATGGTTAGTAGCACCTACGGATGGAGAGAAACATGCGATCCCCAAGGCCTGCGGTTAGTGCATGCATAAAATAATTAAAACGATAACTGAAACATATCAGAATGAGCTAAAAATTTGACAGAAGCAATAAAACATTACCAGGAAGCCACTGCAAAAGGAACAGTTTAGAAATCTTGCACAGATTTCTAATCGCTCCGGGGTGGGACGATTAGGACTGTCATAACCTGTCCGAAAGCCACCTCCTAAATGTCTGATCCAGAGGCCTCCAAAACACCTGCAAAGTTGGGGTTAGGTAAAACGGGGCATTTTGGGATGACCCAGATGGTCGGATTTGTCTAATTTGGCCTCTATTACCCTATATCCGATGACGCTCCCTATATGTTAGCGAAAGTGAGAAATGATAAAATCATAGCCAAAACTTGTCAGAATCACATGAAATTTAAATGACAGCATATGTAAGTGACCTAGAATCAAATGCAAAAAGAAAAGTATGGAAATCTACCATAGATTTCTAATCACTCCGGGGTGGGGCGATTAGAACTGCAATAGTGCAGGGGCGCCCGGGGGTAGGACGCCCATCGTTTGGGACTTGGTTTCAGCACCAATCCACTTGGGATGGGTCCAAAACCTCTTATGGGGTTGTGTCAAAAAATTTGGTGGGGTATTGTGGCCAAATGTTCGGGTTTGGGTCCAGATTGCGCTTCCAATAATCACCCAATAACCTCCCTTCCAAAAGAGAGATCAAGGATGTAAAAGCACAAACGATGGGTGAGGATGTAATTCGGTAGCACTTCGTTGCTCCAAATGCTCCTCTCTATTCTTTTTTTGGGGTGAGAAGACTCACCAATTTATAGACCTAGGGTCTCTCTCTTTGAATGCGCATGCGAGGGCACCACTTGACTTGCTTGTCCTATTTTGGGAGAAAATATTATTCCCTGATTTAGAGTCTCTTTGCATGAGGCCTCCATAATCAAGGCATGCATGACTGAAGTCTCTCTCTTTGATTTGAAGTCGTTCCTCGCAATTGCATGCCCTGAAGGCGTAGTTAAGTGGTGGACCTATCGAGGTTTGACTTTTTTCCAGTCAAACCTGCTATTCGCCCCACCCTAGGATGAATGCTGATAATCGTCCCGGGGTGGGACGAATACCAATTTGTAATCATCCCGGGGTGGGACGAGTAGGGAGCAAAGTGCTAAAAAGGTGCCAAATTGACCTCTGACCTTCCAAAACTATTGTGGGAGTGGTTAGGACCACTTTTTAACCTCTGGGGGCTGCCCTAGGGGCTATGTATGTCAATTCGATCAGTGCTTGTCATCACATAATTGGATTGGTGTTGTTTTGGTGTCTACAGATGCCCCTTTTTGGGATGCATTGTGCATGGCACAGTGCTGAGCAAAAATAGATAACCAAAGCACTAATGATTAGGGTTTCTTAGTAACCTAACCAAATTCTTGATGCCCCAAGTATGGAAAGGGCACGCATTCTTGAATCCTTGCTTCTGACGAGCTAAGGAGCTTAATTCAAGTGTTAACATTTTTCGGTGAGGTGTTACTTGATCTTGGACATTGTTCAGTCATGAATAGGCAAAGGGTGCAACCTTTTGTCTATGGGAACCTTGAGTTCATGATTCTAGAATGCCAAGTGTTTGATCAACTTGTGATTATTGCTTGTTTGCTGCCCCAAGCAGGGGCATGATTGTCTTTGTCAATGATCCTTTGAATGCATGCCATTTCCTTGATTGGGTGTGTTTTTGTTGATTGGTGACTAAGTGTGACTACCCCCTCAAGCGACGAATCGATGAGGGAATGACCGACATGAGAAAAGTGACGAGTCGCTTGACCCAAGATGACTTATGTAAGGGTGCCTTCAGTTGTTTTTCGTTGAATGCCTATGCAGTTTCCGAACATTTTGACCTATTTTTGGTGGGTTTGAACCCTTTTTGTGACGCATTTTGGAGCTGAAATTGTCAAAAATTCGTCCTCCCGTGGAGCGGTCCGGCTATGGTAGCCTTCTTAGGGAGTAGGATAGTGACAATTTGTGACCCCAATGTCTGTTTTGGATGCCAATAATTTTAGGCGCAAAGGCGCCTTCGTTTGGCAATGTTATTGCTATTTTTGTGCATTTTGGTATAGTTTTTGTTGTTTTTGAAATTTTTGCTCTGTAATCGTCCCTGGGTGGGATGAATACCAGTTTAGTAATCGTCCCAGGGTGGGACGAGTGCTAACTAGAGCGCTCATCCCAAGGGGGAACGATTACAGGCCTAAAAGCCTATTTAAGGGCCAAAACTAGGTTTTGGGCTCATTTGCATTTGTTTTTCCTGGCGTTTGGGAGCTGTGAGGAGGAGGTGGTCGAGTTCGCGTAGTGGAGCGCTATCAAATTTCTTGGACACCATGAGTTCACGGACCGGATCATCAAGTGGCGGAGCCGAAGCGAGACCGGTGAGTGATCCTCCTCTTTATTTTGTGTTTGTGTTACAGTTTAAAATCGTAATTCATTTTTTTCTTTTGTATTTTGTTTTTCAAATTAAAAATGAAAACCCTAGTTAAATGTGTGTTGTTTGTGTGAATTTGTGTTTTGTTGTAAGCTAAAAAAAGAAACCCTAGTCTAAACTAAGATTGAAAACTTAGCGTAAAAAAATGTTTTTATGTTGTTTTCTATTGTTTATCAGTTTTAGATGAATGTTAAACCCTAGGAACTGAAAACTTTTATTGTGTGTTGTATTTTTTAGTTTGACAGTAAAATGAAAACCCTAGGTTAAATTTTTATTTTTGTTTAACTAGAGTTAGAAACCCTAGTTGTTATTTTGTTTGAATTTTTTTGTAGTTTAAACCCTAGGTTAAAATTTGATTTTTATAAACTAAGGTAAAAAACTTGAGAGTTGTTTGTAATGCTTTTTTTTTGTTTTTAAACTAGAGTTAAAAACCCTAGGTTAGATTTGATTTTGTGTAAACTAAGGTAAAAACCCTAGTTTGAACGAAGATCGAAAACTTAGCTTTGTTTTTATTTTGTTCGTCGTTGTTTTTTCTTTGGTCGTCAGTTATTGATTAGTTTGAACTTAGAGTTAAAAACTCTAGGAACTGACAAAGTGTAATTTGAATGTTTTGTCATTTTTTTTGTTATTTATCAGTTTGAACTAGAGTTAAAAACCCTAGGTACTGACAAATTTGTTTTTGAATTTTTGTTTTTTTTTTATTTATCAGTTTGAACTTAGAGTTAAAAAACCCTAGGAACTGACAAATTTGTTTTTGAATTTTTGTGTTTTTTGTTTATTTATCAGTTTGAACTTAGAGTTAAAAACCCTAGGAACTGACAAATTTGTTTTAGAATGTTTTGTTTTTTTTGTTTTTGTACTGTACATTTATTAAATGTTTTTGTATTTAGACAGTGTGTATGTTTGTTGTAGTGTTGTACAATTTTTTGTTTTATTTTGTCATGTTTTAATGTTTTTGTTTTTTTCTTTTGCAGGTTGTGAAGAGTCGGTACCGTGTGCCTACGATTTTTTTGAAGCACGAGAGGCATTGACTGTGGCTGACTAGGAGTGGCTTGATGCCCTTGGGCTCAAGCAGGTGACTCGACTAGAGCCTGTGGTGGGGGATCGGGCCTATCTGATGGCTCTGATCAACTTGTGGGATCCTCGAACCAATACCTTTCATCTCCCAACAAGGGAGATGACGGTGACTCTTGAGGATGTCTATCGGATTCTACGGATTCTGATAGACGGGCTTCCTATTCGGACTACTCCACGTGATCAACGGATGACTGTGTTGACATGGTGCTTCGGGCATGGGGTGGAGATGGGGGTGGATAGTCCGGTGGAGAGGGCAGAGGGGGATTGCCTGATTGGTGGTATCTTGGTGTGGTGGTGGCTAGAGAGGGGCGTGTTGGGGGTGAGGCATGCATTACTGATGACCCTCATCTCCAACATGCTACTTCTTGACTCCTCAGGCATGAGGTTCCCATGGAACCTGCTGGAGGTAGTGTTCAGATTGGTCGAGTGTCCGACGGAGGCACCCTTGATTATGAGGTGGGGACAGACGCTTCTAGCATAGCTTTATGATGAGTTGTACGAGGTCCACTACCGGAGGTGGAAGGGGATTGGGTGTAGCTACCTATTGCAGTGTTGGGGGTGGCAGCACATAGCTGTGGAGCGGCCACAGGGTTTGCCATGGACCACTCGAGTAGAGATGGTGGACAGAGGGTAGAGTCGGCGATGGGTAGGTGTCATAGGGCACTATGTCGATGCCTTCGCTCGGCTTGCTCTAGGGGAGGTGTTCTAGCACCCATACCGGGACTGTCCAGCCTGGCCTGAGGCTGGAGAGTGGCTTCGATGGGTGTGCAGGGGGAGATGGCTGATCGGGCGACATGGGACCGAGCAGGAGTACTTCCCATACGTTCGAGTGACGCGACAGTTTGGGGTGCGCCAGGGGTTTCCTGGTGAGCCCTTGATCTATCGGCGTCGAGGCGACGAGAGGACTCTGGCCTGGCCGATCATCGAGCCGCTGGGTGAGGAGTCAGATCCTGTGATCGATGTCCCTGACGTGGACAACATCGAGGCGACCGTTGAGTATGACCAATGGTGGACGTTGCGGTGGTGGTGAGGCGAGGGGCCTCTAGGGGGTCCAGAGGCGGCAGTAGTAGGTGGTGAGGGTGCAGAGGCATCGAGAGAGGGTTGGGGGGCTCCACTCGAGGATGCGAACATGGTGGAGGTTGACAGCTTTGGGGGGGATGATTTTGGGGTTTCGGAGTAGCCGGATACGTAGGACGTCCCGGAGTAGTGGGAGCCGGAGCAGCCCGTAGTCCTGGATATGCCTATGCCTCAGGCAGTCCCAGAGGGTGTGGAGGTGAGGCATCACGCTGAGATAGCATGATTGGAGGATCTACTTCAGAGATGGGATGAGGAGCTTGGGGATGCTCTGCAGGAGAGGGATCTCCTACGGACTCAGTTGGCAGAGTGGGAGAATGCATTGGCTGCGCAGGTGGGATGGGGACACATCGATGGGAGAGGGATCTCCTACGAACTCAGTTGGCATAGCACGATGATGTAGTGGCTGCGTACCGTCGGTGGGAGGTGGATTGGTTTCAGCACCGGATGGATTTGGAGGCAGAGATTATCCACCTCGGTGGGCGGTTACCTGAGCTCCCTGGAGGTGGGTCTTCATGTCGAACGAGAGATAGTGAGACTGAGTAGTCAACATCCTCTCATCATAGGTAGCTGGATGAGGGGGGCGCTAGTGGGCGTGATGCAGGGGCTAGCAGCAACCACCCTGAGAGGTCCCATAGGACCCACACCACGGGGGGTAGTTCCCGTCGCACCGATCCTACGTGATCATGGTGGCCGACGCCCTAGGCTTGGGGGTTTTTGAGTTTTTGCTTTGTTTTGCGAGGTCAGAGGACCGACTTATTGTAGCCTATGGGCATTTTGATGATATATATATACATGAATTTTCTTTTTGGTTATACACTTGTCATGATTTATTTTTTTTGTTTATGCACATTTATTTATGATGATGTATGCATGTGTTATTATGAATGCGATGTTTCTAATTATATGATGTATGCATATGGAATGAATGAAATGAGTTGTTGATAACTTGTCGATGGCACCATAGACTGTACAGGATTTACTGGCTTTCTGTACTTATGTGATGGCTTTGTGGAATGACTTTGCATGTGGTAATTTTGTTTTGGTATTTTTCGTATTTTTTGATGTTGATGTAAGTAATGAAATGTACCAGTTGTTTTAAAATGTAGTTAAGGTTTTTTGAGATTCAGATGTTTTAACTAACTAGCCAAGACTGTACATTTATCTCACAAGATTTTTGAACAAGGTACAAATCAGACTTGAGTTTGACCAAGTTATTTCACATCCCTGTGTGTGCAATTGAATTCATTTATGTGGTATTTGTCAGGATACCGCCAGTGCCAGATAGGCTGTCAACCAAACCTGTACTGAGGATCACCTAATTAGCTCCACTAACTCCATTGTTGTATTTAGTAAGATTAATCCATGGGACAATCTAAGGTACCATAAGCTAGCTCATCCACATGCAAACATTGGTCTGCTCACATGCAAAGCTAATGTGATAGACATATCGTCATGCATTTAGGATACCACCATTGTCAGGTAGGTTGTCCACCAAACCCGTAATGAGGATCACCTAGATGGTTTTTTGAATGCTGAGAATTCTAGGGATTCAAGCTCAGGCGTCTTTCGGTTGCTCAACTTGTTGGGATACTTGCTCGTATACATAGTGATGAAAATCACTGTTTATTTTTCTCTTTTGTTTTTCTTTTTGAGCAAGGACTTTGAATAGTGGTGATAACCACTGTTATTTGATTTTGCATTATAGGTTGCAAAGTTGAGCTCGTAGGTTTTTGGCTTGTGAATGGCATTGATCCTTTTGGTCTTGGGGATGACTACCCATCCTGTTCAGGGACGTGTAGTACGAATCCTTACGACTTTGGGAACCAAAGGTGATTGGGGATGTTATTATGTAAGGGCATTGATCTTTTAGGCCTTGGGGATGACTACCCATCCTTGTCAGGGGTGTGTAGTACGAATCCTTATGACTTTGGGGACCAAAGGTGTTTTGGAAGTTTGTGATGATGGATTGTTGGAATTTTGTTTGTAAATGGCATTGATCCTTTTAGGCCTTGGGGATGACTACCCATCCTTGTCAGGGGCATGTAGTACGAATCCTTATGACTTCGGGGATCAAAGGTGTTTTGGGATTTTTGTTAGTGGTGAAAACCACTTTTTATTATGGTGTATTGGAGGGGGAAGAGCTTGTCCTTTTGTCAATTCTCAGCATTCTTGAACCATTCGCACAGGGGGATGAACAGGTTAACCTTTCACCTATGGTACCCTAGACTGCTTTGTAGGTTTCTCTTGCATTCACACAACTTGGGAATTTTTTTATGTGTTTTAACTTGTGTAGGGATGTTACGTAACGAAGTGTGATCCAAGTAAAACTCTACCCTTGTAAAATCTGTTTGACTTTGTACATTTTTTGGCTAGAAATTTAAAGACAGCTGAATGACGAAAACCCTAAATACATTAGGAGACAACTGACTATGCTAAAAATGTGGACGGTGTTATTTTGGAATGACGTGTTGATAAAATGGATTGAAGGTGGAAAATGATGGAATTGCCTAGCAATTACAGTCTATGGTGCTTGTGACATGTATGACCAACAAATATGCAATGTATGTATGCGATGCCTAATGCAATTTATTATGTTTTTGTGTTTTGATTTTTAAGAGTATGCATGGAAGTGAGATGCAATTTTTTTTGTTATTTTTGATTATCTTTTGTTTTTGTTTGTTTTTGAATATTTGTTTTCGACCAAGCGATTGTGGGAACCCTTGGAGCTTTTGGTTTGACCAAAGGGTTTATGGATACCTTTGGGGCATTTGAGGTTGACCAAGCGATTGTGAGAATCCTTGAAGCTTTTTAGGTTTGACCAAGCGATTGTGAGAATCCTTGGAGCTTTTTGGTTTGACCAAAGGGATTATTGATACCTTTGGGGCATTTTAGGTTGACCAAGCGATTGGGGGAATCCTTGGAGCTTTTGGTTTGACCAAAGGGTTTATTGATACCTTTGGGGCATTTTAGGTTGACCAAGCGATTGGGGGAATCCTTGGAGCTTTTGGTTTGACCAAAGGGATTATTGATACCTTTGGGGCATTTTAGGGTTGACCAAGCGATTGTGGGAATCCTTGGAGCATTTTGGTTTGACCAAAGGGATTATTGATACCTTTGGGGTATTTTAGGTTGACCAAGCGATTGGGAATCCTTGGAGCTTTTGGTTTGACCAAAGGGTTTATTGATACCTTTGGGGCATTTTAGGGTTGACCAAGCGATATGGCATCCTTGGAGCATTTTAGGTTGACCAAGTGATTGTGAGAATCCTTGGAGCTTTTGGTTTTGACCAAAGGGTTTATTGATACCTTTGGGGCATTTTAGGGTTGACCAAGCGATAACTGGAATCCTTGGAGCTTTTGGTTTGACCAAAGGATTATTGATACCTTTGGGACATTTTAGGTTGACCAAGCGATTGGGAATCCTTGGAGCTTTTGGTTTGACCAAAGGGTTTATTGATACCTTTGGGGCATTTTAGGGTTGACCAAGTGATAGCTGGCATCCTTGGAGCATTTTAGGTTGACCAAGCGATTGTGGGAATCCTTAGAGCTTTTGGTTTGACCAAAGGGTTTATTGATACCTTTGGGGCATTTTGGGGTTGACCAAGCGATAGCTGGCATCCTTGGAGCATTTTAGGTTGACCAAGCGATTGTGAGAATCCTTGGAGCTTTTTGGGGTGGGCTATGGCTCTCTAAATGTGGAATGGCCTCAAATGACTGATGTTCAAGGGTTCTAGTTCCTTGATTCCTTCAAGAGAGGTGAGCCGGTATGTTCTAGGTCCTATTTTACTATCAATTACATAGGGACCTAACCAATTTGCCATGAACTTGTCCCTTAGATGGGTCGGCAAGTTAGAATTTTGTTGGTTCTCTTTTAAGACCAAGTCACCAACCTGAAAGTCCCTCGGGTGAACTTTCATGTTGTATGCTCTCCTAAGTCGCTCTTGATAGATACGTAAATGCTCGAGAGCATTGACGCATCGTTCATCGAGCAACGTAAGTTGGTCTAACCGGGCCTGCCACGCAGTGTCATCATCGATGAACTCTTGCATTGATATGCGTAGGGAAGGTATTTCCAACTCGAGAGGCATGACTGCCTCGGAGCCATACACCAGCAAAAATGGAGTTGCCCCAGTGGGCATCCGAATGCTAGTGCGATAAGCCCACAGGGCAAGCGGGATTTGAATGTGCCAATCCTTATGACTATCTATGACCATATTTTTGAGGATAGCGACTAGCATTTTGTTTGACGCCTCTGCTTGCCCATTTGCCTGTGGATAATAGGGTGTTGAAAAACTGTGCTGAATTTTGTACTTTGTGGTCAACGCACGCACATATTTATTCTTGAATGACATCCCATTATCCGAGATGATCTTGGATGGAATACCAAAATGACATATGATGTTATGCAAAATAAACTCCGTAATGCGGGGTCCAGTCGTAGAGGTTAGCGGAATTGCTTCCACCCACTTGGTGAAGTACTCTGTGGCCATTATGATGAACGTGTGATGACCTGACGACGTAGGGGAGATCTTTTTGATTAGATCTAAGCCCCACTATGAAAATGGCCAAGCCGATTGGATCGGTTGCAAGGCCTAAGAAGGTACATGTGTCAAATTGGCATGGTGTTGACACTTCATGCACTTCTTTACATATGTGCAACAATCTCGCTCTAAATATGGCCAATAATAGCCCATGCGAAGAATGCGCTTTGCGATGGCCATACCGTTGAAGTGGCCACCGCATGTACCATCGTGCGCTTGGGTGATCGCCCAAGCGGACTCTTACTGGTCCAAGCAATGGAGGAGGATTCCTTCATAGCTTCGATGATACAAAATGTCTCCTAACAAGACATGTTTTGCCGCTTTCTATTTAAATGATCTTTTTGTGGCATGCATCAATCCAAGTGGGAGGTTACCTAGCTTGAGGTAGTCTCTTATGGGTGTGTACCAATCCTGCTGATCAGAAACCTCGATGGTATGAACGACCAATCCCTCTTGTAGTTCATCCCTAGAAAAAGCTGAGTGGGAAAGAACTTGTAAGAATAGCGTTGTGTTGCTATTAAGAGGGGTCGGGGAGAACAAGGACCCCTAGTCGGCGTGATTCAGACAATCACGGATTCGAGAGAACTTATCCTGAGATGGTTCAATCTGGATCAGGTGGATCCCTGGCGTTAGGTCAGAGCTTGCACGCTCCATCACGGATTGCGATAATGTTTTAACTTGAATGGTTGTCATTTCACTAGAAGGGTCTTGCGGGATTAGTGACCCCAAGGAGGCCATAGTGTCTGCAAAATGATTCGATGATCGAGGGAGTGCCTCGATGTCATACCATTCAAGATTTTCTAGGAATTTGTCCACAAGGGCTTTGTAGGCCTATAGAACTAGGCATTTACATTGGAATACCCCTTTTACTTGGTTGACAATTAATAGCGAATCACCAAAGATGTTCAAGCATTTGATGTTCATGGTGATTGTTGTTTGAAGACCTATGAGCAAGGCTTCATATTCGGCATTGTTGTTGGTGCATGGGAAATCTAATTTAAATGATAGAGGCATTGGAGCCCCTTGCGGTGTGAAGAATACAATTCCCGTGCCACCCCCTTGCTCACATTTAGAACCATCGAAGAATAGGGTCATGTCGGCCTGTGACTCAAGCTCATTAGAATCTGGTGATTCTAAAACATGGAAGACCCCATCATCAGGTAGCTCTACGGTTAGAGGCTGATCATCTTCAAGAGGAGCCTCTGCTAGTTGATCGGTGATGACTTGACCTTTGATGGACTTTTGTCCAATGAATTCGATGTCAAACTCCATCAACAACATGATCCATTTCACTGTGTGGCTACTATGATAAGTACGACTCATCATGTATCGCAATGGATTCTCCTTAGACACAACATACGTCGTATTGCTCAGCATGTAGTGGCACAGATTTTTGGTAGCAAACACCACTGCCAAGCATAGCTTCTCGACGTATGCATAGTTAAGTTCATAACTAACTAGGGTGCGGCTAAGATAGTAATTAGCCTGTTCTTTGTGTAGTTCATTTTTCTGGGCTAGCATGGCACCCAGTGCCACCTCAATAGCTGAGATGTATAAGTAGAATGACACTCCTGGTCTAGGTGGTGCCAATACTGGTGGTGAAGCCAAGTATTGTTTGATGTCATCAAAGGTTGATTGGCACTCGTCATCCCAGTGAAATGCTACCCCCTTGTGCAATAATTTATTCATGGGTCGGCACTTGTCAGATAGCTGTGCTATGAAGCGCTTGATTGACGTGACCTTTCCCTACAGGCTTCTGAGATGCTTGATGGTGGTTGGGGGAAGCATTTCAAGGATTGCCTTGACTTTGTGTGGATCTACCTCGATTCCTCATTTGGAGACTATGAAACCCAAGAGTTTTCCAGATGTGATGCCAAATACGCACTTCTTGGGGTTTAGTCTGACTTTATGTTCAATGAGGTGATCGAGGATCTTGCTTAAGTCATCGAGATGATCTAGGAGCAAAAGAGATTTGGCCAACAAATCATCCATGTAATCTTCCAAAGTTTTATGCATGTGATCATGGAAGATGTATGTCATGGCATGTTGGTAGGTGGCGCTAGCATTTTTAAGGCCAAAGGGCATGACCTTATAACAAAATGTCCCCCAAGGCATTGTGAACGCCATTTTTAGTTGGTCCTCGAGATTGATACGAATCTGATTGTATCTCGAGAAACCATCCATGAGGGAAAGCATTTCATGGCCCACTGTAGCATCTACCAATGCATCGATGCTAGGCAAGGGGAAATCATCCTTAGGACTCGCTTTGTTTAGGTCTCAAAAATTGGTGCATATGCGAATCCTCCCATCTGGCTTTTTGACGGGCACCATGTTAGACAACCATGGTGGGTAATCCATGCAGATGAAAAATTGTGCATCCAACAACTTTTGTAACTCGTATTTGACCATTAAGGCTACTATTGGGTGCATCTTACATAGTTTTTGCTTAACTGGCTTGACTGTCGGATCAAGCATTAGATTATGCATGACTAGCTATGGGTCTAGCCCCGACATGTCTTTGTAGGACCATGCAAAAACCTCCTTCTTCTCTTTGAGAAGGGCAATGTAATCGGCTTGCTCTTCGGGGGATAGACTTACCCCTAGCTTGATGATTTGTGAATTCATTGGATCAGAGCCGATGTCTATGTCAGTCGTCTCTTCAACTGACATGTGGGACCCGTCCTCCAACTGGTGTGGAGTTGGGATCAGGTGGATATCATTTGCTGAATTTAGATCTACGTTCGAAACGTCGGGTTCCTCTTCAGCATGGAAGACATCCTGAGTCTGTCCTGGGGTGAAATGGAACATCCCATCGCAAGGCCAGTACTCTGATGGGGATGGTGGTGTGTCAGTGTGATCCCAGTCTATAGCATCTAGGTCTAGATGCAATGACCATGTTGGGTCGGTTGGGTTATGGATGGGGGCGGTTAAGTCAATGGAGATCATGTTAATGAAATGATTTTGGTCTCCATTACCGTGGGTGTGGTGACTCGGACATCCTAGGTGATATTTGTGCTCCGGATCTGGCTCTGTGGGTACTGGCACAAATGGATCGAACCTATGTGCGGATAAAAGGATAGGGTCTACCCTTGGCACTAATGGCTCTATAGGGTCTCCGGGCGGAAGATGTTCTCTATATACCTAAAGTGGCGGGTGCAGTAGTTGGTCCAACTACGCCTGGTTTAGGTGCCACCTATGCCTTGGCCCCATGTGTAGTTGTTCAAACATGTCATCTATGTCCATGGGGTATTGTTGTTGTTGCATATGATTGAGATATGCCATCTTAGTCTCATCTTCATAATCGCTATCAGAGATCCAGAGGCCTTCATTGGCTCCGAAAACTATTTGCGACATGTGAGGCTCATCTTGCTCGAGCAAATTGATCTGGTCCCATCGAGGTTGTTTCGCTCTCTGTGGGAGGACCTGATTCTCTTGAAGTGGCACTTGCTCGATTGGAGCATCCAAAGGGAACATTGTCATGAAGCTCTCCTGATAATCATCCATGGGGGTCACTTGTGAATGATTGCTATCAGAATCGAAAGGGTCCCAAGGCGCTACCTCATACTATGACTCATCTTCTAAAGACCCTTCTTGGCCTTGTCTATATCCATCTTGTAGGTGAGTCCTCGAACTTTATCCTTTCTTGATCGAAGGTAAAGGGTTGTTAAGGTCAACAAGATTGGTTGTTAGCAATGGGAGGTAATCCCCCAATGTATATGTTGTGTTAGGATTGGCATATGGATCTAATGCCAATCCATCCTTGTTGCCTATCCCTAAGCCTTGCATGTTATCTACCAAGATGTCAAGGGGAAGGGGGTGGTTGAACCCTACTCTTGACTTGTCGTATGGCATCTGATATCTTGGTTGGTAAATAATGCGCACTCCTTGCTCATACCTGCCCAACCCATATCCATGCCAATTACATTGGCCAAGATATCTCAAAGCGATGTTTGGGTTGGACAATTAGTTGACATCCTCAAAAAAGGGTTATTCATATTCTTCTTCTTGCATGTAAGTTTTAATGCCATTATCGAGGCCCCCATAAACAAATTTTGTCTGATTTGGTGGGTAGCCTAGAGGAACCACAGTGCGAATGGGGAGGCGAGGTCTCCCCATGTCCTGCATGGACTCAAGTGCGGGTGTTTCTACAATGTTTCGCACTAGATACTCCCCCAGGCCCGTATTGGCCATCTCAATGGTGATCGTTGGCGGTGGAGGGGGAGGGAATGGGAGTTCTTCCTAGGTCCACTCCATGTAGGGTGAACTAGGTGTCTCGACTTCCATTCGGCTAGGCATATCTTCGGTAGAGATGGTTGAGACTGATGGTGGTGCCTCTTCTAGGGGTTTCTTCCCCTTGTCCTTTGGTGTGGCCACCATAGGTGGCATTGTTGGTGAAGGACTAGATGATGAAGATGGACCCAACTGGTGATTTGATGGACTTAATAGTGGGGATGCATGCGAAATTAGACCTTGTTTAGATGGATTGAACTGAAAATCCAAATGGTTGATGGAAGTATCGATTGCAGCATTAGTTGCACCGTATTGCAATACTTGAAGGGCTCTATGTCTGCTAGGACCACATGCACCTGCCCTTCGAATGTGTACTTTAGGAACTAATGAGCTATTGAAGGGACACACTTCATGTCCCTAATCCAAGTCCGGCCCAACAAGATATTATAGGCCATATCACCTTCCAAGATGTGGCACAATGTAGGAATAGTATTTTGTCCCACTTGGATGGGCAGGACAATTGTGCCAATCGTCGAGCATATCGCGTCATTGAATGCTTGAAGAGTATAAGTGGAGGTCATGATGTGAGATGCTGGCAACTTGAGGTGTTTTAATGCCATTATTGTAATTATATTACTAGATGAGCCAGTGTCCACCAACACCCTCTTGTACAAAATCCCATTGACCCACACAATGACATGCAGGGGTGGATCCCCCATGTCACTAGTCACTGATTTTAGTTCATCTTCTCTAAAGGTGATGACTGGTTCTGTACATTGTTTTACATGTCCCACAAAGTGATGGTAAGCCAGGATTCACACAAACAGTTTCACAGTAAATTCACAGTAATTTTCATTAAATTGTCCAGTGCAACTATACAGCAGTAATTCCCAGGCATACAACTTCTTTCCCCCAATCCCGAACTTCACCATCTACCCTATTACAATTTTTTTTTGGGTTTTTATCAAGGCCCCGATCCTCTTCAGCAATTAATGCTCGCCTAACAAAATTTTCAAATTCGAATTTCCCTCTTCCTGGAAATTTCAAATTTTCGGTCTTAAATGGGCCATCTGCCCGATCTACCAGGTAGCTTCCATTAATGGCCTCCCTGCATCGGCCGCTTTACTCTGACCGTCCTTCGCACTGACGTCCCCTCCATAACTCTGTTTCCTGCAAATGCTGTGTTGCCAGAGATAATATAATAAAATACGTGGCCGACACCTTCCTTGACCCGCATCTTTGTTTTCCTTCCATCTGGCCGTGTCTCCTCCTTGTTATAACTCAGTTGATACACGTGTCCTCCACACTGCCCTCGTGTCGAGTCGGCCTTGCCCTTCCCTTCATCGTCTCTAACTTCTGTTCAAATGTTACGCCATGTGTCGGCCTTTGACTGGCTGGCCGCGTGCGTTCCTTGGTTATTTTCTTCTGGGTCGCGATACCGCGACATGTCGCGATATCGCGACATGTCACGATATCGTGACCCCAACCGACGCCCTGCACTTAACTTTGCAAAATGTCACGATATCGCGACGTCGCGATATCGCGATATCATGACAAAACACCTCCCGCATTTGTTATTGCCTTTGAGGTCGTGAAACCGTGACGTGTCACGAAATCGTGACACGTCGCGATTTTGTGACCTCACCTCCGCCCAAAGCCACAGCTATTGAAACCGTCGCGATATCACGACGTCGCGATATCGCGACGAATCAAGCCCTGCCCTTGCAATTTCGCGACATGTCATGAAATCGTGACATGTCACGATTTCGTGACCTCCTTGCCTTAGTTCTTTTAACAACTGTCCCTTCTGCCTTACTACATTTTCCCCCCCGAAAGAAGAACCAAAATACTTAAGAATTTAAGAACTGAAAGAAAATATTTAAAGGATGCAAGATTTCTCATATTGACACCGGATGCTCCTGCATCAAACACCCGGGGTAGATTAGAAGTGATCCTCACTTCTATTTTGTTGGGGGAAGACCCAAGCGGTCAACCTCCGTCTTCGACACCCAAGTTGCATCTTCAACAGGTCTGCCTCTCCACTTGATCAGATACTCAGTATACTGTTTGTTTCGGGTGCTTCTGCCTTCACGAGTGTCCAATACTTCCTCGGCTTCATCTGTGTTTGGAGTAGATGCTGGAATTGGCCATAACTCTGCATTTGGTACCTCTGTACTTTCCCCTTCATGGTATTCCACTAGATCTGAAACATTAAAGACAGGCGAAATACCAAGCCCACTTGGCAATTCCACTTCATAAGCATTTCCTGACTCCCGTTTTCCCAGTATTCTGCATGGCCCAAACTTCTTCATTTTCAATTTGTTATAAGTTTTGGCAGGAAATCTCTCCTTCCTGAGATGCACCATGACCTCATCTCCTACCTTGAACTCCTTGAACCGCCGCTTCTGGTCCGCCCTCGCCTTATATTGAGTATTCATCTTTACAATTTGCTTCCTTACTTCTTCATGCAGACTTTTCATGTGTTCTGCAAATTCTTCTGCCTCGGCACTACATTTTTCTTTCCTGTCCAACTTCCTTAGTTCAGACACATTCCTTGGGCTGTTCCCGTATATGATCTGGAATGGAGATTTGTTGGTGCTCTTATTAACTGAACTGTTATAAGCAAATTCTGCCTGTGGTAAGACTAAATCCCATCCCTTGGGCTGATCGGCTATCAAACATCTCAATAAATTACCCAGGCTTCTGTTCACCACCTCCGTCTGCCCGTCAGTCTGTGGGTGGTATGCAGAACTGAATTTTAGATCTGTCTTCATCTTCTTCCACAGAGTTCTCCAGAAGTACCCAACAAACTTGGTATCTCTATCAAAAACTATGCTTCTTGGTAGACCGTGAAGTCGTACCACTTCCTTGAAGAATAACCCAGCAATGTGAACTGCATCACTTGTCTTCTGGCAGGGGATAAAATGCGCCATTTTGGAGAATCGGTCAACCACCACAAATACTGAGTCATTTCCCCTCTGTGTTCTTGGCAATCCAAGAATAAAATCCATGCTTATGTCTTCCCATGGCCTTTCAGGTACAGGTAATGGCTGGTACAGTCCTGTATTTTGCCTTATGCCCTTTGCCATCTGACATATTCTGCATCCTTGCACAAACTTCCTCACATCTTGCTGAAGTTGTGGCCAGTAATAATTTTCATCCACTAGGGCAATAGTCTTATCCCTACCAAAGTGTCCAGCCAATCCTCCGCTGTGCTTTTCCTTGATCAAGTTCTCCCGCATAGAGCTCCTTGGAATGCATAATTTGCTTCCCTTGAACAACATGCCATCTTGGATTAGGAAATCCAACCATTTTGTTCGGTCCACCGTAACAGGTGTTAAGCAAGCCTTCCAAGCTTCTACAAAATCCGGATCTGTAGGGTACAAACCCTTCAGTTCTTCAAAACCCACTACTTCCACTGTCAGTTTAATCAGTAAAGTCTGCCTTCTGCTCAAGGCATCTGCAACTCTGTTTGACTTCCCACTTCTGTGCTTCAGCACAAAGGTATAACTTTGGAGGAACTCCACCCATTTCATGTGCCTTTGATTCAGTTTTTGTCCGATTGTTAATGTATTGCAAAGCCTGATGGTCGATAAATAGAACAAACTCCTTTGGCAATAAATAGTGTCTCCACTTTTTCAGAGCCTGAACTATGGCATAAAATTCTTGGTCATAAACTGAATACTTTTTCCGAGCGTCATTTAGCTTCTCACTGAAATAAGCAACTGGTTTGCCCCCTTGACTCAGTACAGCCCCTATTGCACTGCCACTAGCATCACAATCCACCTGAAATACCTTGTTAAAGTCTGGAAGTGCCAAAACAGGTTGTTCTGTAACTTTTCTCTTTAATGCATCAAAGCTCCTTTCAGCCCCTGATGTCCACTTGAACTCCTTTTTATCCCCCCTCATTGTTTCCGTGAGAGGTGCATAGATGTTACTGAAGTTCTTTATGAACTTCCTGTAAAAGTCGGCCAAACCATGAAAGGATCTTACTTCTGTTGTGCTTCTTGGGGTAGGCCATTCAATGATGGCTCTTACCTTCTCTGGGTCCATTTTCAGGCCTTCTGCTGAGATTACAAACCCCAGGTATACTAACTCCTTTTTGACAAAATTACACTTTTTCAGATTTATTAACAACTGCTCTTCCCGCAGCTTCTCAAAAACCTTCCTGATGTGCATCAGGTGTTCCCCCAGGGTCCTGCTGAATATCAAGATATCATCTAAATAAACAATTACAAACTTTCCCAGGAATTCCTTCAGTACTTCATTCATCAACCGCATGAAAGTACTTGGTGCATTGGACAGCCCAAATGGCATGACCAACCACTCATACAAGCCTTCTCTTGTCTTGAAGGTTGTCTTCCATTCATCTCCCTCTTGGATACGGATCTGATGATAGCCACTTTTCAGGTCAATCTTTGTGAAGTATTTAGCTCCACTTAAACAGTCCATGATATCATCCATTCTTGGCAACGGGAACCTGTACTTAATAGTGATTTTGTTGATGGCCCGTGAATCTGTACACATCCTCCATTCCCCATCCTTCTTTGGCGCCAACACTGCAGGTACTGCGCATGGACTCAAACTTTCCCGAATCAATCCCTTTTCTAACAATTCCTGGACCCGTCTATTTAACTCCTCGCCTCTACAGAGCGTCATCCTGTGTGCAACTTTATTTGGCAAGCTTGATCCCGGTACTAAGTCTATATGATGGCTAATTTTCCTTATCGGGGGTAAACCCTCAGGCACATTGTCCGACACAATATCTGGAAATTCCTCCAATAGATTTTGGACTTCGTTGGGGTATCCTGGCATTCCTTCTCCCTAACTCTAGGGATTATTGCATAACATAAATGTTCATGCTTCAACCCGTTCAAGAACTTTCTCCCCTCAACTAAACAGACTCTGGAATTGTTACATACCTTTTCATCCGCATCCTTCAAGGGCTTTAGTTTATGGCGTACACCATTCTTTGTCAATGAGTAGGTGTTGGCACGGCCATCATGCACTGCATTCCGGTCAAATCGCCAGGGCCTCCCCAACAACATGTGGCAAGCATCCATGGGCGAGGATGTCACACAGGACCTCATCACAATAATTTCCAATGTTGAATTTAACGGAACACTGCTCATTGACCAAAGCTCGTGGTCTTTCTGTAACCATGCGACCCGGTATGGGTGTGGGTGCTTCTTCCTTTCTAACTATAGCTTTGTAACCATTTCCTCAAAAACCAGGTTATCCGTGCTACCATTGTCAATAATGATATTGCAAACCTTGCCTGCACATTTACATCTAGTGCGGAATAAACTTTTTCTCTGGTCTCGTGTCCTTCTCCTCATTCAACAGGACTCTTCTTACAATCATTGTTTCTCCCCTCTCCGCTTCTTCGGAATGCTCAGACTCAAGCATCTTCCTCTGCCACAGCAGCTCTGGCCGGACCCTCAAGCCTCTTGTTCGTTCTTTCCCGGTGTTGTGGACACTCGAATGCACGATGCCCTTCTTCACCACAGTGGAAACATGTTCCACGGAATACTCCCCTTCCAAATCCCCGTCCAGATCCACCCCGTCCTCTTGGGTAGCTGTTCTAGTCTCGGGGTTGATGAGCATCCTCCTCCCTTTGATCTGGGCTACCACTGGCTTCACCAGTCTTCTTCGGGTCCTTATACTTTTCTCCACTGGTCCTCCCACCAGTTCTTCCACCACGGCCCCTTCCTCTTTGCTTGCCTTCAAACCACCTATTCAGTTTTTCTTCTACCTTTAAGGCAAACTGGTAAGCATCCTCAATGGTGCTTACCCGAACTAGACTCAGCTCTTCCTGGATGCCGAGTCTCAACCCATTGATATAACGGGCTACCTTCTCTTTGTTCGCCTCTAAATGCCCAGTTCTAATGGAAATTTTGTAAAACTCTTCGGTGTACTCTTGGAAATTTCTATTCGTCTGTCTCAAACTTTGCATCTTTCTTAACAGATCCAACTC
Organism: Wollemia nobilis; assembly: GCA_028583015.1. Taxonomy (NCBI): domain Eukaryota; kingdom Viridiplantae; phylum Streptophyta; class Pinopsida; order Araucariales; family Araucariaceae; genus Wollemia; species Wollemia nobilis. Next base: position 7,204,849 of record JAQPPZ010017073.1, read on the forward strand.
GTAGTCTGCCGGGATGAACTGTCTTTTCAGCTTCTCCACCATTCTGTCCCACCTGGTTATTCTCTCTTTCCCTCGTCTGTTTCTCTCCAACTGTATCCCCCTCCACCAAATGCTGGCATGACCCTTCAACTTGGTCTTAGCAAATCTGACCCGATTAGGGTCCTCAACCTCCTCGTACTCGAAATACTCCTCTAAATCATTTATCCAGTCAATTACTTCTTTTGGATTCAAGTTACCCGAGTACGTGGAAACCTCCATTTTTGGTTGCTTTCCAATCTGAGAGATGGCCTTGTATAACCGAGCTTGCGCAGGGTCCATAGCCTCTTCCTCCTCCTCGGATTGGTCTTCCTCTTCAACTTCGTCCTCACTGTCCTCATCCCTTCCGGGCTCGTGCCTTCTGCGTAATTCTGCTTGCAGGGCTTGAACTTGTCTCTGCAAGGCCCGAAAGTCTTCGGCCGGCACCACATTTCCTACCCCGCCACGGTTCCTTCGTGGAGGCATTATAATTTTTTTTTTTTTTTTTAAATTCCTCCCACAGATCCTGGTGTAACTGCCTCTTTTCGGCGATCTGTTACACGCTCAGGAGCTCCCGCTCTGATACCACTTGATGGTAAGCCGGGATTCACACAAACAGTTTCACAGTAAATTCACAGTAATTTTCATTAAATTGTCCAGTGCAACTATACAGCAGTAATTCCCAGGCATACAACTTCTTTCCCCCAATCCCGAACTTCACCATCCACCCTATTACAATTTTTTTTGGGTTTTTATCGAGGCCCCGATCCTCTTCAGCAATTAATGCTCGCCTAACAAAATTTTCAAATTCGAATTTCCCTCTTCCTGGAAATTTCAAATTTTCGGTCTTAAATGGGCCATCTGCCCGATCTACCAGGTAGCTTCCATTAATGGCCTCCCTGCATCGGCCGCTTTACTCTGACCGTCCTTCGCACTGACGTCCCCTCCATAACTCTGTTTCCTACAAATGCTGTGTTGCCAGAGATAATATAATAAAATACGTGGCCGACACCTTCCTTGACCCGCATCTTTGTTTTCCTTCCATCTGGCCGTGTCTCCTCCTTGTTATAACTCAGTTGATACACGTGTCCTCCACACTGCCCTCGTGTCGAGTCGGCCTTGCCCTTCCCTTCATCGTCTCTAACTTCTGTTCAAATGTTACGCCACGTGTCGGCCTTTGACTGGCTGGCCGCGTGCATTCCTTGGTTATTTTCTTCTGGGCCGCGATACCGCGACATGTCGCGATATCGCGACATGTCGCGATATCGCGACCCCAACCGACGCCCTGCACTTAACTTTGCAAAATGTCACGATATCACGATGTCGCGATATCGCGACAAAACACCTCCCGCATTTGTTATTGCCTTTGAGGTCGCGAAACCGCGACGTGTCACGAAATCGTGACACGTCACGATTTCGCGACCTCACCTCCGCCCAAAGCCACAGCTATTGAAACCGTCGCGATATCGCGACGTCGCGATATCACGACGAATCAAGCCCTGCCCTTGCCGCAGCCAACGAGGTCGCGATTTCGTGACCTCCTTGCCTTAGTTATTTTAACAACTGTCCCTTCTGCCTTACTACATTTTCCCCCCGAAAGAAGAACCAAAATACTTAAGAATTTAAGAACTGAAAGAAAATATTTAAAGGATGCAAGATTTCTCATATTGACACCGGATGCTCCTGCATCACAAAGTTTTTGAAAGAGTTTGCTTCATGGGGATGTAACTCGATGGATTTTAATATCTCCATTAGAGACTCCCAATGGGGCGATGATTGTTGAATGAGCTCATAAATGGAGAGCCTAGCTGATGTGTTCCTTAGACTTTGGGTGAGTCTAGTCTAAATCATGGCCATTGGTCTAGGCCAGGGAGGTTGTGTAGGGTGCTATTGAGGTTGTGACGTTGATGGAACCTCTCCTATGACCGCCGCAGGGGAAACTCCTGGGTACCTCTTGTTCCTAGTCACTTGCTTATCATCCCTACATACCCCTGCATGGGGCAATTATGTGTCACCTCATTGAATTGAAGGGTTTTTGACTGCACATCATGGGTAGGCAGGGGGTATTTGAAGACTCCCATCTATTGGTTGTTTGGTGCTACGGGGTTGTCCACTGCCAGCATCTTGTTGTCTATTAGGTCTTGCACAAAGCTTGTGAACTTCCAAAATGTGTAAAGGTCATGTCATTTCTGCCTATGAAATCTACAATACAAGTCTTCCCTATAACCCTTAGGTTTTGGCATGTTGGGGTCTATGCGTCGACTTTTTGGTAGGTGCATCAAGTTTGCCATGGAAAAATGGTCAAACAAGGAGTATTTGGACTCTATGAAGGGTGTGAACTGTTGCCTAGGGCGATGCTACTAGTTTTTCTCTTGTCGATGATTCTCCTTCTCATAGCTATCAAGAGGGACTGCCTGATAGTTAGCCTATGAGGGCTATGTTGCTTGTGTAGGCTTCGGCATGTTTATAGCAATCTGATTGACCGCATCGAGTTTCGGTTGCGTGGTCCCTATTTTGGCATTTTTAGGCCACTCTTTCTTCTTTGGCTTGGCAATCTCACCATCCTGTATCTTGATCTCATCAATGATTCTGGCTTATGCCAGGGCTTCCTCAAGAGTGGCATATTGTTGCATCTGCAATAGCATGGATATCGATCTCAAACAACTTTTTGAGAAAATTTGGGTCAGGTCAGCCATAGGAGGGAGGTAGGGTAGCTTTGAAAGCAACATCCTCCATCGATTTCCATAGGCCACCATAGTTTCTTCCTCATACTTCTTGAAGCTAGCTAGGTCGCTTAATGACACCTTCTTCTTGGTGTTGAAGGTGAAGCATTCAAGGAACGCGTCCACTAGCTGATCCAAGTTACTGATGCTATGCTTTGGCAACTGGGTGAACCAATTCGAGGTAGGGCCTGCGAACGTGGTTATAAATGTTCTTAGTAGCAAATCATCGTAGTCCCGAATGCCAAAGCATTAGCTCAGGAATCTAGTCACATGCTCTTGGGCATCCTCCTCCCCTCTAAATATTGCCAACTGGGGCAGTTTAAAGTGTTCAGGGTATGGGGGTGCCGACACTAACAGATGCATAGGGTGACTGCGGAGCTAGCGTAAAGTGGGATTTTAGGGCCCAAAAGTCTTGGTCTCCATAGACTCTAAGCATTCTAGCAGTGCTTTGTATGCATCAGAATATTTAATTTCTTCCTCTTTGGTTTGTTCCCATTGGGGGTTGTAGGGAACTTGAGGCCTATGGAGGGGTAGCCAGAAAATATCCCACCTACCTTGGTAGGTCATTTCAGCCCACTCTTCTTCTTGCTCATACTCCTCATAGGCTTCTTTCGGAGTTCCTGGGTGAGACCTATAAACATGGGTGGGTACCTGTGGAGGGTACCCATCGTTGTTTTAGTGAGTGGCTTCCTGCTTAGGTCTAGGAGGTCTTGGGGGAAATATTTGATAAGGTCGTAGAGACTTGTATCACACCAAGGGTTTATGCCTCTCATACAACTCTATCTTATGCGCATGAGGGGCTGGGACCCTCTCAGGAACAGTGTTCTGGAGCAATTCGTCTGTCTAATGCCGAATGTGCTCTTTGCTAAGGTGATACAGGTGCTCTAACTATTGTTGGTCTTGTCTAAGCTACGTAATTTGCGCTTGGCGGGCGGTATGTTAGGAAAATTCCAAGTCAATTTGTTTTGTTGTCTTGTGTTTAGGAAGCCTAGATGCCTATCCTACCTGTCTATCTCAGTCGTGGTGATCCAAGATCTCTATGGGTTGCTTTCCTCTATCGAGGTTAGCGGCATTCACCCGAGGTTCTAGCCTTAGTGGGTGATCTTGATACATAGTAGGCGTGGAGGCGCATTGCTCCCACACTGTGTATTGCTCTTGAGGAATGTAGTGGTCTTCCTTGTACTCCCTTTTGTATGTGTGAAAGGGGTGGGCAGAATTGGCTTACCCTGTCTAAAGAGCCTTGTGCTTTGGATTTAGCCTATTGTTTTTGACAGTAATAAGGGGTAAAGGAGGGAGGACGTAATCATGTGGCACCTCCTTATGGGCCCTATGTTGCTCTAGCACTTCATCACATGGTGGCCACTCATAACGAGCGTCTAAGGGAGCCCTCTCGTCTATGTTGAGTGTCACATGTATGGCCTCCTCTTGCAAGGGTCTATGTTGAGTGGGAGTGCCCCTCAAAAGGGTGCCTCTATAGTCCCATTATGTAATGGCATGATGTGGACTATCTTGTGGGTCAGGCCACCAAGGCGGTATGACCAAGTCCTCGAGACTATATCGAAGGTGACTTGTCCCCCTTTGTACACTTTTTGCAACTTTTGCCCATGATTGGGCTCGACTACGGGTGTACACCATGATATTGTTTATCTAAATATGTGTATGTTTTTATCTTCTTTACGATTTTTTATGCTACACTAAACAAAAGGGAAACACACAATCAAAGCAATTATTATCTTGTTTATGGATTAAAAGTGTGCCCTAAATATGGTTCAGTGTGTTTTGATGTTTGTTTTGAAAAACTTGTAAAGAAATTTTTGTTGTATATGCAATATAAGGGCTATTATACCTCCCAAAATGGTCGCCCCTTCAATATACCACTGCCAAGCCATTATACCAAACCTCTCTATATACCCGCCCTTACGTGAGGGAGACTATTGGTATGTGAGAGCAAAACAGTACATGGAACATAGGCGGTATGGAAGGGGAATCACTCTGTTTTAACACCTACCATAGAAGACTTATCCTCATGCACTAGGAATCACCCCAGCTACAATTGGTCAACTTTCATCAGGATTTATGTCTAGCAACAATAGCGATCAGGGTTATGTATGCAAGTTTCAATCCAAGGTGGTGATGAAATCCACAGTTGGTCTTGATCAAGTGTTGGGGTTTTACGACCAATACCTTGATGTTCAGATTATCTCATGGTGTGTGGGGTTATTTTTACTTGCGAAAAGAAAGAAAAACATGCAGAAAACTCTCGTATGCAAGCAAAGAAACAAGAAATGATAGAAATAGAAAATAGAAAATGATAGAGGATGCTCAGAACCCCTACCTCTTCTCTGCCCAAACCGGATGCCTCTAAGTTTCTTCTCTAAAAGTGCACTGAGATCTAATCATCCTGGGGTGAGACAAATAACAAATTTGTATTCGTCACAGGGTGAGATGAATTCCTATTCGTCCCAGGGAAGTACAAATTCTAGCTTTGTATTCATTCTAGGATGGAACGATCAGCAGTCCAGTGCTTGAAATATTGACACCTACAAGCAAAAAACACAACTTTTGATCAAAAATTTGATCTCAAAATCAAGGGACAGAGGTCCCATCATGATCGCCACTGAAAGCAAGAGGATACTGAAGCAAAACAGAATGGGAAATGCAATGCTAAGTCCTACGAATGAGAATGCATGAAAAGAAGGAAAACCAATGAACTGAAACAAGATTAAAAGCAAGTGTAAAAGTGTGGCCCTTTATTTTATTGATTTTCTCAAAATCAGGTTACAATACATCTCATCCCTTTTTAGGGGCTAGGAGCATCGGACATATTTTGATTACACCATGAATGATATATTCCCCTTTGAGACCTTTTACGTGCCCACATTGAAAATGGGTGGACCAAACATTGTCGCCGCTTGCATGAATGTGTCTATGGTTCCTTGGTACCCCTCTACTGTCGAGATCTTGCATTCAGAGAAATAGTAAATGGTTAGTAGCACCTGCGGATGGAGAGAAACATGCAATCCCCAAGGCCTACGGTTAGTGCATGCATAAAATAAATAAAACAATAACTAAAACATATCATAATGAGCTGAAAATTTGATAGAAGCAATAAAAAATTACTAGGAAGCCACTACAAAAGGAACAGTTTAGAAATCTTGCACAGATATCTAATCGCTCTGGGGTGGGACAATTAGGACTGTCATAACCTATCCGAAAGACACCTCCTAAATATTCGGTCCAGAGGCATACAAAACACCTACAAAGTTGGTGTTATGTAAAACAGGGCATTTTGGGATGACCCAGATGGTTGGATTTGGCTAATTCGGCCTTGATTTCCCTATATCCGATGACGCTCCATGTATGTTAGCGAAAGTGAGAAAAGATAAAATCATAGCCAAAACTTGTTAGAATCACATGAAATTTAAATGACAACATATGTAAGTGACCTAGAATAAAATGCAAAAATAATAGTATGGAAATATGCCACATATTTCTAATCGCTCCGAGGTGGGGTGATTAGAACTGCAACAAAGCGGGGGGCACCCGGGGGCAGGACGCCCGTCGTTTGGGACTTGGTTTCAACACCAATCCACTTGGGATGGATCCATAACCTCTTATGGGGTTGTATCAAAAAATTTGGTGGGGTATTGTGGCCAAATGTTTGGGTTTGGGTCTGGATTACGCTTCCAATAATCACCCAATAACCTCCCTTCCAAAAGAGAGATCAAGGATGTAAAAGCACAAACGATGGGTGAGGATGTAATTCGACAGAACTTCATTGCTCCAAATGCTCCCCTCTATTATATTTTTGGGGTGAGAAGACTCACCAATTTATAGACCTAGGGTCTCTCTCTTTGAATGCGCATGCGAGGGCGCCACTTGACTTGCTTGTCCTATTTTGGGATAAAATATTATTCCCTAATTTAGAGTCTCTTTGCATGAGGTCTCCATAATCAAGGCATGCATGACTAAAGTCTCTCTCTGATTTGAAACTGTTCCTCATAATTGCATGCCCTGAAGGCACAGTTAAGTGGTAGACCTGTCGAGGTTTGTCTTTTTTCCAATCAAACCTGCTATTCGCCCCACCTTGGAACGAATGCTGATAATTGTCTCAGGGTGGGATGAATACCAGTTTGTAATTGTCCCGAGGTGGGATGAGTAGAGAGAAAAGTGCTAAAAAGGTGCCAAATTGACCTCTGACCTTCCAAACTACTGTGGGAGTGATTAGGACCACTGTTTAACCTTTGGGGGATACCCTCGAGGCTATGTATGTCAATTCGATCAGTGCTTGTCATTACATAATCAGATTGGTGTTGTTTTGGTGTCTATAGATGAATTCAACTGAAAGACTTGGATCTATGCCATCAAGCTGAAGTCAGAATCATTTTCCAGATTCAAGGAGTTCAAAGATTTGGTGGAGAAATAGAGCATATATCAGATGAAGACTCTCAAGACAGATGGCAGAGGTGAATACATCTCCAACAAATTCCATAACTACTACAAGTAGCACGAAATTCGAAGGTAGTTCACTGCCAGATACATACCACAACAAAATGACATAACTAAGAGGAATAACCGGACCATCATGGAGATGGCATGAAGCATGATGAAGGTGAAGGGATTGCTGCACGAATTTTGGGTAGAGGCTATAACATGTGTAGTCTACCTGTTGAACAAATGTCCTACAAAAAGCGTGAAGGACAAAATCCCTTAGGAGGCTTGGAGTGGTGTGAAGCCAAGTGTGGCTCACTTGCGTGTGTTCGGGTGCATTGCATATGCACATGTTTCAAAAGAGAAGCGACATAAGTTGGATGATAGAGCTGAGAAGTGCATTTTCATAGGGTACAATGAGCAGGCGAAGGCATATAGGCTGTACAACCTTGTGATGAAGAAGCTCATCATCAGTTGTGATGTGAAGTTTCTTGAAGATGAAGCCTGGAACTGGAAGTTGGAGACTAGCCGATCAGATCCAACAGTGGTAAAGTTTGTTGACTTGGAAGAAGGAAGTGGGCAGCCACCTACAACCTCTAGCAGCAGTAGTGGTTCCAGTAGTAGCACAACCACTCCATCTCGATCGCCTCCATGTGCAAGTAGAATCCAGAACCTGGTGACGCCAGTGAAGACAAGGAGTTTGCAAGAAATCTACAAGGCAATCCAAACCCACATAGATGAAGAGTACTCTGAATTTTCATTCTTTACTGAAGTTGATCCAGTAGAGTTTGAAGACGCAAGTCAGAATCAAAAGTGGGTGCAGGATATGGACGAGGAGATTGAAGCCATTGAAAAGAATGATACATGGCAACTGACAGATATTCCAGTAGGGAAGAAGACCATTGGGGTCAAGTGGGTGTATAAGACAAAGTTCAACGCCCAAGGAGATGTTGACAAGCATAAATCCAAATTGGCTACGAAGAGTTATGAGTGAACTAAACTATCCTTTGGAAGGCACGATAACAATTTTTTGTGATAACAATTTGGCCATCGCACTGTCAAAGGATCCTGTGTTCCATGGCCGGATGAAGCACATCAATATTCATTATCACTTCATTAGAGATTTGGTGAAGTCCAAATAAATTCAACTACATTTTTGCAGATCCAAGGAGTAGTTGGCAGATATTTTCACGAAGCCTTTGAAGGAGGAAGACTTCAACAGATTGCGAGAGCAGCTTGGAGTCAAAGGAGGGTGTTAGAAATATTAATTGAGATTTCACACCTCCGCCCCAATTGCGCTCCGAACTTGGGCGAAGCTGAACTGCGCTCGTGAAGTCGGGCATCCCAGTAAAATTTTTTGACTTGACATCGCATGTGCCTTCTGACAGATGTGACGTCTGATAGATCCAATCACCGTAGAAGTTAATGCCAGTTCGACGATTGGTCAGAAACCCTAGTTGAGGGTCTGTAAGAACCTGTTAGAGGATAACCTCTATATTCCTCTACCCACAACTATATAAGGCAGTTTGGGTCTTCAGACAAAAGTGTGGAAGTCGAGAGCGGGAGGAAATTTCAAGAAATAGCAGAGTAGGAGATGAGATTGTTTCAATGAGCAGTGTGGCTCATCTGTTTAATGTCTGAGCAGCAGTCTCGACATTTGTTTTCCATCTCAGTTTATCCTTTAGCTTTAGTCTGCAGATGTTAGTTTTCCTCAGTTGAGGACTTTTGTAACCCTTGTCTTATATGAATAAAATTTGCTGTTGTTTAAGGCATATGTAGGGTTTGCGGTTATCTTTGTCGGCACAAAATTAGTCGTTGCCTGTATAATCACCTCAGAGCATTTTCCTTCGGGTTCTATAAGTTTGAGCTCAGATCTGAAACATTGCACTCAGATTTGGTGTTTTATCTCCTCCCATACAGTTCTTGCCACGCCAGAAAAACCAATGCCGTAGCTGTGCAAGCCTCTGGACAGGAAATTTTTCATAAGGCAAAAATTTGCCTAAGTCTGGAGCTATCCTCCCGACTTCGCAGCGAAGTCGGACTTCGCTGCCTTTTGACTAGCGTAGTTGGGCGTTGACCAGCCGCTCTCCAAAAATTTGGCTAAGTTTGGAGTTGTCCTCCCAACTTCGCAGTGAAGTCGGACTTCGCTGCCTTTGACCAGCGCAGTCGGGCATTGACCAGTCACTCCTCGACTTAGCACTCTTTTTCGTGTGTAGCCCGATTGCGCACATATTTCATGTGCAACTCGACTACGCACTTTCCTCCAAGCGTAATCTGATTGTGCCAGTTTTGGGAGCGCAACCCGATTGTGGATGTGCACCCCGAAATCAGGCCCTCCCTCCTTTGTATTGTGCTCCCGGACTTCGGCATAGTTCACTGACGACAAAAAAAAAAAAAATTAAAATTTCTTCAGCAGGCAGCTGGTGCACCGAAATGTTCCAGAATTTTTAAGAGTTTGGATTTGCTAGCCATCGAAGAGCAAACTATGAAATGGAACGAGCAGCGGAAGCTTGCATGTGCAGGGAAGATTTAAAATACAAGTCTTCACGGGATTTTTTTTTCTCTGCTGATGAAAATGGAAATACAAGTCACGTACCTTGACAAGATTGTAACAGTGTAGCGACAGTTGACCTGTTGTTATTGATGCAAAACCATTGACGTCGTACAGCTATCGTAAACTCATGCGCCCCTGTTACAATGCTGCTCGCTGATGTCCTTAGATAAGCCATTTCTAGCCACTTGGTTTCTTACTGGTCGAAAATGCTGAGCAAATGCTGGGTTCGTGCTCGAACAGACAGACTGTACTGCTGCAATTTCCGGTGCCACTTGTTGCTAACGAAAGCCCTGCAGATCAAAAATATAACAGTAGTTTCCTACCGGATCGCAGAGAAAAAATGCGCAGGGGTCCCACTTCAGCTGCATCGCTGAGATTCACCCATCGTGATTTGAGTTTGCTTTCTCTGAAACACATTTCAAAGATTTTGCAGCCATCTGCCCCATATGGACATGGGTGTCATCAATAGTCAGATTATATGTTTTTTTTCTCTATAATGTTCCACTGGATTTGAATGCATTGAACATACAGAATCTATTTGATGCCTTGCTTTGGGCTCTTAAGGCGCTTGGATGCCACACAGTTAATAAATAGGAATTTGAGGCTTTTTTAATTTCTCCTCCATGTTGTTGCTGTGGCATTGGAAGATGGGACCTCCTCTTTCTCAAGGTGCAATAGTGAGAAGGATATGTTGATGGACCGGCTGAACGAACGCATTGCCAAGAGTGTCGTCGCCGCTGGTGTCACTCACAACCTCGACGAGGTGCAAATGGGCCATTAGTTGTGTTGTTTCTGTTAGAGGATATTTGAAGGAGTTGTGCAACAAATCTATGATTATCCTGTTTAGATCCAGTTCTGAGTTGGGCCTGGACGAGAACGGGCGGTTCATGCTTATGGTTACAGACACTTTTTTACTGCACCTATTTGGAATTTTTGACCATGCGCAAGGTTTAACCATTGGATGAGGGTCCCACTTGGTAAAGAAACCTGCACTCCGTAGCCGTTTGAGTGGGCAGAAATTGTATTGCATGGTAGAAAACCAGTTTTTTTTTTTTTTTTGCTGAGATGAAATAGTTCTACATGTCTCCCGCGGCGGTCTCTAGCAGCCACGCGTCAACTTTGGTGCCACATGGAAGCAACTTCTTGATGCGTTTTGATTAACTGCCCATCATTCTACCAGATCTGACCTATTTTTATTATAGTGCCATGCTTTTGTGCACACATTGGAATTTCTAAGCTGGGAATTTCCAATTTCATCACAGTTTTTTTAGTATCAATCTGGTCACGATCTGACTTGAAGCTGCATTTTTAGATGCCAATTTCAAATCACACGGATGAGATTTCAAATCCACCTGCAATCTGCCCCCATAGCCACACTGTTGCATTTTATTTTTGGAGTGTAGTGCAGGGTCAAAAAAGATCTTCGAAGGTGGAAGATCGTGGTCTTACGGTGTTGGTGTTGATCTTCGTTCCTGCATTTTTTGGATGTTCTGGCTGTACGTCGGGGGAGGAGTCGTTATCAAGAGAGACATTTGCCGAAGCCGAATTGAGAGGCTCTGAATCTCAAAGATATCAAGGAGTATTGTTTTGCTGAACCAATCCCTCATCAAACGCAGTTCCCGTGATTTTTTGCCGCCCAAGCACGCAAACTTTGAAGGGAGGCATAATATGTTTTTTTAAAAACATTATATTTTCATTATATTCAAATATAAGTAAAACAAAAAAATTTAATATAAGAGGTGGGACAATGAAAATTTTAAATTCCGAAAACAACCGGAATAATTAAGAAAAGTTCACTTTACATCCTCGTAAGGATCATTGTTTTTTTTTTTTTTTCTAAATTAAAGCAACAAATTGTTTTCCACTATAGTATTATATAGTCGTTGGAAAGTTTTTTCCAAGAAGCATGATGGTGAAGTTTATTTTTAGTTTTGAAACTATTATGCACACTTTTTTTTCCTCAAAAATATTGTATCATGGAATGCATTCTTGGCTGAACCCGACACTCCTAAACATGTTTTTCTTGGATTCTCTTGGTTTGGTGTTGCATCTAGGTGGAAACCACTACTTAAGCTTACAGAGTCAATTTGGGCATCCCTTGTGATTCTTGTGGTTATTTCCACACTATCTTCACACTCTTCTTTTTGTGAGACACTTTGGTCTCAAGGGATTTTCTTTGGTGACATTTTTTTATGGTTCACATGCACCAGTCTAGGAGTATGATTTCATTTCTGTGATGAGTCTCTACTTTTTTGAGACATTTTATGAATCCTTTGTAGGCTCCTTGATGGAATTTATCCTAAGGGGTTCAAGATGATATCTTCCTTCTTCTTCTTCTTCTATTATGGAAGGTGGTTTTCTCCCTTGGGGTTTTCTATCTTTCCCCTTATTTTGCTATTTATCCACAAGTTTTGGACCTTGTTTCAGCCCATTGTGTTCATATAGGTGGAAACCACATAATCATTCTTGTGGAGTCATTTTGGACTACCCTTGAGATTTTTGTGGTTCTTTCTCCATCCTATATTCACACTCCTTTTTGTGAGACACTTTGGTTTTAGGGGAGTTTTCTTTAGTGATATTTCTTCTTTTTTATCACATATTGTACATGAGTACCTTATCAGGCCTTGCTGCTACGACTCATTTTTGTGGCTATACCATCTCTATTTTACATGAGTGCATTATTAGGCCTTGTTGTCGAGACTCATTTTATGTGGGTATGCCACATATTGTTTATTCATTTTTCACTTACCCCTAGTATCAGTTAAGGGGGGGTTTCAGAGTATCTTTTAAGTTCTACTAGGGTATTGTGTGGCAGAGATTAGCTTAGTTAGTTATGATCCAATGGATAAGATTGTACACCTTTGCTATTTAATCAAGGTCACATTTATTCAATAACATCAAATCATTTCATTTTCTAACAAAGGTGGTACATTAGCATGAACCCAATAATGTAATATACTCTAACACCCCTTGTATTACATTATTTGGGTATTGAAGACTTTAGTCTTCAATATGGATCGTCATATTTTGGATATTGTTCAACATGATCTTGTCTTCTTATTATTTAGCTTAGTCTTAGAATTAGTCTTATGCTTTGTTCATTATACTCTTTGTTTGTATCCTTTTGAGTATTTTTATCTTGTTCTCTTCTATCATGCTTTCTCTTCTTATTTCTTCTTCTTCTTTGTTTCTACATTATTACTATAAGAATATCTTATTTATGATGAGTTAGTCTATCATCATATTAAAAGTGACTTGGATTCAAAGGTTCATCACTAGTATTTGCTTTCTTCTATTTCATTCATCGAAAAAATACAAAAGTGACTAATGATAAATAGAACATTAAACACTCTTCTAAAGAAAGAATAATCATATTTTGTGTATTCCATCAAGTCCTAAATAGAGTTCATGAGGATATCCAATTAATGTTATAAAGTTTTCTTCCTTCAAAAATAAAGAGAATCTATCTTTCAAATCTATATACAAGAGTTTGAATCCATCAACGGTTTCTATCAGATTTTGTAAATAAAACCTAAGTTCATGAGATAGCATTTCACTATTTTTATTGAATGCATTCGTAATTATTTCCTCCATCTTGTTTTAAATAATAATTCTTTTGAGGTTTATATATTTTTATTACCTTTGAAGTTGGCTTCCTTATGTCTCCCTAGTTTCAAGTATATGTTCAACCTTACTAAGAAATTTCCAATTTAGCAAGTTGTGTAAAGTGCTTCTATCTAACAAGTATTTGAATGCACTATGAAACTTGATAGTATGCTTAGTTTTATTTTTGAGTTGAATTCCTTATGTCTACCTAATTTTCAAATTTACATTATTTCCTTATGTCTCCCTATTGATTATTAAGTAGAAAGCTAAAGATAAATAGTGATGCACCTTCAAGTTTTAATAAGGTTCTTTTCCTTGAAGACCTTTTAGGTGGATTAGTGTGTCAAAAATTAATGTAAGAGACTAATACAATTTCCAACTTCTCCTCCAAGAAATTTAATGGTTTTGCTCGTTTAACCTTCACTTTTCAGTGGTTTAATTTTTCTAAATTCCAAGAAACTAAAATTTGAAGTAGTATACCTTATAACTTCCTACTTTGGAATTTTAGAAAATAATAATATTTGCAATCTAGATAATTTGAGGTACCTGGTACCAGGTACCTCACTAGAAAGTTCCCCCAATCCTATAAAAGAGGTCTAGGGTTTAATCCTAGTGGTCTACATTGAATACAAAAAAAAACTGGTTAGCTTCAGGGGTTCACTCAATGGGAGATCATATTTTCAAATTCATGCTCCCTCTATGGCTCCTTTTGAGGATTTCCAAGTGGATATCCTATTTTTTAGTCTTGTCAGGCCTTTCCAATCTTAGCTTGGTACTTGGAGTGTTGTTTGAAGACCTTATCTACATTTGCTAGGATTATTTTAGGAAGCTTTTCTATTGGTTTTTTTGCTTTGTGGTGTTGCCTAATCGAATAATCCTAAATTTTCTTTAGCATTGATTATTTGGGGTGCTTTGTTTCTTGTTTGGTTTAGTAAGTGGGTAAATGGTGCTCTCCCCTATGTTTTTTCTTTTGGCCTATGTTGGGGGCCATGCACTTTATGGTCTATAGGTGTGGTTTTCTATTATTTCCTAAGATTTACTTCATTTTAGGGTGGGATTCTATTCTCTTGTTCTACTGTTACCTAGAGGATATTTCTCTATTCTTATTTTTTGTCTTTGGAAGGATACCATGGTTTTATTGCTCATAGATGAGAGGCTCTCGTTGTTGACTCTGGTTTAGGGTTTTAGTGGTAGTTCTGGTTTAGGGGTTTCCCAATAATACTCTTCTCTCGATTATTTTCATATTGGAGGGAGGACCCTATGCTCTTTCATGTTACATAAGGGTTATACCGGTTTTCTCTTGTTCCATGGTAGGGTTGGGCTTCTTGTAGATTTGCTAGTGTTTATTTTGATGCACCTAACTATAGTTTTTTTTTTTTAATCTTGAGAGAGATCATGTGCTGATTATATGCTGCAGCAGAAGGTTTCCTAAAATCGAATATTGTGTATGATATAATTCATGGTTCAGGTGTGTTATTTCTTGGCTAGGGGTTTCTGGATTTGGTTGTGCATCACTTTCTTTGCATGATGACCTTGCAACCTAGGGATTTCTTCTATATACTTATGTTTAATATTTGATGAATGTAATCTTATGAAAGAGTAAGGCTACCATTTAGCCTATCGACACCTATCCCCGCCTATCCTCGTCTCAATAAGTTATGGTTTAAGACCTTTCAAAAGAAAAAGAAAAAAATTAAAAGTCCTAACCATTATTATGTACTTATTAAACTATATTATAATTAATTTAATCAATAATTAATTTTTATCAAAAGTTGTTTTCTAAGATTTTTTTCGGCCCCTTGTTATAGTGGATAATTATTATTAATTAAGATTTTGGTACATGAGACAACCTCGAATAAGTGATTTTGCCGACTCTAAAACGCACTATAGATAATACATTCAATTTGGAAGTTCCCCATCAAGAATCCAGCCCTTAGGTAGTCATCAATCTTGCTCTTTCTATGACTCACGTTGCTTCACAATTTGTATCCATCTAGTAATACAATTAAAAGTGTACTTTGTGTTGGACGCTTACCATGAGTTATAACTGATAAAGCATGGATCTGTTTTGTAAAAAAAAACAAATAGGAAAGAATTATTTATTTATTGGAAATGCAGGTGAAATCCCCTACACAGATACGATAATGAGAATCCAATACAATATACAGAATTCCGAACAAAAATCAAAGTCAATATTCTTCTCTAATAGTTGAGGTAGCATTCCGCGTTCTTCCATGCGAAATCCTTGCAGTAGTCATAAAGCAGATAACTGCTGCGAACCCAGTGGAGCATTCCCTGCGGGGCGTAGCTCAAAGTGAGAAAAGGTGATTGATTCCACCAGTAATATGGAGCACTGCTCGAACACTGTGCAATGGTGGCAGCGCTAGTGTTACCGGTGCTGGCGTCCCTAGTGGCTGCACACCCTTGCAGATTCACATTGCTGAAAGACACTATTTTATACGACCTGCTTGAGTGGCCCACTGATCTCCGTCCCATATGGTCGACGCTATTTTCATAGGTTGCTTATTTAGAAATGGCACTCCCGCCACCACCTGGTTGCCATATACTCTGATCGGCACACCGTCTATTAAGATCCTGATCCAACCCAATTCATATTGGCAATTTGATTTCAGTATTACACAAAAATTCAATTGAAATATCAGTTATCAAAGCCAAAAAATAACAAAATTAATTGAAAAAGAAGATGATGGCTTACACGATCAGTGCAGGGTTCCAAAGGATCGTGTAATTGTGGAAGTCAGCCGTGGGATCGAACCATAGATAAAATTGTTGCTCCCTGTGACCTCGGTCATTTGCGTAGATGTTTGTGTGGAGGAGATGGGGTTGACCCGAAACGTTTCCAAGGAATTCCATATCTATTTCGCTGTGATTCTCCCCTCCACTATAAAACTGCACAGGTAATATCCTCTCACACAATAAGAAAAGAACACCTCTTTTAAGAGTCTAACTATGACATTCTGATATGAATTAAGAATCAAATGCTTCACTTCCTCGCATAGAATGTGGTAACTGTGCCCGCGGAATTTCCTGCCACTAGCTTGATAAGCATCTCGAAACTTCCATTGGAATCCCGAACATGATTCAAAACATATTCGCCCGAGGTAAATCTTGTGTCTTCTTCTTCTATCCGTAAATATTGTGTTATGTAGTGCTTGTGAAAACATAGATAAAACATAAAACCGGAGTAATTAGTGAGAGAAAGCTGCAAGTCCTGGCCATTGTTGAATATATTGACGTTTTCGTTTCCATACATAATATCTACGTCTGTAATGAAGTTGCCGTAGACTTCCGTGGGAGATGAGGAAGCTATTGCTATAGCCAAACATCACGAGAAGGATAAAGCTTGTGAAAGATATCATAAATTAATATATTGATGTAAATAAACCAGTCCGGTATATGATAGTTACCGACAACTAGCAAGCAGAAATTCAATAGATGATATGCTAGACTACCATCCATATGCTATAGTGATTATATCATAGAAGCAAGCATGTCCTTTAATAAAAAGGATTTACTTCAATCGATAGGAAAATAAAAATATTCAACAATTAGTTATGTCAAAATTAATTTTTATGGTGCTTTCAAAATAAATTTAGGGATAAAAAGTGTAAATAGAAAAGGATGAAAATGTTAGAATAAATAATTATTCTCTTAAGTTCTACTATGATAGACATACTTGAATTTCCACTCCTCCATGAGTCAGGTGAACTCTCAGTATAGTCTAGATCAAATTTGATGAGTTATTGTAATCCAACGGCTCTCAATGATCAACTTTGCTATTTATACATAGTTGATCCATGGAATAAATCAATCAGTTCTACTCTTTTCTTCATATTTTGTGTAATGTTTTGTATGTTCATTTTGGAAAATTCTAACATGGTACCATAGCAAGATAGATTTTTCTAGAATTCTCTCTTGAAGGTTGTAGGAGCTGGTTCATTGTATCTTTTTTTGACTTCTCATTTTTTGGGGGGTTCAAGTATACAAAAGATTTTATATATAGTTTTTTTTCAGCTATATTTTTGAGATATATATAAATGGGTTATTTTGAATAATATTTGTCTTCTTCTCAAAAAAAAAGGGGAAGGGAAGATTCATTGTTTTTAAGAGTAAATTTTTTATTCAGAAATATTGCCCATTTTTTCATAGATATGTTCTTTTGGGTAACTCTTTGACTAAATCACTTGTATGAAATTATTCATATTTATTATCCTCTAATTTATTTTTTCATTTTTCTTTAAAAGAAAGGAAAACCATTTTTTTCAAGTAAATATATAGTTTTTTTAACTTGAAAATATAGGTTAAATTATCCTATCTTTAGTGGTTTCCTTTGCAGGAAAAAACTCTTCTTTGCTACATTATCGTTGCTCTCAGAGAAGCCCTATTGAGGTTAGCAAATTATGCAACAAGCACCTAAAATTATGTAACATTGTCACCCCTTGTGACGCCTCTCTTTGTGCTAATCAACTCCTATTCGATATATCCATAATTGGAGATCTAAGTTGCATGCTCTCTGAAGAAAACTCTTGGTGCAAATCATTATATCTATCACTATTGTTAGGAACATAATCTTCGATTGCACTGCATAACATTTTTTTAAATGTTTGATCTCATGCATTGTAAAATATGACATCCTATTTAATTGCTCATCGGTGTTCTTCAAAGAAACCCACTTCTATCAGTTATATCTCCATTTAGTACTGATATCTCCTCTTCTCGATTGGTGTTGTTGATAACGGCTATAAAAAAGCTTTTATTTATCTAATTTGGGTCCTCTTCCTTTGGCATTCCAATCATTATTTTTGCTCAAGAAGCTTGGTTATTATTTTTTGATCTCTTCTTAGTTCACAATAGGTGATGCATTACTTTGATTATTTTATTTAGTAATTTTTGATAATCTTTCATTAAGCATTCTTATTAGGTAATCGGCATATCTTTTTTCCCCTATTACGTCTATTTTGTTATCTATCTCATATGTAGGTTTAAGCAATTTCAAAAATCAAGATGTTGGGTCTATAACTACTCAACGAAGGAGGAACACCTTATTCGAAGTTTCCTACCTACATATTTTTTTGATTGTGCATCATAGACGAAGCAAAAAGAAGAATACATATGATGAAATTTCGCTTACGCCTCTTCTGTTAACAATTTCATCTGCATGTTTTTTGAATGTAAAACGTTGGGTCTGCGACTACACAACACAAAGGAAACCCATTGAAGTGAACAATCCATTCCAAGCTTCACTGTTTGTTTCATGGTGCACACCAGTGAAATAAAGATTACTTTTAATTAACATTTGTTTCATTGTTGCAGGACCCATTTCATTTGGTAGAGAGCTATTTAAGAATCAAAATTTGGCTTCTTTATTGTAACTTTATTTTATGCAGAGGTCTCATCATCGTTAAGCACCGAAGAAGATTTTTTTAGGAGTGTCTTAATTCTTATTCATGGTGCAACTTTATCCTTGTCCTTTGGGATAGGAGCTGACCACGTTTTTCTGGTTCAATCTGAATGCAATGCACCTTCTATACCATTAATTCAAAAGCATCATCATATCTATTTTCCTCCTCTCCTTCGATTAGGATTTTTTCTAATGAATTTTTTATTGTCCCTTCAATTTTGAAGGTGTGGCCTTATAAAAAAAACTCTAAAGCTTTGTATTTAGCTTAATAAAAATTTTGACTTTATTTTCACTAAGCCTTTATCTTTTTACAAAGGCTATCTTCAAAAAGTGAAAAAGAGCCAATTGTAACTATAGTAAATACAAAGGTATTTTTTTGAGGGGGGTTAAAGGTTCTAATTATTGCACCATTTAGTATTGAATTTTGAAGGGGGTCGTGTGTCTATCTTCTTTAATCTCTCTTCTATATTTTTTTAGTGGCAATTCTATTTGCCAGCTCTTGCTTTATTCTTTTTTTTTTAAGAAAAATTTCATACTTATATCAACTAAAGGAAATATATTTGGATGATAAACTAATTTGTAGCATTTTTTAGCCACTTGGTCATAAAATTTATTTCATTTCAATTTTTTTTTTAAATATATTTTTTTAATTCAATACATCTCAAAATAAAGGATTCAATTATTTTCTTTAGATCACTTCCAATATCACCTAAATTCCAAGTATTGCACTTCTCAAAAACTTATAGTTTCCTTCATGTAAGGGTGGGTTATTGAGAAATACAACATATTGGTTTGGTGGATTATCTTTGCATTAAAAGCCTAAGTTCCACGTACCATTCCACTTATTACTTATAGTTTCCATCTTGTAAGGGTGGATATTGAGAAGAATAAGTATAAAGGTCTGGTCTAATATTGTTGCTTCATTAGCCTAATTCAGATATACCAAACCTCCTCATTTAATTATAGTTTCCCTCTCATGAGGGTGTGTAAATTGAGTAGATTGGTATTTCTCTCAGGATTTTGTTTCCTTATTTAAAGCTACATTGTATTCTCTATGATAAAATACTTGAATTTAAGGGGGGAATTATTGGTTCCCTTAAAATTTCTTTAAGAAAATTAATACAATGAATATAATTGATCCTCTCACCCCTCATAACTATCATACATGGAAACCTAAAATATTAAATCTTATTTCTCAAAAAGGGCTCACACACCTGCTAGAAGAGAAGCAACCTGAATTTGAAAAGGAATATGAAATATTTGTTCATAAAGGGAAGATGTATGAAACAATGGGTATTATAAGCACTCATGTAAATGAAAGCTTATGATTTTAAATTACGGATTGTAAAAATCCTTATTAAAGTTGGGAGAAACTAAAGAACTTATTTGGAAAAGTAGCTCAAATAAGGTCAATGCAGCTAGAGGCAGAATTAACAACATTATCCCCTGAAGACTTCAACAATATTGTTGAATTTATCACCAAATTTAAATAAGTAATCACTCAATACAAGGCAGTGGCAAGAATAAAATAGAATAAAAATACATCTATATAATTATTTCTAAATTAAATATTGTATTTCAAATTTTTGCAACTACTTTTTTATCTACAAAATATGATCTTGGTGCAAGTTTTAAAATGCCTCCTTAGAAGAATTTTGTGATAGGCTAACTAGAGAAGAAATAAAACTTGCAAAGTATGAGATATATTCCTATTCTTCAAAAGCCTTAGTAGCATCCACCTCTACTAAAAAAAGAAAGAAAAAAAAAGAAAGGAGTTCCATTACTTGTACTCATTGCAAAAAGAATGGTCATTCTGTGAATAAATATTGTAAAATACTACAACTAGAGGCAGCAATGAAGGATCAAAATATAGACACTAAGAATTAGATAGGAAAAGCCTTAAATTTTCAAGGCAATACCACAAACACTTCATCAAAATATTGGGTTCTAGATTCAGGAGTAACTCATCACATGACCATAGAAGTTGGTGACTCATCCTTTATTCCAGTCAAAGGAAAAGGTGACATATTCATTTATGGTGGTTATATCAATAATGTTCTCTATGTTCCAAATATTGCAACAAATCTCCTCTTTGTCTATCATATTTGTACTTATGGAAAGGGCAAAATAGTTCTCTTGTCACCATCAGGAGTTGAGATAAGAGACCTTCAAGATCCCAACTCTCTCATAGCAAAAGGAGATATTGATCACAACACTCACCTATTTCACTTCAAAGGATTCAAAAATTTAGAAGGGGCCTCCTGTTTTGTTGCACATGGAGATCTTGAAAGAAAATTTGGCATGAAAGGTCTGGATATCTCAATTGTAACTACCTAAAGAAATTGAACACCCATAATATGGTAACAACGTTACCACAAGTATCTCCTATTGACGGAGTATGTCTTGGATGTGCTCTTGGAAAGCAACATCAAGATACTTTCCATCTAAGTGGTTCTCTAAAAGCTTCATCCCATATAGAGTTAATCCATATTGACTTTATGGTCTTCCTAGAGCCTTTTTTCAAAGGAGAAAAATATGCCTTAACCTTCATTGATGATTTTTATAAAGGAACTTGGGTATACTTCCTAAAATACAAAAGTGATGTTCTATCCCACTTTAAAATCTTCAAAGCCTTAGTTGAAAATCAGGCCTCTTGCAAAATCAAGCAAATTCGTACAGATAATGGGGGAGAATACTTCAGTAATGAGTTCTCAATTTTTTTATCAAGTCATGGCATAATTCATCAACATTATATCTCCCATAATCTGCAACAAAATGGAATTATAGAGAGGAAAAACATAACTCTAAAATAAATGGCAAATTGTATGATCCACTCAAGAGATCTTCCAAATTTTTTTTGGGCAAAAGTAATTAACTATGCAAACTATATTCAAAACTACACACCTCATAAATATCTTGGTCATTTGACTCTTGAGGAAGCATGGAATGGCTCAAAACTTGATGTCTCCTTCAATATTTCTGGATGTACTACTTAGGTACATATACCAAAGAAGAAAAGTAAGGCTCTAGATAATAAAATCTAAAATCTCATGTTTGTTGGATATTATGAGGAAATGAAAGCATACAGGCTCTTTGATCCCATAACTCATGAGGTATTTTTTCATAGGAATGCCCAATTTGATGAAAAATTCCCTCATAAATATCCTCAACCATCCTCTTCCACCATTGGTTCTCTTGATCCTTCTCCAATGTTAGAGCCTCAATATAATGAGGAACAAGTTTTAGAGATTAATTTAGAAATTAATGATCAATATGAGGAACCTATAACTCCAACTTAAAATCCATCCACTCCTATTACTCCTTCCACTATGTCAAAATGTGTGCGCATCATTGTTAAATAAGCTACTCCTTACATCAAAATCTTCTATCATCCAAATTAGGAAACTCTATAGGCACTGGTCTTGTTTGTCTGTCCATTTACATAGATCCTCAGTCCTTAAAAGAAGCAACTCGTATTAATGAATGAGATGATGCTATGGAGAATGAATTCTCTTCCTTAATAAAAAATAAAACTTGGGATTTAGTTCCCCTACCTAAAGGGAGAAAATTAGTTTGCTATAAATGGATTTACATTAGTAAATATGGACCTAATGGAGAAATTGACATACACAAAATCCGCCTAGTAGCCAAAGGTTTCTCTCAAATTGAAGGGATTGATTATTCTAAAACTTTTACACTAGTTGCCAAAATGGATTCTACTAGACTGGTTCTTGCTCTAGTTGCTTTTCAAAAGTGGCCCATCTTTCAAATGGATGTAAAAAGTGCTTTATTACATGGGTACTTAAAGGAAGAGATATTCATGGAACAACCTATTGGTTTCACTCGAGACTCCTCCCTCATTTGTAGGCTAAGGAAGTCTCTCTATGGCCTCAAACAAGCTCTTAGACCTTGGTATAAAAAATGGACTCCTTCGTCCTTTCATCAAGATTTTCTCATTGTGAGTCTGATGCCATAGTCTACATTTGGAGAGATAGAGAAAAAATCACCATACTTGTTCTCTATGTTGATGCCCTTCTACTCACTGGTAGTGACATCACTCACATTCAAACTATCGAGGACTCCCTCTCTAAAAAAATTGAAATGGTTGATATGGGTTTAGCTCAATACTTCCTTGGGATTCAAATACATAAAATAGATGCAAGAATTTCATTCTGTCAATAAAAATACACTCTAGACCTTCTTCAAAGATTTAATATGGTAGATTGTAAATCTTATCCTCCATATTTTCAGTCTAGAGTCACTCTAATTACTTTATGCACATCCCCCATATGTGATGAAACCCTATACCATCAACTTGTAGGGAATCTATTATACCTTACTTATACTCACCCAGATATCTCATATGTTGTGCTCTTGATATCAAGATTCTCACATCAACCTCATTTCAGTCATTGGCAAGAATTAAAAAGAATCCTCTGCTACTTGCAAGGAAATCCTCACTTTGGGCTCTTATATGAGGGAAAATCCATGGATATCATTGGTTACACAGATTTTTATTGGTCAAGTTTAGTAGAAGATAGATGTTCAACTTCTAGCCATGTATTTTGTCTTGGTTCTTCACCAATTGCTTGGTTATGTAAAACCAACAAGCATTGGCCTTATCATCTATAGAGGTAGAATACAGGGTAGCAGTTTTGGCACAAAGCTCTTTGGTTTCATAAGAAACTAAGAAAATTTAATTTTTACCATGACAAACCTGTTACTCTTTGGTGTGACAATCAGAGCATAATTCATATTGCATGTAGTCCAGTTGAGCATCAGTGCACCAAGCACATTGAGATTCACATGCACTTCATTTGATAGCATATTCAGAGAGGGAAAATATACTTAGACTATATTCCCACTTAAATTCAAATTGCAGCTATCTTCACCAAGTCATTTTCTTCTTTGTGTTACATTCAGTTGTGAGAGAAACTTGGGGTAAAGCAGTTGCATTAAAACATCAGTATTTCTCCTCTCCTTTCTTCTTATTTTTGTATTCTTTAGAGAATGGTTTTTTTCCATGTGGTTTTTTTTTATCATCTCTCCTAAAGTATAAATTGTACATGAGTACCTCATCATGCCAAGTTGCTAGGACTCATTCCTTTTTTCATGAGGACAATCTTCACCATCTGAATAGATATCACTATATTTATTTTTTTGATAGATGGTTTTTTCACAAGAGGTTTTTCACCATCTACATATTGTAAATGAGTACCCCATCAGGCCCTATTATGAGGACTCATACTTTTTTTTTTGTCAATGAGTATAATCTTCGTAAACCGAAGATATGCCTATTATTTTTATTCTTTTTTGATATATGGTTTTTACCATCTCATAAAATAATATTATTGTACATGAGTACCTCATCAGGCCCTATTGTTGGGACTCATTTGTATCATACATCCCTAGTATCACTTAAGGGTGGTGTTAGAATAAGTAATTATTCTCTTAAGTTCTACTAGGATAGACATACTTAAGTTTTCACTCCTCCATGTGACAAATGAACTCTCAGTATAGTCTAGATCATATTTGATGAGTTGTTGTAATCCAACGACTCTCAATGATCAACTTTACTATTTATACAAAGTTGATCCATGGAATAAATCAATTAGTTCTAATCTTTTCTTCATATTTTATGTAATGCTTTGCATGTCTATTTTGGGAAATTCTAACAGAAAATATATTTCAATTGGGGAAGATTCATAAATTATTATTAATGCTATAAATAAAAATGGATATGAGGTTGAGATTTATGTTAACTAACTATTATTGAAGATAATATTTTAAAAATGTGAGCATATTTATAGAGAAAGAAATTGGGTAGTAGAAAATGTGGCCAATTGTGTAGTTGATTTTTTCTTGGTGAGATTCAATTTTTTTAAGGGAATTAGCTAAGTAAGATTTTATCTCTCAATAAAAATAATGTCAAAGAGTTGAATGAAAAAATATAACAATTTATGAAAGATAAAGAACATATTTTATAGAAAAGGAAATAAAATTTATCTTTGATAAAAAGAAAGAAATTGAATAGTAGATAATTTGGACAATTGTGTTGTTGATCTTTGTCGTCATGAGAATCAAATTTTTTAAGATAAAATGAGATTTTATCTCTTAATTAAAATTATTTCAAAGAGTTGAATATAAAAAATGTAACACTTTGAGAAGGGTAAAAAATATATTTAATAATAAAAAAATGAAATATCATGAAAAAGGATGAAAATATATTTCAATTGGGGAGATTCACAAATTATCATTAATGTTTTAAACAAAATTAGATATGGGGTTGGAATATTGGAGATAATATTTTCAAAATGTGAGCATGTCTATAGAGCAAAAAATTGAATAGTAGATAATTCAGCCAATTATGTTATTGATCTTTGTTTTAATGAGATTCAATTTTTTGAAGGTAATTAGTGATATTTTATCTCTTAATAAAAATGATGTCAAGGAGTTGAATGCAAAAATATAATATTTTGAGAAAGATAAACAATATATTTTATAGAATAAGGAAATGAAATTTATCTTTGATGAAAAAATGGATAGTAGATAATTTGGACAATTGTGTTGTTTTTTTTTAAATATTGCTTATATTAATAAAAAAAATCAAAATACAAGACATCATAACAAATTACAAAAATCTTCTCAAGTATATCCAACCATATGACTTGTCCTGAGCAAAGCAGTGTTTGAGATCTTTAATTATAAGCCTCTTAAAGGGTCTACATTAGAACTTAATATCAATAATAATATTAGACACAATCCCAAAAGCAATATAGCTTCATCTCAAAAAGCTAAACTGCATCTTGTCTTTTAAATAGCATACAAAGTCCTTGCTCTGATAATAGTCCACATGCCCTAAGATGCTGAGGGTTGCCAAAGGCATCTCCCAAGAGAATCATTCTTCAACTTCACCTATCACCTAGAATAGGATAATAGGTCCACTTCAATATTTTTCAAACATGCTTTGCTACACTACAATCCCAAAAGATATGTTTAACAACTTCTTTTCTACCACAACTACTACAGAGGTCTGAGATATTTGTCCACCTTGCCAACCTTGCCCTGTAATGGATACCTTGGAAAATAAGTAGCCAAAGAAAAACCTTGAGTTGAGCAAGTAATCTAAATTTCTAAACTTGATTTAGCCTCTTCTTGCACTTCTTCTTTAGATAGATAATTTTCCAATGTCTATTTAATAGGATATGCAAAGAAGTCTTATAAAATAGAGTTTTATAAATCTTAGTGGATTTGTAAGAAATGATGTTCCCTTGAAATTTCCATCTCTAGTCAACTAGATAGGGCCAGGTAAACCATCATTTAACTTATACTACTGTTTAGAGGGAAGACGAGAATGAATGTGAACAATAGAATCCTTGTTAAAGGTTTTTAACTTAAACTTATTATAAATATCCTCCCACTCAATCAAATTAGTGGATCCTAAATCCCACAAATCTACCCATTTATTAATTCCCCTCTTAACCAACCTCTTGCATCTAAGAAAATAAAGGTTCAAGGTGTATATCCCATTGTATTTCTATAACCAAATAGATATATATAAAAGCACCTAGACTCTATGCTCTTCATATAGGCCCAATAAACCGTAGAGCCAACAGTATTCCATGCCTCCTAGACCCTCTTAATAAGCATACAACCCCATATTTTAAATTGAAAAGGATGACCCACAATATCCTCAATATAAAAATTCCCCTTAACACCAACAACATGAAGACAGTTTTGAATTCTATATCTCAATAGCCTTTGCCCCAATGAGATTCTATTTTTTTTAAGCAATTAGCTGAGAAAATTTTTCATATTCAACTTTTTGAGATTCAATTTTTTTTTAGGCAATTAGTTAAGTAAAATTTTATCTCTTAATAAAAAAAATATCAAAAAATTGAATATGAAAATATAACAATTTACGAAGGATAGCAAGTATATATATATTTTATGAGAAAACAAAATAAATATAATTTAAATGATTTATAACAAACATGACATTAAATTTATAGATAATTACTTTTATTTATATATATATATATATATATATATAAAATTCATTGTTGTTGAAATATATTCTTCTATATACTTATGTTTAATATTTAATGAATGTAAGCCTATGAAAGAGCTAAGTTACCATTTAATCTATCCCCATCTAAATAAGTTATGGTTTAAGACCTTCCAAAAAAAAGTTAAAGCCCTAACCACTACTATGTAATTGTCAAACTATATTGTAATTAATTTAATCAATAGTTAAATTTAATCCAAATTTGTTTTCTAAGACTTTTTTTTCCGCCCCTCGTTATAGTAGATAATTATTATTAGGTAAGTTTTTGGGACATGAGACAACTTCGAATAAGTGATTTTGCCGACTCTAAAACGCACTATAGAAAATACATTCAATTTGGAAGTGCCCCATCAAAATACGCTCATTAAGAATCCAAACCTTCTCTTCCTCAGGTAGTCATCAATCTTGCTCTTTCTATCACTCCCGTTGCTTCACAATTTGTATCGATCTACTTATACAATTAAAAGTATACTTGGTGTTGGACGCTTACCATGAGTTATAAGTGATAAAGCATGGATCTGTTTAACAAAAAACAAATAGGAAAGAACTATTTTTTTATTGGAAATGCTGGTGAAATCCCCTACACAGATACGATAATGAGAATCCAATACAATATACTGAAATCCGAACAAAAATCAAAGTCAATATTCTTCTCTAATAGTTGAGGTAGCATTCCGCGTTCTTCCATGCGAAATCCTTGCAGTAGTCATAAAGGAGATAATTGCTGCGAACCCAGTGGAGCATTCCCTGCTGGGCGTAGCTCAAAGTGAGAAAAGGTGATTGATTCCACCAGTAATATGGAGCACTGCTCGAACACTGCAATGGTGGCGGCGCTAGTGTTACCGGTGCTGGCGTCCCTAGTGGCTGCACACCCTTGCAGATTCACATTGCTGAAAGACGCCACAAACGGTGCATTGGACCAGTCGGTTTTGATACGACCTCCTTGAGTAGCCCACTGATCTCCGTTCCATATGGTCGACGCTATTTTCATAGGTTGCTCATTTAGATATGGCACTCCCGCCACCTCGTGGTTGCCATAATATCTGATCGGCACACCGTCTATTAAGATCCTGATCCAACCCAATTCATATTGGCAATTTGATTTCAGTATTACACAAAAATTCAATTGAAATATCAGTTATCAAAGCCAAAAACTAAGAAAATTAATTGAAAAAGAAGAGGATGGCTTACACGATCAGTGCAGGGTTCCAAAGGATCGTGTAATTGTGGAAGTCAGCCGTGGGATCGAACCATAGATAAAATTGCTGCTCCCTGCGACCTTGGCCATTTGCATAGATGTTTGTGTGGAGGAGATAGGGTTGACCCGAAACGTTTCCAAGGAATTCCATATCTATTTCGCTGTGATTCTCCCCTCCACTATAAAACTGCACAGGTAATATCAATTATCTCACACAATAAGAAAATAACACCTCTTTTAAGAGACTAACTATGACATTCTGATATGAATTAAGAATCAAATGCTTCACTTCCTCACATAGAATGTGGTAACTGTGCCCGCGGAATTTCCTGCCACTAGCTTGATAAGCATCTCGAAACTTCCAAACAAAAACTCCTCCTTCGATTGGAATCCCGAACCTGATTCAAAACATATTCGCCCCGAGTGAAATCTTTGGTGTTTTTGTCTTATCCCTAGATATTGTGCTATGTACTAGTTGTGAAAAAATAGTTAAAACATAAAACCGAAATTCCTCTAGATAGATCGTACAGGACGTATACCCACCAGAGTAATTAGTGAGAGAAAGCTGCAAGTCCTGGCCATTGTTGAATATATTGACGTTTTCGTTTCCATACATAATATCTGTGTCTGTAATGAAGTTGCTGTACACTTCTGTGGGAGCTGAGGAAGCTATTGCTATAGCCAAACATATATCAACCACGAAAAGGTGAGGGCTAGGGCTCAAATATTCCATGTCGAATATATGAATATTCAGCTGGGTATGATGCGGAAGGAAATAGAGACGGAACAGGGACATAGCAGAGAAGGATCGCATACGCATATATATATAGACAGTCCAGGCAAACCATTCGGCACCGCCAAGTCTTGTGCCGTGCGATTTGTTAGTTCATGGGACTCGTTGATTTTAGCTGGCTAAGGTTGGTTATACGGAGTCCCACCACACAGTTGTATGTCATTGCTTGAAATCATCTCGGAAATTTAACCTCGACGTTTGCTACCTGTTCAAATGTGACCGTTATGATCCAGCACAGCTTTGCCTTGCCTGGATCTCTTCACATGGAAAGCTGATGATGTGTGAAAGTTAATGACAAATTGCTAAATATTTCCAACGAATAATTGCTGTTCAAATGTGGGAAGTGTGAATAATGCACCCCGCAACTTCGATTTCAGCCCCTCTCTCTCTCGAAAATATAATTTATGTACTTTTATTTATCTAAAGATCCTACTAAGACCACGGATATTAATAACTAAGATAAACGTAATATTTTGAAATAAAATTGAATTAATATTGAGGGTTAAGAGAGCAAGTCTCTCCTAGGATAAATGAAGGTTAAAATAAAACAAATATTCATATAAATCATAACCAAATACAGCTCACATTAAATTAAAAAAATACGACGTTTAGTAACCATGGAGAAAGTTAATATGGTTAGAGTTTCGAATACAAAATTACGACGTTTAGTAACCATGGAGAAAGTTAGTATGGTTAGAGTTTCGAATACAAGTGCTTGCCATATTTTTACATTGGACAACCAACCGGGTGGATTCTACTGGATATGCCAGGGATAGGCCTAGCTAACATTTCGTTGGATTATCTATATGAAAATTGTAGGGTGCGATGAATGCAAAGAGGATAAGCGTGACAAATGTTTATTTGCTTATCATTAAAGGACACAAAGTTTTAACCACCTTCCGTGACTTGCACAAGTTATGAGCTCCGGCTCCGGTTTACTTTGATGAAATTTCTTTTATTTGGTTATAGAGTATATCAACCATCTTTTTTATAGAATGGTTTGATTTTTAATTTATATTTAAAATGATGTAAATTAAATTTTAGGTTATAAGTATTTTTTAAATTGATCTTTGTATTTATTTATATATTTTTTTAGGTTTAATTGAGAGTTTGGGTTCAACTCATAGATATATAATTGTTGTTTATTTTCTAAGTTTCAATTTATATGAAAAGTCAAAAAAATTTCTCATTTATTGTTTATGTTTTTTTTTTAAGTTTAAGATCTCATGAAATTTAATTTTTTATTTGTTATTTTGTATTGTTCATGTGCTTTTTTATTCAATATTTCTTTGATTACATGTTTAAGAAACCTACTATCTTCCATTCTTTGTATTTTCTTTAGACACCCCAATAGCTTTATCATAGCTTCTACTCTTATGAATTCTTTTTATTTATTTCTATTTAAAATATCATATACTGCTATCCAACTTCTCACACTCATATAGCACCACTAGAATAACTCATAACCTAAAAGGGACCCTAATGGATTTCTAATCCCATAGTAATACTTTTCAACTCTTATTTAGCAATGAGTATAATATCTTGCATCCTATGTGTCTTCGTTTCATCTTGCCTATTCCTCAATTAAGTTTGTTTTGAAAATCTAACCCAAGGTATTTGTATTCTATTACTACCTTTAAAGTATTTCTTTCAAATAATATAGGAGATATATTATAACACAATTGATATGTTATTTATAAAATATAACAGTATATTTATTACATTTATTATGGATGTTTAAAACCTTAAGAAATGAAGGGTACAAAAGTTCACAAAATGGTGCACCCCTATAAAGATTTTTTGGACTTGTTACCTCCACTAGAAGAGGAAAACATGATGGTTTTATATTTATGAAAAGAACACTAACAACTAAATTTGCAAGTGATAGAATTCTATACCCTTATGCATGGAATAGGGTTGAACTAATTTTATTAATTCTTAAATAAAACATTAAAAAAACATTTTAACTAATGATTTTGGTTCCCTTTCTTCACAGAATTCCCACTTATTTTTGCATTTTAACTTTTTCAAAAACCCAAAAATAAAAGTAGAGTCACAATTAAAGCATATTTAGATATGTGTCCCCAAAGCACATGTCCTAAAATGTCCTAAAACTTGACAATGATATAACCATATCTTTAATTGATTATCATGATCGTTGATATAATTTTAGCGTTTTTAATGTGCAAGTGTGATGCTAGTGTGGTTTTAGAACTAGGGTATGGATGACATATTTTTTGGACCAAGGGTTCTGATATTATGACCCTAAGAGGTATGAAAATCAACCATAGGAACTCCAAATAAAATGTTGGTTCATTGGACTCGTTGATTTTAGCTGGCTAAAGTTGGTTATACGGAGTCCCACCACACAGTTCTATGTCATTGGTGGAAATCATCTCGGAAGTTTAACATCGGACGTTTGCTACCTGTTCAAATTTTACCGTTATGATTTAGCACAGCTTTGCATTGCCTGGATCTCTTTACATGGAAAGCTGATGATGTGTGAAAGTTAATGATAAATTCCTAAATATTTCCAACGAATAATTGCTGCTCAAACGTGGGAAGTGTGAATAACGCACCCGGCAACTTCGATGTCAGCCCCTTTCTCTCGAAATATAATTTATGTACTTCTTTTTATCTAAAGATGCTACCTAAGATCACGGATATTAATAAATAACTAAGATAAACGTAATATTTTGAAATAAAATTGAATTAATATTGAGGGTTAAGAGCGCAAGTCTCTCCTGGGACAAATGAAGGTTAAAATAAAACAAATATTCATATAAATCATAAACAAACACGGCTGACATTAAATTAAAAAAATACGACGTTTACGTTTAATAACCATGGAGAAAGTTAGTATGGTTAGGGTTTCGAATACAAGTGCTTGCAATATTTTTGCATTGGACAGCCAACCAGGTGGATTCTGCTGGATATATATGAAAATTGTAGGGTGCGATGAATGCAAAGAGGATAAGCGTGACAAATTTTTGTTTCCTTATCATTAAAGGAGGCAAAGTTTAAACAACCTTTCTTGACTTGCACAAGTTATGAGCTCCGGCCCCGGTTTACTTCAAGGAATTGTTTGTTTTTCAAATTTATATTTGAGATGGTGTAAATTAATTTTTTTGTTAGGTTATAATTTTTTGTTAAATTGATTTTTTTATTTATATATTTTTTTTAAGTTTTATTGAAAGTTTGGGTTTAACTTATTGATATATATTACTGTTTTTTTTTAAGTTTTTAATATGATAAGTCTAATTTTTTTATATATATATTGTTTATGTATTTTTGTTGGGGTCTAAGATCTCATGAAATTCAATTCTTATTTTTTGTTTTCTTTTGTCCATGTCTTTTTTTTTTTATTCAATATTTCTTTGATTACATGTTCAAGAAACTTACTATCTTTTATTGTTTGTATTTTATTTAGGTATTCCAATAGCTTTATCATAGCTTCTACTCTTATGAATTCTTTCTATTTATCTCTATTTAAAATATCATATACTGCTATCCAACTTCTCACAGTCATATAGCACCACTAGAATAAATCATAACCTAAAAGGGGTCCTAATGGATTTCTAATACCATAGCAATATTTTTCAACCCCTATTTAGCAATGAGTAGAATATCCTCTATCCTGTGTGTATTTATTTCATCTTGCATATTGCCCAATTAAGTTTTTTTTGAAAATCTAACCCAAGGTATTTGTATTCTATTACTACCTCTAAAGTATTTCTTTCAAATAATATAGGAGAGATATAGTATAACACCATTGGTAGGTGTGTTATAAAATATAACACTATATTTATTACCTATATTTAAAACCTTAATAAATTAAGGGTGCAAAATTTCACAAAATAGTCTAGACCTATAGAGTTTTTTTGACTTGTTACCTCCATGGGAAGAGGGAAAGATGATGATTTTATATTTGTAAAAAAGCACTAAAAAATAAATTTGCAAGTGGTGCATAATTCTATCCTCTTATCTATGGGATAGGGGTAGACTAATTTTATTAGATCTTGGGTAGGACATTAACTAGCCATTTTAGCTAATGATTTATGTTTTCTTTCTTCACAAAATTTCCATAGTTTTTTTCTTATTTTTGCATTTTAAGTTTTCCAAAAAACAAAAATAAAGATAGAGTCACAATTAAATAATGTTTGGATATGTGTCCCCCAAAGCACATGTCCTAAAACTTGACAATGATATGGTCATATATTTAATTGATTATCATGGTCATTGATTTAATTTTAGCATTTTATATGTACAAGTGTGATGCTCGTGTGGTTTTAGAACTAGGGTTGGAATGACATATTGTTTGAACCAGGTTTTATGATTTTGTGACCCTAAAATATATGAAAATCAACCATAGGATCCAAAGAAAATGTTACTTGATTTGATTTGTTACAAATACCCCTCTTGGATTATCCTTTTCTCATTATTTTATTACCATTCATTCAACTCTAAAAAACTACAAATTCACTTTATTGCTACTACTCTTAATATTTTTTTCAATCTTTTGTATTTACTAATCTTGCATTATACATCCTGTTTTGTTCTCTTTATATATCTTATCCTTGCAAGTACAACCAAATCCATTGTCCATTAGTTTATTACATTCCATGGCTAAGGATGAAATACTCTATTGGGACTCGTATCCAAAGGTTATTTTTTACCATTTAAGGACCAAATTCTAAGAAATTCCAAACCCTCAAAAAATATTCCAAGTGTGATCTCTTCTTATTGTTGAGACATTGCAAGTATGATAGGGTAAGTATGAGTTTCATTAATTAAGGAATATAATGATCCTTGGTGGCCTAGGTGTTAAGTAGTCATTTTTACTACATTAGAATTAGCCCCAATATTGCACTCATTTATGGATAATTTTAGTGTAGATATTATTGAATATTTTAGATTTATTTATGCTTGAATTTAGATGGCTTATGGTGTTTACTATTAACTTCCTACTTTCCTTTCTTAGTTTTAGCATTTTGGTTTATCTTGTATTAATTTGAAAAATTGTAGTAGAATCTTCTTTTTCTCTTAAACATTGTGGTGAGCCCAATGTGAAAGTCTTTTAGGTTTTCATTCATTCTTACCCTCTAGAATTGAGTATATTAGCTATCATATGTTTGTTGATGATTATTTTTCTTCTTTGTTGAATAAACATATTGTAGTTTTCCCTTATTTTAGGATTATTCAAAAATTAAATGCTATTTATTGTAAAAGATTTTATAGTTTATTTGCTTAATAATAATACATTTTGGTAAAATCCTAGTTTCTTTTGAGTAGGTTTCTTTCTTACCCTTATGCAAAATATGGTGGTCATACAGATACCATAAAATTTTTGGATGAGCCTATATAGAAAGTTCTTGGCATAAATAGGGGATACCTAGCACAAAATCATACTCATATTACTATCCCTTATACCAAAAAATGGTCTAGATTTATAGCAAAAAATATAGACCATATTATATTCAAAGATATGGAAAAAGGTAGATATGGCTGAAGAGGTCTTGAAACTATCCAAGATGGAGGATTCACAAAAAGAAAAAAGGAAGCTAATATACAGGCTAATTAACAATGATATATTTCTAAGTATTCACAAAGCAACACTTTTGTCAAACTTGGAAAACTAACAAAATTTACAAATCAAATGTGATTTGTCATAATACATGGCCAGTCAAATATTCCAAAAAGAAAATCTAGAAATTCTAAGATAGATGCCAAGAGAATTGCACACGGTCAAAGAAGTCCCTAGGATATATCTCATGATACAGATCCTCATCCACCTTGGGAATTTTCAATTCCTAGTTGAATGATTTACAACATGGACCATTACAAATAGAAAAGGTTATGATCAACTTAGATGCTCAAAAGGAGTTACCATAATTAATTTCCAATAACACATCCACCTTGGGAATTTTCAATTCCTAGTTGAATTATTTGCAACATGGACCGTTACACATAGAAAATATGATGACCAACTTAGATGCTCAAAAAGAGTTACCATAATTAATTTTGAATAGCACCTCTTAGATAAACCTAAGATTTGATCTAGTCTCAAGGTCAATTATATGGTAGAAATATATCAAATAAATAATTTCAAAGTTAGTATTATATGATCAGGCCATTATAGGTTCTAAGGATGAAATAACACTTAGCACTACTAGCATGAAGAGGTATGCCATATTTTTTACAAATAACTCAACATGTAAATAAATACTATAGCAAGCATGTATGAATAAATAAATGCAATTGACTAAAATATGGTAACTTAAAAGAGAGTCAGACAATTCACATGTATGATATTTTAAAGACATGAGCAAATTGTGTAATGTGTTGAGTTAACTATATTGGAAATATTTATTTTAAAAATAGGTAAGCATAGACCCAAAAAAGGAAAATATTAATCAACAATTGGAGTAGTGGTGCTACCCAATAATGCAAAATATAAGAGGGACTCTCCTTTTAGTAATGCATCATCACTCCTACTTCTACCTAAGTTTTAGCAGTGTTCTTAGACCATGATTAGGTATAGAAAATATAAATTTCTTCCCTAATAGTTTCTCTTGTTTTATTCTCCCTTATTTATTAAAAATATTAGACCTATACCAAAGAATCAATGTTCTAAAGTATAGGAAAAAATAAAAGAAGAGAAACAATCCAAGGAGATTATGAGCTTGAACAACAACCATAAGTTTACATAAAATATTTTTTAGCCAAACCTAAGGGGTGTTTTTAGTTATATGTCTTAAGCTATGCTTTCAAGACATATAACTATAAACACTCTTCATGCTTGACTGAGTAGATATTTCTCTAAATCTATTGAGTAAGAAAAGATCAAATTATAGAAGAAATTATTCAAAAAAATGAGGAAAGCTTCATATTTTTCCCTTATTTATTTTTGATCTCTTATTGTGGTAGGTGGACAATTTAACCATGGGCAAATAAATAATAAGGTAAAAGTCGTAAAGTAAAGGAGCAAGAATGTATATCACTAGGAGGAATTTTAAATCTATCTTCATTTAGTTATTAATTTTTCCATTCCCACACCATCCACTTTATTATTATTCTTTATATTTACTAGCATATCCCTTTTTTTTATATCAATCCATAGTTTTTCGATCTAACACACAATTAATTTTGTTTACCATGAAATTTGAACTAACAAGATTATAACAATACTTTCAAGCTCTAGCATATGGTATAAATATACTAAATCTATCCTAGCTATCAAGACTAGCATGTGTCAATGAATTACCTAATATCATGACTATCAAAAGTCTCAATGACCAAATGTATCCCCAGCAAAAACCTTTACCTAGACAACTAGCATAACCATAAAAAGGATGAGGAAAAGGTGAGCCTATCAAAATATGCTAAGGATCTTATGGTGTAGCATAAACTTTAGCTTCTTTGATTAAATTTGGCCAAACACATTAGAAAACCATGGAAGTAGTTTGGCTACACTAAACATAAAATGATGCCCACTCCCTATGCTCACCTTGATATACCTACAAGGAGATTCCATGTAATGATTTTGAGCAAACAAAATATAATGCAGATTTATAAATAGTAGAGTGTAGCTCATAACAAGGGTTAACTCTAGCTTTTCAATTAAATAAAATATATGATTGAGAGCTATATACCTTTTTACAAATATTAAAATACTTTTTGACCTTTGTTTAAAGATATTGTAGAATATGTATGTGTGTAAATATATTTATTATACATTTTTTCTAAAGTTGGATGAATTGTATTTTTTTTTTAAGTTATTCTCTTATCTAGGTAACTCCCTAGATTGTTATTGTTTAGTATTTACAATGCTTGCTGGTGTATATACTTGATTTATG
This sequence comes from Wollemia nobilis, assembly GCA_028583015.1. Classification (NCBI taxonomy): domain Eukaryota; kingdom Viridiplantae; phylum Streptophyta; class Pinopsida; order Araucariales; family Araucariaceae; genus Wollemia; species Wollemia nobilis. The sequence goes on from JAQPPZ010017073.1 coordinate 7,241,515, forward strand.
AATGTTCTATAACATTGGAAAATAGCTAGTTTGTTAGGCAATATAATTGAATTAAGGGAAGAACAATCTCATGCACTTATGTATCCTTCTATATTCTAACCCTTTTGAATTTCTCTCTTTGGTCTTCAACCCCCATGTTAGATTAGCTAGTATCATCAGAACATGCCTACTCTAGAGGCTGATCTAGAAGCTATTCTAGGTCTTCCAATATTTCTTGAGGTCTTAAGGGTGTCTCTCATCCACTTAGATAAATTTTAGACCAGACTACTCTCTCAACATTACCTTTTCTCCATTCAAATTGATATCATAACCCTTCAAAAATTATTTATTTGTATTTAGGCACACTATATGATTGTTGTTCACTTTTTCTCCTTTGTTATTCAATGGAATTAATCTATAGTTCTTTTCATATTTATAAATTGTGTAGGTTGTCACCCTACCATCACATAATGCCTTTCTATAAAATTGTGATGATATTCATAATAATACATGGTAAGAATCCATAGGTATAACATCACAAAGTATATCATCCTTGTAAGAGCCAATTTGAAAATTTAGCATACAATATTTTTTCACCAAAATTTGATGTCCCTTTTGCAACCATGTATCTTTATACATATTTGTATGTTTTATCCTCTTCAAATTAAGATTTTTTATCACATGTGTAGACACTAGAATATCCATACTACCACTATCTACAATGATCTTACAACACTTACCTCCTGATTTCCATATGGTTTTAAAACACTTATTCTTTACATTGATTCATACACCTCCTTAGTTGATTTAAAAAATATTTTTTACATCATAGTTGACTCTCCTTATTTTTGTTCCTCCATGTGCTTTACTGAAGCAATAGTCTCTTCATTGGCTTGTGTAATTTTGTTCTAAGCTTCCTTTCTATGGCCCCTAGTCTGTTGTACTTAAGAACACTTCTATACTTTATGTCCTTCTTCTAAGGAGCTATAACACTTGTTAGTAGAACCATGTCGTCTTCCTCTATAAAATCCACCTCATGTTATTTATGATTTATCCTTTTATTAGGTACATTTCTTGAAATCACCTTACAAAGTACTAAAATTTCTTTTTTACATATGTTGCTCTATACCACTATTTGATTATTCACTTTCCCTCAAGAACTATACTCTACCTCTAGAATTATTTTATTCCTTGCAAGTCAACTTTTCTTTCACATTGAGTACATATTAATATACCTCTTTAATTTTTCTAATTTAAAGCATATAAATTTCATCTTGTATGGACAACCTTAGTCCACTTATGTATCTTTCAATTATCTTTGTCATATTCAATGTGAACTTCCCCTATGGATAATTTATATAACTCTTGCACATATTGTTTCTCTCCCAAATCCTTTTGTTTAAGGTTTTATATTTTTCTAAATAATTTGATGTAGTAATCCATAGGTAACTTTTTAAATTTAACTTGGATGCAAATTTTTCTAAGTTTAGATTCTATCCTTTCTATTTTATTGTCTCTTAGTTTGGACATGATACCACCATATTAAACCATGTACATACACATTGTACATGGAAATTTGACTTGCTCTGAATCCTCTATAGATTCATAATTGAAGTATCTCTCCAAGTTTTTATCTAATCAATTCATTACTATTAATATTGACAGTATCCATATTTGGCTTATATACTATATTTGAGATTTCCTGAATTAATGGCTACTCCAACTCTCCTTCTTTCTCTTGATCTTGAGCTTATGAATGACTATTTTCATCTTCTTTAATATTAGTAATCTCCTAAATATGAATGCCTCTCCTTTAGGTAGTCTTAATCGCATCTAACATGGTAGTGATTCATATAAACATTTCTACTATATCCATTGGTCAAGATCCTAGACCATGTGCTCTTCCTCTTCCTTATTTTATCACTTCTCTAAAAATATTTAACAAGCTTTGATACAAAATGATGTAGACAAGAAAAATGATCTAAGAAAAGATATTAAAATCAAGCATCTAGTCATCACCCTCAACTTCTCATGATAGTTGTATAATAATCGCACATATAAATTTTGTAACATGTTGATGCAAGATAAAAAAAATCTCAAGACTTCTATAAAATAGTAGGTTTTATGAAAATATCTTATGATGAAAACACATGAGATTGCAAAATTTTATTGCATAAGATGATGGTATTAAAGTTGGAAATATGCTACTATTTTTCATGATGAGAAATACTAGAATATTAGGATGGCATCCTAGGATATGGTAGTGTCTTAGGCACAATATAACAAGGTTTATGGTGGTAATATATTATGTTAACAACTTACGTGATGATACAACTTCATTACATAAGAAAAATATCATAAATATTTTCATAAGATACTACTCCTTTATGATAATACTGCTATAGTCTTTGTATAATAATCATTAAATTGTACAATAGGTAAGTTCCATTGTACTACAATTTCTAGTATTGAATGATAACTAGAATTATTTATATAGCAAGACACCTCTCACTTGAATGAGAATAACTAGGTTTATTTGGATGGTCAGTAATTAATACTACTATTGAATTAAATGGTATATTCTAACTTGGATAAATTACAACTTCCCTCTTGAACAACACTCACTTAAATAGATTATGGATCCTTTCTTTGAATAACATTCTCATTTCTCTTGAACAATATTTACGTTCTTCTTGAATATTTTATCATTCTTATTTTGAATGGGGATTTATTCACTCCTTTAATGTCTTAGACTTTTATGATCTCCCAATAACTATCTAGATGATTTTCTCTTGAAGGGAAATTTTCTTGAATTGTTGACATGATTCATTAGATTATAGCCTTGTATCTACTACTCGAGCATCATTATTTTTGATTCTCTACTTAAATTGCAACCTCTAATATTGTAATCATGTTGCACATAACAACCAAGAAAATATTTCACCTATAGTTCTAAAAATCAACACAAAACCTTTAAAAATAGAGGATGAATTTTGAAATAAGGTTAATTCTAGATTGTTAACACACCCACTAGTTACAAAAAAAAATTATTATTTAAAATGATATAATGACCTTCTACACTATTTGCATTCATTCTAGAGTAGCAATATATCACAATACACATAACATGATTTATTTCTCTCTTATTCCAAATGAATCATTATCTTAGAACTACATTCCCTCCTCTCTCCTTGGTCTTCTTGTCTTATTCCTCTATATGGTATTCCTTTCTTCTATTTTTCTAGATATTATTTTTTTCTCCTCTTTCTATTGATTCATCTTCCTTTATTCATCTCTTCATCATTTTATTTAGACTTCCACTTTTATTCCTCTACATGTCTTGTCAATTATCCTTCCTCATGTAGTAGTTAAATGGATCACAATTATCATTTATATGTTGCCTTATCTTGTGGATGCTTCCATATAAATAATCCATCTCTATATATATGGTATGCTTTTTACAATTGCTTATAGGTATAGAATCTAAATTTGATAAAATTTAATGATATTTTCTTTGGAAAGTATGAGAAATAAATTAGGTTTTATCTTTGTAAGTGAGATGTTGTTTGCAAAGAAAAGAATATTATAGGGGTAAGCTTACTAAATTATAGGATTTTTTATTTGGTATTAGGGATAAAATATGGTTAGATATTTTCTTTGCAAACAAAAAACACATGTATGAGAGGATAGGGAAAATTTTATAGGGATCAAAATTGCAAATAAAAAATAATTAAAATATTTTTCAATTGAGGAGGATTCACAAATTATCATTAATACTATAAATAAAAATGGATGTGGGTTTTGGATTACAAACAACATTACTAATGATTTTAATTAACTATTATTGGAAATCATATTCTCAAAAAGTGAGCATATATATAGAGAAGGAAATATAGTTATGTTATTGATCTTTGAGATTAAATTTTTGGAGGTAATTAACAAATTAGTAAAAAATATTTTAAAGAGTTGAATGTTAAATAAAAAAAAATGAAACTTATCATTGATTAAAAAAAATCTCATAGTAGATAATTTGGACAATTATGTTGTTGATCTTTGTCCTCATGACATTCAATTTTTTGAAGGCAATTAGCTAAGTGATATTTTATCTCTTAATCAAAATGATCTCAAAGAGTTGAATGTAAAAATATAATAGTTTACATTCAATTTTTTGAAGGCAATTAGATATGTGAGATTTTATATCTTAATAAAAATGATCTCAAAGAGTTGAATGTAAAAATATAAAAGTTTGAGAAGGATAAAAAATATATTTAGTGAAAAATAAAAAGAAATCTCATAAAAAAGCATGAAAATATATTTCAATTGGGGAGGATTCATAAATCATCATTAATGCTATAAATATAATTAGATATGGAGTTTGAACAAAAGTTAATTAACTGTTATTAGAGATAATAATTTCAAAATATGAGTATAACTATAGAGAAAAAAATAGTAGATAATTTGACCAATTATGTTGATCTTTGTTTTGATGACATTCAATTTTTTTAAGGCAATTAGCTAAGTGAGATTTTATCTCTCAATAAAAATGATGTTGAGGAGTTGAATGCAAAAATACAATAGTTTGAGAAAGATAAATAATGTATTTTTTAGAAAAGAAAATGAAATTCATTTTTAATGAAAAGAAAAAAATTGGTTGGCAGATAATTTGGACAATTGTATTGTTGATCTCAAAAAATTGAATATAAAAATATAATAATTTACTAAAAATAAAAAATATATTTAATAAATTAAATAAAATACATATTTAATAAAAAAATAGAAATAAATATAATTTAATTGATTTATAACCAATGCAACATTATATTTATATATAATTACTTTAATTATTTAATTATAAATATAATATGATTCATTGTAGAATCCATTCTTTTATATATTTATGTTTAATATTTGATGAATGTAAGTCGATCAATGAGCCAAGCTACCATTTAGCTTATTCCCATCTAAATAAACTTATTTAAGCTTTAGACCTTAAAAAAAAACTAAAACCCTAACCACTACTTTATTCATTAATTTAATAAAAAACTATATAATAATTAATTTAATCAAAGGAATAAACTGATTTAAACTTTAGACTGTAAAAAAAACTAAAACCCTAACCACTACTTTTTTTATTAATAAATTTTGATGGCTCTTGAGGCTTTTGGATTTCCTCTGAATTTTTGTAAGATGGTCAGGGTCCTTTTATCGGATGTGGTTACTTATAGAGATATTAATGGTTCCTTCTCTGATCCTATTTATCTCCAAAGATCTATCCATCAAGGCTGTGTTTTAGAGCCAACTATTTTTTGTATTACCAATGATGCCCTTTACTATTTGCTCAGAAATTCTATATATTATCCTAAGGTAAAAGGTGTTATTCTTCCTAATGGTTAGGATCTTATTAATATGCAATTTGTAGATGACACAAATATTTTTGTTTCCCTTGAAGAGGAAAATTTGAATAATTTGTTTCATGTGCTCTCCATTTTTGAAAGTGCTTCTGGTGCTAAGATTTCTTTTCCTAAGTCCATTTTGCTCAGCTGGGATTGGAATCCTCCTTCTTGGTTTTCTAGATTTCCTATTCAATGGGAGGACCTACGAAGCACCTACGAAGCATGTTTGTTATCTTGGTATTCCATTTATAGTTGATCCTTGCCTCAAAGATATATGAGACTGGGTGAAAAATAAAATTATTGGTAAACTTTGTAAGTGGAATAGATTTCCTTTGACTTTTACTGGTAGGTTTTAGGTCTGCAAAAAAAATTTATCCTCTTATTCCACCTATTTCGCTTCCACTTGGTTATTTTCTTCTTATCAAGTTGATATGATTCAGAAATATATTCGTAGATTTTTGTGATCTGATGGTCAAGGCGGGATTAAAAGACACTTTATTAATTGGAAGTGGTGTACTTCTAAAAAGATGAAAGGTGGTTTATTACTTAATAATATTAAACTTCAATATATTGCTTTATCTATGAAATGGATTATGAAATTTTTATAAGGTAGTGAGCCTTGGAAAATTTTGGTCAAGCATAATTTATCTAAGGTTGTCCCTCAAAAATCTATGTTTTGGAAAAGGTTACACATTATAGATATTATCTTTGGAAAATTTCATGTTGCACCTACTGGCTCAACAACTTTTCGTAGTATTTGGAGGGTTTGGGAAATCATTCATGATAAAATTGTTCTTGAGAATGTTGCTGGGCAAAATACTAGTATTTATTTTAGATTTGATTCTATTTGCTAGACTATTTTCCACAATGATAATCCCCTTGCTCTTATCAGGGGTTGTTCTGCTAAAAAGTGGGCTCTCAAAGGTATTAATACATTTAATGATATTTTGACTAGTGATATTCTCATGCCTTGGGAATGTCTTAGTACAGTGTATGAGCTTCCACAATCTCAGTGGAGGACATATACTTTACTAAGGGATTCCTTTTTGTAGCACGAGAGGTATGTTTTTCTTGATAATATACACCAGTTTTATGATTCTTATAAATGGACAGATGGCACCAAACTCAAGTGCATTAAGGTGAAGTTGTTATATAATATTTTACAGGATTCTTTTGATATTATTTGTCATATTAGTAACTACTGGCAGCTGGCTCTCTCTGTTAATCAGTGTCAAGGTGTTTTTCAGCACTTATGGTTCAGCCCATTAGAGCCTAAGAAGGCTCGTTTCAAATTGTTGCTTTTACTTCACAGGCTACCAATTAGTAAAGAGCCTCACACTTATTCTATATGCTCTCTTTGTTGGGTTTGAGATACTTTTGACCATATATTTTTTAATTGTTTATATGCTCATGAAATATAGAGTTTATTTTTTTCTCCTCTGCATAATTGGGATATCATATATGCTCATATCAGACAATTTATTTTATTGGGCTTCATTCCTCAGTTGCATCACTATTTCAATATGTTTTGGTTGTTGTTATCTACTGAGATATTATGGCACATATGGTCTGCTAGAAATGATGAGTTGTTTCGGCAAGTTATGAGAACCCTTACTGAGTCTCTAAGGAGACTCATAAGAATTAAAATTTTGCTTCAGGTTTCTTGATTGATGATTTCCTTCAAGTCCAAATTCAGTTCCAAGAAAAAAAATATTTTTCCTCAGTTTCAAGGCCTCCATTTTCAGCTTGACAGATTTACTCAAGTGCATAAACTTCAGTACTATCTTCAGTCATTTATTTCAGAGTATAATTTGAAAAATGCTAGCAGTTAATAATTCGTTTCGTGCGGATTCAAAGTCCTTTATTGCTTTAGTTCTTTGTTTTGGAAGCATTTATGAGGCTTACTACTGGTTTTTGGGTTGTAGTTATCAGTATTAGTCTTTGTAATTGATGTTCACATTTTTAGTTTGTATTACTCGGGCTTATTTCCTTGGTGTAATCCTTGTGATGTATATAGATGGTTGTTATATTCTTTGTGTTGTATATATTTGGTCTTTGATTACCTTCCGGCAACTGTTTTGTGCTTATTTATTTTTAAATTAATAAAATAAAAGATCTTTTATTTAAAAAAAAAACCATATAATAATTAATTTAATCAAATTTTGATTTCTAAGAATATTTTTTCCGGTGATTATTATTATTAGTTAAGCTTATGGGAAGTGAGGCAACCTCGAATAAGTGATTTTGGCGACTCTAAAACGCACTATATATAATACATATAATTTGGAAGTGCCCTATCAAAATACGCTCATCAACAATCCAGCCCTTCTCTCCCTCAGGTAGTCATCAATCTTGCTCTTTCTATTACTCACGTTGCTTCATAATTTGTATCCATCTACTAATACGAAAGTATACTTTGTGTTCGAATCTTACCATGAGTTGTAGGTAATAAAGCATTAATCCGTTTAACAAAAAAAAAAAAATTATTTATTGGAAATTAAAATACCCTACACAGGTACGACAATGCGAATCCAATACAATACAGTGAAATCCGAACAAAAATCAAAGTCAATATTCTTCACTAATAGTTGAGGTAGCATTCCCCGTTCTTCATGCGAAATCCTTGCAGCAGTCATAAAGGAGATAATTGTTGCGAACCCAGTGGAGCATTCCCTGCTGGGCGTAGCTCAAAGTGAGAAAAGGTGATTGATTCCACCAGTAATATGGAGCACTGCTCGAACACTGCGCAATGGTGGCGGCGTTAATGTTACCGGTGCTGGCGTCCCTAGTGGCTGCACACCCTTGCAGATTCACATTGCTGAAAGACGCCACAAACGGTGCATTGGACCAGTCAGTTTTGATACGACCTGCTTGAGTGGTGTTAGGAATGGAGCCTAATTATGAGGAGGCTAAACAGAGAAATTTTTTGGATTTACTACAGGACGAGCAGGGAAAGTTTCCAGATTTACAGTCTGTTAGTCTACCAGAGAAAGTTTCCGGATTTACAACAGGACAACCAAGGAAAGTTTTTTTGTTTTTATCCCAAAATTAGATGTTGGGAACTCAATGTTAATCTTGGAATGTAATGTATTAAGAAAAGCAGTTTGTTTTTTCTATTTTTTTCTTATATATAGTTGTGAGGAAAAACAAAGAAGACTATGACAAAGAAAATTACTGTGTTGATTCCTTGGAAATATAGAGAGGAAATTACAGCAGATGTTTGATGTAGGTTGTAACCCTCTATTGCTTGGATTGAGAAAATGAAGGACTGAAAATTCTTGGTGGATGTAACCCACATTGGGTGAACCACGTTAAAATCGTTGTCTCTTCTTCTGTGTGTGTTTGTCTAATTTTTCTTTAATTCTGCCGTTAAAGTTTGAAACACTATAATTGCTTTTCTATATAAATATATTTTATATAGTGATTTACTCTAACAAGTGGTATCAGAGCAGTTGTTTTGTTGGGTGCACTTGACAGAAGGAGAATTTCTGGATCAAGTGGGAGCAATGGCGAAAGAAGGGAGGTTTAGATTTCAAAAATTCAATGGCCAGAATTTTCAATTCTGGAAGATGCAAATGGAGGATTACTTGTACCAGAAGGATCTTTACTTACCTCTTGAGGGGGAAACAGAGAGACCTTCATCTATGTCTGATGAGGAGTGGAGTCTCCTTGATAGAAAGGCATTGGGTACTATGAGGTTGTGCTTGGGAGCCACCGTAGCCTTCAACATCTCTGATGAAAAGACTACCAAGGGAGTCATGGATAAGTTGGCCAAGATGTATGAGAAACCATCAAGCATCAAATAAGGTATTCTTAATGAAAAGGTTATTTAACATGAAAATGAGTGAAGGAGGATCTATGCATGATCATTTAAATGAATTTAATACTCGTCACTAATCAATTGCATTCAAGTAGGATTGGATTTTGATGATGAGATTAGGGACTTATTAATCTTATGCTCTCTTCCGAAAAGTTGGAACAGTTTGGTAATGGCGGTAAGTAACTCTGCTTCGAGTTCAAATAAATTAGAATTTGATGATGTGGTTGGTGTGATACTCAGTGAGGACACAAGAAGAAAAACCACAGGAGAATCATCTAGCACCGCCTTAACTGTTGAGAATAGAGGAAGAGGAAGAGAAAGAGGCAAGAGTTCACATCATGGCAAATCCAAAGGCGAGATCCAAATCACGTGGAAAAGGAAAGCTACAGGTGTTGGCACCGTGGCAAAAAGGGTCATCTCAAGAAGGATTGTTGGCAAAGAAAGGGTGATGGAAATGAAGGTAATGATAATAATGGTAACACTTCAGAAGCCAATATTACTCGGAAAATTCTACAAGATGCTTTAATCTTATCTCTGGATAGAAATAGTGATTATTGGGTAATTGATAGTGGTGCTTCATTCCATGCTACCTCACATAGGGAATACTTCATAGATTATGTTTCTGGAGATTATGGACAGGTTCTGTTGGGAAATGACCAACCATGTAAAATCGTGGGTATTGGAAAGATTTTGATTAAATCCCCAAATGGATGTCAATGGGCTCTTAAAGAGGTGAGACACATACCATATTTAAAGAGAAATCTTATATCGGCAAGTAAGCTTGATGGTGAAGGATACACGGTTGCATTCGGAGAAAATGCTTGGAAAGTTACTAAAGGTTCATTGATAGTAGCTAGAGGTAAATTGGTGGGTACTCTTTATTTACTTACTCGATTTTTCTCACTCGCTCCATGAATTTAGTTTCTACAGGTGAGAGTGCATCTTTGTGGCACCAAAGACTTGGCCATATGAGTGGAAAAGGTATGGAAATTTTACATTCAAGAAAGTTATTGCCCAAGTTAAAAGAGACTGATTTGGAATTCTATGAGGATTGTGTTTATGGTAAAGCAAAGAGAGTTAGATTTCTCAAGGATGGCAAGGAAAGGAAGAAAGAGAAATTGGAGCTTGTGCACTCAAATGTTTGGGGCCCAGCTCAGGTAAATTCTCTTAGAGGTTCCTCTTACTATGTACTTTTTATTGATGATGCAACAAGGAAAACATGGATATATTGCATTAAGAATAAAAGTGATGTTTTTAATACCTTTAAGAATTGGAAAGCATTAGTTGAAAATGAAACTGGAAAAAGGTTAAAGTGTCTAAATTCAGATAATGGTGGAGAATATTGCAAATAGAGAATTTGATGTGTTTTGTTCTAAAAATGGAATTAGAAGAATCAAGGTAGTTCCAAGAACACCTCAAGAAAATGGGGTTGTAGAAAGAATGAATAGAACCATCATGGAGCATGCTAGGAGCATGAGAATACATGCAGGCTTACCATTATTTTTATGGGCTCATGTTGTTGATACTACAATATATCTGATTAATAGAGGACCGTCTAGTGCCTTGGATGGAGGAATTCCGGAAGAGCTTTGGACAGGTAAACCAGTAAATTATTCTTTCCTTAAGGTATTTGGATGTGAGGCTTTTATGCATATAGACAAAGAGAACAAAAATAAGTTAGATGCTAAGGCCCAAAAGTGTTATTTTATTGGTTACGGTATTGATGGCTTGGGTTACAGATTATGGGATTGTGATAACCGAAAAGTCATTAGAAGTAGGGATGTCATATTTAATGAAAAAAACTTGTATAAAGATCGGTTGCAGGGAAAGAAACAGGAAAATGCTGAATACATAGACCTTGATGGACACATAGAAAAGGTAACTCCAAAGGTGGTAGAAGATCAAAATGTACATCAACAACAACAAGCACCTCAATCTCCAGAAAGTGCTGTTAGACGTTCTACCAAGATAAGTAAAATTCCTCAACGTTTCTCTGATTATGTTTTGTATACTGATGCTGGTGAGCCAGAATGTTTTCAGGAAGCATTACAAATGGATACCAGGAATAAGTGGGAGCTTGCAATGAATGAAGAAATGGACTCTTTATTTCACAACCAAACTTGGGATTTGGTTGAGCTACCCAAAGGTAAAAGAGCTTTGACCAATAAATGGGTGTACAGGATTACAGAGGAGAATGAAGGGCATAAGAGATACAAAGCAAGACTAGTGGTCAAGGGATTTGCTCGTAAAAAAGGTATTGATTTTGATGAGATTTTTTCTCCAGGTTGTAAAAATGACCTCTATTAGAGCTATTTTGAGTCTTGTAGCTATAGAAAATTTGTTTCTGGAGCAATTGGATGTGAAGACAACATTTCTTCATGATGATTTGGAGGAGGAAATTTATATGCACCAACCGGAAGGCTTTCAGGTGAAAGGTAAAGAGGATTGGGTATGTAAACTGAAAAAGAGCTTGTATGGGTTAAAACAAGCTCCTAGACAAGTGGTATTTAAAATTTGATAAGTTCATGGCTAATCAAAGGTTTGAAAGATGTCAAAGTGATCACTGTGTATATTTTAAGCAAACTAGAAATGGTAACTATGTTATTTTGCTATTGTATGTGGATGACATGTTAGTTGCAAGAACAAATATGCAAGATATAAACATGCTCAAGAAGAAGTTGGCTAAATCCTTTGCCATGAAGGATTTGGGAGAAGCCAAACAAATCCTTGGTATGAGGATAAAAAGAGACAAGGAGAGTCACACTCTGAAATTATCACAAGAAAAATACATTGAAAAAGTGCTTAAGAGATTCAACATGAACAATGCAAAGTTTGTTGCTACTCCATTGGCAAAGCATTTCAAACTCACCAAAGGTTTGTGTCCCAAGACACAAAAGTAATAAGAGCATATGGCTAAGGTTCCCTATGCATCAGTAGTTGGAAGTTTGATGTATGCAATGGTTTGTACAAGACCAGATATTGCCCATGCAGTGGGAGTAGTGAGTAGATTTATGAGTAATCCAGGAAAAGGACATTAGCAAGCGGTAAAATGGATACTCAGGTACTTGAGAGGAACTCCAAATTATTCTTTGAATTATGGAGGCTCTAATATATGCTTGAAAGGTTTTGTAGATTCTGATATGGCAGGTGATTTTGATGGTGGAAGGAGAACTACTGGCTACATATTTACTATAGGAGGAGGAGCGGTTAGTTGGATTTCTAAACTCCAACACGTAGTTGCCCTTTCAACCACTGAAGTTGAATATGTTGTTGCTACAAAAGCAAGCAAAGAGATGGTTTGGTTGCAAATACTAATGGAAGAACTGGGGAAGAAGCAAGAGGATAATAGGTTGTGGAGTGATAGCCAGAGTGCTATACACCTTGCAAAGAATTCAGCATTCCATTCAAAAACTAAACACATCAAACTCAGGTATCATTTCATTAGATCAGTAGTGGAAGATGGATCTTTGAAATTAGGGAAGGTTCACACATCACAAAATCCTGCTGATATGCTTACAAAAGTGGTGTCAAGAGAAAAGTTGAGCTTTTGCTCAACTTCAGTTGGCCTTAAGGAATAAGAGGCCATGATGAGAATTTTTTAGTCCTTGGTTGCAATATGGTGCAATGGAATTAGTCTCCAAGTGGGAGATTGTTAGGAATGGAGCCTAATTATGAGGAGGCTAAACAGAGAAATTTTATGGATTTACTGCAGGACGGGTAGGGAAAGTTTCCAGATTTACAGTCTGTTAGTCTACCAGAGAAAGTTTCCAGATTTACAACAGGACAACCAGGGAAAGTTTTTTTGTTTTTATCCAAAAATTAGATGTTGGGAACTCAATGTTAATCTTGGAATGTATTAAGAAAAACAATTTGTTTTTTCTGTTTTTTTCTTATATATAGTTGTGAGGAAAAACAAAGAAGACTATGACAAAGAAAATTACTGTGTTGATTCCTTGGAAATATAGAGAGGAAATTACAGCAGATGTTTGCTATAGGTTGTAACCCTCTATTGCTTGGATTGAGAAAATGAAGGACTGAAAATTCTCGGTGGATGTAACCCACATTGGATGAACCACGTTAAAATCGTTCTCTTCTTCTGTGTGTGTTTGTCTAATTTTTCTTTAATTGTGCCGTTAAAGTTTGAAACACTATAATTGTTTTTCTATATAAATATATTTTATATAGTGATTTACTCTAACAAGTGGCCCACTGATCTCCGTCCCATATGGTCGACGCTATTTTCATAGGTTGCTTATTTAGATATGGCACTCCCGCCACCTCGTGGTTGCCATATACTCTGATCGGCACACCGTCTATTAAAATCCTGATCCAGCCCAATTCATATTGGCAATTTGATTTCAGTATTACACAAAAATTCAATTGAAATATCAGTTATCAAAGCCAAAAAATAACAAAATTAATTGAAAAAGAAGATGATGGCTGACACGATCAGCGCAGGGTTCCAAAGGATCGTGTAATTGTGGAAGTCATCCGTGGGATCGAACCATAGATAAAATTGCTGCTGCCTCTGACCTTGGCCATTTGCGTAGATGTTTGTGTGGAGGAGATAGGGTTGACCCGAAACGTTTCCAAGGAATTCCATATCTATTTCGCTGTGATTCTCCCCTCCACTATAAAACTGCACAGGTAATATGAATTCTCTTACACAATAAGAAAAGAACACCTCTTTTAAGATTCTAACTATGACATTCTGATATGAATTAAGAATCAAATGCTTCACTTCCTCACATAAAATGTAGTAACTGTGCCCGCGGAATTTCCTGCCACTAGCTTCATAGACATCTCGAAGACTCCAAACAAAAACTCTTCCTTCGATTGGAATCCCGAACCTGATTCAAAACATATTCGCCCCGAGTGAAATCTTTGGTGTTCTTGTCTTATCCCTAGATATTGTGCTATGTACTACTTGTGAAAACATAGTTAAAACATAAAACCGGGATTCCTCTAGATAGATTGTACAGACAGGGACGTATACCCACCAGAGTAATTAGTGAGAGAAAGCTGCAAGTCCTGGCCGTTGTTGAATATATTGACGTTTTCGTTTCCATACATAATATCTGTGTCTGTAATGAAGTTGCCGTACACTTCTGTGGGAGCTGAGGAAGCTATTGCTATAGCCAAACATATGCCAACCACGAAAAGGCGAGGGCTAGGGCTCAAAGATTCCATTTCGAATGTTTGAATATTCAGCAGGGTATGATGCGGAAGGAAATAGAGACGGAACAGGGACATAGCAGAGAAGGATCGCATACGCATATATATATATATATAGACAGCCTAACCAGGCAAACTATGCGGCATCGCCAAGTCTTGTGCCGTGCGATTTGTTAGTTCATGGGACTCGTTGATTTTAGCTGGCTAAGGTTGGTTATACGGAGTCCCACCATACAGTTGTATGTCATTGCTGGAAATAATCTCGGAAGTTTAACCTCGACGTTTGGTAGCTGTTCAAATTTGACCGTTATGATCCAGCATAGCTTTGCATTCCCCGGATCTCTTCGCATCGAAAGCTGATGATGTGTGAAAGTTAATGACAAATTGCTAAATATTTCCAACGAATAATTGCTGCTCAAACGTGGGAAGTGTGAATAACGCACCTGCCAATTTCGAGGTCAGCCCCTCTCGAAAATATAATTTATGTATATATATATATTTTAAATGCTACTTAAGACCAAAGATATTAATAAATAACTAAGATAAAATAAAAGTAATATTTTGAAATAAAATTGAATTAATATTGAGGGTTAAGAGAGCAAGTCTCTCCTAGGATAAATGAAGGTTAAAATAAAATACATATTCATATAAATCATAAACAAATACAGCTGATATTAAATTTGGATAAGGTTAGTATGGTTAGAGTTTCGAATACAAGTGGATTCTAGTGGATATGCCAGGGATAGGCCTACCTAACATTTCGTTGGATTATCTATATGAAAATTGGATAAGGTTAGTATGGTTAGAGTTTCGAATACAAGAGCTTGCAATATTTTTACATTGGACAGCCATCCAGGTGGATTCTACTAGATATCCCAGGGATAGTCCTAGCTAACATTTCGTTGGATTATCTATATGAAAATTGTAGGGTGCGATGAATGCAAAGAGGATAAGCGTGACAAATGTTTGTTTCCTTATCATTAAAGGAGGCAAAGTTTTAACCACCTTTCGTGACTTGCACAAGTTATGAGCTCCGGTTTACTTTGGAAAAGTTAAAGATGAGTTTTTTTTTTCAAAGACATACCCACCTTTTTACATAGTCATTCATATTACGGTTTGAAATTTGAATTTTTTGAAGAAGAGTCAAAGTCCAAACCATTGATATGCTTCCCTTGGAACATGATGAAATTTCTTTTATTTGTTGATACAATATATCATCCATGTTTTTTTGAAAGGAAATATTTATTTATTTATTAATTTGTACTTGATACTCATAAATTAAATCTTTGTTAGGTTTTTTAAATTGATATTTGTATTTATATTTTTTTTTAGGTTTTATTGAGTGCTTGGGTTCAACTCATTGATATATAATTGTTGTTTCTTTCCTAAGTTTTTTAATTCATACGATAAGTCTAATTTTTTTCTTATATATTTTTTTTTGGACTTTAAGATCTCATGAAATTTAATACTTTATTTGTTCATCCATTTGTTGTTTTGTTTCATCCATATGTATTTCTATTTAATATTTCTTTGATTACATGTTCAAGAAAACTATTATTTTTCATTCTTTGTATTTTCTTGAAGTACCAGGTTATTATAGCTTCTACTGCTATGAATTATTTTTATTTATCTTTATTTCAAATATCATATACTCCTATCGAACATCTCAGAGTCATATAGCACCACTAGAATAATTCATAATCTAAAATGGACCCTACTAGCTTTCTAATCCCATAGTAATACTTTTCAACTGCTGCAACGAGTAGAATATACTCCATTCTATGTGTACTCATTTCATCTTACATATTCTCCAATTAAGTTTATTTTGAAAATCTAACCCAAGGTATTTGTATTCTTTTACTACCTCTAAAGTATTTCTTTCAAATAAGATAGGAGAGATATATTATTAACTTATATTGTAACACCATTGATATATTAATTATAATATATAACACTATATTTATTGTCTATGTTTAAAACCTTAATAAATTAAAGGTACAAAAGTTCACAAACTGGTCTAAACTTGTAGAGATTTTTTGGACTTGTTACCTCCATGGAAAGAGGGAAACATGATGATTTTATATTTGTGAGCAGAGCATGATTTGCAAGTGGTGGAGAATTCTATCCTCTTATTTATGGGATAGGGGTGGACTAATTTTATTAGTTCTTGGGTAAGACATTAGCCAACAATTTTAGCTAATGATTTTGGTTCCCTTTCTTAACAGAATTTCCACTATTTTTCTTATTTTTGTATTCTAACTTTTTAAAAACATAAAAAAAAGGATAGAGTCATAGTTCAAGAATGTTTGGATATGTGTCCCCCAATGTACATGTCCTATAACTTGAAAATGATATGGTCATATCTTTAATTGTTTATCATGGTTGTCGAGTTAATTTTAGCATTTTTATGTACATGTGTGATGCTAGTGTGGTTTTAGAACTAGGGTTTGGATGACATCTTGTTTGGACCAAGGGTTATGATTTTATGACCCTAAAATATATGAAAATAAACCATAGATTCCAAGGAAAATGTTACTTCATTTGATTTGCTACAAATTCCCCTCTTGGCTTCTCCTTTTCTCATTGTTTTATTGTTAGAATAAGTGAATATTATCTTAAGTTCTACTAGGATAGCCACACTTGAGTTTCCACTCTTCCATGTGTCAGGAGAACACTCAGTGTTGTCTTCATCAGATTTTGATGAGTTGTTGTAATCCAACGACTCTTGTTAGAATTTCACAATAATAGATATGTAAAGTATTACACCAAAGATGAAGAGAAGAGTGGAACTGATTGATTTATCTCTAGAATCAATTGTGTATAAATAGTAGAGTTGATCATTGAGAGTCGTTGTATTAAAAAAACTCGTCAAACCTGATGAAGACACCACTGAGAGTTCTCTTGACACATGAGGAGTGGAACTCATCAAACCTAATGAAGACACCACTAAGAGTTCTCTTGACACATAGAGGAGTGGAAAATCAAGTGTGTATCCTAGTGAAACTTAAGAGAATATTCACTTATTCTAACATCCTCCCTTAAGTGATACTAGGAGAGATTCTAAAAATGAGTCCTAACAACGAGGCCTGATTAGGTACTCATGTACAACATAGATAGTTGGTGGAAAAAACCCCTATGGGGAAAAACCAACTATCACCCCTTTGTTTTGAAATGATGGTAAAAAACCAGTGGGAAAAATCATCAATCAAAAGCAAAGAAGTATGAAAGAGGCTTGTCTTTAGATGGCAAATATTGTCCTCTTTAACAAATAAAATATGAGTCTCAGAAACAAGGCCTGATTAGGTACTCATGTACAATATAGATAGTTGGTGGAAAAAACCCATGTGGGAAAAAAACTAACTATCACCCCTTTGTTTTGAAATAATGGTAAAAACCCATTTGGAAAAGCCATCAATAAAAAGAAAAGAAGTATGAAAGAGGCTTATCTTTGGATGGCAAACATTGTCCTCCTATACAAAGAAATGATGAGTCATAGTAAGAAGGTTTTATGAGGCACTTGTTTATAATATAGTGAGAGGTGGAAGACCTATTTGTCAATGCAATTGTAATACTCCAAATTTTTCTCGCAACTGAAGGTAATGTGAAGAAGAAATTGACTTGGTGAAGATATCTACAATTTATTCCTCAGTTGTAATATATTCCAAGTGTATGTCCTTGCTCTAAATATGTTGTCGAATGAAGTGCTTCTAAGAATAATAAGAAGAATGAGAGAGAGGTGAAAAAACTCTATGCACCAAGATACTTTAACACCCCCCTTAAGTGATAGTAGGGGTAAGTGAAAAAGGAATAAACAATATGTGGCATACCTACATAAGATGAGTCCCGAAACCAAGGCCTGATAAGGTACTCATGTACAATCGAGATGGCATAGCCACAAATATGAGTCCCGACATCAAGGCCTGATAAGATACTCATTTACAACATGTGATCAAAAGAATAAATATATTTAAAGAAAAGTCCCCTAAATCCAAAGTGAAGATAGGATGGAGATAGAACCACAAAAAATCGCATGGGCAGTCCAAAAATGACTCCACAAGCATGAGTATTTGGTTTCCACCTATATGAGTACAATGGGTTGATAACTAGGTCTAAACCTTGTGGACAAACAACAAAATTAGGGTAATGGTAGAAAATTTCAAGGGGAAACCACTTGCTAGAAGAAAAGAACAAGGAATATGTGCATGGAAGATTGAGAGAAAGGAATGTGCCTCTTCAACCCCTTATTTAGGACAAATTATGTTAAGAATCCTGTAATGGACACATTAGATGTCTCAAAAAATTAGATACTCGTTGCAAAAAAGAATTCATACTCCCAGATCAGTGCTCACGAACCATGAAATCAAAGTGTCTCACAAAAATAATGTGAAGATATGATGGATAAAGAACCACAAAAACAATAAGGGATGTCCAAATTGACTCCGCAATCATAAGTAGTGGTATCCACTTGTATGACATAATGGGCTGAATAACAATGCCCAGAGAATGGACAACCAACAAAACAAGGGCAACAATGCTGGGAGTGTCAGGTTCAACAAAGAGTCCACTCCATGATACGATAATTTTCAAATTTAAAAACATCATTGAAAATAGACTTGAAACTAAAAATGGAAACCACCATTGTGTTCATCTCGGAAAAACCTTTCCGACTATAAATACCCCTCCATTAACTTCAAATGAGAAATTGAAGTGAAAATGAGAGATTTGGTTGACCAAATTTTTTTTTTAGTTTTAATAATATTTTTTAGTTAATGTATATAGGAATTGCCAATGTAAAGATCCTATAAAACATTTTAAAATAAAATAAAAATATATTTGCTTTGATATAAATGAGGGTGGGCATGAAGTTAGTAAATATCTTCTTATACTTTTTAGATATTTTATAAATAATATATACCTCTAAAAATTAAAGGCTACTATAAAGAAATCTAGAATAATACACCCTTCCTAAAAGACAAAACAAAAAAGGAATCTAATTATTAGGTTACAAATGATGCTTTTCTCTTAGCCCTTTGAAAGAGAAAGAGATTTAAAAATTTGGCTTCCCATAAGTGAAAGTTATTAGGGGTGAGGGCCTCAATTGAATTTATCTTAACACAAGAGAGAGATTGAATTTTTAAATTACCAATACTCCCCCCTTAAAACTTCAATTATGGAAAATTTTAGGGTTTTGAAAACTTTTATGAAAAAGTATTTTAAACTTTTATATATTTTTATAAACTTTGTTAAGTTTTAATTTAAAAATATTTAACAATAACACCCTTAGAGAATAAAATACATTTATAGATTTAACAATAACACCCTTAGAGAATAAGAAAAGGTGAGAAAATCTCTTTCTTAAAATAGTTAGTTCGGATATATTAATAAACTAAAAGATAAGAAAGAGTAAAAATTAATTTCAAAGGAAAAAAGAAACTTCTTCTGTAAAATTATTATTATAACAATAACAATATATTTAGAAGATGTTATAAGGAAGATAGCTTTTCCCAAATTTTGATAAACAAGATAGGTGAGAAAAGTAATTAGAGAGTGAATGCTTAAATAATGAAAAAACTAAAATTTTAATGATTATTGTTAGCTTAAAATATATTTCACTTAATGGATAAGCAAAATGATAGAAGTTTTTCTTTAAGCAAGAGAAATATAATTTAAATTTAAGTTTAATAATATTTTTAATCTCAAGAAAATTAATAAAATAAATAAACCTTTGCATTCAAAATATTTGAAAGGAAATAAATTTAAAAAATATTTTCCTTAAGACTATATGCAAAGAAGAAAAAAAGGCAAGTAAAAGGCAGAGAGACGAGATGCAAAATACACAAAGGCAAGAAGACTCCCCTCCCCAAACTGTGATCGGTGCTAAAAAACACCCAAACACCCCCCCCCAAAGAAATATTTAATGACCACTGGTGAATAGACACCGAGAGGAATATGCAGCCCAACGAGTGAACAGAAGAGTGTGCCAGATTAGAGGTCCAACAAAATAGATCCAATTAGAGTGCGAATGACAACTTTAAGGAGACTGTGCCAATGAGAGTGGTAGTATTTCCAACGACTAGAATCTCATATTCATTGAGAACGAACGTTGAGAATAAGAGCATTAGAAAACATGAGATCAAAAAATGAGTTAATAATAATGAGTGAGGTATATTTAAATCCTCACGAGAAAATAGAAACTCATAAAATAATATCTAAAATAACACTTTAGTTATTTTGTTATTTTTCCTTTTGTAGACACCAAAACAACACCAATCCGATTATGTGATTGCAAACACTCGTCAGAAGCAAGGATTCAAGAATGCATGCCCTTTCCATACTTGGGGCATCAAAAGTTGGTTAGGTTACCAAGAAACCCTAATCATTAGTGCTTTGGTTATCTATTTTTGCTCGGCACTACACCATGCACAGTGCATCCCAAAAAGGGGCATCTGTAGACACCAAAACAACACCAATCCGATTATGTGACTGTAAACACTGATCGCTTTGACACACACAGCCCCCAGGGGCAGCCCTCGGAGGTTAAACGAGTGGTCCTAACCACTTTTGCAAGCAATTTTGGAAGGTCAAAAGGCAATTTGGCACATTCAGGCACTTTGCTCAGTATCCGTCCCACCCTGGGATGAATTCAAATTGGGATCCGTCTCACCCAGAGATGAATTCTAAATTCGCTCTGGGTCAGGATGAAATCCAGGTTCAATGGGAAAAAAGAAAAATTGTGCCAAGTGGTAGCTAAGGACAGTCCATTAATGCCTCCTACCTTGCATGCACGTGTAGGTGGGCAGATTGGATGTTAGAGGACTGTCACAAGGGCAGTCATGGAAGCCCAAGTCAAGGAGGACTTTCCTTCCTCATGGGAAGGCATGACTGCCACATGGCGCTTATGCATGCCCCTCCAAAGAGACCCCCTGGGTCTATAAAATGGTGAACTTTCTCACCCAAAGGAGGATAGGTTGGAAGCATTTTGAAGCAATGAAGTGCTGCCAAATTGATACCAAGCTTTACCCTTTTCATTCACCTCTTCCACATCCTTGATCTCTTTCGCAAGAGAGGTCATTAGATGGTTATTGGAAGTGTGAATCCAGATCCAAAACCTAACACTTGACCACATTATTCCACCCATTCACCTACAACACCTTACAAGAGATTTTGGACCGATCCCAAGTGGATTGGCGCCGAAATCAAGTCCCAACGGTGGGTGGCCCGCCAGGGCACCCCGCACTACTGCAAGCCTAATCCTCTTTTCTTAAGAACGATTGGGAATTCATAGCAGATTGTTCTTTTGTCATTTTTTTATCTTGCATTTCATCTTATGCTACTTAAATAGCTTGTAATTCTGATTTCACAATGTTTTGATCCATTTTTACCATGTTTTGTCACTTTTGTTGTCCTCACTAACTTGCAGGTAGCAACGTCAAATTCTGGTTGATGGAGGTCAAATTGGGGAAATCTAACCATTTCGGTCTTCCCAAAATACCACCAATTAGCTAACCCCTAAGTTTTTAGGTTGTTTGGATCTCCCGAGATGTGACATTTGAGCAGTATCACTTCGGAATTTTGTTGCAGTTGAATTCGTCCTACCCCAAGATGAATTACAGTCAAATTTGTCCTGCCCAGGAGAAAATTCGAATCGACAGTGAATTGTTGGACTATTGATGGTTGTGGCCTTCTGGTAATGTTCCCTGGTTCCTATCAAATTTGCAAGTTGTTTAGAATCGGTTTATTTATCGCTGTAATCAATCTTTTGCATGCATCTTCCATTGTTTTTAGAGAACAAACGTTTCATATTTGCAACAGGTGCTACTAATGATTTTGTTGTTTCTTTGAATGTAGGAGGAGCAGCAAGGATCAAGGATTCATTCACACCAGCAGCGACAAAACTTTGGCCCGCCCATTTTGCATGTGGGCATGCGAAAGAGAGATGAATTTCCATTGATGTGACCAAGAGACAAGTTTGATGCTCCTCTCCCCTAAAAAGGGAGGAAGTGAATTGTAACCAAATTTGAAATACATCAATAATAGAAGAGGTCTGTTTCGTTCCATTTGGGTTCCAATTTGTCTATGCTTTCTCCATTTTATGCATTTCTAATTTGTAGCATCAAGTTTAGTTTCGTTCTTGCATCGTGTTTGGAGTTTTCACTTTTTGTTTTTGAAATCTCGTGCTTTTAGTGGCGATCACGGTGGGACTCTGTCCCCTGATTTTTGAGATCAAGAAATGATGTAGGAGCATCCGAGGGTAGCAAAGCAATTGAGCATCAACCAAACTTTTTTTGTTATTTTTTTTATTTTATTTTTCTAAGTGTTGCAAGGAAAAATATGTGTCGTGATATCACGACACAAAAAGTGTCACGATATTGTGACCAAAACAGGAGATAGGGAAACGGCAGATGAAATGTCGCGATTTCGTGACATGTCATGATTTCGTGACATGTCGCAAAATCTCAACCAAAGTATGGAAGCAAAGGCGTTGAGGACCGGAGGTCGCAAAATCATGACATGTCACGATTTTGCAACCAACGCAGGGAAGCAAAGGTGCGGAGGACCAAAGGTCACGAAATCGTGACATGTCATGATTTTGCGACCAACACAGGGAAGCAAAGGCGCAGAGGACCAAAGGTCATGAAATCATGACATGTCACGATTTCATGACCAACATAGGGAAGCAAAGGCGTGGAGGACCGGAGGTCGCGAAATCATGACATGTCACGATTTCGCGACCAACGCAGGGAGCAAAGGCGCGAAGGACCGAAGGTCGTGAAATCATGACACGTCGTGATTTTGTGTCCAATGTAGGGAGCAAAGACACGGAGGACCGAAGGTCATGAAATCGTGACATGTTGCAATTTTGTGACCGAAACTGAAGAACGGAGGCTCGAATGAAAAATGACACGATATCATGACAGTCATGATATCGCGACCAAATAGAAGCGAGAAGGCATGGAGGAAGGAACATCGTGATATCATGACATGTCACGATATCGCGATCGGAACAGGGAAGAGAAGGTGCCGAGAGGAATTGTCATGATATCGCGTTAGGTCGCGATATCACGGCCAAACGAAGGTGAGAAGGCATGGAGGAAGGAACGTTGTGATATCGTGACATGTCGTGATATCGCGATCAAAATAGGGAAGAGAAGACATCGAGAGGAATTGTCATGATATCGTGACATGTCGTGATATCGCGCCCAAAAGAAAAACACGCACTCTAGGTTTTCATAAAAGCATCCCTTCATGCACGACAAGTTAGCGGTAGTGAAGCAGCAGTTTTAGGGGAAGATTCCAACAAGAATGTTGGCCACTCACGCAAGATATCTAGAGATGCATTTATAGCAACCAACAGTAAGCAACAGATCGAGAAGAAGTTTCCATTGAGGTATGGCAGCCAGTCGTGCACCTCACCCAGAGTCTCATCAATGCAACTTTCCAGTATTGTTCCAAGTGGCAATTGCAGATCATGGGGAGTTTGAAAACACAGAGGATCGAGACCTCGATAAAAACCCAAGGATTATAATGAGAAGGGGTTGAAAAAATGGTAGATTGTTGTATATTCGTTGTAAACTCTTCCGAATGGTATGGGATAAAAATATTGGCTCTTGTTATTCTTGTTTCTTTGTGTTGTGCTAGATCAGTTCTCCACCAAGTGGTATCAGAGCCAGAAGTTCCTGAGTGTGTAACAGATCGCCGAACGTGAGGCAGTTACACTAGGATCTGTGGGAGGGCTTGTTAGTGAGGGAGCAGAATGCCTCCAAGAAGAAACCTTGTTGGTGGGAGAGGCATGGTGGCAGCGAAAGATGTCCGAGATTTGCAGCGGCAAATGCAAGCCCTGCAAGAGGAAATGCGTAGAAGATTGGAGCTAAGAAGAGATGAAGGTGGTGAAGAGGAAGATGACGAAGAAGAAGGCCAGCCTGAGGAAGAAGAAGAAGCAGTACATCCTGCTCAAGCCAGACTATACAAAGCAATATCCTAGATTGGGAAGAGGCCAAAGATGGAGGTTTCCACGTATTCCAGGAACCTTGATCCATAGGAACTAATCGACTGGATCAACGATCTGGAAGAGTACTTTGAGTACGAGGAGGTTGAGGATCCTGATAGGGTCAGATTCGCTAAGACCAAACTGAAAGGTCATGCCAAGCATTTGGTGGAAGGGAGTGCAACTGGAGCAAAATAAAAGAGGAAAAGAGAGAATAACAAAATGGGAACGGATGGCAGAAAAGCTGAAGAGGTAGTTCATCCCTGGTGATTATGAGCTAGACGTACTGAAGAAAATGCAAGGTTTGAGGAAATCAAGTAAGTCTGTGAAAGAATATATAGAAGAGTTTCATAAAATTATGATCAGAACAGGCCACTCAAAAGCCAACAAGGAGAAGGTAGCCCGTTACATTAATGGGTTACGAGCAAGTATTCAAGAAGAATTAAGTCTGGTCCGAATGACCACCATAGAGGATTCTTACCAATTTGCCTTAAAGGTTAAAGAAAAGCTCAATAGGAGGTTTGAGAACAAGCAAAGAGGAAGAGGTCATGGCAGAAGAACCGATGGAAGGACCGGTGGAAGAAGAAATGAATATTCTTAGAAGAATAGAGAAGGTAGCAGTAATCAAGAACAAAGGAGAGAAAATACCTGCTGCCCCCGTAATCAGAATAATGATTATCGAGGGGGAAGGGGCAGAGCTAGACGTGGCCAAGGAAGAGGAAGATTTCGTGGAACTTGTTTCCAGTGTGGAGAAGAGGGACATCACCAATACGAATGTCCACAGCAACGAGAAAGGAATAATAGGAGGTCAAAATGAAATGCCAGAGTCACCGTCGCTGATGAAGATGCTAGATCTGAGCATTCTAAAGAAGCTAAGAGAGGAGAAGTAATGATTGTGAGGAGAGTCTTGCTGAATGAATATGGAGCCACAGATAAAAGGAAAAGCTTATTTCGCATAAGGTGTAAATGTGTGGGTAAGATTTGCAATATTATTATTGACAACGGTAGCACGGATAACCTAGTTTTAGAAGGAATGGTTACAAAGCTACAACTGGAGAGGAAGAGACACCCGCATCCATATCGGATCGCATGGTTGTAGAAAGACCATAAGGTTTTGGTCAATGAACAGTGCCTGGTAAAATTTAGTATTGGGAATTACCGTGATGAGGTCCTGTGCGACATTCTACCCATGGATGTGTGCCATTTGCTGTTGGGAAGGCCATGGCAGTTTGACAGGTGTGCGGTTCATGATGGTCGTGCCAACACCTATTCCGTGACAAAGAATGGAATGCATCATAAGCTGAAATCCCTAAAGGAGGTGGAAGAAAAGGTATGTGGCAGTGCCAAAATTTGCTTGGTTGACGGGAGAAAATTTTTAGATGATTTAAAACATGAACATATGTGTTATGCATTGATTCCTAGAGTCAGGGATACAAAATGCAAAAATACCCCAATAGAAGTCCTAGATCTATTGGAGGAATTTCTAGATATTATATCTGATAATGTGCTTGAGGGTTTACCCCAAGTAAGGAAGATCAGTCACCATATCGATTTGGTGCCAGGATCAAGCTTGCCCAATAAAGCTACACATAGAATGACACCTATAGAAATTGAAGAGCTAAATAGGCAGGTCCAGGAGTTATTGGAGAAAGGACTGATTCGAGAAAGCTTAATTCCAAGTGTAGTACCTATAGTGCTCGCACCAAAGAAATATGGAGAGTGGAGAATGTGTACAGACTCTTGAGCCATCAACAAGATCACAATAAAATACAGATTTCCATTGCCAAGAATGGATGACATAATGGACTATTTGAGTGGAGCCAAATACTTCACCAAGATTGACCTTAAGATTGGTTACCATCAGATCCATGTCAGAGAAGGAGATGAGTGGAAGACAGCCTTCAAGACCAGAGAGGGTCATATGAATGGTTGGTCATGCCATTTGGGCTGTCCAATGCACCAAGTACCTTCATGCGGCTGATGAATGAGGTACTGAAAGATTTTTTAGGAAAATTTGTCATTGTTTATTTAGATGATATATTAATATTTAGCAGAACCCTAGAGGAGCACATGATGCACATTAGAAGGGTTTTTTACAAGCTGTGGGAAGAACAGCTGTTAATAAATCTGAAAAAGTGTAATTTTGTAAAAAAAAAGTTAGTATACCTGGGATTTTTCATCTCAGTAGAAGGTCTAAAAATGGACCCAAAAAAGGTGAGAGCTATCATCGAATGGCATACCCCGAGAAGCACTACAGAGGAAGATCATTTCATGGTCTAGCTAGCTTTTACAGAAAATTCATTAGAAATTTCAGCAGCATTTGTGCACCCCTCACAGAAACAATGAGAGGGGATAAAAAATAATTTAAGTGGACCTTAGGGGCTTTGATGCACTAAAGAGAAAGGTCATAGAACAACTTGTTTTGGCACTCCCAGACTTTAAAAAAGTATTTCAAGTAGACTGTGATGCCAGTGGTAGTGCAATAGGGGCTGTACTTAGTCAGGAAGGTAGACCTGTTGCTTATTTTAGTGAGAAGCTCAATGATGCTTGGAAAAAGTATTCAGTTTATGACCAAGAATTTTATGCTATAGTTCAGGCTCTAAAGAAGTGGAGGCATTATTTGTTGCCAAAAGAGTTTGTTCTATTCACTGATCATCAGGCGTTACAGTACATTAACAGCCAAACAAAATTGAATCAAAGACACTTGAAGTGGGTTGAGTTTCTCCAAAGCTATACCTTTGTGTTGAAGCACAAAAGAAAAAAATCAAACCGAGTTGCAGATGCCTTAAGTAGAAGGCAGAATCTGTTGATTGAAATGATAGTGAAAGTGGTAGGATTTGAAGAACTGAAGGGTCTATATCCTGAAGATCCAAATTTGGCATAATCCTGGACGACTTGCTTGGCACCTGTTACTGTGGATAGGACAAAGTGGTTGGATTTTCTAATCCAATATGGAATGTTGTTCAGGGGAAGTAAATTATGCATTCCAAGGAGTTCCATGTGGTAGAACTTAATCAAAGAAAAACACAACGGGGGACTGGCTAGACATTTTGGTCAGGATAAGACCATTGCCCTGGTGAATGAAAACTACTACTGGCCGCAAAGGTTTGTGCAAATCTGTAGAATATGCCAGATGGCAAAAGGCGTGAGGCAGAACACAGGATTATACCAGCCGTTACCTGTACCTAAGAGGCCATGGGAGGACATCAGCATGGGTTTTATTTTTGGTTTGCCGAGAACATAGAGGGGAAATGACTCAGTATTTGTGGTGGTTGACAGATTCTCCAAGATGGCACATTTTATTCCCTGCCAAAAAACAAGTGATGTGGTTCACATTGCAGGGTTATTTTTCAAGGAAGTGGTATGACTTCACGGTCTACCAAAAAGCATAGTTTTTGACAGAGATACAAAGTTTGTTGGTTATTTTTGGAGAACATTATGGAAGAAGTTAAAGACAGATCTGAAATTCAGTTCTGCATACCACCCACAAACTGATGGAAAGATAGAGATGGTAAATAGAAGTCTGGGTAATTTATTAAGATGCTTAATAGCAGATAAACCCAAGGGATGGGACTTGGTTTTGCCGCAGGCAGAATTTGCATACAACAATTCTGTCAACAAGAGCACAAACAAATATCCATTCCAAGTCATATATGGAAACAACCCAAGAAACATTTTTGAGCTGAGAAAATTAGATAAAGGAGAAAAGTGTAGTGCAGAGGCTGAGGAATTTGCGAAACAGATGAAAAGACTGCATGAAGAAGTGAAGAAACAAATTACAAAAATGAATACTCAGTATAAAGCAAGAGCAGACCAAAAGCAATGGGTCAAAGAGTTCAAAGTGGGAGATGAAGTCATGGTCCATCTCAGGAAAGAAATATTTCCAGCCAAAACTTATAACAAGTTGAAGATGAAGAAGTTTGGACCATGTAGAATACTAGAAAAACAGGATTCAGACAATGCATATGAAGTGGAATTACCAAGTAAGCTTGAAATTTTTCCTGTTTTTAACATATCATATTTAGTGGAATATCATGAAGGAGACAGTACAAAGGCACCAAGTACAGAATTGTGGAGCATTCCAGCATCTAACCCAACCAAAGATGAGATAGAGGAAATATTAGATACTCATGAAGGTAGAAGCACAAGGAACAAACAATACTCTGAATATTTGATCACGTGGAAGGGCAGACCTGTAGAAGATGCAACTTGGTTGTCAAAAATAGAGGTTGAGTGCATGGGCCTCCATCTCAAAGATCAGAAGTGAAGTTCACTTCTCGATCCACCTCGGGTGTCTGATCCAGGAGCATTCGAGGGCAGCAAAGCAATCGAGCATCAACCAAATTTTTTTTGTTATTTTTCTTTTTTTATTTTTCTAAGTGTTGCAAGGAAAAATATGTGTCGCGATATTGCGACACAAAAAGTGTCGTGATATCGCGACCAAAATAGGAGATAGGGAAATGATGGACGAAATGTCATGATTTCGCGACATGTCGTGAAATCGTGACCAAAGCAGGGAAGCAAAGGCACGGAGTACCGGAGGTCACAAAATTGTGACATGTCACGATTTCATGACCAACGTAGGGAAGCAAAGGCGCGGAGGACCAAATGTCATGAAATCATGACATGTCACGATTTCATGACCAACGCAGGGAAGCAAAGGCACAATTTCATGAACAATGTAGGGAAGCAAAGGCACGGAGGACTGGAGGTCATGAAATCGTGACATGTCATGATTTCGCGACCAACGTAGGGAGCAAAGGTGTGAAGGACCGAAGGTCACGAAATCATGACACGTCTCGATTTTGTGACCAACGTAGGGAGCAAAGACGTAGAGGACCGAAGGTCGCAAAATCGTGACATGTCACGATTTCATGACTGAAACTAAAGAACAGAGGCTCAAATGAAAAATGACACGATATCACGACAAGTCACGATATCACGGCCAAACGGAAGCGAGAAGGTATTGAGAAAGGAACGTCACGATATCACGACATGTCACGATATCACAATCAAAATAGGGAAGAGAAGGCACCGAGAGAAATTGTCATGATATCACGACAGGTCGTAATATCACGGCCAAACAGAAGCGAGAAGGCATGGAGGAAGGAATGTCGTGATATCATGACATGTCACGATATTGCAATCAGAACAGGGAAGAGAAGGCATCGAGAGGAATTTTTGTGATATCACGACATGTCACGATTTCATGCCCAAAAGAAAAACATGCACTCCAGGTTTTCATAAAAGTGTCCCTTCATGCACGGCAAGTTAGCAGTAGTGAAGCAGCAGTTTCAGGGGAAGATTCCAATAGGCATGTTGGCCACTTATGCAGGATATCTAGAGATGGATTTATAGCAACCAATAGCAAGCAACAGATCGAGAAGAAGTTTCCGTTGAGGTATGGCAGCTAGTCGCGCACCTCACCCAGCGTCTCATCAATGCAACTTTCTAGTATTGTTCCAAGTGGCAATTGCAGATCGTGGGGAGTTTGAAAACACAGAGGATCAGGATCTCCATAAAAAGCCAAGGATTGTAATGAGAAGGGGTTGGAAAAATGATAGATTGCTGTATATTCATTGTAAATTCTTTTGAATGCTATGGTATAAAAATATTGGCTCTTGTTATTCTTGTTTCTCTATGTTGTGCTAGATCAGTTTTCCACTAAGAAACTGATCAAAATTTGTGTTTTCTTGCTTACAGGTACCGTATTTTGAACTCTGACTATTGTTTTTTCCAGCCTGTGGCGAATACAATACTAGAATTCGTCTGACCCTAGGATGAATGCGAATTCATCTCAGCCTAGGACGAATCCTATTCTGGAATTCGTCTCACCCAGGGACAATTTTTTGTTTGTGCAGTTTCAGGGCTGAGGATTAGAAACAGCAGGTCTAGGCAGAGAAAGGTAAGGGTCCTAAATTTGTTCCTGTTATTTTTTTCTTTTATATTTCTATTTTCTATCAAGTTTGCCTTCTTATGGAAAGTGGTTGTTGCCCGTTTCATTTTTTAATAAAAGGAACCACACACACATCACGTGGAATTTTTAATCCAAGGCGCTGCTCATAAGACCCCAGCCCTTGATCAAGACCAACGATGGGTTCATCACCACCTTGGCCTGATTTTTGCATCCATTTACCCCGATTGTCACTGTTGCTCAATGTAAATCCTGATGAAAGCTGACCAAGTGTCGTTGGGGTGATTCCCAACGTGTGAGGATAAGTCTTCTATGGTAGGTGTCATAAACAGGACAATCCCCATTTTGTACCGCCTACGTTCCACATACCATATGCTCTCACGTACCTATAATTTCCCTCTCATAAGGGCGGGTATATAGAGAGGTTGGTATATCATCCTGGCAATGGTATATTGAAGGGGATACCATTTATGGGAGTCATATGAGCCTTTATCATGCATTTAAACGTTCTTCAAAACTTTTAAAAACAAAACAAAATTATCAAAATGCACTAAACCAGTTTTAGGACACACTTTCAACCTTTAAACGAGATAATCACCGTTTGTGTATGTGTGTGTTCTTTTATATTTAAGTGTAGCATAAAAAATCATAAAAGAGATAAAAATCTATGCATTTTGTAGAGACGCATTGTCATGGTATTCACCCGCAGCCAAGCCTAATCATGGGTAGACGTTGCGAAGAATGTCCAAGGAGGCACGAGTCACCTCAGTTACAGTCCCAAGGATTTTGTCATACCACCTTGGCAACCTGACACACAAGGTAGTCCCCTCCACACCTTAACGAAAAGGGACTATAGGGGCACCTCTTCTAGGGGCACTCCTATTCAGCATGGCACCCAGCACACACCCTTCCATGAGGGGTACATCCGTAGGAGAGCTCCCTTAGATGCTCGCTATCAGTGGTCACCGTGCGATGAAGTGCTAGGTCAACATAGGGTTCGACGGAAGGAACCACATGATTACACTATCCCTCCTTCACCCCCTCTAGTTGTCAGGACTACAAGGACAAATCTAGAGCACAAGGCTCCTCAGGAGAGGCGAGCCAACTCTGCCCGTTCCTTTTTCACTTACGAAAGAGAGCACGAGAAAAACCCTTACCTTCCTCAAGAGCAATATACATCGTGGAAGCAATACGCCTCCGCAAATGCTTGCTATTAGGATCACTTAATGAGGCCAAAGCCTTAGGGGAATGCCACTACCACCAATAGAGGGAGGCGGTCTATAGAGATCTCGGATCACCACGACCAAGATAGATATCTAGGAGAGGCATCTAGGCCTTCTAGACATGAGATGACAGGACCAACTATCTTAGAATCTGCCAAGCATATCGCACGTTGGATGCTAGAATGACAACAATTAGAGCAACGGTATCTTATAAATAAAGAGTGCATTTAGTGCCAGAAGGATGAGTTGTTCCAACACACTATGCAGGCGAGGACTCAAGCCCTTCGCACACATAAGACAAAACATTATGAGGGACACAACCCCTCGATGTGAGATAGGCCACCATGACCTTATCAAGCGCTACCCCCAATGCCTCTTAGACAGGAGCAGGAGGCTACTCCCCTGATTCCTCAAGCACTCACCCGGGTTCATGGGCCACCCTCAAAAATCCCTCAAGAAGCCTCTGAGGAATCTGAGCAAGAAAAAGAGTGGACTGAAACACAATACCAAGGCAGGGGGGTGCTATCCGGCTACCCCTCCATAGGCCCCATGTTCCTCAATAGGAACCAACCATAGAGGAGGATCCCAAATCCCCTGATACATGTAAAGCATTAGAGCACTTAGAGTCGATAGAGACCAAGATCTTGGGGTCCCAAAATCCCAACTTATGCAAGGCTCCTCTTAAAGAGGATCAGCCTCTGATCGTAGAGCTACCCGAGGACGAGGTCTTCCATGTCTCAGAATTGCCAGAGAGCTTACTGGGAATATTTTCCTTAGAGGCACCATTCGAGCAAGCACAACATCAAAGCAATCAGGTCCCCCCGCAAAGCACAGAACAACCCCATTGGGACCATGTCAATCTACTCGAGCAGGACAAGCCTAGATTGTCGTAGACAGCTATTGGGGCCAACGAGGGCCTTTGGATCATCGATAATGATTACGAAGACAAAATTGAGATGGAATATCTCAATCATGCATGATGGCACAATCACCCTATAACCCATGAAGAACTGATGACACAACTAGGTACAAGGCTAGGGCATGAGTGGCGCGTTAACCCAGCGCACTGGAATCAAACGTTGAATCCGCCACTTTGGATAGACCAAGAGCAACTTCCGCCTGGAGACCCCATAGCCACATCAGTGCCTAAGGCAGACCCTGTCCTCCTATCCTTGCATAGGGCCGATCCATTCTTGCCAATACCTCCAAAGCTAGATCCGGAGCATAAAGATCATCAAGCTGGGGGTACCTCTATCCCCTGAAGAGCCATAGTTCAACACAAAAAGCTCCAAGGATTACCGCAATCACTTGGTCAACCCAAAAATCTCCAAGGATTATCGCAATCACTTGGTCACCCTAAAATTTCCAAGGATTATTGCAATCACTTGGTCACCCTAAAAGCTCCAAGGATTATCACAATCGCTTGGTCAAAACCCAAAAAGCTCCAAGGATTCCCGCAATCGCTTGGTCAACCCAAAAAGCTCCAAGGATTCCCATAATCGCTTGGTCATCCCCAAAAGGCCCCAAATGTATCCATAAACCCTTTTGTCAACCCAGAAACGCCCCAATGGTACCCATAAGTGATGCATGAGCATCCAACAAAATTTGGGAAATTTTATTTTTTCCTAAATTTTAGTGCATCTTGTCGGGGCCATAACTTCTCAACCATAGCTCCGATTGATGTGAAATTTGACAGGGAGATAGTTGGGAGATTTTTAAACAAATATGATTCAATCAAGTCCTATTTGCCCAAAAAATCCAGTTTTCGAGGCCAAATTCCATCATCTAGTGCCCCGAAATTAGGTTTTAAAATTATAGACCTATTTTTTTATGCTTTTTGAGCTGTTCGGAGGTCTATATCTCCTAATGTATTTAGAGTTAGGACTTAAAAATTTATTTTTGGATTTTCTATTATAAGAGGGATGTGCACCCCAATTTTGGGCCCCATCCGACTCATTTCAATTTTTGGGTTTTTTGTTTTTTGGCTATATAGCCACAGAATGAGGGTTTATTGATGGAGAGCCAAGCTTGCTCAAACCAGTTATCATTCAAAACTTGGAAAATATTACCTCTCAAAGATATAACTTCATTGCATAAAAGCCCCAAGTATTCCAACAATCCCTTGGTCAAACCTAAACGCTCCAAGGATTCCAGCAATCCCTTAGTCAAACCAAAAAGCTCCAAGGATTCCTAAATCGCTTGGTCAAGCCCAAAAATGCTCCAAATGTGCCCATACTCCCTTTGATAAAACCAAAAATCTCCAAGGATTATTGCAATCACTTGGTCAAAACCCAAAAAGCTCCAAGGATTATCGCAATCGCTTGGTCACCCCAAAAAGCTCCAAGGATTATCGTAATTGTTTGGTCACCCCAAAAAGCTCCAAGGATTATCGTAATTGCTTGGTCACCCCAAAAATATCCAACGATTATTGCAATTGCTTGGTCACCCCAAAAAGCTCCAAATATTATCGCAATCACTTGGTCACCCCAAAAAGCTCCAAGGATTATCGCAATCGCTTGGTCACCCAAAAAATACTCCAAGGATTATCACAATCACTTGGTCACACCAAAAGCTCCAAGGATTATCACAATCGCTTGTTCACCCCAAAAGGGCCCCAATGGATTCTTGAAATCCCTTGGTCATCATCAAGAAAATAAAAAACAAAAACAATCAAATAATCAAGAATCACAAAAAATCTACATCTCATTCTCATGCATACTTCAAGATAAAAAACACAAAAATAATAGTTGCATTAAGAATTGCATCCATCCATTGCATATTGTTGATCACACAAGGCAAAGGCACCATAGACTATCATTACTTGGCAAATCCACCACCTTTCACATTTTCCATTTTGAAAACAATACAGCAAAAATAAACGACAATCACCATTTCGCCATATCATAAATCAGTTGTCATCCAATGTATCTAGAGTTTTCGTCATTCAGTTGTCATTAGATCTCTAGCCAAGAATTGTACAAATTCAAATGGATGTTACAATGGTAGAGTTTTACTTGAAATACACCTTGTTACATAGCATCCCATCACAAGTTCAAAAACACATAAAAACAAATTCCCAAGTTGTGTCAATGAAAGATGAAACCTATAAAGCAATTTAGCATACCAAATAGCGAAAAAGTTATCTCACTCATCCCCCTGTGTGAATGAACCCAAGAATGTTGAGAGTTGGCAAAAGGACAAGAATCTTCCCTACCCAATTCCCCAAGAATACCATGTTCTCAAAACATTGCAAAACATCACAAAAATTTGCAAAAAGTCAATACTCCAAAACATCGACATCAAATCCCATAAAGTGCATACACAAAAGGCACAAGCAATAGTGATTCTCATCACTCCCAAATTCAAATCCCTCGCTCAAAAAAAGAAAAACAAAAATAAACAGTGATTTTATCACTATAAAAGAGCAAGTATCCCCATACAAATGAAGAAAAGAAGGGAGTCGAACTTGAATCCCTGGAACTCTCAGCATTCTGATAGGTCATGAGGCAAACCTCAGTACCGTTTGGGTGGATAGCCTATTGGTCACTGGCGATAAACCTCCCGCATGATGATATATCTGTCACATTAACTCGTGTATAGATCAATGTTTGCATGTCGATGAGCTAGCTTATGGTATCCTAGAACACAAAATAGATTAATCTGACTAAATACAACAAAGGAATTAGTGGAAATAATCAGGTGATCCTCAGTACAGGTTCGGTTGAAATCCCATCTAGCACTAGTAGTATCCTGACAAATACCACAAAAACAAATTCAATTGCACACATAGGGATGTGAAATAACTTGGTCAAAAATAAACAATTCATACCTTGTTCAAACGTCTTGTAAGATAAAGTACAATCATGGCTAGTGAGTTAAAATCGTCTGAGTCTCAGAAAACCTTAGCTACATTTCTAAACCAACTGCGCTACTTTTCATCCTTACAATACCATCAAAAAATACAAAAAAAAAACCACATATATACACAAAAGCATTTACCACAACAATCACCCAGTACACAAAGCCATAAGTCCTGTATAGTCTATGGTGCCAATGCAAAGTTATCAACAAATCATTTCATCCATTCCATTACCTATCATATAAATCAACAACATTCACATTTAGCATACCATATGCATACATCAATATAAAGTAACATGCATCCATCAACATCAATCATTGTGCATTAAATGAAATTATGACATATACACAAAGCAAGAAAATCAAAACAACAAAAACAACAAATATCCACAAACAATAGCAATAAAAGTGTCGAACAAAGGCACCTTTGTGCCTGACATTCAATGGCATAGAAAACTGATGTCGGGGTTTACATTGTCACTACCCTACTCGCGAAGAAGGCTACCATATCCAGACCGCTCCACGGGAGGATGGATTTTTGATAATTTCATCCCCAAATGGTGTCACAAAAAAAAAAATCAAAACAACAAAACAACAAAAAAAACAAAAAAATGCAACACAAACTCACAAAAATAAGCATTTCCGGACACAAGTGCTCTTGCACTTAATCTCTTGGCATAGAAAATCGATGTTGGGGCTCAAATTTTCACTCTCCTACTTCCCCAAGAAGGCTACCATAGCTGGACCGCTCCACGGGAAGATAGATTTTCGACGAGTTCACCCCATTATGGCATCACCAAAAGGGATTTTACCCACCAAAAATAGGTCCAAATGTCAAGAAACTGCTTAAGCTTTAAATGGAAAACATTTGAAGACACCCTCACCTAAGTCATCTTGGGTCAAGCGACTCGTCACTTTTCTCATGGCAGTCATTCCTTCATTGATTCGTCGCTTGAGGGGGTAGTCACACTTAGTCACCAATCAACAAACACACACCCAATCAAGGCAATGGCATGCATTCAAAGAATCATTGATAAATACAATCACGCTCCTACTTGGGGCAGCAAACAAGCAATAATCACAAATTGATCAAACACTTGGCATTCCTGAAGCATGAACACAAGGTTCCCCCGTGGACAAAAGGTTGCACCCTTTGCCTATTCATGACTGATCAATGTCCAAGCTCAAGTCACACCTCACAAAAATAGGTTAATACTTGAAATCAAATTCCTTAGCTCGTTAGAAGCAAGGATTCAAGAATGCATGCCCTTTTCATGCTTGGGGCATCAAAAGTTGGTTAGGTTACCAAGAAACCCTAATCATTTGTGCTTTGGTTATCTATTTTTGCTCGACACTACGCCATGCACAGTTCATCCCAAAAAGGGGCATCTATAGACACCAAAACAACACCAATCTGATTATGTGATTGCAAACACTTATCGCTTTGACACACACAGCCTCCAGGGTAGCCCTTAGAGGTTAAACAGTGGTCCTAACCACTTTTACAACAATTTTGGAAGGTCAAAAGGCAATTTGGCACATTCAAGTACTTTGCTTAGTATCCGTCCCACCGTGGGACGAATTCAAATTGGGATTCATCTCACCCAGGGATGAATTCTAAATCCGCTCTGGGTCAGGATGAATTCCAGGTTCAACGGGCAAAAATAAAAATTGCACCAAGTGGCAGCTAAGGACAGTCCATTAATGCCTCATGCCTTGCATGCGCATGTAGGTGGGAAGATTGGACATTAGAGGATTGTCACAAGGGCAGTCATGGAAGCCCAAGTCAAGGAGGACATTCCTCCCTCATGGGAAGGCATGACTACCACATGGCGCTTATGCATGACCCTCCAAAGAGACCCCCTGGGTCTATAAAATGGTGAACTTTCTCACCCAAAGGACGACAGGTTGGAAGCATTTTCAAGCAATGAAGTGCTGCCAAATTGATACCAAGCTTTACCCTTTTCATTCACCTCTTCCACATCCTTGATATCTTTTGTAAGAGAGGTCATTGGGTGGTTATTGGAAGTGTGAATCCAGATCTAAAACCTGAAACTTGACCACATTATTCCACCCATTCACTGATAACACATTACAAGAGATTTTGGACCCATCCCAAGTGGATTGGCACCGAAATTAGGTCCCAACAGTGGGTGGCCCGCCAGGGCGCCCCGCACTGCTACGAGCCTAATCCTCTTTTCTTAAGAACGATTGGGAATTCATAGCAGATTGTTCTTTTGTCATTTTTTTATCTTGCATTTCATCTTATGCTGCTTAAATAGCTTGTAATTCTGATTTCACAATGTTTTGATCCATTTTTACCATGTTTTGTCGCTTTTGTTGTCCTCACTAACTTGCAAGTAGCAACATAAAATTCTTGTTGATGGAGGTCAAATTGGGGAAATATGACCATCTGGGTCTTCCCAAAATTCCCCCAATTAGCTAACCCCTAAGTTTGTAGGTCGTTTGGAGCTCCCGAGATGCGACATTTGAGTAGTATCACTTCAATTTTTTGTCGCAGGCGAATTCGTCCTACCCCGTGACAAATTATAGTCGAATTCGTCCTGCCCAGGAGCGAATTCGAATCGATGGTGAATTGTGGAACTATTTTGAATGCAGTTGCCTTCTGGTAATGTTCCTTGGTTCCTTTCAAATTTGCAAGTTGTTTAGAATCGGTTTATTTATCGTTGTAATCAATCTTTTGCATGCATCTTCCATTGTTTTTAGAGAACAAATGTTTCATCTTTGCAACAGGTGCTACTAACAATTTTGTTGTTTCTTTGAATGTAGGAGGAGCAGCAAGGATCAAGGATTCATTCACACCAGCAGAGGCAACACTTTAGCCCACCCATTTTGCATGTGGGCATGTGAAAGAGAGATGACTTTCCATTGATGTGACCAAGAGACAAGTTTGATGCTCCTCTCCCCTAAAAAGGGAGGAAGCGAATTGTAACCAAATTTGAAATACATCAATAAAAGAAGAGGGTTGTTTCCTTCCATTTGGGTTCCAATTTGTCTATGCTTTCTCCATTTTATGCATTTATAATTTTTAGCATCAAATTTAGTTTCGTTCTTGCATCGTGTTTGGAGTTTTCCCTTTTTGTTTTCGAAATCTCGTGCTTTCACCTTTTAATAGCGAAAAAGAAGAAAATAACTAGAAGTGTTAGAATACTTTTCCAATATGAAAACATCGAGAAAAAATAAAGACAAAATGTATATTTTAATTTTAAAAGGGAAGGGAAAAAAAGTGCCTTCACACAGGTTAACCATGTTTAAAAAAGGAAATGGCTATATTTTATCAAAAAATTTCCTCAAACAATTCAGGAACATGCAACAAATAAAAAATAAATATGCTAAAATACGAAAAAATAAATGAATCAGATCCTAGAACCTTAAAGAGATAATACTAGCAAAATCTATCCTACTCTGGTACCATGTTAGAATTTCACAATAATAGATATGCAAAGTATTACACAAAAGATGAAGAGAAGAGTGGAACTGATTGATTTATCTCTAAGATCAACTTTGTATAAATGGCATAGTTGATCATTGAGAGCCATTGGATTACAACAACTCATCAAACCTGATGAAGACACCACTAAGAGTTCTCCTGACACATGGAGGAGTGGAACTCATCAAACCTGATGAAGACACCACTGAGAGTTCTCCTGATACATGCAAGAGTGTAAACTCAAGTGTGTATCCTAGTGAAACTTAAGAGAATATTCACTTATTCTAATAGATCTCAATGATAAAATTTGCTATTTAGACAAAGTTGATCTTTAGAATAAATCAATCAGTTCTACTATTCTCTTCATGTTTTGTGTAATGCTTTGCATGTCTATTTTGGGAAATTCTAACATGGTACTAGAGTAGGATAGATTTTGCTAGCATTCTCTATTGAAGATTCTTGGAGCTGGTTCTTTGTATCTTCTATAGTTTTTGATTCATTGTTTTTTCTTGGAGTTCATTTCAAAATCACAAATCTAACATAGGCATTTTCTGGTGCCATCAACGTTCTTGTGTTTACCTCTCCTATGCCTCTCCATCAATGCCCCTTTTTCATAGGTGTTAATCTCACAAATGGTGAAGAAGATCTTCTAAATATTTTTTTTGTTTGTCTCGTATGCTTGATATGGCGTCACTTCAATTGCTTTAAATATTTTTTTGCAAAGGCATGAAGCTTTTTAAACATCTCTCACCTTAAGTGTTGGCAATTGTCGCCAAGCCCGGTAATTTCAGAATTTTTTTGTTTGGCTATCCATAACGATAAAATTTAGAATCCTTTATATATCATTCAGTTTCCGTTTTTTTCCAACATCTATCTTGTGCTCATAGATATAATTTGTCTTATTTGCAAGTTTGGAGCTCTTTTATTTGATGTTTTCATATTATTATATGCTTTGCTAGATAAAAAAAGTATATTTTTTCTATTATGCCTTCCCTGTTTATATTTTTTTGCAGGTATTTTAAGGGCGTCTTTCATTTGAATACATCACTCAACAGTGAGAAACCTTGTTCAAAGGCCTCTTTCGCTTATGTGAAACCTCATTCTACATATCACCATGGTGCCATTTCGTATCTCAAACAAAAGGAATCATACGAGGTCACTGGTTTTTCTCTCAAAGCTTGGACTGCATCCTTTTCATGGTAGAATTTGTTCTTCTCTCAAATCTTAGACTGTGTTTTCATTTTTGAGGCATCATTTTGTTTCTAAAAAACTTTG
The DNA here is from genome assembly GCA_028583015.1 of Wollemia nobilis. Classification (NCBI taxonomy): domain Eukaryota; kingdom Viridiplantae; phylum Streptophyta; class Pinopsida; order Araucariales; family Araucariaceae; genus Wollemia; species Wollemia nobilis. The sequence continues at coordinate 7,281,591 of JAQPPZ010017073.1, forward strand.
AGAGGACCCACCATATATGAGCATAGCCACCGGGTTTCAAATTCTACCGCAAGATGCTAATTCTACAGCTTGCGGGTTAAGTCTTTGTTCTTCATTTGAGATTCTAGTAACGAAAAATTGTATTCTTCATTTATTGTCTTTAACCTTTCTGTGCAGGATGAATATATCATATTCAAGGGGTTATTTTTATTATAAATCTTCTCACAGGTGCCTTGGTTGATGTGTGTAATTTGTCCTTTTTTAGCCTCTTTTATGTTCCATTTAGGATCTTTTTTTAAGGCTTTTCCAAATATTACTATCCCTGTCTCAAGATCGAATTATTTTCAAAGATTTATTTTCATGCTCAAATTTTTGGTGCTCTCTCAATGGATTACTGGATATTCTACAAATATAGATCAACAATCAAAGATCATGACTATTATGCACTCTTTACTCTGAACTCACCCATCCTATGCTCTCGAAAATCATAGTCTTTTGTAAGAATAGCTTGATAGTCAGAGATCAAGGCTCTTAGGTGCTCTTTACTCTGACCTCACCCATCCTCTGCTCTCAAAAATCTTAGGTATATTATATTATTTTTTTTATATACCTCTTCTCTGGTTCATTTGCTGAATGTGCAGATAGAGAGCTTGAACGAAACGTCGAAAGCACCACACCTTCAAGACGTCGAGAGCACCGCACCTTCAAAGTAGATTGTTACAACTATTTCAAATTATAATATTTTGATTGCAGGTATTCTAAGAAGGTGTCTCTATGTTTCAGACAACCTATCTTTCTCTGAGACCTCAATATTGTAAAATTTCTTTTATATCCTCCAAGAATTTATTTTCTTTAGGTTATTAAGTTTCCTTCGATCCTTCGTGTTTCGAAGAAACTCCTTTGTCTCCATTTCTCAAGGCCTTTATTTTTCTGAGGAGGCTCTTTTGATCATGAAACAATATTGTAACCATTCTAAAAAAAAAAATTCTTTGGTCGGGTGCATGCAATTTATTGCACATTTCTGTTTCAAAGTCTTAAGGGGGGTTGCATTTTTCTTTTTGTCTATCTTCATGTATGCTCTTTACTTTATTTTAAGTAAAATAATTTATAAGGTATAATTGTTCAAATATAACTTTGTTTATTTCATAGAGAAGTTACTCAAAATTCATTAAAACCTTTTTTATTTTAAATATAAAATTAAAGGGATTTTTGGTTTTTCATTGACATATTTTAATCCTCAAGTGATGCAAATCTTATTTTAGGGCATAGTTTCTATACTCTACAAAATTCTTATATAGTTTTTTTGAAAACGAGGACCTCAGGGATTCAGGTTATTCGTTGTAACAGAAGGCACAATAGCTCTGCATTTCAAATAATTTTCAAAGGAGCTCGTTGGATTCTAAAATTTATTTTGCAGGTGAACAAAGCTCTGAATCAAGTCGAAATGACAATGCTATTGCTCGAAATCTACGACGAGTCAGCAGCGAGCTCTAATTTTTTTATTTATAACCTTTGTTTTGTAGGAAGATAGAGTTCTGAATCGTCGCATCACAAGTTCTTTGATAAAAGTTTTAAACATCATCTTTATAAAATATTGTGGTCTTTTCATTGATGTCTCAGTTACTGTCTATAATCCTTTCTTTTTTCGAAGTATTTTCCTTCTATTTCGAAGGTTGACTCCTTTAGCCTTTAATATTAGGCTTTAAAAATAAAGTCATTTGTAACCTCTTTAATACAAATAATTTATTTTTGGGGTTGTTCCAGTGCATTCTTCACACCAATTGCGGATCCGGGTGGGGTTTATTTTTCTTTTCATATGTGTTATTTCTCTCCTGCCTCCTTTCCTTCTGCCCTTATAAATGCTTTATATTAAGAAAAAATTAAAATTTTCTTAAGACTAAAATTAAAGCAAATTTGAATACCTTTATAGTATAATTTATTTACCCAGGTGTTGTAGGTGAGTTGGATAGAAGTGGGTAATCCTCCAAGGGAGGTCCCAGGTTCAAATCTCCATCACACCAAAAATTTGAATTTGGGTACCCAAAATCCAATTAATAATGTTGGTGTGGGCAGGGTCGGATGTGGCTCCCAAGTGACTTTGACGGTGTAGAACTCCCTATTCGTGGTCTCTCAGACCAAGGCGGCCACGCAAGGGGATTTTTGCTAAAAAAAAATAGTATAATTTATTTTTCTTAAAAGATTATATAACCTTTTTTTTTCATTAAAGAAAAATTTATATTATGTCTCTAATTTTTTTTAATTACTTTATATTAAAGAAAAATTTAAAAGACTAAAATTAAAGTAAATTTGAAATACCTTTTTAGTAATTACGATAAACAAGAATTTTTACTAGATTAAAGTGCACTAAAATTTTATTGATGCATTTCAATATATGTTATATAATATCACTCATATTAAATAGAAATTATACTTTTCTCATTATATTTAGATATTAATATAATTATAGTGTAATAATTTTTTTTATTGCATTTCAATAAATGTTATATCAAATCACTCAAGTATTAATTTTTTCAAAATCCTTTCAAAAGTTGTTCAAATAAATATAAAAAGAAAAATTATGTTTTTTACTGTAATTACCTAAAATTTTTCAAAATATTTGTTCTAAAAATACTATTAATAATTTTTTTATTAAAATATATTTGCCTACGTTCCATGTATCATTGCCTCTACAAACTTATAATTTCCCTCACATAAGGGTAGGTTTTGGAGACAATTGATATAAATACCTGGAAAATATTTTTCATTCAACTTTTTTTTGGAAATCTCTCTCACTTATAGTTTCCCTCTTGTAAGGGCAAGTATTGAGAAATTCTAAATTAAAATGAGGTTTAAATAATTGTATTTCAAGACTACAACCCTTGATGAATTCTTCTCTATACTTACAGTTTCCCTCAAGTAAGGGCGGGTATTGAGAAGAACTAAGAGGATTTGGAACTTCAAAAGTGAACAATATTACAAATATCATTATACTTATAGTTTCCCTCTTGTTAGGGTGGTTATATTGAGTTTTAAATATTAAAGAGCTTCAATTCCCTTATAACAATTGCATTAATAAAACATTAAAGTTCTAAGGGGGGATATATTGGTTAATTAAAATTTCAAATTTTCTCGTGTTAAAATGATGAATTCAATTGAACCTCTCACTCATAAATTTCACACTTGGAAACCTAAAATTTTAAATATTATCTCTCATAAAGGTCTTACTCATACTTGAGGAAATGTCCCTTGTTTTGTTGTTTGTCCACTCCCTTTTGGAATATGTTATTCAACCCATTGTGTCATATAGGTGGATACCACTACTTATGCTTGTGGATTCAATTTGGACATCCCTTATAGTTTTTGTGGTTCTTTATCCATCCTATCTTCACATTCCCTTTTGTGAGATACTTTTTTTTCAAGGGATTTTTACTAGTGATCGTATTTCAAGGTTCACAAGCACTAGTCTAGGAGTATGACTTCATTTTTGTAACAAGTCTCTACTTTTTTGAGATATCTGATAGGTCCATTGCAGGTTTCATGGAAGTTGTCCTAAAGGTGGATTGAAGAGTACATATTCCTTTCTCTTAATCCTTCATGCACATCCTCCTTCTTCTTCTATTTTCGAAGTGGTTTTCTTCCTTGAGGTTTTCTACCATTTCCCTTATTTTATTGGTTGTCCATAATATTTGGACCTTGTTATCAGCCCATTGTGTTCATATAGGTGGAAACCACATACTCATGCTTGTGGAACCATTTTTGGACCACCCTTGTAATTTTTGTGGTTCTTTATCCCTCCTATATTCACTCTTTTTTGTGAGACACTTTAGCTTTAAGGGATTTTTTTAGTGATTATTATTTTTATTTACATGTTATAAATGAGTACCTTATTAGGCCTTGATGTTGAGACTCATTTTTGTTGCTATACCATATCTATTGTACATGTGTACCTTATCAAGCTTTGGTGTCAAGACTCATATTATATGGGTATGCCACATATTGTTTATTCCTTTTTTTACTTATCCCTACTATCACTTAAGGGGGGTGTTAAAGTATCTTGGTGCACATAGTTTTTTCACCACTCTCTCATTCTTCTTCATATTCTCATATGCACTTCATAAGGCAACATATTCAGAAAGAGAACATATACTTGGAATATATTCCAACTAAGAAACAAATTACAGATATCTTTACCAAGTTATTTCCTTCTCCATGTTAACTTCAGTTGCAATATAAGCTTGGAGTTATACAGTTGCATTGATTGGTTTTATGAGGACAATCTTCACCATATGAAGACAAACCTCTCTTCTTCTCATAGTTTTGTTTTTTGCATAGGGATTTTTTCACCAACTATGTAATGTAAATGAGTACCTAATCGGGCTAATTTGCCAGGACTCATCCTTTTTTTTGTAAAAGAGGATAATATTTGCCATACGAAGACAAGCCTCTCTTCTTCTAATAGTTTGTTTTTCCCTATAGGGGTTTTTTTACCAACTACATATTGTATATGAGTACCTAATCAGACCAAGTTGTCAGGATTCATATTTCATTTTTGTATAAAGAGGACAATCTTCGACATATGAAGACAAGCATATCTTCTTCTCAAAGTTATTTTTTCTCCACATGGGTTTTTTTAGCAACTATTTATGTAAATGAGTACCTAATCAGGGCAATTTTTGGGACTCATCTTTCTATTTTTGTAAAAGGGGATAATCTTCGACATAAGAAGAAAAGCCTCTCTTCTTCTCATAGTTGGTTTTTCCTCACAGGGACTTTTTCACCAACTAATTAGTGTATTAAGAGGATAATCTTCGCCATAGAAATACAAGGATCTTACTTCCTTTTGATTGATATTTTTTCCCATTAGGTTTTTACCATCTCTTCAAAAAGAAGTCATTGTACATGAGTACCTCATCAGGTCTTGTCACTAGGACTCATTTGTACGATCTCCTCTAGTATCACTTAAGGGGGGTGTTACAATAAGTGAATATTATCTTAAGTTCCATTAGGATAAACACTTTAGTTGTCACTCCTCTATGTGTCAGGAAACATCTCAGTGGTGTCTTCATTAGGTCTCATGAGTTGTAGTAATTCAACAACTCTCAATGATCAACTTTGCTATTTATACAAAGTTGATCCTTGAAATAAAGTAATCAGTTCCACTCTTCTCTTTATCTATTGTGTAATTTTTTGCATATCTATTATTGTGAAATTCTAACAGTATTCTATGGAGGATTTTCTATAATTATTTGTTTGAATTTATGGCTTGAATGAAATAATAAAAATTTATAAATAAATATTAAAAATCATTCCTAATTTTAGCATCATATTACTATCTCTCATGCCAAATATTATGCTAAAATATATGCTAAAATCTTAGCTACATAATTTGAATATACCTAAAATAATAATCTATAATAATGGAGTTAAAAAAAGGATTTGCTTCAATCTATAGTAAAATAAAAATATTCAACAATTAGGTTTGTCAAAATTAATTTTGATGGTGCTTCCAAAATATATCAAGGAAGATCTAGTGATTTTTTTAAATAATGAAAGTAAAATTCTATTTAGCTACCCATAATCATATAGAAATAAAGAAAGAAAACGTTTATAAGAGGATAGGAAAATTTTTTAGGGATCAAAAGTGCAAATAGAAAAGGATGAAAATATATTTCAATTGGGAAAGATTCACAAATTATCATAAATGCTATAAATAAAAATGGATATAGGGTTTAGATTGATGTTAAATAACTGTTATTGAAGACAATATTTTCAAAATGTGAACGTATCCATAGAGAAAAAAAATGGGTAGTAGATAATATGGCCAATTCTATTGTTGATCTTTGTGTTGGTAAGATTCAATTTTTTAAAGATAATTAGCTAAGTAAGATGTTATCTCTCAATGAAAATGATGTCAAGGAGTTAAATGTAAAAATATAATAGTTTATGAAAGATAAATAATAGATTTTATAGAAAAATAACTAAAATTTATCTTTGATAAAAAGAAAGAAACTCCATAGTAGATAATTTGGACAATCGTGTTGTTGATCTTTGTCCTCATGAGATTCATTTTTTTGAAGATAAAGTGAGATTTCATCTCTTAATGAAAATGATGTCAAGGAGTTGAATGTAAAAGTGTAAAAGTTTGAGAAGGATAAAAAATATATTTTATAAAAAGTAAAATGAAATCTCACAAAAAAGGATAAAAATATTTTTCAATTGGGTAGGATTAACAAATTATCATTAATGCTTTAAATAAAATTAGATATGGGGTTTAATATTGGAGATAATATTTTCAAAATGTGAGCATGTCTATAGAGCAAAAAATTGAATATTAGATAATTTGATCAATTATGTTATTGATCTATGTTTTAATGAGATTGAATTTTTTGAAGGTAATTAGTGAGATTTTATCTCTCAATAAAAATGATGTCAAGCAGTTGAATGCAAAAATATAATATTTTGAGAAAGATAAATAATATATTTTATAGAAAAAGGAAATGAAAATTATCTTTGATGAAAAAATAGATAGTATATATTTTGGACAATTGTGTTGATGGTCTTTGTCCAATTGAGATTCAAATTTTCTTAAGCAATTAGGTGAGGAAAATTTTCATATTTAATTTTTTGAGATTCATTTTTTTAAGGCAATTAGCTAAGTAAAATTTTATCTCTGAATAAAAATAATCTCAAAAAATTGAATATGAAACTATAACAATTTACTAAGGATAAAAAATATATTTATTAAAAAAATAAAATATATCTATTATGAAAAACAAAACAAATATAATTTAAATGATTTATAACAAACATAACTTTAAATTATATATATATATGATTCATTGTTGTTGCAATTTATTCTTCTATTTAATATTTGATGAATGCAAGCCTATGAAAGAGAAGCTACTATTTAGCCTATGCGCACTTATCCTTGCCTATCCTTGTCTCAATAAGTTATGGTTTAAGACCTTCCAAAAAAATTAAAAACCTTAACCACTACTATGTACTTGTTAATAATTAATTTAATCAAAATTTGTTATTTTTTTTCGGCCCCTCGTTTTGGGACACGATACCACCTCGAATAAGTGATTTTGCCGACTCTAAAACGCGCTATAGAAAATACATTCAATTTGGAAGTGCCCAATCAAAATACGCTCATCAAGAATCCAGCCCTTCTCTCCCTCAGGTAGTCATCAATCTTGCTCTTTCTATCACTCACGTTGCTTCACAATTTGCATCCATCTAGTAATACAATTAAAAGTATACTTTGTGTTGGACCCTTACCATGAGTTATAAGTGATAAAGCATGGATCTGTTTAACAAAAAAACAGATAGGAAAGAATTATTTATTTATTGGAAATGGAGGTGAAATCCCCTACACAGATGCGATAATGAGAATCCAATACAATATACTGAAATCCGAACGAAAATCAAAGTCAATATTCTTCTCTAATAGTTGAGGTAGCATTCCGCGTTCTTCCATGCGAAATCCTTGCAGTAGTCATAAAGGAGATAATTGCTGCGAACCCATTGGAGCATTCCCTGCTGGGCGTAGCTCAAAGTGAGAAAAGGTGATTTATTCCACCAGTAATATGGAGCACTGCTCGAACACTGTGCAATGGTGGCGGCGTTAGTGTTACCGGTGGTGGCGTCCCTAGTGGCTGCACACCCTTGCAGATTCACATTGCTGAAAGACGCCACAAACGGTGCATTGGACCAGTCAGTTTTGATACGACCTCCTTGAGTGGCCCACTGATCTCCGTCCCATATGGTCGACGCTATTTTCATGGGTTGCTTATTTAGATATGGCACTCCCGCCACCTCGTGGTTGCCATATACTCTGATCGGCACACCGTCTATTAAAATCCTGATCCAACCCAATTCATATTGGCAATTTGATTTCAGTATTCCACAAAAATTCAATTGAAATATCAGTCATCAAAGCCAAAAAAATAAGAAAATTAATTGAAAAAGAAGATGATGGCTTACACGATCAGCGCAGGGTTCCAAAGGATCGTGTAATTGTGGAAGTCAGCCGTGGGATCGAACCATAGATAAAATTGCTGCTCCCTGTGACCTTGGCCATTAGCGTAGATGTTTGTGTGGAGGAGATAGGGTTGACCCGAAACGTTTCCAAGGAATTCCATATCTATTTCGCTGTGATTCTCCCCTCCACTATAAAACTGCACAGGTAATATCAATTCTCTTACACAATAAGAAAAGAACACCTCTTTTAATAGTTAACTATGACATTCTGATATGAATTAGGAATCAAATCCTTCACTTCCTCACATAGAATGTGGTAACTATGCCCGCGGAATTTCCTTCCACTAGCTTGATAAGCATCTCGAAACTTCCAAACAAAAACTCTTCCTTCGATTGGAATCCCGAACCTGATTCAAAACATATTCGCCCCGAGTGAAATTTTTGGTGTTCTTGTCTGATTCAAAAGATATTGTGCTATGTACTACTTGTGAAAATATAGTTAAAACATAAAACCGGAATTCCTCTAGATAGATCGTACAGACAGGGACGTATACCCACCAGAGTAATTAGTGAGAGAAAGCTGCAAGTCCTGGCCATTGTTGAATATATTGACGTTTTCGTTTCCATACATAATATCTGTGTCTGTAATGAAGTTGCCGTACACTTCTGTGGGAGCTGAGGAAGCTATTGCTATAGCCAAACATATAACAACCACGAAAACGCGAGGGCTAGGGCTTAAAGATTCCATTTCGAATGTATTAATATTCAGCAGGGTATGATGCGGAAGGAAATAGAGACGGAACGGGGACACAACTGAGAAGGCTCACATACATACATATGTATATATATATATATATATAGACAGTCTAAGAAGGGAAGCTATGCGGCACCGCCAAGTCTTGTGCCGTGCGATTTGTTAGTTCATGGGACTCGTTGATTTTAGCTGGCTAAGGTTGGTTATAGGGAGTCCCACGACACAGTTGTATGTCATTGCTGGAAATAATCTCGGAAGTTTAACCTCGACGTTTGCTACCTGTTCAAATTTGACCGTTATGATCCAGCATAGCTTTGCATTGCCCGGATCTCTTCACATGGAAAGCTGATGATGTGTGAAAGTTAATGACAGATTGCTAAATATTTCCAACGAATAATTGCTGCTCAAACATGGGAAGTGTGAATAACGCACTCGGCAATTTCGAGGGCAGCCCCTCTCAAAAATATAATTTATGTATTTTTTTTTTTTAAATGCTACCTAAGAACAAGGATATTAATAAATGACTAAGATAAAAATAATATTTTGAAATAAAATTGAATTAATATTGAGGGTTAAGAGAGCAAGTCTCTCCTAGGATAAATAAAGTTTAAAATAAAATAAATATTCATATAAATCATAAAAAAAAATACAGCTGACATTAAATTTGGATAAGGTTAGTATGGTTAGAGTTTCGAATACAAGTGCTTGCAATATTTTTACATTGGACAGCCAACGATAGGCCTAGCTAACATTTCGTTGGATTATCTATATGAAAATTGGATAAGGTTAGTATGGTTAGAGTTTCGAATACAAGTGCTTCCAATATTTTTACACTGGACAGCCAACCAGGTGGATTCTACTGGATATGCCACGGATAGGCCTAGCTAACACTTCGTCGGATTATCTATTATGAATGCAAAAGGATAAGCGTGACAAATATTTGTTTCCTTATCATTAGAGGCAAAGTTATAACCACCTTTCGTGACTTGCACAATTTATGAGCTTCGGTTTCCTTTGGAAATGTTGGAGATGAAAAGTCTCCAATAATATGATAAAATTTATTTTATTTGTTGATACAATAGGTCAACTATTATTTTTTTTTAAAGGAACGGTTTGTTTTTAAATTGATATTTGATATGGTATAAATTAATTTTTTTGTTAGGTTATAAATATTTTTAATTGATTTTTGTATTTATATATATTTTTAGGTTCTATGAGTGTTTGGCTTTAAATCATTGATATATAATTGTTGTTTTTTTCCTAAGTTTTTAATTTATATGAAAAATTTAATTTTTTATATATTGTTTAATTTTTTTTGTTCAGAGTTTAGGATTTTATGAAATTCAATGATTTATTTGTTCATTCATTTGTTGTTTTATTTCATCAATGTGCCTTTTTTTTTATTCGATGTTTCTTTGATTATATGTTTAAGAAATCTACTATCTTTCATTCTTTGTATTTTCTTTAGGTACCCCAATAGCTTTTTCATAGCTTGTACTACTACCATCCAACACCTCACACTCATAAAGCACCACTAGAATAACTTATAACCTAAAAAGGACCCTAATGATCATATGATCCCATAGTAATATTTGTCTACCCCTATTTAGCAATGAGTAGAATATCCTCCATCTTGCATGTATTCATTTCATCTTGCATATTCTCCAATTAAGTTTATTTTGAAAATCTAACCCAAGGTATTTGTATTCTTTTACTAACTCTAAAGTATTTCTTTCAAATAATATAGGAGAGATATATTGTTAACATATATTGTAACACCATTGATATGTTATTTATAAAATAAAACACTATATTTATTACCCATGTTTAAAATCTTAATAAATAAAGTGTAAAAATGCTCATAAAATGGTCTAGACCTATAGAGAGTTTTTTGATTTGTTACCTCCATGCGAAGAGGGAAACATGATGATTTTATATTTGTGGAAATAGCACTAACAACAAAATTTCCAAGTTACGGAGAATTCTATCCTCTTATCTATGGGATAGGGGTGGACTAATTTTATTAGTTCTTGGGTAAGACATTAGCCAACAATTTTAGCTAATGATTTTAGCTAGTGTGGTTTTAGAACTAGGGTTTGGATGACATATTGTTTGGACCAAGGGTTATGATTTTATGACCCTAAAATATATGAAAATAAACCATAGATTCCAAGGAAAATGTTACTTCATTTGATTTGCTACAAATGCCCCTCTTGGCTTCTCCTTTTCTCATTGTTTTATTGTTAGAATAAGTGAATATTATCTTAAGTTCTACTAGGATAGCCACACTTGAGTTTCCACTCTTCCATGTGTCAGGAGAACACTCAGTGTTGTCTTCATCAGGTTTGATGAGTTATTGTAATCCAACGACTCTTGTTAGAATTTCACAATAATAGATATGCAAAGTATTACACCAAAGATGAAGAGAAGAGTGGAACTGATTGATTTATCTCTAGAATCAATTGTGTATAAATAGTAGAGTTGATCATTGAGAGTCGTATTAAAAAAACTCGTCAAACCTGATGAAGACACCACTGAGAGTTCTCTTGACACATGAGGAATGGAACTCATCAAACCTAATGAAGACACCACTAAGAGTTCTCTTGACACATAGAGGAGTGGAAAATCAAGTGTGTATCCTAGTGAAAATTAAGAGAATATTCACTTATTCTAACATCCTCCCTTAAGTGATACTAGGAGAGATTCTAAAAATGAGTCCTAACAACGAGGCCTGATTAGGTACTCATGTACAACATAGATAGTTGGTGGAAAAAACCCATATGGGGAAAAACCAACTATCACCCCTTTGTTTTGAAATGATGGTAAAAACCCAGTGGGAAAAATCATCAATCAAAAGCAAATAAGTATGAAAGAGGCTTGTCTTCGGATGGCAAATATTGTCCTCTTTAACAAATAAAATATGAGTCTCGAAACAAGGCCTAATTAGGTACTCATGTACAATATAGATAGTTGGTGGAAAAAACCCATGTGGGAAAAAAACTAACTATCACCCCTTTGTTTTGAAATAATGGTAAAAACCCATTTGGAAAAGCCATCAATAAAAAACAAAGAAGTATGAAAGAGGCTTATCTTTGGATGGCAAACATTGTCCTCCTATACAAAGAAATGATGAGTCATAGTAAGAAGGTTTTATGAGGCACTTGTTTATAATATAGTGAGAGGTGGAAGACCTATTTGTCAATGCAATTGTAATACTCCAAATTTTTCTCGCAACTGAAGGTAATGTGAAGAAGAAATTGACTTGGTGAAGATATCTACAATTTATACCTCAGTTGGAATATATTCCAAGTGTATGTCCTTGCTCTAAATATGTTGTTGAATGAAGTGCTTCTAAGAATAATAAGAAGAATGAGAGAGAGGTGAAAAAACTCTATGCACCAAGATACTTTAACACCCCCCTTAAGTGATAGTAGGGGTAAGTGAAAAATGAATAAACAATATGTGGCATACCTACATAAGATGAGTCCCAAAACCAAGGCCTGATAAGGTACTCATGTACAATAGAGATGGCATAGCCACAAATATGAGTCCCGACATCAAGGCCTGATAAGATACTCATTTACAACATGTGATCAAAAGAATAAATATATTTAAAGAAAAGTCCCCTAAATCCAAAGTGAAGATAGGATGGAGATAGAACCACAAAAAATCGCATGGGCAGTCCAAAAATGACTCCACAAGCATGAGTATGTGGTTTCCACCTATATGAGTACAATGGGTTGATAACTAGGTCTAAAACTTGTGGAAAAACAACAATATTAGGGTAATGGTAGAAAATTTCAAGGGGAAACCACTTTCCAGAAGAGAAGAATAAAGAATATGTGCATGGAAGATTGAGAGAAAGGAATGTGCCTCTTCAACCCCCTCTTTAGGACAAATTATGTTAAGAAGCCTGTAATGGACCCATTAGATGTCTCAAAAAATTAGAGACTCGTTGCAAAAAATAATTCATACTCCCAGACCAGTGCTCACGAACCATGAAATCAAAGTGTCTCACAAAAATAATGTGAAGATATGATGGATAAAGAACCACAAAAACTATAAGGGATCCAAATTGACTTCGCAATAATAAGTAGTGGTATCCAATTGTATGACATAATGTGCTGAATAACAATGCCTAGAGAATGGACAACCAACAAAACAAGGGCAACAATGCTGGGAATGTCAGGTTCAACAAAGAGTCCACTCCATGATACGATAATTTTCAAATTTAAAAACATCATTGAAAATAGACTTGAAACTAAAAATGGACACCACCATTGTGTTCATCTCGGAAAAACCTTTCCGACTATAAATACCCCTCCATTAACTTCAAATGAGAAATTGAAGTGAAAATGAGAGATTTGGTTGACCAATTTTTTTTTTTTTTTTTGAGTTTTAATAATATTTTTTAGTTAATGTATATAGGAATTGCCAATGTAAAGATCCTATAAAACATTTTAAAATAAAATAAAAATATATTTGTTTTGATATAAATGAGGGTGGGCATGAAGTTAGTAAATATCTTCTTATACTTTTTAGAGATTTTATAAATAATATATACCTCTAAAAATTAAAGGCTACTATAAAGAAATCTAGAATAATACACCCTTCCTAAAAGACAAAAAAAAAAGGAATTTAATTATTAGGTTACAAATGATGCTTTTCTCTTAGCCTTTTGAAAGAGAAAGTGATTTAAAAATTTGGGTTCCCATAAGTGAAAGTTATTAGGGGTGAGGGGCTCAATTGAATTTATCTTAACACAAGAGAGAGATTGAAGTTTTAAATTACCAATACTCCCCCCCTTAAAACTTCAATTATGGAAAATTTTAGGGTTTTGAAAACTTTTATGAAAAAGTATTTTAAACTTTTATATATTTTTATAACCTTTGTTAAGTTTTAATTTAAAAAATATTTAACAATAACACCCTTAGAGAATAAAATACATTTATAGATTTAACAATAACACCCTTAGAGAATAATAAAAGGTGAGAAAATCTCTTTCTTAAAATAGTTAGTTCGGATATATTAATAAACTAAAAGATAAGAAAGAGTAAAAATTAATTTCAAAGGAAAAAAGGAACTTCTTCTGTAAAATTATTATTATAACAATAACAATATATTTAGAAGATGTTATAAGGAAGATAGCTTTTCCCAAATTTTGATAAACAAGATAGGTGAGAAAAGTAATTAGAGAATGAATGCTTAAATAATGAAAAAACTAAAATTTTAATGATTATTGTTAGCTTAAAATATATTTCCCTTAATGCATAAGAAAAATGATAGAAGTTTTGCTTTAAGCAAGAGAAATATAATTTAAATTTAAGTTTAATAATATTTTTAATCTCAAGAAAATTAATAAAATAAATAAACCTTTGCATTCAAAATATTTGAAAGGAAATAAATTTAAAAAATATTTTCCTTAAGACTATATGCAAAGAAGAAAAAAAGGCAAGTAAAAGGCAGAGAGACGAGATGCAAAATACACAAAGGCAAGAAGACTCCCCTCCCCGAACTGTGATCGGTGCTAAAAAACACCCAAACACCCCCCCCCAAAGAAATATTTAGTGACCACTGGTGAATAGACACCGAGAGGAATATGCAGCCCAACGAGTGAATAGAAGAGTGTGCCAGATTAGAGGTCCAACAAAATAGATCCAACTAGAGTGCGAATGACAGCTTTAAGGATACTGTGCCAATGAGAGTGGTAGTATTTCCAACAACTAGAATCTCATATTCATTGAGAACGAACATTGAGAATAAGAGCATTAGAAAACATGAGATCAAAAAATGAGTTAATAATAATGAGTGAGGTATATTTAAATCCTCACGAGCAAATAGAAACTCATAAAATAATATCTAAAATAACACTTTAGTTATTTTGTTATTTTTCCTTTTGTAGACACCAAAACAACACAAATCCGATTATGTGATTGCAAACACTCGTCAGAAGCAAGGATTCAAGAATGCATGCCCTTTCCATACTTGGGGCATCAAAAGTTGGTTAGGTTACCAAGAAACCCTAATAATTAGTGCTTTGGTTATCTATTTTTGCTCAGCACTACACCATGCATAGTGCATCCCAAAAAGGGGCATCTGTAGACACCAAAACAACACCAATCCAATTATGTTACTGTAAAAATTGATCGCTTTGACACACATAGCCCCCAGGGCAGCCCTTAGAGGTTAAACAGTGGTCCTAACCACTTTTGCAGCAATTTTGGAAGGTCAGAAGGCAATTTGGCACATTCAGGCACTTTGCTCAGTATCCGTCCCATCCTGGGATGAATTCAAATTGGGATCCATCTCACCCAGGGATGAATTCTAAATTCGCTCTAGGTCAGGACGAATTCCAGGTTCAATGGGGAAAAAGAAAAATTGCACCAAGTGGCAGCTAAGGACAGTCCATTAATGCCTCCTACCTTGCATGCGTGTGTAGGTGGGCAGATTGGATGTTAGAGGACTGTCACAAGGGCAGTCATGGAAGCCCAAGTCAAGGAGGACTTTCCTCCCTCATGGGAAGGCATGACTGCCACATGGCGCTTATGCATGCCCCTCCAAAGAGACCCCCTAGGTCTATAAAATGGTGAAATTTCTCACCCAAAGGAGGATAGGTTGGAAGCATTTTCAAGCAACGAAGTGTTGCCAAATTGATACCAAGCTTTACCCTTTTCATTCACCTCTTCCACATCCTTGATCTCTTTCGCAAGAGAGGTCATTAGATGGTTATTGGAAGTGTGAATCCAGATCCAAAACCTAACACTTGACCACATTATTCCACCCATTCACCGACAACACATTACAAGATATTTTGGACCCATCCCAAGTGGATTGGCACCGAAATCAGGTCCCAACGGTGGGTGGCCCGCCAGGGCACCCCGCACTACTGCGAGCCTAATCCTATTTTCTTAAGAACGATTGGGAATTCATAGAAGATTGTTCTTTTGTCATTTTTTTATCTTGCATTTCATCTTATGCTGCTTAAATAGCTTGTAATTCTGATTTCACAATGTTTTGATCCATTTTTACCATGTTTTGTCGCTTTTTTTGTTCTCACTAACTTGCAGGTAGCAACGTCAAATTCTGGTTGATGGAGGTCAAATTGGGGAAATCTGACCATTTGGGTCTTCCCAAAATGCCACCAATTAGCTAACCCCTAAGTTTGTAGGTTGTTTGGATCTCCCGAGATGTGACATTTGAGCAGTATCACTTCGGCGTTTTGTTGCAATTGAATTAGTCCTACCCCAAGATGAATTACAGTCAAATTCATCCTGCCCAAGAACAAATTCGAATCAGCAGTGAATTGTTGGACTATTGATGGCAGTGGCCTTCTGGTAATGTTCCCTGGTTCCTGTCAAATTTGCAAGTTGTTTAGAATTGGTTTATTTATCGCTGTAATCAATCTTTTGCATGCATCTTCCATTGTTTTTACAGAACAAACGTTTCATATTTGCAACAGGTGCTACTAATGATTTTGTTGTTTCTTTGAATGTAGGAGGAGCAGCAAGGATCAAGGATTCATTCACACCAGCAGCGACAAAACTTTGGCCCGCCCATTTTGCATGTGGGCATGCGGAAGAGAGATGACTTTCCATTGATGTGACCAAGAGACAAGTTTGATGCTCCTCTCCCCTAAAAAGGGAGGAAGTGAATTGTAACCAAATTTGAAATACATCAATAATAGAAGAGGTCTGTTTCGTTCCATTTGGGTTGCAATTTGTCTATGCTTTCTCCATTTTACGCATTTCTAATTTGTAGCATCAAGTTTAGTTTCATTCTTGCATCGTGTTTGGATTTTTCACTTTTTGTTTTTGAAATCTCGTTCTTTTAGTGGCGATCACGGTGGGACTCTGTCCCCTGATTTTTGAGATCAAGAAATGATGTAGGAGCATCCGAGGGTAGCAAAGCAATTGAGCATCAACCAAACTTTTTTTGTTATTTTTTTTATTTTATTTTTCTAAGTGTTGCAAGGAAAAATATGTGTCATGATATCACGACACAAAAAGTGTCACGATATTGTGACCAAAACAGGAGATAGGGAAACGACAGACGAAATGTCACGATTTCGTGACATGTCATGATTTCGTGACATGTCGCAAAATCTCAACCAAATTATGGAAGCAAAGGCGTGGAGGACCGGAGGTCGCAAAATCATGACATGTCGCGATTTTGCAACCAACGCAGGGAAGCAAAGGTGCGGAGGACCAAAGGTCGCGAAATCGTGACATGTCAAGATTTCGCTACCAACGTAGGGAAGCAAAGGCGCGGAGGACCAAAGGTCATGAAATCATGACATGTCACGATTTCATGACCAACATAGGGAATCAAAGGCGTGGAGGAGCAGAGGTCACGAAATCGTGACATGTCACGATTTCACGACCAACGCAGGGAGCAAAGGCGCGAAGGACCGAAGGTCGTGAAATCATGACACGTCGTGATTTTGTGTCCAATGTAGGGAGAAAAGACACGGAGGACCGAAGGTCATGAAATCATGACATGTTGCAATTTTGTGACCGAAACTGAAGAACGGAGGCTCGAATGAAAAATGACACGATATCGTGACAGGTCATGATATCGCGACCAAATAGAAGCGAGAAGGCATGGAGGAAGGAACATCGCGATATCATGACATGTCACGATATCGTGACCGAAACAGGGAAGAGAAGGTGCCGAGAGGAATTGTCATGATATCGCGTTAGGTCGCGATATCACGGCCAAACGAAGGCGAGAAGGCATGGAGGAAGGAACGTCGTGATATCGTGACATGTCGTGATATCGCGATCAAAATAGGGAAGAGAAGGCGTCAAGAGGAATTGTCATGATATCGTGACATGTGATATCGCGCCCAAAATAAAAACATGCACTCTAGGTTTTCATAAAAGCGTCCCTTCATGCATGACAAGTTAGCGGTAGTGAAGCAGCAGTTTTAGGGGAAGATTCCAACAGGAATGTTGGCCACTCACGCAGGATATCTAGAGATGCATTTATAGAAACCAACAGTAAGCAACAGATCGAGAAGAAGTTTCCACTGAGGTATGGCAGCCAGTCGTGCACCTCACCCAGAGTCTCATCAATGCAACTTTCCAGTATTGTTCCAAGTGGCAATTGCAGATCATAGGGAGTTTGAAAACACAGAGGATCAGGACCTCGATAAAAACCCAAGGATTATAATGAGAAGGGGTTGAAAAAATGGTAGATAGATTGCTGTATATTCGTTGTAAACTCTTCTGAATGGTATGGGATAAAAATATTGGCTCTTGTTATTCTTGTTTCTTTGTGTTGTGCTAGATCAGTTCTCCACCAAGTGGTATCAGAGCCGAAGTTCTCGAGTGTGTAACAGATCACCGAACGTGAGGCAGTTACACTAGGATCTGTGGGAGGGCTTGTTAGTGAGGGAGCAGAATGCCTCCAAGAAGAAACCTTGTTGGTGGGAGAGGCATGGTGGCAGCGAAAGATGTCCGAGATTTGCAGCGGCAAATGCAAGCCCTGCAAGAGGAAATGCGTAGAAGATTGGAGCTAAGAAGAGATGAAGGTAGTGAAGAGGAAGATGACGAAGAAGAAGACCATACTGAGGAAGAAGAAGAAGTAGTAGATCCTGCTCAAGCCAGACTATACAAAGCCATATCCTAGATTGGGAAGAGGCCAAAGATGGAGGTTTCCACGTATTCTGGGAACCTTGATCCATAGGAACTAATCGACTGGATCAACGATCTGGAAGAGTACTTTGAGTACGAGGAGGTTGAGGATCCCGATAGGGTCGGATTCGCTAAGACCAAACCGAAAGGTCATGCCAGAATTTGGTGGAAGGGTGTGCAACTGGAGCAAAATAAAAGAGGAAAAGAGAGAATAACAAAATGGGAACGGATGGCAGAAAAGCTGAAGAGGTAGTTCATCCCTGGTGATTATGAGCTAGACCTTCTGAAGAAAATGCAAGGTTTGAGGCAATCAAGTAAGTCTGTGAAATAATATATAGAAGAGTTTCATAAAATTATGATCAGAACAGGCCACTCAAAAGCCAACAAGGAGAAGGTAGCCCGTTACATTAATGGGTTACGAGCAAGTATTCAAGAAGAATTAAGTCTGGTCCGAATGACCACCATAGAGGATGCTTACCAATTTGCCTTAAAGGTTGAAGAAAAGCTCAATAGGAGGTTTGAGAACAAGCAAAGAGGAAGAGGTCGTGGCGGAAGAACCGATGGAAGGACCGGTGGAAGAAGAAATGAATATTCTTAGAAGAATGGAGAAGGTAGCAGTAATCAGGAACAAAGGAGAGAAAATACCTACTGCCCCCGTAATCAGAATAATGATTATCGAGGGGGAAGGGGCAGAGCTAGACGTGGCCAAGGAAGAGGAAGATTTCGTGGAACTTTTTTCCAATGTGGAGAAGAGGTACATCACCAATACAAATGTCCACAGCAATGAGAAAGGAATAATAGGAGGTCGAAAGGAAATGCCAGAGTCGCAGTCGCTGATGAAGATGCTAGATCTGAGCATTCTAAAGAAGCTAAGAGAGGAGAAGTAATGATTGCAAGGAGAGTCTTGCTGAATGAAGAGGGAGCCACAGATAAAAGGAAAAGCTTATTCCGCATAAGGTGTAAATGTGTGGGTAATATTTGCAATATTATTATTGACAACGGTAGCACGGATAACCTAGTTTTAGAAGGAATGGTTACAAAGCTACAACTGGAGAGGAAGAGACACCCGCATCCATATCGGATCGCATGGTTTCAGAAAGACCATAAGGTTTTGGTCAATGAACAGTGCCTGGTAAAATTTAGTATTGGGAATTACCGTGATGAGGTCCTGTGCGACATTCTACCCATGGATGTGTGCCATTTGCTATTGGGAAGGCCATGGCAGTTTGACAGGTGTGCGGTTCATGATGGTCGTGCCAACACCTATTCTGTGACAAAGAATAGAATGCATCATAAGCTGAAATCCCTAAAGGAGGTGGAAGAAAAGGTATGTGGCAGTGCAAAAATTTGCTTGGTTGACTGGAGAAAATTTTTAGATGATTTAAAACATGAACATATGTTTTATGCATTGATTCCTAGAGTCGGGGATACAGAATGCAAAAATACCCCAATAGAAGTCCTAGATCTATTGGAGGAATTTCTAGATATTATATCTGATAATTTTCTTGAGGGTTTACCCCCAGTAAGGAATATCAGTCACCATATCGATTTGGTGCCAGGATCAAGCTTGCCCAATAAATCTACACATAGAATGACACCTATAGAAATTGAAGAGCTAAACAGGCAGGTCCAGGAGTTGTTGGAGAAAGGACTGATTCGAGAAAGCTTAAGTCCAAGTGTAGTACCTATAGTGCTAGCACCAAAGAAATATGGAGAGTGGAGAATGTGTACAGACTCTTGAGCCATCAACAAGATCACAATAAAATACAGATTTCCATTGCCAAGAATGGATGACATAATGGACTATTTGAGTGGAGCCAAATACTTCACCAAGATTGAACTTAAGAGTGGTTACCATCAGATCCATGTCAGAGAAGGAGATCAGTGGAAGACAGCCTTCAAGACCAGAGAGGGTCTGTATGAATGGTTGGTCATGCCATTTGGGCTATCCAATGCACCAAGTACCTTCATGCGGCTGATGAATGAGGTACTGAAAGAGTTTTTAGGAAAATTTGTCATTTTTTATTTAGATGATATATTAATATTTAGCAGAACCCTAGAGGAGCACATGATGCACATCAAAAGGGTTTTTGACAAGCTGCGGGAAGAACAGCTGTTAATAAATCTGAAAAAGTGTAATTTTGTAAAAAAAAAGTTAGTATACCTGGGATTTGTCATCTCAGCAGAAGGTCTAAAAATGGACCCAAAAAAGATGAGAGCTATCATCGAATGGCCTACCCCGAGAAGCACTACAGAGGAAGATCATTTCATGGTCTAGCCAGCTTTTACAAAAAATTCATTAGAAATTTCAGCAGCATTTGTGCACCCCTCACAGAAGCAATGAGAGGGGATAAAAAAGAATTTAAGTGGACCTTAGGGGCTTTGATGCACTAAAGAGAAAGGTCACAGAACAACTTGTTTTGGTACTCCCAGACTTTAAAAAAGTATTTCAAGTAGACTGTGATGCCAGTGGTAGTGCAATAGGGGCTGTACTTAGTCAGGAAGGTAGACCTGTTGCTTATTTTAGTGAGAAGCTCAATGATGCTTGGAAAATGTATTCAGTTTATGACCAAGAATTTTATGCTATAGTTCAGGCTCTAAAGAAGTGGAGGCATTATTTGTTGCCAAAAGAGTTTGTTCTGTTCACTGATCATCAGGCGTTACAGTACATTAACAGCCAAACAAAATTGAATCAAAGACACTTGAAGTGGGTTGAGTTTCTCCAAAGCTATACCTTTGTGTTGAAGCACAGAAGCAAAAAATCAAACCGAGTTGCAGATGCCTTAAGTAGAAGGCAGAATCTGTTGATTGAAATGACAGTGAAAGTGGTAGGATTTGAAGAACTGAAGGGTCTATATCCTGAAGATCCAAATTTTGCATAATCCTGGACGACTTGCTTGGCACCTGTTACTGTGGATAGGACAAAGTGGTTGGATTTTCTAATCCAATATGGAATGTTGTTCAGGGGAAGTAAATTATGCATTCCAAGGAGTTCCATGTGGGATAACTTAATCAAAGAAAAACACAGCGGGGTACTGGCTAGACATTTTGGTCGGGATAAGACCATTGCCCTGGTGAATGAAAACTACTACTGGCCGCAACTGCAACAAGATGTGAAAAGGTTTGTGCAAAGTTGTAGAATATGCCAGACGCCAAAAGGCGTGAGGTAGAACACAGATTTATACCAGCCGTTACCTGTACCTAAGAGGCCATGGGAGGACATCAGCATGGATTTTATTTTTGGGTTGCCGAGAACATAGAGGGGAAATGACTCAGTATTGTGGTGGTTGACAGATTCTCCAAGATGGCACATTTTATTCCCTACCAAAAAACAAGTGATGTGGTTCACATTGCAGGGTTATTTTTCAAGGAAGTGGTATGACTTCACGGTCTACCAAAAAGCATAGTTTTTGACAGAGATACAAAGTTTGTTGGTTATTTTTGGAGAACATTATGGAAGAAGTTAAAGACAGATCTGAAATTCAGTTCTGCATACCACCCACAAATTGATGGACAGACAGAGATGGTAAATAGAAGTCTAGGTAATTTATTAAGATGCTTAATAGCAGATAAACCCAAGGGATGGGACTTGGTTTTGCCGCAGGCAGAATTTGCATACAACAATTCTGTCAACAAGAGCACAAACAAATATCCATTCCAAGTCATATATGGAAACAACCCAAGAAAAATTTTTGAGATGAGAAAATTAGATAAAGGAGAAAAGTGTAGTGCAGAGGCTGAGGAATTTGCGAAACATATGAAAAGACTGCATGAAGAAGTGAAGAAACAAATTACAAAAATGAATACTCAGTATAAAGCAAGAGCAGACCAAAAGCGGTGGGTCAAAGAGTTCAAAGTGGGAGATGAAGTCATGGTCCATCTCAGGAAATAAAGATTTTCAGCCAAAACTTATAACAAGTTGAAGATGAAGAAGTTTGGACCATGCAGAATACTAGAAAAATAGGATTCAGGCAATGCATATGAAGTGGAATTACCAAGTAAGCTTGACATTTTGCCTATTTTTAACATATCAAATTTAGTGGAATATCATGAAGGAGACAGTACAGAGGCACCAAGTATAGAATTATGGAGCATTCCAGCGTCTAACCCAACCAAAGATGAGATAGAGGAAATATTAGACACTCGTGAAGGCAGAAGCACAAGGAACAAACAATACTCTAAATATTTGATCAAGTGGAAGGGCAGACCTGTAGAAGATGCAACTTGGTTGTCAAAAATAGAGGTTGAGCACCTGGGCCTCCCTCTCAAAGATCAGAAGTGAAGTTCACTTCTCGATCCACCTCGGGTGTCTGATGCAGGAGCATTCGAGGGCAGCAAAGCAATCGAGCATCAACCAAATTTTTTTTGTTATTTTTATTTTTTTATTTTTCTAAGTGTTGCAAGGAAAAATATGTGTCGCGATATCATGACACAAAAAGTGTTGCGATATCGCGACCAAAATAGGAGATAGGGAAACGATGGACGAAATGTCATGATTTCACGACATGTCGTAAAATCGTGACCAAAGCAGGGAAGCAAAGGCACGGAGGACCGGAGGTCACAAAATTGTGACATGTCACGATTTCACGACCAATGCAGGGAAGCAAAGGTGCGGAGGACCAAATGTCATGAAATCATGACATGTCACGATTTTGTGACCAACGTAGGGAAGCAAAGGCATGATTTCATGAACAATGTAGGGAAGCAAAGGCACGGAGGACCGGAGGTCATGAAATCATGACATGTCATGATTTCATGACCAACGTAGGGAGCAAATGTGTGAAGGACCGAAGGTCACGAAATCATGACACGTCTCGATTTTGTGACCAATGTAGGGAGCAAAGACGTAGAGGACCGAAGGTCGCAAAATCGTGACATGTCATGATTTCACGACCGAAACTAAAGAACAGAGGCTCAAATGAAAAACGATGTGATATCACGATAGGTCACGATATCGCGGCCAAACGGAAGCGAGAAGGCATTGAGAAAGGAATGTCACAATATCATGACATGTCACGATATCACAATCAAAATAGGGAAGAGAAGGCACCGAGAGAAATTGTCACGATATCACGACAGGTCGCAATATTGCGGCCAAACGAAAGCGAGAAGGCATGGAGGAAGGAACGTCGTGATATCACGACATGTCACGATATTGCGATCAGAATAGGGAAGAGAAGGCATCGAGAGGAATTGTTACGATATCACGACATGTCATGATTTCACGCCCAAAAGAAAAACATGCACTCCAGGTTTTCATAAAAGTGTCCCTTCATGCATGGCAAGTTAGCGGTAGTGAAGCAGCAGTTTCAGGGGAAGATTCCAACAGGCATGTTGGCCACTCATGCGGGGATATCTAGAGATGGATTTATAGCAACCAATAGCAAGCAACGAGATCGAGAAGAAGTTTCCATTGAGGTATGGCAGCCAGTCGCGCACCTCACCCAGCGTCTCATCAATGCAACTTTCCAGTATTGTTCCAAGTGGCAATTGCAGATCGTGGGGAGTTTGAAAACACAAAGGATCGGAATCTCCATAAAAATCCAAGGATTGTAATGAGAAGGGGTTGGAAAAATGATAGATTGTTGTATATTCATTGTAAATTCTTTTGAATGCTATGGTATAAAAATATTGTCTCTTGTTATTCTTGTTTCTCTATGTTGTGCTAGATCAGTTCTCCACTAAGAAATTGATCAAAATTTGTGTTTTCTTGCTTACAGGTACCGTATTTTGAACTCTGACTATTGTTTGTTCCAGCCTGTGGCGAATACAATACTAGAATTCGTCTGACCCTGGGACGAATGCGAATTCATCTCAGCCTAGGACGAATCCTATTCTGGAATTCGTCTCATCCAGGGACAAATTTTTGTCTATGCAGTTTCAGGGCTTAGGATTAGAAACAGCAGGTCTAGGCAGAGAAAGGTAAGGGTCCTAAATTTGTTCCTATTATTTTTTGCTTTTATATTTCTATTTTCTATCAAGTTTGCCTTCTTATGGAAAGTGGTTGTTGCCTGTTTCATTTTTTAATAAATGGAACCACACACACATCACGTGGCATTTTTAAACCAAGGAGCTGCTCATAAGACCCCAGCCCTTGATCAAGACCAACGGTGGGTTCATCACCACCTTGGCCTGATTTTTGTATCCATTTACCCTGATTGTCACTGTTGCTCAACGTAAATCCTGACGAAAGCTGACCAAGTGTCGTTGGGGTGATTCCCAACGTGTGAGGATAAGTCTTCTATGGTAGGTGTCATAAATAGTACAATCCCCATTTTGTACCGCCTACGTTCCACATACCATATGCTCTCACGTACCTATAATTTCCCTCTCATAAGGGCGGGTATATAGAGAGGTTGGTATATCGTCCTGGCAATGGTATATTGAAGGGGATACCATTTAAGGGAGTCATATGAGCCTTTATCATGCATTTAAACGTTCTTCAAAAATTTTAAAAACAAAACAAAATTATCAAAATGCACTAAACCAATTTTAGGACACACTTTCAACCTTTAAACGATATAATCACCGTTTTTGTATGCGTGTGTTCTTTTCTATTTAAGTGTAGCATAAAAAATCATAAAAGAGATAAAAATCTATGCATTTTGTAGAGACGCATTGTCATGGTATTCACCCGCAGCTAAGCCCAATCATGGGTAGATGTTGTGAAGAATGTCCAAGGAGGCACTAGTCACCTCAGTTACAGTCCCAAGGATTTTGTCATACCACCTTGGCAACCTGACACACAAGGTAGTCCCCTCCACACCTTAACGAAAAGGGACTATAGGGGCACCTCTTCTAGGGGCACTCCTATTCAGCATGGCACCCAGCACACACCCTTCCATGAGGGGTACATCCATAGGAGAGCTCCCTTAGATGCTCGCTATCAGTGGTCACCGCGCGATGAAGTGCTAGGTCAACATAGGGTTCGACAGAAGGAACCACATGATTACACTATCCCTCCTTCACCCCCTCTAGTTGTCAGGACTACAAGGACAAATCTAGAGCACAAGGCTCCTCAGGCGAGGCGAGCCAACTCTGCCCGTTCCTTTTTCACTTACGAAAGAGATCACGAGAAAAACCCTTACCTTCCTCAAGAGCAATATACATCGCGGGAGCAATACGCCTTCGCAAATGCTAGCTATTAGGATCACTTACAAATTCCAAAGCCTCTAGGGAATGCCACTACCACCAATAGAGGGAGGCGGTCTATAGAGATCTCAGATCACCATGACCGAGATAGATATCTAGGAGAGGCATCTAGGCCTTCTAGACATGAGATGACAGGACCAACTATCTTAGAATCTACCAAGCATATCGCACGTTGGATGCTAGAATGACAACAGTTAGAGCAATGATATCTTATAAATAAAGAGTGCATTTAGTGCCAGAAGGATGAGTTGTTCCAACACACTATGCAGGAGAGGACTCAAGCCCTTCGCACACATAAGACAAAACATTATGAGGGACACAACCCCTCGATGTGATATAGGCCACCATGACCTTATCAAGCGCTACCCCCAATGCCTCTTAGATAGGAGCGGGAGGCTACTCCCCCGATTCCTCAAGCACTCACCCGGGTTCATGGGCCACCCTCAGAAATCCCTCAAGAAGCCTCTGAGGAATCTGAGCAATAAAAAGAGTGGACTAAAACACAATACCAAGGTAGGGGTGTGCTATCCGGCTACCCCTCCATAGTCCCCATGTTCCTCAATAGGAACCAACCATAGAGGAGGAGCCCAAATCCCCTGATACATGTAAAGCATTAGAGCACTTAGAGTCGATAGAGACCAAGATCTTGGGGTCCCAAAAGCCCAACTTATGCAAGGATCCTCTTGAAGAGGATCAGCCTCTGATCGTAGAGCTACCCAAGGACGAGGTCTTCCATGTCAATCTACTCGAGCAGGACAAGCCTATAATGTCGTAGACAGCTATCGAGGCCAACGAGGGCCTTTGGATCATCGATAATGATTACGAAGACAAAATTGAGATGGAATATCTCAATCATGCATGATGGCACAATCACCCTATAACCCATGAATAACTGATGACACAACTAGGTACAAGGCTAGGGCATGAGTGGCGCGTTAACCCAGTGCACTGGAATCAAATGTTGAATCCGCCACTTTGGATAGACCAAGAGCAACTTTCGCCTGGAGACCCCATAGCCACATCAGTGCCTAAGGCAGACCCTATCCTCCTATCCATGCATAGGTCCAATCTATTCGTTCCAATACCTCCAAATCCAGATCCGGAGCACAAAGATCATCAAGCTGGGGGTACCTCTATCCCCTAAAGAGCCATAGTTCAACATAAAAAGCTCCAAGGATTACCACAATCACTTGGTCAACCCAAAAAGCTCCAAGGATTATCGCAATCACTTGGTCACCCTAAAATTTCCAAGGATTATTGCAATCACTTGGTCACCCTAAAATCTCCAAGGATTATCGCAATCGCTTGGTCAAAACCCAAAAAGCTCCAAGGATTCCCGCAATCGCTTGGTCAACCCAAAAAGCTCCAAGGAATCCCATAATCGCTTGGTCATCCCCAAAAGTCCCCAAAGGTATCCATAAACCCTTTGGTCAACCCAGAAACACCCCAATGGTACCCATAAGTGATGCATGAGCATCCAACGAAATTTGGGAAATTTTATTTTTTCCTAAATTTTAGTGCATCTTGTCGGGACCATAACTTCTCAACCAGAGATCCGATTGATGTGAAATTTGACAGGGAGCTAGTTGGGATATTTTTAAACAAATATGACTCCATTGAGTTCTATTTGCCCAAAAAATCCAGTTTTCGAGGCCAAATTCCATCATATAGTGCCCCGAAATTAGGTTTTAAAATTATAGACCTATTTTTTTATGCTTTTTGAGCTGTTCGGAGGTCTATATCTCCTAATGTATTTAGATTTAGGACTTAAAATTTTATTTTTGGCTTGTCTATTATAATAGGGATGTGCACCCCAATTTTGGGCCCCATCCGACTCATTTTAATTTTTGGGTTTTTTGTTTTTTGGCTATATAGCCACAAAATGAGGGTTTATTGATGGAGAGCCAAGCTTGCTCAAACCAGTTCTCATTCAAAACTTGGAAAATATTACCTCACAAAGATATAAATTCATTGCATAAAAGCCCCAAGGATTCCAACAATCCCTTGGTCAAACCTAAACGCTCCAAGGATTCCAGCAATCCCTTAGTCAAACCAAAAAGCTCCAAGGATTCCTAAATCGCTTGGTCAAGCCAAAAAATGCTCCAAAGGTGCCCATACTCCCTTTGGTCAAACCAAAAATCTCCAAGGATTATTGCAATCACTTGGTCAAAACCCAAAAAGCTCCAAGGATTATCGCAATTGCTTGGTCACCCCAAAAAGCTCCAAGGATTATCGCAATTGCTTGGTCACCCCAAAAAGCTCCAAGGATTATCGCAATTGCTTGGTCACCCCAAAAAGCTCCAAGGATTATTGCAATTGCTTGGTCACCCCAAAAATCTCCAAATATTATCGCAATCGCTTGGTCACCCCAAAAAGATCCAAGGATTATCGCAATCGCTTGGTCACCCCAAAAAACTCCAAGGATTATCACAATCACTTGGTCACACCAAAATCTCCAAGGATTATCACAATCACTTGTTCACCCAAAAATGGCCCCAACGGATTCTTGAAATCCCTTGGTCATCATCAAGAAAATTCAAAAAAAAAAACAATCAAATAATCAAGAATCACAAAAAATCTACATCTCATTCTCATGCATACTTCAAGATCAAAAACACAAAAATAATAGTTGCATTAAGCATTGCATCCATCCATTGCATTTTGTTGATCACACAAGGCAAAGGCACCATCGACTGTCATTACTTGGCAAATCCACCACCTTTAACATTTTCCATTTTGAAAACAATACAGCAAAAATAAACGACAATCACCATTTCGCCATATCATAAATCAGTTGTCATCCAATGTATCTAGAGTTTTCGTCATTCATTTGTCATTAGATCTCTATCCAAGAATTGTACAAAGTCAAACGGATGTTACAATGGTAGAGTTTTACTTGAAATACACCTTGTTACATAGCATCCCATCACAAGTTCAAAAACACATAAAAACAAATTCCCAAGTTGTGTCAATGAAAGATGAAACTTGTAAAGCAATTCAACATACCAAACAGCGAAAAAGTTATCTCACTCATCCCCCTATGTGAATGACCCCAAGAATTCTGAGAGTTGGCAAAAGGACAAGAATCTTCCCTACCCAATTCCCCAAGAATACCAAGTTCTCAAAACATTGCAAAACCTCACAAAAATTTGCAAAAAGTCAATACTCCAAAACATCGACATCAAATCCCATAAAGTGCATACACAAAAGGCACAAGCAATAGTGATTCTCATCACTTCAAAATTCAAATCCCTTGCTCAAAAAAAAAAAAACAAAAATAAACAGTGATTTTATCACTATAAAAGAGCAAGTATCACAAATGAAGAAAAGAAGGGAGTCAAACTTGAATCCCTGGAACTCTCAGCATTCTGATAGGTCATGAGGCAAACCTCAGTACCGGTTGGGTGGATAGCCTATTGGTCATTAGCGGTAAACCTCCCGCATGATGATATATCTGTCACATTAACTCGTGTATAGATCAATGTTTGCATGTGGATGAGCTAGCTTATGGTATCCTAGAACACAAAATAGATTAATCTGACTAAATACAACAAAGGAATTAGTGGAAATAATCATGTGATCCTCAGTACAGGTTCGGTTGAAAGCCCATCTAGCACTCGTAGTATCCTGACAAATACCACAAAAACAAATTCAATTGCACACATAGGGATGTGAAATAACTTGGTCAAAAACAAACACGATTCATACCTTGTTCAAACGTCTTGTAAGATAAAGTACAGTCATGGCTAGTGAGTTAAAACTGTCTGAGTCTCAGAAAACCTTAACTACATTTCTAAACCAACTGCGCTACGTTTCATCCTTACAATACCATAAAAAAATACAAAAAAAAAACCACATATATACACATCATTTACCACAGCAATCACCCAGTACACAAAGCCATAAGTCCTGTATAGTCTATGGTTAATCAACAAATCATTTCATCCATTCCATTACCTATCATATAAATCAACAACATTCACATTTATCATACCATATGCATACATCAATATAAAGTAACATGCATCCATCAACATCAATCATTGTGCATAACATGAAATTATGACATATACACAAAGCAAGAAAATAAAAACAACAAAAACAACAAATATCACAAACAATAGCAATAAAAGTGTCGAACAAAGGCACCTTTGTGCCTGACATTCAATGGCATAGAAAACTGATGTCGGGGTTTACATTTTCACTACCCTACTCGCGAAGAAGGCTACCATAGCCGGACCGCTCCACGGGAGGATGAATTTTCGATAATTTAATCCCCAAATGGTGTCACAAAAAAAAAATCAAAACAACAAAAACAACAAAAAAATGCAACACAAACACACAACAATAAGCATTGTCGGACACAAGTGCTCTTGCACTTAACCTCTTGGCATAGAAAATCGATGTTGGGGCTCAAATTGTCACTCTCCTACTTCCCCAAGAAGGCTACCATAGCTGGACCGCTCCATGAGAAGACAGATTTGCGACGAGTTCACCCCATTATGGCATCACCAAAAGGGATTTTACCCACCAAAAATAGGTCCAAATGTCAGGAAACTGCTTAAGATTTAAATGGAAAACATTTGAAGACACCCTCACCTAAGTCATCTTGGGTCAAGCGACTCGTCACTTTTCTCATGGCAGTCATTCCTTCATTGATTCGTCGCTTGAGGGGGTAGTCACACTTAGTCACCAATCAACAAACACACACCCAATCAAGGCAATGGCATGCATTCAAAGAATCATTGATAAAGACAATCACGCTCCTGCTTGGGGCAGCAAACAAGCAATAATCACAAATTGATCAAACACTTAGCATTCCCGAAGCATGAACACAAGGTTCCCCTATGGACAAAAGGTTGCGCCCTTTGCCTATTCATGACTGATCAATGTCCAAGCTCAAGTCACACCTCACCAAAATAGGTTAATACTTGAAATCAAATTCCTTAGCTCGTTAGAAGCAAGGATTCAAGAATGCATGCCCTTTCCATGCTTGGGGCATCAAAATTTGGTTAGGTTACCAAGAAACCCTAATCATTTGTGCTTTGGTTATCTATTTTTGCTCGACACTGCGCCATGCACAGTTCATCCCAAAAAGGGGCATCTATAGACACCAAAACAACACCAATCTGATTATGTGATTGCAAACACTTATCGCTTTGAAACACACAGCCTCCATGGTAGCCCTTAGAGGTTAAACAGTGGTCCTAACCACTTTTACAAAAATTTTGGAAGGTCAAAAGGCAATTTGGCACATTCAAGTACTTTTCTTAGTATCCATCCCATCGTGGGACGAATTCAAATTGGGATTCATCTCACGCAGGGATGAATTCTGAATCCGCTCTGGGTCAGGATGAATTCCAAGTTCAACGGGCAAAAAGAAAAATTACGCCAAGTGGCAGCTAAGGATAGTCCATTAATGCCTCATGCATTGCATGCGCATGTAGGTGGGAAGATTGGACATTAGAGGATTGTCACAAGGGCAGTCATGGAAGCCCATGTCAAGGAGGACATTCCTCCCTCATGGGAAGGCATGACTACCACATGGCGCTTATGCATGACCCTCCAAAGATACCCCCTGGGTCTATAAAATGGTGAACTTTATCACCCAAAGGATGACAGGTTGGAAGCATTTTCAAGCAATGAAGTGCTGCCAAATTGATACCAAGCTTTACCCTTTTAATTCACCTCTTCCACATCCTTGATATCTTTTGTAAGAGAGGTCATTAGGTGGTTATTGGAAGTGTGAATCCAGATCTAAAACCTGAAACTTGACCACATTATTCCACCCATTCACTAACAACACATTACAAGAGATTTTGGACCCATCCCAAGTGGATTGGCACCGAAATTAGGTCCCAACAGTGGGTGGCCCACCAGGGCACCCCGCACTGCTACGAGCCTAATCCTCTTTTCTTAAGCACGATTGGGAATTCATAGTAGATTGTTCTTTTTTCATTTTTTTATCTTGCATTTCATCTTATGCTGCTTAAATAGCTTGTAATTCTGATTTCACAATGTTTTGATCCATTTTTACCATGTTTTGTCGCTTTTGTTGTTCTCACTAACTTGCAGGTAGCAACATAAAATTCTTGTTGATGGAGGTCAAATTGGGGAAATCTGACCATCTGGGTCTTCCCAAAATTCCCCCAATTAGCTAAACCCTAAGTTTGCAGGTCGTTTGGAGCTCCCGAGATGCGACATTTGAGCAGTATCACTTCGGTTTTTTGTCACAGGCGAATTCGTCCTACCCCGTGACGAATTACAGTCGAATTCGTCCTGTCCAGGAGCGAATTCGAATCGATGGTGAATTTTCAGACTATTTTGAATGCAGTGGCCTTCTGGTAATGTTCCTTGGTTCCTGTCAAATTTGCAAGTTGTTTAGAATCGGTTTATTTATCGCTGTAATCAATCTTTAGCATGCATCTTCCATTGTTTTTAGAGAACAAACATTTCATCTTTGCAACAGGTGCTACTAACGATTTTGTTGTTTCTTTGAATGCAGGAGGAGCAGCAAGGATCAAGGATTCATTCACACCAGCAGAGGCAACACTTTAGCCCACCCATTTTGCATGTGGGCATGCAAAAGAGAGATGACTTTCCATTGATGTGACCAAGAGACAATTTTGATGCTCCTCTCCCCTAAAAAGGGAGGAAGCGAATTGTAACCAAATTTGAAATACATCAATAAAAGAAGAGGGTTGTTTCGTTCCATTTGGGTTCCAATTTGTCTATGCTTTCTCCATTTTATGCATTTCTAATTTGTAGCATCAAGTTTAGTTTCGTTCTTGCATCGTGTTTGGAGTTTTCCCTTTTTGTTTTCGAAATCTCGTGCTTTCACCTTTTAATAGCAAAAAATAAGAAAATAACTAGAATTGTTAGAATACTTTTCCAATATGAAAACATCGAGAAAAAATAAAGACAAAATGTATATTTTAATTTTAAAAGGGAAGGGAAAAAAAGTGCCTTCACACAGGTTAACCATGTTTAAAAAGGAAATGGCTATATTTTCTCAAAAAAAATCCTCAATAAATTCAAGAACATGCAACAAATAAAAAATAAATATGCTAAAATATGAAAAAATAAATGAATCGGATCCTAGAACCTTAAAGAGATAATACTAGCAAAATATATCCTACTCTGGTACCATGTTAGAATTTCACAATAATAGATATGCAAAGTATTACACAAAAGATGAAGAGAAGAGTGGAACTGATTGATTTATCTCTAAGATCGACTTTGTATAAATGGCATAGTTGATCATTAAGAGCCATTGGATTACAACAAATCATCAAACCTGATG